>OZ037993.1:25499438-25521938 GCA_964035705.1 Porites rus
GGGTCCCCACCTGTGTATCAGGATTTGAGGACGCGCTATGATTAACCTGTTAACAAGCCATTGTGGATTTGCCAATCAGGATGAAGGGAACTTCGAAACGCATTTTCGTATTTCGTTGAGTTCGTTGGGGGCCCAGAACTAGGATACTCGCTTTTTGGCTAAAGTCACTAAAAAAGTGTGTCCCTGTTAAGCATTTGCTACTTAAGCAGTTAATCAGTTCTTTAAACTGATTGCGTAGCGTTATTTCAGTGGACTAACACGATCTGACCATTAAACGAACCAATCAGAATTCGAGTAAGTATACAGAGTGGCGCAAAGTGTGGAGAACTCGTACTGTAACGACTCGTGAATTTTTTTGGTTGTTTGTAAAAGTGGCGGAGACTTTCAACCAATTACAAACGTGGCAATGGAAAACCAAAGCATCAGGAATTCATTAAATTCTACTCTATAACATAAAAACCAAGAGAAATTCAGGTATTTTGCCGTCCCTATAATTTACTTTCAGACGAAAGGAACATTTATAAGTACTCACCCCTCCAAATTTCCGGAATCGTTGCAGCATTTCTTGGTTAAAGAACCGCGCAGTTTTGGGGTTTTCTAAAGCTGGGTTTAAGGTCTAAACACGAAAGAAAAATAAAAAAATAGCAATGAGATTAATCAAATAATCGCACAAACATGAAGCCTAGGTAAAGATGATACTTACAGCGTCGATAAAATAAATCCCTGGTTCAATGGTGAGTACCATGCCCTCTTGAAGGACACGGGTAGTCCTAAGCGAGCGGAGGCCTGGTTCTTCTATCCGCTTGGTACCCTGGCAAGAAGCAAAAGCAAATCAATTTAAAGCCTGTGGTATGACCTTTCCCGCCCCTTACCCTCTTGGGGCTGTATGTCTATTCCTATCAGCTCTAGGGAACTACCGAAGTGCGCTTAGGTCGAACTTGAGGACGAAGCACTCATTCATATACATACATCTCTCGATTACGGACAGTCAGTTAATGAAGAAATCAGCTGAATTCCCGAACGAAGATCAATTCACGGCTCACGGGTGTCCCCAATAAGGGGAGATAACTGTATTTAACTCTAATAGACCGCCCACTCCAATCACCGTAGGTTAAAGACAAAACTTAATAAGGTACCTCGGGATATCCACCAACATCATGAACATCGCACCCCATGAAATGGCCAAGACCGTGAGGCATAAAAACGGCCCCAAGGTAACATTTCATCATCTCGTCAACGTCCCCTTGTAAGAGTCCCATGTCCCTTAAACACGTCAGTTGGACGCGCTCTGCTAAACGGTGCATGTCAGTCCATTTGACACCTGTGAGAGGACGAATAAACGTAAGTCCATAGAACTTTGAAGAATATTATAATTATACCTTTCTGTGTTAAAGACGTTAAATTCAGTAGTCAATATACAGACATTTCCGGTTAACCGCGAGTTAACGACCTCAGTTAGAAAAAAAAAATCCTCAACAGCGAAGGTTTATTTCTGTCAAACTTCTGTCGGGGATTATTGCCGCTATTCGTTTGATCAATGTTTCTGTAATAGTGAAATGTCCGCAAGGCGAGAGTTGTTTTGGCGGCTCTCCCTATTTTGCCCTGTTTCCGAGATGTTTTTCACTTCTCTTCGAGACAAACCCTACTATATGGTTCTTTCACGTTTTCTCGCGAAGCAACACGCAAAGCGAGGGTGCCCATCTCACCAAGCTGCAAGCGCCTATAAATAAAAGGCGGGAGTTTTGAGGCGAAACTCCCACCCTTCTGTGGCTTTGATTGGATGAAAAAACATCGTTTTCGATTCTGATTGGCCGTGTCATTTTTCTCATGTATGAAAAACATCGTTCGCGATTCTGATTGGCTAGAACTCATTTGCGTATGAAAATTTACGACTTAGCTTTTCAATGAGTATATCTCAGTATGCATAAAATAAGATATTAAAACAAAGCCGGTATAAACATAATTCTGTAGATGGAAATCCTTTAGTGTGACCATTAAAAGTGAGACCTCTTTAGTGGTACATTCACACTGTGCTTATAACACATACTATGCATGCCGGCCGGCACTCACCAGGCTTAACAGCCGCCATTACAGCTCTACTGGCCTTGTACACGGATTCATAAATGTTGCGTTGATCCTCTGTGAACTTGCCATTGGCTGGGAATGAACACGTGATGTCGGATGTGTAGCAGTAGTATTCTCCGCCCATGTCAAACAAGCTAAAGTAGAAAACCAGTTTTACCATTGACAAACGGCTGGATCACTGACTGTATAATGTTATCACATGCTCAGCTGTTGAAGAAATTCAGGAATACTCACCACATGTCGCCATCATTGATCTTCTTGTCATTTGGTGCTCCAGCATGGCCATAATGAAGAGTAGCACAGTTGTGGCCACTGAAACACAACATGAACAAACAACAAAAAAATTTGCAGTGAAACCACTCGCCTTGACATGACTTGAGTTTTGAACATTCGGACGTCATTCAATCTACATGTGTATAGACTACGGAAAATTGCTGTCGATTTGTTAAACTGAATTAGAAGGGCAAGAATGCACTAAGGATGTCCATTTTAATGATGTGTAAGTCTTTCAGAGGGGTTAAGAAAGAACTGACTGTACTAAGATAAAACCAAAATAAGATACAGTCGAACCTCCCGTAAGCGACCACCCAAAATGCAAAGACTGCAGGGTCACGTACGGGAAGTGGTCGTTTACAAGAATGAAACCACACGGGGGTCTCTTCCGAGAAGAGGTCCAGGCACATATACTTTATGGAAGATAATTTAGGATATGTGTAGCTCCATGTTGTAACTAAAGTTCTTCGTATATTCTAAGTCACAGTGCGCACACAGCGAAAATAGAGATCAGAGAGTGCGCCAAGTGGTCGCTTACAAGAGGTTAAAAACAATGGAAAATCATTAACCGTCAGGTCCAAAAAGTGGTCGCGGTCGCTTACAGGAGGTGGTCGTTTACAAGAGGTTCCAACTATAAGGATTTGACTGGGAAAGTTTGCGTGTTTTAGATTGGCGGTCGCTTATGGAAAGTGGTCGCTTATGAAGGTCGCACATATAGGTTCGACTGTAATTACGAATGCAGCTCGGATACTCATTTGAGCACACTCGAAAGCAGGACTCTCATTCATGAAGAAACGACCTCTGAAAGCAAACAAGCTACAAGCATACGAAAGATGGCAAGGAAGACATATTCATGTGTACTTTCCCCCGACAACCACGTTACCATTCACTTAAAAATTTTGGACCGTTACACCATTTCTGGGAAACTGCCCACCTACCCCTCCTCTAAGCCAATATTTTGCCCTAAGTGAGAAGTAAGTGTTAATGTTGGCAAAAGGGAGGGGTAGGTGGGCAGTTTCCCAGAATCGTATAATTCAAGACAGTCTTTAATTCTGGATTCCACACTTTGGATTCCGACAATGTTAGCAGGATTCCGGAATCCTTGAACTAAATTCCGGATTCAAATCCCAGGATTCCGATTCTGCAAGCAAATATTTTCCTGATTTTGGAATCCAGATTACCTATATTGTTATCGCCTTTTGGTGTAGTGTACTCCCCTATTAGAATTTGAAATGTTTGTAAATGTACCGGTAAAATGCATATGCGAAGTTTTGTTAAATTGTATGACCTGGGACGCAGATGAGTACCTCCGAAAGTTCACTTGACTGTCTGAGTGTAACATACCTTCCAGCAATGCATGTATATGCCACATGTCGACAACCACCTTGGGAATAACAGAAATAACGAAACAAACTGAAAAGAAACAGAAATTGATGTTGAATGAAACTCTCACACAGCTTTTCTTGGGTGGACTTAAACGCACGTGCGTGACAACACATATGGCCCTAGCACAGGCTGAAGTGTAAGAATAAAATGTATTTTTTAAAACAATTATCAAAATCATTGTACAAAAAAACGCTAAGTGCGATCTCGCTACATAAATAAAAAAAGAGGAAAGGCAATTTAAAAATACAGGGATTAAAAGATTTACGGACATTTTGGGACTGAACCTTACACATTTGTTAAAAAATTGATAAAATTATTGCAATAGTTAAAAAAAACTTCAACTCTTGAAGAAAACTAATGTTACAAATCATGGCCATTCGTGCACATGCAAGAAAAAAACACAGTTTTTCTGCAGTGTTCAGTCCCGCAATTGAAAAAGCATCGCCTGTTGCTGGTCAACGTGAATACCCGTGAACACAAGCTTAGGACAGCAGAAAAAGGTGGACGAGGCGAAAGTAGGGCTGCCGGATTTTATGAAAGAGTTACGTTGTTGCGTATTATATTTAAGATTTGGCCACAGGGAACTCTATATCAAACTGCACTGATGGAAAGGCTTAGTAGGAGAACGAATTTTAAAACCAAGTTTGTGTTGGGTATGAAGGTTTTGTCAGTCAGTGTCACGGGAAGCTCAAGAAAAGGCAGTTCTTCCAAAAGGAGTCAAACCTAAGACCTTCTGGTATTCTGGCCAGAGGGCCGTCACTAAGGGCGCGCGGGGGCCGGGGATTTCCCTGAGCTATTTTGAGCATGACCCCTGGCTACTTTGAGTGGAAAATATAACATAAAGGCCTTCCTAGCTGTTCAATTTTTAATTTGCCGCCTACTTATTGCATGTACCCGGCAACTGGAAATCGTAGTGACCGCCCTTTTCTGGTAACTTGTCCAGGAGCTCAAAAATTGAGCTAAAGTATACTCATATGCCATTGAATTAGTTGTCATGTGACGAACATCCTGGAAAATGCTCGAGTAGAATGTCAGTAGGTACATTGTAGCATATTAACAAAGACGAACTCTGGGACCATAGGTCGACGTAACTTTTAGCCTGCAAGCAAGCTCTTCTATTTAGGCGAGCCTCGCGAGAACGCGCGAGCGAGGGGCCTTTCCTCTGCCCTTCGCGGCTTCGCCGCTCGCTCGCGCGTTCTCGCGAGACTCGCTTCGCTCGCCCAAATAGGAGAGCTTGCTCGCAGGCTACGTAACTTTCGGCAAGCTAAGGCAATTTAACCTTATTTTGCAAGTATGCATGGCAGCGAATTTCCAAGTGTTTGGTTGACTTTTTAGATCATCACTTGTCAGGCTATGCATATCCAGAAGTCTTTAACTACTAGACTACAGGAAAGACTTAGAATTCTGAGAACACAACTGACTTCAAATTCCACAGTTGTAGTTGTAGCCGTAGTGATACTGACTCGTGACGTACTGAGGCAAATTTTTGCTAACGATACATTTACCTCTCCAATTCAAACTCTGTCATTCCTGGTCGAATGCGCCTCATCACCTAAGTAAAATACGCAAAAGATAAGTAATTTCATGACTGTAGATGTCAAAATACGGTGTGATTTTTTGTCTGTTGTAATAGCCTATGTGGTAGAGTTAGAAGGGAAGGGCCGGAATTGGGAGTTCTGTAAAGGGGCGCGCTCACATGAAGTGTAAGCGAGAGAAGGAGAAGAAATGTCGCCTAAATTTTCCCTTTCCCTTCTCCTGTAAATGACTGCAAAGCAGGCTAATTTATGAACAGATAAACCGAGGTAAAACTGATATTTTATTCTTATCTCGAGGCTAGCTTTGTTGAATACGATATTAGTTTTATTAGTTTAATTATATTCTAGTTTAATATTGTACATGGTTGCCACTTGTCTAGGTATTTATGATTTTTTCTTTTAGTTGTTTTTTATTTCTTATTTATTGTGAATTTAGGTAGCCCTTCAGTGAGGGAAGTTGTTTCCTGTTTAGGGCTTTCCGGTCAACACTAAGTGTGTATTTTGTATTGGCAAACTATTAAAGTAAAGTAAGAGGGAATTTATTCAATTCTGGAAAGGCCCATTTGCTGTAAATGGGTCAATGGTATGTATCCATGCTTTCATGGCTTTGTTCCGGGGTGGGTATGTTCCAGGTCAGAATTAAATTCAGGTTAAAAATGTTTTAAACTAGTTTGATTCTTAATTGCCTTTGTCTCCTAACCCTAATTATTTATGACTTTTGGTTAGGGAACAAAGAAAATTAAGAATCAACCAAGGTTAAATAATTTTAACCTGAATGTAATTTTGACTAGTCAGGGGCACCAAACGACAATTTTCGGAATATATCTGTTCGGAAGACGATTTGCGATCTAGAATTTTCGGAACATTTGTTGTAAAATTTCTTGCTTGCCTGCCTCTCCTAGGATTTTCGAACATCAAAAAATGGTATAATTGCCCATTTTTAACGGACTTTCACCCTTCAAAGGTCACCTAGAATTTTCGGGAACGTCTTTTCTGGCAGAAATTTTCGAAAAGGTAAGTTTTGATCCCTATAATTTTCGGATCACTAAACTTTCAGCTAGGAAATCCGAATTTCTAGGGGATAAAAAAATGCCTATATCAACCGTTTAAATACTAAAATACGTTTAACAATGCTATGTTTAAGTGGTTTTGAACTATCTTCTTGTTGGGTGCCCCTGACTAGTAACAGGTACACACTGCCTTTAACTTTTACATATAATTTGTAGTATTTTTTTCACTGTGCAGACATGTTTCAACACCTTCATATGCCTGCTTTCATTATGTAGGCTTTATTATGCATCCTGATACCCACATAAACACCTCGACATTTCCTCTGCATACAAACATGGGGACTCCAAAAATCCCTCCTTGGGTTTTGGGCTCTGGACCAAACCCTGTGGGGCAACAAATTACGGTAAGGTGTATGAGAACTGTGTCCAAAATTTTTACCTCCTTGTGAGCTTCACTGCTTACTCTGTTTGTAAAGCGAATCACCTCTATCTCTTCAGGAGTCTTGAACACACGACTACAAAAACAACAAGTAGTACATTACAAAGAGATGTGTGCAATGTGAATTTTTTATGTTATTTTCCAAAGAAAAAACAAAAAGGCCCCATGGTTTTCTGCATTTCCTGATCAGGGGCCAACGTTTGTTTCTGTAGCTTTTAAAGGATTCTATCTTCAATATAATAAGTTCTATATTCATACTTTAGTAGCAGTGAACAGGACTTATAGAAACAGTTTCAGCATACTAGCCTAGAGGCTAACACCAGAACCTTTATTAAAAACAAACAGAAATTATCACTTTCTATTTCAGTAACAGTGAGGAGCATGCAAATAACAAAAAAAAAACACACAAAAAGAAAACACAAGTCATCTTGCACTGTCAAATATCTTTGAAGAAACCATGGGAAAATTCAAACCATGTTCCTTCAGAGATCTGATCCCATTTTTCAGTCCAATGTACAGTTAAACACCAAGTTTTGTATTTTTTTCTATTACACACTCTATCTTTCAAAACTTTGGCTAGGCAGGCTGTATACAGCCGCCCCCTCCACCCAAACTAAATCAGGGAGAGACTCTCCCTCTTCCCGATTTTTTTACGGGAGGAGGTGGCTGTACACAGGCTATGGCCAGGTGCCTGGACAGCCTTTAGTTCTGGTGAGCCCTTCCCTGGTAGCATAAAAATATTAATGTTACCTTGGATTTTTATAAGTATTTTGGAGCTGCAAAAAACTCACAATAATATTATATAGTCAACTTTCACTAAAGTCTGGTTCTCATATGCCACTGAAGTATCTGCGATGTAGCCGCTGGTACCGCCTGGGACACTTCTCGGACGAATGAGAACACGCATCGCTGCCAACTAGAGCCATCGCAGAGCTCTACCACAGGCATGCTTGCGAAGTTGAACATGAGTCAACTTCACAGGCATGCATGCAGGGGTAAAGACTGGGATGAGCAATGTTGCCAGCCACTTCTGTCCTCATATTGGAACAGTATCCAGGCAGTACCAGCGGCCATGTCGCAGGTGCATTGGCAGCATAATATTATAAGAACCAGGGTTAAGAGGGACACCTTTGGGAATGTTACAAAGTGTTTGTCTAAAAGTAATGTCCATCTTATAGAGAGTCAAATAAAGGGAGTAAAGAAAGGCAGGGACCAATAATGATGTCCGTTTTACATAGTTGTCAATCTTACAGAGGTGTCTACTAAGTGAGAGTCCATTCTTATATCAAAATCATGGCAATGAAATATCTCACCATTCTGTAATCTCGGGATGCAAACTCTTGTTGTCTACTTTGAATCTAGAAACATAATAATTAATACACTTTAATATGAAATACAGATCCAGGACTTGTTTAAATGAAGTGGTCTAGTACATGTGTATCCACCACAACAAAAACTAAACCTAACACAGGATAAACCCCATCACTTCTAGATCACATTATACATTGTGGGGGTCAAGCTTGAGGAGAATAATCATGCTCACTTGCTGATTCCATCAAACGCTGCCTCCCTGCAGTATTGCCCAGAGTCAGTATTGAGACCTCGCTAAAAGAAAAAAACATTGCTGTGAGCAAAAAGGAAATTACGTCTGCAACATTATTTTATTTTAAGGATTCTTGAAGTATCCTAAGTGGCTGGTGCCGCACTTGATGGCAAAGATACAGGCGTGGGTAATTATTTTTTGTTGCCTGGTCATGTAAAGGCTTTTAATTTCACAACAGAGACCCCAAAACTAAACAAGAACACACCAGCAAGAGAAGGACAGAAGGTTCTTTCTTTGTCAGTACATCAGCAATCTAAAAAAAAAAAAAAGAAAAGAGTTAGTACGTTTATAAGTTGTTTAAAAACTGCAAAGTAAGCTCAAGTTAAAGAAAAAAATTTTATTAAGATGAAGATAAGTCTAGAAAATGACCACAATTAAACTTCTGGTATAGTTTTTTTTAACTACGCTGTTCGAAATAATTATAACATCACCACTGATCACTATCAAGTTATCAATATTTTTGTTATTTAGACATTCTGATAAACCAAGCCAGTGGTGAGATTGGAGTAGTCATTAAAATAATAACCTTGGTTTTTGCTAATTAATTTAAAAATATTTACCTTAAGATGTGCACATGTAAACTGAACAACTATTAAAATTAATTACCTCATCAGTAAAGAAAACTTCATCCACTCCATATTTCTTTTTAAAATGCTCAAGCTCATGAATTCTGAGATGAAAAAACACCAATCAACATGAGTTAGACTGAATTTGCAACCCAAATGGTAGACGTATGCATGATAATGAATTTCATGGTTGGCCTTAATAAAACTGTTCATTTAATGTCCATTTACAAAAATGGCTTGATTGTACTGGCCTTGTCCTTGCAACTTATAAAGACCTAGAGAAGAACTGTTTCACTAGACCTTGTGTGTAGGACTTAGCGTGCAAAGAAAATAGTGTCTGATAGCCCAGGACAAGTGAACTTTGCTATTGGGCTAGTGAATTCTGTTCTTAACTTGCCTACAGGGCAAGTGATGTTGTTTGAGAAATTCAAATTTCATAAGAACTGCATAATCAATCCTACTCATCGAAAATTTTTTGGGGCTAGCTGAAATGAATTTTGGTTTAGTATATGCCAGCTACAGCTTGCCCGAACGGCAAGCTGTAAAACTGACTTTCTTTACACCCTGAAGACTGTCATCTACGTGCCTCTTCTATTTAACCTAGATAGCTGGCAGGGTTGTTACGTTTCGTGCAGGGACTATTTGCTTTATGTGCAGGGTGATTTCTTGCCAGCAGAACCACAAGAGATTTTCCTAATCAATAGAAGTGGACAAATTAAAGAAAACCATAAACTTACTTTCCCATCCAGATGGCATACTCCGGAGGAAGGCGTGGAAAAAACAAGATTGAACGTGCAGTGTCTACTTCTACAGCTCCAAAACAGTCACCCTCTAATACACCAAATGTCCAATGAAAATATGATTCCTGTATAAAAACAGAAATGAAGCTGGTATTACAAGTCAGTTAGACATATATCGCACTTTGGTATTGGCAGTTAACAAGATCATTTTTCAGCCTTTAGGAGACAATACAGTCAACTCTCTTGTAGAAGACACCTTAACATAATATAAGATGGAACCTCTGCCTTTCTTCAGTCTTTTCTTTGACTCTATAACGTAGACACCTCTGAAAGATGAACACTTATGGGGTGTTCCCAACCAAGCCCACCTTAGAGAGGTTGACTGTATTATTTTTAAAAGGCTTATGGCTCAAAAGCCCTACACCAGTGACAATAAAGAAGTACGCAGTGACATGAGGGGGTGGGGGGGGAGGGGCTTATGCTTTCAAGCATCATTGACTGAAAACTTAATAGAGAGGGGGGCCAACTAGAGAGGTGAGTTAATCAAAATTTAACGGAAACAGTCCTTATGCAAAGAAAAAGGGGGAGCCTAACTGTAACCATGGCACTCTATTACTGTTCTAGATCAGAGGGGAGTGACCATCTGTAGTGAAGATTTGAGAGAGGGTACTAATATTAGAGAAAGAAGGATTTAATTCAGGGGAGAGGGCTCAATATAGGATTTATGGCATCTACCCAGCAGACCCCAGTCAACAAGTACAAACCTCTTGGCTCATACATTTAGTCCAGCTCATGTACATTTAGTCCAGGAAAAATGTGGAGCAATTCTTGAATGAAATTTTAGATAAGCTGGTCCAAAAGCACTGAACATGCCAAGAAGATGTTGCAGGTCAAAATTAAATTCAGGTTAATTTTTCTTTTTTTTAACCAAGGTTAACCTTAATTGTCTCCTAGCCAGAGAAAAAGGGAATTGAGAATCAACCTAGGTTAAAAAATCTTGACCTGAATTTAATTTTGACCTGCAACATATAAACATACTGAGCAAATGCCAGTGACCAGGGCCTGTCAAGTGCTAATAAATAGCTTGAAATAGCATTTAAGCATTATTTCAATTACCTGACGGAAAAGTACATCCCTATCAGTACAGTACAGCTGTTTTTGTTCTCCTCCTTGCAGAAGAACTATGGCCCCAGAAGGAACCTCTTTTGCATTTTTTAGCCGCTCACAGAGACGCTTTCTATTGGTTGAATGGAGACTAACTGGAACAGCCAGCGTGTGGCTTCCAAGTTGATAGCACGATCTGAGAATAAATCAGTTAAAGAATATTTTAATGTTTACCCCTCACTGATGTCGCAATAAAACCTATAAAATGTACATTGTAAAATTAATTTTGGTGAGCAGAAAAAATTTCCAACTTATCCAATCTTAAAACTGTTTACAAAAAGTAACATTACTGATGATCATTGACATGTGGACAGGCCTATACAAAAATAATATGTCTTTACTGATACATACGTGCCCATTCTTTCTTTTTTTTTTCTTTACTTTATTTTCAATCATGATCAGCTCTGATTTAAAATTGCCTTTAATTTTCATTGGTTAATGGAACTTATTTAGTTATCTAGTCTCTGCAGTGTCTGGAATTTGAATGTTTGACACAGCCCAATGAATGCCTTTGAATCAGGTCTCATAATCCTTTCTAAGGTCTTACAGTGTAAGTATCAGCCTGTTTCTATGGCGAGTTTCTGATTGGTTAATAGCAATTTTTTACAGTTCAAGATTCTGTGATGCAGTGCTGTCAACTCTCCCAGATAATCTGGGAGACTCCAGATTTTGAAGCATATCTCCCAGTCTCTAGATTAGAGTCTGAAATCTCCTGAATAATCGCCAAAGTTTGCCATTTCTTGTAGAATCGACTCTCTGACAATGAAATTTCAAATATTTTGCGTAGTTTGAGCTACTTTATTAACATTGAACATTTCCTTATAAACTCCCGTATGACACTGAATTACAAGCAATAATGTGATTGGTGGCAAGTAAACCAATCAGGTCAAATGTTACAATTCCAACAACATCTTTTTCACACGTTTTTGGAGAAATTACATCATGTGTCGTGCATTATGACATCATCTACCAATTCTCAATATTTGAAGACTTAAGGGTTGACAGCCCTGGTGATGAGTATTGGTGACCTGGCAAAGATAATCATCTGTGACATTTGTAATTGTCTATTGTTTTGAACTTTTAGTATGTTCTCATTCTGTTATTTTGATCAGCATCTCTTTTAATGTTGTTACTTATTTCACTCATCTAGTGTTACAGCTTGATATCCTAATAAGCCTTTGCCATATTGTGTCTACAATTCCTCATGAGTCCATACAGGTCCCCTTCTCTTCTCTCTATTTCCTTTCTAATCATAACTATATCAAATTCTCAATCTGATTGGCTATCAGCTGCCCTAATTTCAGCATAAGTCAGAACTATAACAAAATTCTCAAATCTGATTGGCTATTAGCTGTCCCGATTTCAGCACTAATAGGACAGTGTAATAGGGAAGAACACATTATGCCTGTATTTGGACAGTATTTGACATCACGTGCACTTAAATGGTTTTTTTGCTTCACTGTTAGCAAAAAAACTCTCGCACTTTCTTGTCTTTTGATCTAAAAAAGCCTAAAATAACACAAATTTTGCTGTAGTTATGATTAATTTATAACACAACTTCATGGTGTCCAATTCAATCTGTAATCATATTTGTGATTAAACAAATCGGATGATTTTATTTACCGGTATGACTCGTATGATTACAGACCACCATGGACTCCTCTCAGTCCGAAAATATTTAACACTATTAATCAAAAACTCTAATTGGTCAGAACACTCAACACATCATCCCTAAATAACTGGACAGTACGCGCCAAAAAAAGCTTAAAATATCACAAATTTTGTCATAGTTATGATTGATTGGTAACAGAACTTCGTGTCATCCAGTTTGGTCTGTAATTATTATATGCCGTTGTCTTTATATTTTGTAAATCACTCGTATAATTAGACACTCATGATCAGTCCTTAGACTAATATAAATATCCTCTCTACTAACTCCAAAGGTAGAAAGAGTTACTCAGGCTAGAATAACCGTCTTTGCCGTGAAGCTTTACAGTGGTGATCATTGTGTTTTATTTTCTATCTGAGGGACGTGATCAGGGATCCCACCCTACGAAGTAATCTTAACATGGCCGTCCTGTGGCATACAATTAGCACCAAAAATCGAAGGAAGGTAAAATTTAGCAACAAAATTACAATTTAAAAAAAAAAGGGAATGAAATACAGTTACAATACGTGAAAAAAGGTTGACTGATAAACAAAAAGGCGCATGAGAAGTGACCAAGACTGCTGCTCCTAGTGGGAGATGACGCGATCGAGTAACACTGCGTTAAATTTTCACTCCGACGACATCTTCCGTTTCCCGAGAGCAGTATGTTTAAATACTTACGCTACATTTGCTGCACTCATCCTTTGAAAGATTTCGAAAGAGGGCAATCAGATACGATGCACAGGTCAAACAAACGATGTCCTTTCCGGGACGGAGCAAGAACTGCTTGTATGAGGTGACGCTCGGGCGTGATCGTATTTTATCGGTTTTTATCGTCATTACTTCGAGTCTAGTCTCCAGTCTCTTGATTTCGCTCCTAAGTACTTGGAACATGGAACAGCTTTGTAAATTTACAATTTAATTGCAAATTATGAGTAAGTTCTCCTTACGGTCTTTGTCTTCAGTTGATAGATAGGTTTTGTAATCTTTCTTGGCCATGGCTGATGATATAGATGACCTATTAGACGAATGTGAAACAAAGTTTTGCGGGAATTCAAAATCTTCATCACAGAATCATCCGAACAAAACAAACTCAAGATCGTCAAAGAAGGCGACACGAAACGAGAAAATTGGAACGAAAAGGTTTGTAGTTTTTTTTTAATAGAACTGGTATACTTCAGCCATATCTATTACGTTTACTTATTTATAAGGGCAGCTCTGCAATTCTTGTGGTCTTTTTAGTTCACAGACCAAAAATGTTGAACGCGATGAGCTTAATGACATGATCAACGAGTGCATGGACGATGGGCCTGAAATTCCGGAAGTTCATGAGAAGGTAAAAGCATATGTTACGTGTAGTTTACTGTAGCCAACTTTTTAAAGGTAAAGATAATATTCCTCTGAAAGAAATGTAAAGAATGTTTCTACACTTGCACACGAACCTTTTGGTTGAAAATTAAATAAAAATACATTCTTAACATTGGTTGCCAAGGCGCCAACAGTTACATTAAAAAACCAGAATGGTAAATTAGTTTACTACGCGAGCGTTTGATCAGAAAAGCTACGAGGTAGTTATCCCGGTTTTTTTTTTTTTTTTTGCTGGGTGGGGGGAATTATTTTTACAGTGGAAGCGCTTGAGATTACCAAATTACTGCCCCCCCCCCCCCCCTCGCCCCCATCACAACCCCTAAATCAAAGCAAACTTTGAAAAAGAGTCCTAGGTGATGTGCAATAGAGCTAGATTTTCCTTCCAAAATTGCCAAATATTTGTCTGTGAATGAAAGGAGAATTTGGCATGGCATTGTATCAAGAATCACTAAAGGCCTTATTCTTAGTCATATTTATTTTTAATTTGCAAGAATCATCCACCCTTCTCTCTCAACTGCTACCTGTGCGCCTATCAAACATATCAAACACCCTCTCCTAAGCTCTGATTACTCCTAGTTATGTATTTGAGAATTTATTATTATCGCAGACTGATGTGGATGGTGGGCTCATTTCTCCCCATTGGTCTCTTTGTCCCTGCAAGCTTACTGCGCTTTTCACAAACATGCGAAGTCTGAAGTTCAAAAGCCAACTGACGATTCCGTTTTTTGCTGCCATCAATCATCTTAACGGACCTCTTAGAAAACAAAACTTTACTTTAATCGGTTCAAAAGGTCAAGGTTTGTGATTTGTGATTGGTGGATTTCGATCCGTTTTGTGTGTTTCTGTGTTTCCAGGTTCGTTGCTTGTGATCGTAATTATGATTGACGGCAGAGAAAAACGCAAATGTGAAGGCGGCTTTTGAACTTTAGAGTTCGCATGTTTGTGAAAAGCACAGTAATATTTGTTTTTAAATTTTTACTGGAATCACAGAGGGAGCCTCTGTGGGGGAGAGGAGGTGGTGGTGGTTGGAACAATTAACAACAATATACCTTTTTATTTAACAATAAATGAATGAGGCTGAGTATCTTATGAAGAATTATGGAGATCGAGAAGGGTATTATCCATCACGGCCGTAGGCCGAGGCGCATAACACCCTCTGAGATCTCCATATTCTTCATATGATACAAAAGCTGAATTCAATAATTATTGTTTTATTATTCATTCAAAATAATTCCTAGTCTAAAAACATAGTTAAAACATGCTTACCTCCATCGATCAGATCGATGTTAAGTTCATCTTCGATAGTGCACATTTAGGGTTGTTCAGCCCCACAAATATTCTCCAAATAGCAGATATCGCCCTTCGAGTTGTCTTCTTGCTGTTCTTGTCATGTTTGTAGCCATTATTTCACTTAATTCCAGCCGTAGTTCTTACTCTTGAAACGAGTGAAGTGTCCGCCATTTTAGTTTTCAGAACGAAAACAACTCAACCTCGTCCCCAGGTCTTCTTGGTTTTAACGGTGCATTAATCTGTAGAAGGCTGCATTTTTGATGTCATTTCCTCGTCAAACACAAAATTCTTCCAAATTTGGTCATCAGTAAATGGTTATGGTGAATTATGCGTGTGCTTCCAGCCAATCAGAATTGGGGAAATATTTTGAATGACTAATAAAGGAAATTAAGGCTTCATGAAATTAACATTCGTGTTAATTCAAGTCCTGTTAATTTCTGTAAATGTTAATTTCCCCACCATTAATTTTATTAAATGGAGCGTTTATTTCCGCAACCTTAATTTCCATTGTTTTGGCTCCAAATTCTTGATACACTTTTGACATTCTTGACAACTAAGAAAGAGGAGTATTAGAGGAGTATTTTTATCAGGATGGAGATCTGCCAGTATCAGTGAAACTTTCAAACCCTTTAAATGGCCAGATTTCTTCGCTTGTCCCCCTTCATATGTTTAGGGAAAGTTCCACTAACAAAGTTTCCATTTTGGGTTATACATTTAACTTTTATTTCTTTGTCCCAACAAGTCTTGTTTCTTTGTGAATGCCCCATTAGTTTCCTTCATTTTAAAATGTTACCTTCTCTTTCTTGTTAATTTTCTTTATTTCAAAGTCGTTTTTCATTATGTCGCATTAATTTAAGTTGCTTTAATTTCCAAATTATCTTAATTTCAAGGAACAGTAGTTTCCTGTAATGAGATATCTGGAAGAATTTGCTTGAAACCTGACTTGGGGGGGAGGGGGGAGTTTGATGGATCAAAGTCTTTTGGGGGTCCAAATTTATCCTGGAGGTTAAAGTTAGCTACAGAAAATTTTACTCTTGTGTTGTCTTTCTTACTGTTTTTCTTATCTCTGTAACAGCTGTGTTGGATTTTTATACAAGGGGAACTGTTGCTCCCATAGCTTTATGGGTGAGGAGTCAAGAGGGGCACTGCTCCCCCTAGCGCCAATTTCTGAAAATTGTGATTCTTTTTAGGAGCAACTGAATTCGATATGGTAAATCTCTTGAGAGAAAATTAATACATGTTCAGAAATAAACTAAAAATTATCACAGGTGGGGCACATCAGTCAGCAACAATTTTTAATGGAATTGTTTTACCCTAACACATGATTTTCCATTTTGTTCTCCAGCATTTGACACAGATTTCCTCTTCAAGCCAAAAAGATTCAAGTTCATCAAGGAAGAGATGTGTTAAGGTTTTTCTTGGAGGCTCCAAGTTTGCAAAGGGACTCTGCACAGGCTCAGAAGAGAGGTGCTTATCTGTGATTCAAGTTTTTAAGTGTTATTAGTATTATAAACAATTATTAGAGGTGTATTATCTTGTCATGTGAGTATAACAGCACACCTTCCTTCCTACAAATGAAGCCAAAAAAAATGTGCATTTTTGTGGCCCGGAAGTTTAACGTGGCATTTTTTCTGACCAAGCAAAGTAGTCATTAAATTGTTGACGTTATTATACCAGTATTTTAGCTTTTGGTACCAAAAGAAATACCACTGGCAAACTGGAGGTTTGAAATTTTCACCATTCAAAATACTGAATGCCCTTGACAGCCTTGGCAAAAAAGAATGCAGGGTGCAAAGAAAGTCAGTTTTACAACCTGCCATTCAGGCAAGCTGTAGCTGGCATGTTCTAGCCCACAAGTCATTTTAACCAGCCACAAAACCCCTTTTTGATTAGCAGGATTGATTACAATCCTTCTGTAATTTGAATTTCAAAAAAAAAAAACAGCACTTGCCTGTCGGGTAAGTTAAGAACAAAAATCACTAGCCCGATAGCAAAATCCACTAGCCCCGGTCTATCGGACACGACTTTCTTTGCACGCTGGAATGAATATTCCAATGCCATGATATTGAAGCCTTTTTTAAAAATTGATCAGAATAAGGGTAACTAGCAGAAAAAGGGAGTTGGTGCTTTTTATTTAACTTTTGATAAAATCAGTGCTACTTGTTAATTCTCGTTCTGAATTGCCTTGCATGTTCCTGTGAACCTACTGGAGAATTTAATTGTACATCAATGCAGTTAAGAAGCCTGCTGAAAAGTTGATACTGGGTCTTTTGGTATTTAGAGCGTTATTTAAATTTGTCTAAGTTGTCTTCTTTTTTGTTTCTAGAGTGTGCGACAAGCTACGTTGTACATCGTGCGATTTCAATGTGGTCATCCTTAATGACTATGAATGGCATGAAGACTGTGATTATTTATTCTTTAGAAACAATATACCAGACTTTGATAAACTTAAAAGCAAGCTTTCAAGGAAACGAGGTAATTGATGACAAAAATTAATCTTCCATTCTGTTGTTCTCAATCACAACAATATACAGTCGAACCTCCCGTAAGCGACCACCCAAAATGCAAAGACTGAGTGGTCACTTACAGGAGATGGTCGCTTAAAAGAATCTAACCACAGGGGGTCTCTTCCAAGAAGAGGTTCAGACACATCTACTTTATGGAAGATATTTATTGCATGCGGTTGCATGCAATGTCTAAGTTACGTCATGTGTAGTTCCATGTTGTCACTACAGTTCTTCGTATATTCGTAGTTGCATAGTGCATGCGGCAAAACATAGAGATCAGAGAATGCATCAGGTGGTTGCTAACAAGAGGTTAAAACAATGGAAGATCATTAACCATGAGGCCCAAAAGTGGTCGCAGTCGCTTACAGGAGGTGGTCGTTTAGTAGAGGTTCCAACTGTAAGTCTTTGACGGGAAAAATTTCGGTATTTTGGATTGGCGGTAGCTTATCAGTTATGGGAGGTGATCGCTTATGAGAGGTGGTCACTAATGGAGGTTCGATTGTATTATTTTTTGACACCATCTAGTTGTAGAGCTTGCATCGCATACATACATGTATAATTATGTTGTTGGTATGTTGTTGGTCCATTCTAAGGGTAAACCATAACCTGAGAAATCATCCAACATTTTGCGACACCACCACTAGTCCCCTCAAAATGACGTCTGAGAAACAAACGCAGTAATTCCATACTGATGACATGTCACTACCCAGATCTGGATAGTGCTTCTGATTGGTTGGAAATCTGCTTAATCCAGTCAGAAGCAGAACCCAGCTCTTGATAGTGACATGCCATTGGCATGGAATTTCTGCACTTGTTTCTTAGACGTCATTTCACGGGGAAACTACCAGTGGCGTCTCAGGAATTATGATTTCTTCCCTGTTCCACTATTTTCTTGCAATCAAGTATAAAAACCCAACTACCAGTTGCTTATGATATATTGAGCTTTCTCACGGTAAAAGGTCACTATGATTTGATTTTGTAGGTTGTTGCGCCTATGCCTGCCAGTGTTCATGGAGATCCATTGTACAACTGACTGAGCTTTGGTCTGGCGACCCACACCTTAAATGGGTTTGTGGAAAGCACAGCTGACAAAGTAAATGGGCCTTAGATGTTAGTGTATTGGTAGGAAAGAAATATACAAATTAATATAGGCCGGGACAATGAAGGGAATAGACTTGATTGAAGTCTGTAAATAGCATTATTTAAGTTTTTTGGAGAAATTGCAGATAGTTCTCATGTAAATAACTAAATATTTCAGACTCTTTGAATGAAAGGAAATAACCTTGTTCTGAAACACATTTTTTCTGATCAAGTGTAATGCTTTAACCTTGTATAACTTGTAAAAATATTATGAGCAAAAGAAAAACATGAACAGTGTTAACTTTGGTTTGTTCTGTATTTAATATGTGAATTTTCCTAGAAGAACTCTCACAGTCACCTTCATCCCCCAGTCAAAACTTCTATGATAGGAACATCGAAGGAAGCTTATGTTAAGGGACAAACTCAATTGTTCACATTACAGACCTATCCACAGTTGTTTTAAACTTTTGGTATGGACCAGGTAGGTAAATCCATCAATGCGACTGGAAAGAGCACCTTTGAATTTGGAAATTGCCAAGTTGTGGGGAGGAATGAAAAACGAGCTCCCCTAAAAACGCCTGCGTGGGAGGCTAAGTTTGAAAGTGATTTGTTGAAAACTAACCATTATGTAGCTCCTCGCCATACAAACAACTATGAATTCTCTCACCTCTGTAGAGCTACCTTATCTTCGCTCCATTAAGACCCATCATTTTCAAACTTGGCAAGTTAGCTAATTTTAAGGCACTTTTTCCAGCAGTGGCAAAAGATTTTGTTAACTGATCCTTATCAAAACTTGAAAAAATTGTGGAAGGGTAGAGGTACAGCAGAGCATGTATTGTGTTTGGCATCCTCATCAGTGGTGCACAGGACTGTCTGCAGGGTTTTCCCTCAATATTTTCCTTTCGGAGTCCCTAAGACTCCTTTAACCAAAGGTTGAGGGTCCCAGAGGGAACAGTGGGAGTCTTAAGGTTAGAATTGTTTCAAATTCCAGGAAATCTGTGAAACATTTTCGGGTTCCTTGTAAAAAAAACAGAAGCATCACTACAACCGTTTGCAGCCTGAAGTTCCATTATTGGAATTTATCAGCGGCATGTTGTTCTTAGTCATAAGATACACTTTTTTATGCTGAACAATGTGCCTCCTTGTAATTTCCAGGGTTTGATTGTCGATGTTCTTTGCATTTGAAACTGTCGCTTGAAAGCTTTTTCTAAGCTTGAGGTCACTGATACTCAAAATGTGATCCTTAAAATTTTGGTGCCTTTCCAGAGCCAACTTCTGAAGATTGTTTATAATTCTGTCGCGCGCGCAGTGCGCGGATCACGCGAGGATCGCAAGCGAACTGCGGTTTTCGCGTTGGTCATAAATCTTTCTATCGGTTTGGTATCCGCAGTTGCCTAGCAACAAACCATAAACAAATCGCAAAGACGCGAACATGACGTCATAGTACATTTTGGGTTTCCAGGCAACCCGGCCAGGGACTTGGGCTCATTTTATTCACCCTCTGTTTATTGTACGTTGGCGAATCCTAAGTATTTCTGAGACAAATAACAGCGGGCTACAAACACAACAGTGCCCGATTGGACAAGTGGCTGGAAATCCTTGCCGTGGAAGGTTTAACACCGAAAGAACGTTGACCTATAGCTAAACTTCAGCAAAAGCAGCGAAGAAGAAGACCGTTAATCGAACGGCCTATAAAGCTCGAGAGGAAATCATGAACACGGAAATAATGCGAAATGGTTTTGAAATACTCGGTTGAGCTATTTTTCGTCAAATGTATCTTTGAATTCATGATAAATACAGCTCCATAAGGTTCAAATAGTGTGAATGGCAAAGAAAGATACTTCAACACTATTAGTTTTGAAAGGTTAACGTCTAAGTGTTCGCATGGCCCAGTGGTCATGAGCCGCCCTTCTTTCGCTGGGGGAAGTTGGGGTGCAGGTTCAAATCGCGACGTGGCTACTTTCAGTTTTTTTTTTCCTTCATCGTTTTTTTACCCCTTGGGTTTTTACTCAGGGGCACCCAACGAGTAGATACTTCAAAACCACTTAAACATTGCATTATTAAACGTATTGTAGTATTTAAACGGTAGATATAGGCATATTTTTATCCCCTAGAAATTTTTCATCTGTTCGGATTTCCTAGCTGAAAGTCTAGTGATCCGAAAATTATAGAGATCAAAACTTACGTTTTCGAAAATTTCAGCCAGAGAAAAGGCTCCCAAAAATTCTGGGTGACCTTTTAAAGGTAAAAATCCGTTAAAAATGGGCAATTATACCATTTTTTAGATGTTCGAAAATCCTAGGAGAGGCAGCTAAGCAAGAAATTTTACAACAAATGCTCCGAAAATTCTAGATCTCAAATCCGGTTTTCCGAACAGATATTTTCCGAAAATTGTCGTTGGGTGCCCCTGTTTACTGTTTATTCCCACTGATGACCCTGTCAGCTTCGCGAGATTTTTGCGAAAACGTATTTCTAGTTATAGCCTACGAGCGTTTCTCTTACCTGTTGACTTACAGATATCGCAACCAAGTTAGCCTGCGTAGCATGGCGGTTTTGTCGAGCCGGGCGCAAGAGCGGCGTAGCCGCGATATTCGCGCGCGAAGCGCGAGAACGAGCGGCGAAGCCGCGAGAAAAATAAAAACCGCCTGCCCGGATTCGTGGCCTTTTCAACTGCCGCCCCCTTCAACTCATTTTGACATCCTGTTGACAACTTGTTTGGTTTCAGTTTTCCCAGCCAATCAGAAATAAAGTGTTGACAGCCTAAACACGACACAAAAGCTCGTGATATAGTGTAAAACGTGCCCTTGGCCGGAATTGGAGTTTGCTTGAACAAACACAGGTTTTTTCTTTGTGGCTATCTCGCGCATAGGTGACTACACTGCGTTCTAAACTTGACTGAGTAGATCTTATTTTTGCTGCACTAACTCTTACATTTATTTAGAGGTCATGAAGTTGGTTTGTTTAATCCGTATTGAGTAATTATTTCCTGTGGTTAATGTTAGTGTTGCTAATTAGAATTTGTTGATCTCAGATGCAGTTGTAAAGTACTAATTTCTTTGACCACTTTTAAAGCCTAAAGGTTTTTATTACGGCTAAATAAATATTTTAGTTTCTTTGGTCTTTTCCGACTAAAATGCCTGGATCTGGACAACTACAAACCAAGGAGCCTTGGTTTGTAGTTTCTTTGTCCGTGAATGTTTTGACGCTGGGCCCGGCTTTTTAAGTGTTGTTTGCAGGATGTTTTTTTTTTCGTATAGCGCGATCTTCAGATTTGAGTTGTAGCTTAAACTTATGCTACACCAAGCGAAAAAGTGTGGAGAATTACGCTGTGCGTCTTTCTTCTACTGTATGCGATTCATCGACCACAATCGCGGACACCGTTCGATGTATTGCGCTGGAGTGCGTTATTCTCTAACACCGAGTAATAGAGAAGAAATTTACTGTTTCTGTCATAAGGTCCATTGCTGTACAGCTCAACGACAACATTTCAGATATCTGGTCGTCGATAGTACTTTTTAGAGGGGAAATTGTGATCATACAGGTTTTCGATGGGGATATTTCTTCTTTGGCCATAGCAAAGTCAGTAAAGATCATGCTCTTACCAAATCTTCTTGACAAATTTTCCATGACATCTCTCCCTTGAAGAAGACTGTAAATGGCCATTTCCTGTTTAGGCTTCAATACAATTGCCCTGTTTTCCCGTCAAATATTCAAGATCAACGACGCTCCGGTCAACACTTCTTTGATATTTTGATTTTGTTTTGCGGAGATGGGAGATTACCAAAATATTTGATTGACAGGCGAAC
>OZ037993.1:25526938-25596938 GCA_964035705.1 Porites rus
TTCATCACCTTTGCAATGAACATTATTTAATGGAAAGTCATTCATTATGCAATTCCATCAAAATAAATATGAACTTTTAAGTATTATCCATCAAAACAAATTTCATACATCACTACTGTTACTGATTAGTTTGCAGAGTACCTTAGCAGCGGGATAATGACCAACTATAAGCAGGTATTAAAACAGGGGCACCCAACGTCAATTTTCGGAAAATATCTGTTCGGAAGACGATTTGAGATCTAGAATTTTCGGAACTTTTGTTGTAAAATTTCTTGCTTGCCTGCCTCTCCTAGGATTTTCGAACATCTAAAAAATGGAATAATTGCCCATTTTTAACGGATTTTCACCCTAAAAAGGTCACCTAAAATTTTCGGGAGCCTTTTTCCTGGCTGAAATTTTCAAAAATGTAAGTTTTGATCCCTATAATTTTCAGATCACTAGACTTTCAGCTAGGAAATCCGAACAGATGAAAAAA
Source organism: Porites rus (assembly GCA_964035705.1). Taxonomy (NCBI): domain Eukaryota; kingdom Metazoa; phylum Cnidaria; class Anthozoa; order Scleractinia; family Poritidae; genus Porites; species Porites rus. The sequence goes on from OZ037993.1 coordinate 25,527,414, forward strand.
TCTTGGGGGGATAAAAATATGCCTACATCTACCTTTTAAATACTAAAATACGTTCAACAATGCTATGTTTAAGTGGTTTTGAACTATATTCGCGTTGGGTGCCCCTGTTAAAAGTTCAGACGCTAGACAATTTTCAAAAATAAAAAACGACTCCTGTTTGGTTATCCTTGGATTTCAAATGTCAAACCAGAAAAAGGGTTTTGCACTTCCCCATCTGATTACAACAACAAGGAATGAATTAAACTATCTTTGTTCAGCTATCCCCAGCTGGTAGGAAAACGCCTTCAGAGGGCAAGGTATGTATTACAATGTAACAATAACAAGCTGCATGTCATGTAGTAATACATGCAAGCAATTGCTGACATAGTTTAGGATGTCCTGCTAGGCGGTACTATTTCCTTAGATAATACAGGCCAAAAGGACAAGGTATTTTTTACGAAAAAAAAAACACTCCTGTTTAGTTACCCTGGCCTTTTGGAAACCTAAAGAATGACCGTTTAGCAATAAAAAACCCAGATATGATATGCCTCCTAACCAATGTTGCTAAAACTCAGGATGTCTCGCTGGACGGTACCATTTTCTCCGGTAATACCGGCCAAAAGAACAGGGTCACTTTTATAAATAAAAATATTCGTATACAGTTATCCTAAGCTTTCTCGATCAAATCTCCAAGCAAGCTTGACTGGATGCCGCTGTATAAAGCGCGTTCTTGTCTTTTATCAAATCATGGCATGACGTTAAGGGCCGGGTTGTTCGAAGCTGGGTTAAGTTAACCAAGGGTTAGTGCAAAATTTGAACTCGGATATGAGAGCTTAAAAAGCAAATTTAATTTAATTCTCTTGGGCTACAATTTGGTGATTGGATTATCTAAAAAGAATAGCAAAAATTATCCAATAGTGTGCTTTTGATAAATAAAAAAAAGAAACCCGGGTTAAAATTTAACCCCGGGTTAGCGCTAACCGGCGTTCGAACAACTGGGCCAAGGTCTCTAAATGAAGGCCCCGAGGGGGTCTCTCATTTTTTGTCTAGGATTACTCTGGCGCATCGTTTCTGTAAATTGATTACGTCTAGGACAGGCGGCTTCGGTTTGCTTCATGTCCCCAAGTAACTCCTGTGGTCAAGTATTAGCTGGATAAGTGAGTTATAAAACAAACTTCTCAGCTTTCAGTCACAGAAATTTATCTGTTCTTTTCAAGAGGCCAAGTCGCTTTCCTATATTCGATACCGTTATTTAAAAACAGTTGTCTCTCTTTATGCCAGGTAGTTTAGTATCGGCTACAGAATCAAGCTGAACCTCAACTGTTCTCACATTAAGATTTCTGCCGTTCAAGCAGTTAGCCCCAAACTTATGCTGTAGACAATCGCTTGCACGGACGAAAATCATCAGCAAACGCAAACGCAAACACAACTTACATATGAGCTTCTGGGAACGAAAACTCGAACTTACCCTATGGCTATGTGGAAGACGAGCTCAGAGCACTAGCCTAATCACCAATTAACCGACTGCTGCTTCAGCCACGAACACTGAGATACACTTTAGAAAATAGAAGTAGTTGATTATGTAACTGAAAAGGAAGCAGCGTACTTACCACGGAAACTGCGAGGTACTGTTCTCTGTGACGCAACCAGCCGTCAAATAAATGTTATGCTACTTGTTAGCTCTAATCAATGGTCAATTTTCTGTACGAGTCATAGAACCGTGAAATTTCGACATTTTGACACTTTTCCAATCGTGAGGTAATAAACCGTTCACCCGCTAGATCATTCGTTCTGTTGACATCTATCTTTGATCCTAGCGCACTTGTAAAATGTATTAAAGATAAGAAGGCAGTCTTTGCCAAATCATTGATATCGTATCAGAGGATTATAGTTTTTGTTTGATATTAGGCAAAAGTAAATCAACTGCGGTAAAGATACAGTCCAGTTCAGAACATCAGGTTAAATTTTCAAATCTATTCCCGGCGTTGTTTAGCATTGGTCACCCAGTGAAGGCCCTTACATAATGGAGACACCAAGAAAAGGATGGGCGGTTTTGAGTATTTTTATAGTCGGGGGTATTCATTTTTAGTGTCTATTAAAAGCCATCTGTGTATGATTTTAAAAAAAGCCATCGTTTATGATTTTTACAAAAAACTGTTATCATTAAATAGTTTGGAAATGAATAAACTGTCGATGATTGGCGAGATTTAGCATTTTAGACCAGACGTCACATTCCAATGTTCAGTTTAAAAAAAAAAGACACGTCACTCATGTTCACTGAACTGGGAATGGACCCGAATGACGTCGTTGTTTTGTAGGAATAAACTTCCTTCGTGGAAATAATCATACGGCTGGGCCGAAAAGTCCCAGGTACATATTTACTGAACGACTTGCCGTTTCATTGACTTATTCTAGTTTTGGCTTTAAACTAGGGGTTTTTCTTACTTATAATTCCGAATAGATTGGCATCTCTGCGGTAGCAGTCACCTGAGTTTGACTTTTGGGAGCCAGTTACATAAATCTCAAACGCGAGACACACCAGCTAATCCGTATTTCAAATTGAAGTACAAATTATTATCTACAAATGTTCTACTTTTTTCACCACTCTTATATAATTCTATCTCGTTCCAAATGCGCATACCTTTCAGTTTTCAAAGAACTGACAAAAGTAAATAGAAATAACTTTTATTCTGTTGAAAAACGACTCTTCTTACCTTTAATACGCCGATGGAATGCAGACGAAAGCGGGTTTAAAGCAATCAAAGAAGGACTAAATTCCCTCCAACTACTAGAAAATATAGCGGGAAGTGGCCAGAGAAGTCAGAGAAAGCGTTTCGTCGTGCGGAGAAGATCTGGAAAAGGTACTTGGTCCTGGATTACTGAATTGGGGATTAAAATGAGGGATTCGTTCGAGAAGCAATATCGTACGATTTCCTGACGGTGCCGGATGACCGTCGAGTCAGAAACTCGGGAATTCACGTAGTTGTTGATTATGTAAGCTTAAATGATTTTTATTGAGGGTCGCTGACTGGATTCAGCTGTACGTTGATGCTCTTCAGTCCTTCTAAATTTTCTAAACATCAGCCGAAGCGGGGTAAGTCTATTTTTATTTTAGCACAAAGACGTACCCGTGTTAAGATCGACACCGATCATTCGATCATTTTATAACTTCTGAATAACTGCTAATTGTGTGAAAGTGTAATGTTCATGGAGAATGTTGATGGAGATCACTATTTCTTGAGCCTGATCGCACTGAAACAGCTCAGTTCAGTCACAGTTCAGCTTTGAGTGTGGATCGTAGTGGATATTTTTACTCTGATTAAATTTGTGAAGTCAATTGTTTTAAGGGTATGAGGAGTGTAACCACATGAATCAGATATTTGTAGTAAACAGAGTAATTGCACTTTTAATTTGAGCTTTGGTCAAACTCAGGTGGTTGTGAGTTTTAGGTTTGATGCTTAGACTATCTTGTTTGTGTTTTTGCGGTGACTCGAATCTCGATTTGAAATGCCTGTATTTGATTTTTTTTAAAGTTTAATGATGAGAATTTGTGCTTTAATTGAACTCGAGTTTTTTTCTTATGTCATGCATGATTTAAAGGTACTTGAAGTTATTCATAACTTGTGATCAATAATAGATGGTATAATTGTTAAGAACTTCCTTGAATGCATGTTAGTGTTGTTGAGAGAAGATGGTGATGACCAGCCTTTAATTTTACAAACAAAACTAATCCTAAAGGAAACATTGATGATAGTGCATGTCCAGCATTAAAGGGACTGTGTCACGATAGTGCGCATGCGTGAGCTGTGACAGTAGCTGATTGTCTTTGAACCAATCGGAAGCGAGTAACATGCACGCGAGGAAATTAACATAATTCAAGATTCACTGTTCGCGAAGCGCGAGTCTTCCGGACGTTTTTGTTCGATTTTATATATCCCCATAATTCATATAGTAATTCATATAGTAATCTATCCTATTTTCGTTTCCTATTTTCGTTGTGTTTTAGGCCTGTTCCCCTTCATTCGCCTCAACGCTACGCATTGCCCAGGGCAATATCTTCTCTGGGGACATTCCTGTGCGTTCTATTACACAGGGAGCCCCTCCCTTTGTTGGCCTCTTGCCTCCTCTGGATCTAGTGGCATCCCGACCTGGTTTAGCCGACCTCGCCCTCTTGCGTTTTTACGACCCGAGCCACTTCAGGGCTGGCAATATTCATGGCATCTCCTACGTTTGGCAGAACCTGATCCCGAACTCACCGTGTGGGGAAGTGGACCTGTTGGAAATTATACGGGAAGGGGTTCGCGTGGAACATTTCTTCAGGCCTTTCAGGGGAATCTTCCGAGGTATGTCCTTCCCCACCACTTCCAGACGACCTTCGACGACAAGAATGATTATCAGCACGTGTTTTTGCATTCCTCGTCTCAGGCTTATTTTGGTTTTCAGTGGCAGGGTTTTTATTTCGTCTTCCGTACTCTTCCATTCGGTTGGAAGGCCAGTGCGTTTATTTATCACAAGCTCGGTCTCGCGGTTTCAGACGCCGCTCGGTCCACTGGTGTTCCAGAGTCGCAATACATTGACGACCGGCACGTGGGCTAGCTTTTCACCGCTCCCCTTCGGATGACTCGAGGTCCATCTTTCCAGCGGGCCCTGGCAGCAACTTACATCATGTGTTACTTGCTCGCTGAGGCGGGTTATTTTATTGGTCTTGACAAGTCGCAGTCCACTCCTTCGATTTGCGTGTGTTTTCTTGGTTTCGTGTGTGACTCGGTGCGTCAAGCTTTTCTCATTCCCCAAGAAAAAAGAAACAAGTTTGCGACGTTACGGGAAGAAATTCTCTCGTCCCCTTTCGTTAGCCTGAAGACACTTCAGCGTTTTTGTTTGTCCAGTCGCATGGATTCAGTATTACATCACAGTTTGTCAATGCCTCAAGGTGCCTTTAGATCAGGGGTACTTCTTTCGGACTGCAGAACGTAGCGGATCGATAGGGAGCAAGCCTTTTACGGGCTCTGCTGTGAACAACAGGCTTAGGAAGCATCTTTCGGAGGCTAAACTCTATGCCAGCGAAACTCCGCATAGCTTTAGGGTAGGCCTATCCAATACCCTTAGGCTGCTAGGTTGTTCTTCGGAGGACGTTGTTCATTACCTGGGTTGGAAAAGTGGGTAGGTCGCCAAGCGGTATATGCAAGACTCGGACGCTACTGTATCTCTTGCCCTTCTAGAAAGGGTTTTCCCAAGAGAAGCTTCTGGGACAGTTACCCCGGTTTCACACCCTGATAATTTGCCGGCGGCTGTCTGAATTATGTTTCGCTGTGTTTGCGGTGTTACGGCTCTCCCTTTTCTGTTTTGTCTACGACTAGGATAGGTTGGGGTTTTCTGAGTAATGGGGAATAAAGATGTTTGGAGATCTAGTTCTTTGGTTTTCTCGTTCTTCTCTGTGCCTTATTTGGGCATAGGCAGCATTATGTCTGGGACAGGAGTGGCATCTTTCCATAACTTAGTTCTCCGTGACGGGGTAATAGGTGTGCAGTGAGGATATTTTACCAGTCATTCTCGGTCGTTACGCTTCCATTTCTGCGTGAAAGTTAAATTTTATATATATTTAGGATTTATTTAGTTCAGTTGATTGATTTCAAAAATAGCCCTCAACTATATTGAAGTTTGATCTACGTTCAATGAATTTATCTATATATATGATGTATATATTTTCGTTTTATTATTGTTATTTTTTCGGCTTCGTAGGAAGGTCGTGGAGTTTTTTGGGCTTGGTTCCTACCTAGCTTTCCTAAATTTTTTTCCCGTCTCTCGCGGGTTTTTTGTAGGGGTTTTTCCTGGCCTCCGAGTGTCTCTTGTAGATACGCATCCAAAACTCCGTTAATTTTCCTTGATGTATCCTGTGATGTATCCGTCACAGTTCTGTTTATTAGGCTCCGTTGGTCTTCAATAAAGCGTAGCGGCCTACTAGTTATTTGTGTGTTGTTGGGAAGCCTGTTATTAAGAACAGAATGATTGTTCTTGTATTGCCTACAACTAATTATTATGCTTAAAGTAATTTATGGAGGCCCGTTCTGGTCAAAATCATGACAATGAAATTGCACCACAAGTCAATTTTAATACAACTGCAGCAAATATTATGGACATGTTGTGTATTTTTGTCATCACTAAACAATACTTTTTTCAACGTGTTAGTAATTATTTTTAGCAACAAGAGTTATTTTTGTTTTCATTATACAAAATTTTTTTTTCATTCATGCCATGAATTATTTTTCAGTGGTACTTCGAATTATTTTTCCAATGTGTATCAAGAATTATTTTTTAATTGGGCCGTGAATTATTTTTCGCGGTATCAAGAATTTATTTTTTTGGTCTACAATGCATTGCGGGCCTTGTATTTGAAGTCGACTGGTTCGAGTCTTTGACTTCCTTGGGCGACCATTTTGAAAGGAGTGCTTTCAAAGAGAATGTAAGGCGAAACATTGTCAGGGAAAGAAACGAAAGAGGTTTTCATTTTTCTTACAAAATCTGTCAAGAGCTAGAAGTCTGTCGTTAGCGATGAGGTTTTCTGGACCGACGATTTAATAGAGGAGACTACGAAGGGACTTCACGACTCGTACACAATTCTAACCCTTATTCAACCTGACATGTCTGCCCAATTGAACTGTTCTCTACCCAATCTTGTACCTCGAGTCCTCGTCTCGTACTATGCATGCTGGCTTTCGGAACAAAGACGCAGAGAATGAGAGTGTCCCCTACTCTGAAGTTCAGGAAGAAGCTCCCGATTCTAATCCAGACGGGCGAGTACTAGAAGCAGAGCCAGATGGACTCAAGGTAGAAGACCTTCGCTGAGTGCTAGTTAGAGTAAACCTTACTAACTGGGAAATTTGATTGATTTATCTAATATTTATGTTATGGCATTATCGGCTATGTATCTCAGGTATCTGACGTTGGACAGATTCATTCATCTCCGAATATTAATGTTAAAAATCAAGAATCACTATACCGCCATCGTAAAGGCACTCGAGCAAGTTCCCTACTCTCACTAGCACTCTGCGAAGGTCTTCTACCTTGATATCCATTTGGCTCTGCTAGTTCTTGTGCCCGCCCGTCAGGATTAGAATCGGGAGATCCTTCCTGAAGTTGTCATTGTACAAGTCGTGAATCGCTTCGTAGTCTCCACTAGAAAACGTCATCACTAACGCACAGACAACTGGCTGCTGACAGATTTGTAAGAAAGATGAAAACCTCTTTCGTTTCTTTCCCTGAGAATGTTTCGCCTTGGCATTCTCTTTAGCCTGCGTAGCATGGCGGTTTTGGTTGGGCGCGCTAAGTAATAAAGGCGGGCGAGGGCAGAGAAACCGCGAGGAGATTAGGGCGGGAGCAACTTGAAAAACCGCCTGCACGGACGGGGGCCTTTTTTGAGTCGGCCCGTACGCCAGCGTACGGATCGTTCCGATTGGTTCGGAATGTTCGCCTGTCAATCAAATATTTTGGTAATCTCCCATCTCCGCAAAACAAAATCAAAATATCAAAGAAGTGTTGACCGGAGCGTCGTTGATCTTAAATATTTGACGGGAAAACAGGGCAATTGTATTGAAGCCTAAACAGGAAATGGCCATTTACAGTCTTCTTCAAGGGAGAGATGTCATGGAAAATTTGTCAAGAAGATTTGGTAAGAGCATGATCTTTACTGACTTTGCTATGGCCAAAGAAGAAATATCCCCATCGAAAACCTGTATGATCACAATTTCCCCTCTAAAAAGTACTATCGACGACCAGATATCTGAAATGTTGTCGTTGAGCTGTACAGCAATGGACCTTATGACAGAAACAGTAAATTTCTTCTCTATTACTCGGTGTTAGAGAATAACGCACTCCAGCGCAATACATCGAACGGTGTCCGCGATTGTGGTCGATGAATCGCATACAGTAGAAGAAAGACGCACAGCGTAATTCTCCACACTTTTTCGCTTGGTGTAGCATAAGTTTAAGCTACAACTCAAATCTGAAGATCGCGCTATACGAAAAAAAAAACATCCTGCAAACAACACTTAAAAAGCCGGGCCCAGCGTCAAAACATTCACGGACAAAGAAACTACAAACCAAGGCTCCTTGGTTTGTAGTTGTCCAGATCCAGGCATTTTAGTCGGAAAAGACCAAAGAAACTAAAATATTTATTTAGCCGTAATAAAAACCTTTAGGCTTTAAAAGTGGTCAAAGAAATTAGTACTTTACAACTGCATCTGAGATCAACAAATTCTAATTAGCAACACTAACATTAACCACAGGAAATAATTACTCAATACGGATTAAACAAACCAACTTCATGACCTCTAAATAAATGTAAGAGTTAGTGCAGCAAAAATAAGATCTACTCAGTCAAGTTTAGAACGCAGTGTAGTCACCTATGCGCGAGATAGCCACAAAGAAAAAACCTGTGTTTGTTCAAGCAAACTCCAATTCCGGCCAAGGGCACGTTTTACACTATATCACGAGCTTTTGTGTCGTGTTTAGGCTGTCAACACTTTATTTCTGATTGGCTGGGAAAACTGAAACCAAACAAGTTGTCAACAGGATGTCAAAATGAGTTGAAGGGGGCGGCAGTTGAAAAGGCCACGAATCCGGGCAGGCGGTTTTTATTTTTCTCGCGGCTTCGCCGCTCGTTCTCGCGCGCTTCGCGCGCGAATATCGCGGCTACGCCGCTCTTGCGCCCGGCTTGACAAAACCGCCATGCTACGCAGGCTACATTCTCTTTGAAAGCACTCCTCCACTGCAAAGTTTTCAAAATGGTCGCCCAAGGAAGTCAAAGACTCGAATCAGTCCACTTCAACTGCAAGGCCCGCAAAGCATTGTAGGCCCAAAAATAAATTCACGATACCGTAAAAATAATTATTAGCAGGATGAAAAAATAATTCTCAATACTTGTATTAAAAATAATTCGCAGTACCACTAAAAAAATAATTTGTGGTACGCATGAAAAATTTATTCATACAACAACAAAAATTAAACAGCCTTCATAAAAAATAATTCATGCAGCTAAAAGAAATTAACAACACACTAAAAAAATCCTGTGTAGTGATGACAAAAATACACAACGGGTCGATAATAAATGCTGCAATGGCCAAAAAAGTCACTTGTGATGCTATTTTATCATATTAATTTTGACCAGAACGGGCCTCCATAGTAATTAAATGTATAAATTAGAGGGCTGGAGAAGAAATTAATGGGTCTTATTATTCATTCAAAATATTTCCACAATTCTGACCAGTTACTGATGACCAAATTTGGAAGAATTTTGACTTTAACGAGGAAATGACGTCAAAAATGCAGCGTTTTCGCTGGTTAAGGCACCGTTAACCGAGAAGACCTGGGGACGAGGTTGAGTTGTTTTGGTTGTGAACTTGAAAAATGGCGAACATTTCACTCGTTTCAAGAGTAAGAACTAGGCGAAAAAATACCTAAAAACATCGCAAGAACAGCAAGAAGGCAACTCGAAGGGCGACATCTGCTATTTGGAGAATATTTGCGGAGCTGAACAACCCTAAACGTGCACTAAGGAAGATAAACCTAACATCGATGGATCGATGGAGGTAAGCATGTTTAGCTATGTTTTTAAACTAGGAATTATTTTGAATGAATAATAAAACAATAATTGAATTCGGCTTTCGTATCATATGAAGAATTTTGGAGACCTGGGAGGGTGTTATCCGCCTCGGTCTACGGCCTCGACGGATACCACCCTCCTCGTTCTCCATAATTCTTCATAAGATACTCAGCCTCATTCATTAATTGTTAATTAAGTCACTGTGGGAGTTTTTTTTGTGGGGGGTGGGGGGGTGGGGTGGGTCAGTGGCTTATATTATTGAACATGGGTTATTACACACTTCATGAGAAATCATGCATTCTGGAAATAGAAAACTAAAAATGTAATAACTATGAGACAATTTGAACCTCTTTAAGATTTTGATGATTTAAAGTAACTTAAGGCGACTAAAGGCGACCTAAGGCGACTTTAGACGATCATACGATAGTGACTTTTAAAGAGTGCTCAATACCCATTTTTCAGATTACTGATCGATATATAATAATATAAACAATGACATCATACCCACATATGGATATGACACACATAATTAAAATAAACTATGGCATCATCATACCTGAAAAATTGTGACATCATCATGACCACATAGGGGCATGATATCACTTTTCTACCTATACATGATCTATGATCTCAACATTTTTTGATGACGTCAACCCCTTGGTATTGCGACGTCACTTGCTCCTTGCCTACTGAAAATAAACTATGACATCATCCTATCTTAATGAGATGCATGGCATCATCGGCGTTAATTTATGCCACTGAAAAGTTTTTGGTTATTTAGTTGAGGAATGTTGAGAAAATGTGTCAGTTGATTACAGGTTTATAGTTCAAGTTTATGAAAGGATAAACTGATGTTAATAAGCCTGAAAATTATGCCCTATGAAAGCACACATATTGACCTACTAGCTACAATCATATCCCTGTTCTTTTGTCACACAACGCAGGGGCGGATCCAGGATTTTTTTTAGGAGGGGGTGCACTCGTCTCTTGCTCTACTTCAACACCAATAAACCACATAGTTTTTTTTTTGCAGTATACCAGTTGTATTAGAAAACCGCAGGTCATCTCAGAAGGGGGGGGTGCACCCCCTGCACCCTCCCCCTAGATCCGCCCCTGCAACGTTAAACATTTGAATAGGCTTTTGTACTAAGTAACGGTAGATACTAATTCAAAGTACAAGAAAGAACAATGAACAGTAACTAGTTGTTCGATTACAATGTATCCTTATCCTTTGGCAAAGTCCACTGTAACTTAGCATGATATTTTCCAGACTCCACAAAGGTTCCATTCATAATATCACATGCTCATCATGCACATGCGCTCCTCTTTTTGACGTACACCGTCCTTTCCCAGGCAGTTCTCTTAGAACTTCGGTTCATTCACAACAGCGTTTTTTTCCCCTTGCCGCCGCCCCCCCCCCCCCCTCCTTTGTTCTGCTTGGAACCTTTGTTTAGCTCGTTCAATTATTCCTTATGCTCACTACATATTTAGCACGACCAGAACGTATATCAAGCAGATCATTATTTTATTCCTCTACATCTATATATGTATCTTCCAATCATTTATATTATGGTATTATCCTAGGTCTCATCCCTCCATTAGGTTCCTGGGATGTGAAACTACTGTCTTGCTTCCCAATAAAAGCAGTGGCAATGAAGTGCAACTCCTGGCAGCACTTTACCCGAAAGTAAGGCTTAGCCCTTGGAGAACAGGGCCAGAAAAATATCCCCTTCGGGGTGTGGACCCCTCGGTCCCACCTGATCTGCACTCCACCCAGGAGGGCCACCCCTCCTTGTTCCCCCTAGTTCCTAGTGACTGGGGGATATGCGCCTCACCTCCGGAGACTGATCAGGACTCCTGTCCAGGGTGGCTACCCCCGGTACCACTCGACCTTGTCTTTCCCCAGGGGGGCTTCTTACCCCTAGATTTAAGCGCTTTCCTGCCACCAGAATTTTGCCCATACTTTTTGTGTGTGTTCTGTGTGGTACCTGGTATAGCACCTTTATGCGAAACCTCTGTCAATTGGAAGAGTTTATTAATTGTGATTTAATAAGGATTTCAGAGCGTTATTACTCTCGGTTCCAAGAAAAAGCCCGAAACTACCTTTTAAACCTTGTTGTAGAATGTCAATTCCTCTTGGAAGAATTATTACTTTCAGAACATTTGGCGTTTTACCGGGTAGGGAAAACGACTCTTGAAAAAGTGCAGTAAATAAGAATTCTAAGCAAGTGAAATTTCTAGCGGCGTTTTGTGGCGTTCAAAAAAATATTTCACGTTTCTTGGTCCACCATAGGGTATCTCTGGACGAAATATCAGGAAATATCATGTGCCACGAATTTTCGATTCGGCTCGATCTTAGTGGACATTCCCTCTTAAACTTCTAAGCCAAGAGGAAAGTACATGAACAGCTTCGTGTTTCCAACTAAAGTCAATATTGCGATCGAAAGTTCTTTAACACAACTGAAAAAACATTCATTTCTTCAGAGTTTTTACGGTACTGAGATTGTTAAGAAATTAATTTCAAAATGTAGAAATCCTAACTTCGATAAGGTCGAGTTCCGTTTTAGGATAAAAAAAAAGAAGTAAAGGCAATTTATTAGAATATTAGCAGTGACTCCTGTATGAAAAAGCGTCGATCGAGAAGCGAATGAAACAAGATGGCGTACCAAAGCGAGTTTAGTTCAGTTGTGCCTCGTCGAATGCAAATATACAACATAAAATTAGCAGCCTACCAAGTTAAATTACTTACTGTAGCTAAGACAATCTTACTTGTTTTGGGGGCTTCGATGTTGAGTCTTAAATTCGGCAAAGCCTTGCAGTTAACTGCTTTGATTATCCCTTGTGTTGACTGTAAGTATTGCTGTAAGCCCCTTTGGTTCCCAGTCTCCATTTTAATACGTTATCGAAAAGAGAGGGCTCTGGAGCGAGCAATCAGGGCGGATTCTCGCCCCCTCAGTTATTTGAGACCTGGAAACCTCTGATGAAGTATAAGTATCCTGTAATATCCTTACTAAGGAGTACTTTGGTGGGCCTAGACATTTTCCATAAGAAAAAGATCTCTTTCGAACCTGTTAGGCTAAATCTTGCCCGTTAGGCCCCCTCTATACAAGACCCTTTTCAGCTTAAAATGTGAAACAGATTCTCATTTTCTAAAATCTACAAAAAAAGATCTGTACAATTGGCAAATAAGATGAGTCAACATTCAGGATCTTCTTGGGATAAATAGGTGCCTTACCACTCCAACTGTAATGTAATGGTGTGCAGAGTTTATATTAAGGAATAAGCTGACTACCACTAAATGCTCTTAGCTACAACGTATTTTCTTCTTGAGAAAATAGGAACCTGTTACGAACCTCATAGCTTAAATTTGTGCTGATTACCATTTATGTAAGAACCTGTTTAAGCTAACTTGGGAGAATGCAGGTTCTTTCTCGCGGGTTTTTCTTGTATCCAGAAGTGAAGTGACAGGTGGAAAAATTCAAAAACTAGATTTGACAACTGTCAGAGTTGAAAAGTATTAAAAAGCTGAAGATTCGAGCGCAAGCCCTCAGTCAGATAGCCCGAATTTCAGACGATTACTTCGAGTCGTTGTTACTCCCGGGAAAAAAACGACTCCAATTAATCGTCGCTACAAGTAACGAAGGCAGTATGCACATTCAGGCCAATTTGAGATTGAGGTGGACTGGGTCGGTGACTAAAGCATTTGAACAATGGGACTGTTTTGGAGACACTATCACTTTTTTCATTGGCTATTACGGAGTTGCGAATGAAAACTAGGTAAAACTCATCCCTCGAAATAGTCCCATAGTGTAGTAGGCCTTGTCACGGTTGTCGACGCCATCTTGACGATTAGGCAAACGCGTGAGAAATTACAGTGTTGGTATGAGAATCTAATGTCGAATAATTGCCGTAAACGGCTGTTCTGGAAAAAATATGAATTGTAAACTAAAGCTTCACTCCTAAGGATTCTACTGAAAAAAATTAAGGGTGTTCCATGAGCTAAAAGACTTAAAACCACTTTTTTAAATTTTCTATACATTTGTCTGTAAGAAAGTCCCGGGAAAAATTACAGACCAATATATGGAAAATCTAATGCAAGCGTCTGAAGAAACTTAAGCACAGTTACGCCCCCCAAATTTTTAGTACAATCCTTTGCTTTGTAGCTTTAGTTTATAATTTATATTTTTTTCAGAACAGCCGTTTTACGAAAATTATTCGACATAAGATTCTCATACAAACACTGTAATTTCTCACACGTTTGCCTACTTGTCAAGATTTCAATAAAAAACAGCTTACCTTACTTAAAATTTGTATTACGTCTCTCCTGTGTGGTCCACGGGCCGATTTATGGCCGTTTTATGGGTTTTTATGTAAACGCTTTTCTCTCTATATTTATGGCCATTTTATGGGTTTTTATGTAAACGGTTTTGTTACACAACAATGCCGATGCTTGCCGATGCTCATATTTCGAGCTTGGGCTACCTGTGATATAACAGTTCGAGGTGTGCATTTTATATTAAATTGTGCATACCTAAAACGCGCTTCGCTTAATTCTCTCTATATTCCCCTCAGTGCTTTACCCGTAGTGAAATAAGAGCCGCTCTCGAATAAGCGCCGCGGCGCTGAATCTATCATTTGCGGTATATACCAATTAGGTTGAAAAATTAAAAGAGCTAGTTAATACATGTTCTTTATTCCCAATTTTGCACTATTCCCTCATTAATATTCATATTTTCGATTATCCGGACTCTCGATTATCCGGACTACGTAGTCGAGTCCCAACGAGTCCGGATAATCGAGGTTCCACTGTAGTTTGTGCACGGTTTAGCTCTTTGCAATCAGCAACAAAGAAAATAGCAGCAATTAAAAACTGCAAAATTACTGGGTGGCAAAACTTTAATGACCTCAAACATTCTTCGTAAATTTTGCCCTTTTTCATGTATAAGGTTTATCTCAAAAATTTCTCCTGGCAACCCTTTGTATGCGCTTATTTTAAGTAGGTCCCAGCCTAGGGAATCCCCACACAATCTTAGAAGGAATACCAACATTGTATCCAAACAAACCAACACCGACCGTTTTGCACAGTTTGTAACGTGCAAATATGCCACCTATTTAGATCCCTAAGCACTTTACATACTTATTTTGTATTATTTATTACCTTAGATTCCCGTTATTTCTGACCCTACCTGTAATTCAGTTCTCACTGCAAAAGGTAGCAATAAACCAATTTATTTTATTTTTATTTTATTATTTTAAAGAGAATTTCTACGAAACAATTTGGTGTATCGGGCTCCAATTTTCAGAGATAACTGACATTGCTATGCTCTTTCAATATTCAGAAATTTCAAGATTCGCCAGTAGCATTTGGTAGACTTGCATAGACTAATAATTGATCCATATCAGATAAGGTAGTCTTGGTTTGTGTAATATTGACTTGTTGTAACTTAAAGATTTCTATTGCACTTACTACTAGAGGTTACAAATTGTAAGTATAATGCTGCGAACAGATGCCCAAGCTATAAGACATCATCTGAGAAAAGACGAACTAATACACACATTTTGCTAATTACAAACCCTTTTTGGGCCAATTAATAGTTGTGGGATAAAGGGCCACACGTGAGTCCCAAAATCACGGTACGAGTTCTTTGCTATTTGGGTCTTACGAAAATAATTTGAAACTGGTTGCGCGCACCACAATATGCATCCTCCGCAGCAGGCGCTTGGAAGTAATGAAGGCAAGAATATTACCTCCAAGAGCCTGGTACGCAGGCTACAGAACACGCAAAGCGTAGCGCAATTAGAATAAGGCACCATGAGTGTTTTGATTTTAAATTAAGTTATTATAATACCGCTAACCATTTCTGCTAAAAATCACCCTGACACAAAAATCGAGATTTTAACGGCTATATAGCTACAGGATAGGCTTTGGTAGATTGTGCTAGCATAATTTTAAGCATAATCCAGCAAAACGAGCATTACTTTAAGCTTTTATTTCAGTTTAGCACTGCTGGCATAATCCGAGCTTTTATGCGTTGAAAACAAAAAAAACCCATCATAGGTCTAGAATAATTCAGTTTGTATTTTATTTCTGTATTGTTTTTGGAAATATTGAGGTCTGTGCTAAGGCCCATGGTCAAATATGGTCCGGCAGGAAGCGGAGGTTACCCTGTGCATAAGACTGAGACTCAGGCCACCACGCTTATGGCTCGGCGGCTCGGCCCCTCAGATGGCGTCGTCCTCGAGTACATACACTTCCACCACTTCCAGTGTCGTACCGAGAGCTTTAATCTCTAGAGAACGTGTTTCTAAAAATAATACCGGAAAGTACAAGGAAAGAGGTAACTCAGATCCAAAGAACATGAGTCCTCGTGATCGAAGCGAAGAATTCCCTGGGGGAAATTTGTGTCTTCGAGGTGGAAAACTGTTTTGCAATGGGTGTAAGGAGATGTTGAGCTCTAAAAAGAGCATTCTGAAAAACCACTTGGCTTCCAAAAAACATGCCGCAAGCAAAGAGAAGTTAAAAGTGACAAAAAACCGAGATCATGTGCGCACATGCGTATTTGCCACGCTAAAGACTGTAAGACTGGAAGGTGGACTATATGAATGTTCATTAAAGTCAAAATTGATAGAGTTAGGCTACTGATGATCTTTATTTTTCTAAAAATCAGTGTAAAATCTACGTAGCATAATTTCGATGACAGAGAACATAATTTTCAGAAAGTAGCATAATTTTGGCATAATTTCTAAAAAATATGAGCACTGTAAAAGCATAATATGCTTTTTTTTTAGCACAATCTACCAAAGCCTACTACAGGACACCCAAGGAATCACGGAACACCCAATGATTAGTGTCCTGCTCGCCTGGAGGAGCGCAGCAATATGAATAGTGTGTATAGTTTAGCAGAACAAGTTCGTGAAGAGGCTATTTCGTATAGGTGGCTCTGCCACTGGAACAATCTTCACTTACAGAGGGTGGCCTCCAAAATAGACTTGTAGTTTAATAAAAGTCAGACCAAGTCCAGCAGGTGTCTTTTTTGAAGGACAGTTGTAAATACAAAGATATAATCCTTTAGCTCTCTTGACATTCATGTCATGCTGTGGAATATTTAAACAAAATACTGTATTAAAACAAAACATCCGATGAATGAATGAATGATAACTTTATTTAAACACGGTTAAGGTGGCCCGTTCCTCTTTATATGCGAGTTAGTTATGTTTTTGATTCGCGTTATTCAGAATGAAAGATTCAACCGATTTCTACGATTTTTTGCATCCTTAATAAATTATGATGGAACTTTAAGAAAATGTTATTTATTTTCTTATAGGTATAAAAACTTTTGAGATATCGGCATTATTATTTACATAGGGAAATCTATTTACTAAATAATAACTATTATCCCCAAGTGGCATACTGCTCGTGAGCATGTGATAGGAAAGTCAGAGATCTTGAATATATAATCGTGCGAGAGGGTTTTCATTGCAGTTGAAAATTGGATGGCCAGGTGTTCTCGAACTAGCGGGCTTATTTCGCCTCAGAACGAGAACCTTTGAAGCTAAAAACTGCCAAGCGGTTTCTCCAGATGCTGTGTTTTGTTTTCTTAATATTTTTGTCGAAAATGAGCGGACAAATGCAGAGTAAGTTGGATAAATAGAATATTTTTAATTTCAACGCGCATGTAGCAGAAAGTTGGTTGTATTAAATCGCTAACTTTGTTCGCCGTAGTTGTCCGATTACTCATTTTCTTCCAACAATGCTTTGGGTAAGAACAACGTTCCAGTTAAGAAGTGGTTTGTCAGCTCTCTTCCGCTATTTGTGCGTTTACGTTCACAAATAAGTTAGCCTATCATTTTAGCATTAAATTTGACCAACATTTTGTGGAGCGATTTCTACGGTCTCGATTGCCTTCAAACTTGCAGACATAAAACTAGAGAGCTCTGAGGCTTATTTGCTGAAGTTTGGGAAAAATTTGTCGTGGGATTTCGAAGATATTTTCATTTTTCGTAAAAATAAGGTTTTAAATATATGACGATATCTCAAAAGTTTTTATACCTATAAAAAAATAAATAACATTTTCTTAAATTTCCATCATTATTTATTAAGGATGCAGAAAATCGTAGAAATCGGTTGAATCTTTCATTCTGAAAAACGCGAATCAAAAACATAACCAACACGCATATAAATAGGAACGGGTCACCTTAAAAACATCAGTCTAACAGAAAATTAATTAAAATTCTCAAAAACTGTTTTACATATTTGCCGTGTGGGAGTACTGATCTCGTGGTATACGAGTCAAGCGTATTTTCCCGGCATACACACGAGCCTTTAGGTGAGTGTGTATACCAAGAAAATACAAGTGACAAGTCGCATATTCCATGGTATACAACTCGAAAGCCTTGCATAACTATTTAATACCATGCCATAGAACTGAAATACAGTTGGCAGCACAATAAATTCGACATACGCGCAAACATCATTATGAATGGCTTTGAACTGGCTTCCTTTTGTCAAAGATGATGACGTTTTAAAACTCCATTACTAACTAGTAATAGTTGACACTACAGCTGCCCCCGTTTTTTATATTGTCGGTCAATAGTATTCTTGCTGGTTGTGTAGCTCTTTGAAATATACCGATTCATAATGACGTTTTTCACACATATTCCATACAATAGGTGAGATAAATACAGGAAACGCAAGGTTCAATGCACAGTTTCAGTCAATTTACACAGCTTTGATCAAAAAATTCTCAGTTTCGAGAATAGTTTATTCTAAACCATAAGAAAAGATTTAATTAGAAGCTGAATTTTTCGCTATTTCTCTTTCCCTTTTTACATTTAGTTCATTTGATTTGCCGAAAAGTAAACCTTAGAAATTAAAAGGACGTTTGATCGATTCACGCTAGCGCATTCTAGTCTTATTTGAAACTTCATAACGGCTGAACATCTGTGAGCAGGGAACAAGTCAGCACAGAATTTGATTGTCGACGAATTTCTGAAAATGTCCATCAATCTGCTAGTCGGATAAGCTAGCCGTTGTTCACTCGTCTTGCTTGTTTGGGGCTGAGTCTTATTCCGGCCAAAGAGAGAGAAAGAGTGTCTGGCAAGGTTTCCAATCAAAGATTTGTGAACTCGTGTCTGGCAAACTCTCCAAGTGTTTATAGTATATATACACAGTTATACGCACCTTATAACTTCATCTGCGCTTAACGAGTGTCTTTTTGTCCATAACTTTCAAAACAACTGCTCTACAGAATGTCACTGATAACACATAACGCAAAAGGGTATCGAAGTATGACTGTAAAATAAATGTCACAAAATCTACCTATCGTAAGCGGTCCCTTCGGGATTTTCTGTCGTTACGTCATCCTAACCATCTCGTACTTGCGGGCGCGAACAATAGAAACGTCATCATTACCTACCGATTCTTTGCACCCCCTGTTCAAGCGAATCAAGAGTTTTTCTGGCATACTGACTGTATATTTCAACTGTAATTACTTTCCTTAATATATGCGCGAGTTACTAGAGTGCCTTGTCGGCATTTCGCCCAGAAGGCGAAATCCCTGGGGGGAAATTACTTTAGTCAAACGCTTGCAAAATTCATAAGCTCACTGAGGATAAAACTCTTCGACGGAGGAAAAGAACAGAAGATTTAAAAACGCTCCCAAAATGTTAGTTGATTGAATTCATGAAAGAAAATACAAAGAATGTAAGTCAAAAAGTTAACGTCATTAACATAAAGGATTGCAAAACTTGGACAGCGTTTTAAATACTAAAACTGAGACGAAAAATCCTGAGCGAGTTGGCTCCTGAATGAACTTGACAAACTTACTAACATCCGAATTTTTTTCTTTACTGTTCTCGAGTTTCTTTGTTCTTCAACGAAAATACCAACTTCTTGATTCGTCAGCTGTGTTTTGTCGCTTAACTTTTCATTTACTGCTGAGTTTTCGGCCTCAAAAGTAACGCAAAAGGAAAAATTTGACTCACATAATACTTGAAAAAAAAAATTACGGAAGGAATAAGATTGCAGCGCACGATAGGGAGATTGGGTGTAATACCGTCGATTATTATTCATTCAAAATATTTCTCCGATTCTGATTGGCTAAAAGCACACGCATAATTTACCATAACCAGTTACTGAAGACCAAATTTGGAAGAATTTTGTGTTTAACGAGGAAATTGCGTCAAAAATGCAGCGTTCTTGCAGGTTAATGCACCGTTAACCGAGAAGACCTGGGAACGAGGTTGACTTGTTCTGGTTGTGAAAACAAAAAATGGCGGACATTTCACTCGTTTCAAGAGTAAGAACTAGACGAAATTATAGCTCAAAACATGACAAGAACAGCAAGAACATGACTCAAAGGGCGACATCTGCTATTTGGAGAATATTTTCGGAGCTGAACAACCCTAAACGTGCACTATCGAAGGTGAACTTAACATCGATGGAGGTAAGCATGTTTTAGCTTTGTTTTTAAAAAATGAATTATTTTCAATCTCCTCGATCTCCATAATTCTTCATAAGATACTCGGCTTCATTCATTAATTGTTAAATATACAACGGCTTTTCCGTATTCTGATTGGCTGTATTTTCTATGGCATGGTATAAAATCGGAAAACACTGATAAGTAGCAATTACAGGATAGTAGAAAAGGCTAAAATAGGGTGCATCAGCCACGAGACACAAAAACTCGTAAAAGCAATATTGACACGCTACATGACAAATTGTGGCTAGAAAAAATTAATATGGTTAGCGTTAATAAATGCCATGTTTTTTGCCTAATTACTAAATTTTTTTGGCTGTTTTAAGGCTAACGGTTATTGCCACTGAAACCATCTTACGTGGCCAGCAACTATACAAATTTATTGAAGCAACAGAAAGTATTTGCATATCCAGGAAAAGGATCACAGACTCCCAGGGGATTGGGTTGAGAAAATTATTTCATTATTAATTTAAGTAGCGGCACAAAAATACTGGTTTTTTATTAATCATTGAAATTTAGGATTCTACTTGGTTTTAAATTTTGCATAATTTTAATGTTAGAATGGACATTTCAACATAAGTAAGCAAGAAAAAAATTTGTACCTTTCAACCAATGAAGCTCTCATAGTGGTTGCTACTGCAGAAGGTTGAGCGTCTCCTAGTTTGAACACACTTTCTATCACAGACAGTTCAGTACTGGTCGTGTCAAGCCCACAAAATGCACTCCAGTCATTAACAACCATACCTGCTCCCACTAGATCACTACCTCTGTTGACAGTTCCAGCCTGTAAAACAATACTACAATATTATTGTTTAATATTGCTGACAATTTTTAGGAGGTGCAAGCAAATCTGTGAAACTGAGGTCAAAAAGAAAAGCTGAGTCATATTTTTAGGCTAAAAACAGACGTTCTTGCTATTTCCATGCTTTCACAGGTTATTTCTCATCAATGAACAAAGCACCCTATGTCAGGGAATCCAAGACAGTCTTGGCTTCTGAATAAGTGGGACTTGGATTCCAGATTCCAATCGTTCATGGGATTCTGGATCCCGATTCCACAGCCCAGGGTTTTGGATTCCACCAGCAAAAATCTCTGGGAATCCAGATTTTCTTACATGGGGCAAAACAAGTGGAGGTTGACCGATCAGATGTACATACCATAAGAGGAACTTGTAACAGTGATGACAACTCATCTTGATCTTCAACTGATGTTCGAGGATGCACCTACAAAAAATAAAAATGATAACTTATTTTAAATTAACAATGCCTGTTCCTTTATGAACCGATGTACAGATTACAACCGGGCTGTCATAAAGAAGCGGGGACCGGGGATTTCCCCAGGCTACTATGAACATGGCTCCTGGCTACTTTCATAGGTAATAGACGAAAAATAGTATTTACCCAGCAATTTGAAATCTTAGAGACAACCCTGTTATAACACTCCTACAAACACATAAGACACTTGAGAGGCTAGATCACAAGGGAGGGGTGGAGATGCTCACTGACTGATCCAGTTGGGGAAATCCTGTTTTGGTATAGCCTCCCATTTAGGCATTTTTGCTCCACCCCCATGAGGAAACATGACTCCCCTAAAAAGGCCTTTGTGGGAAGCTAATTTTGGTACGTGGAAAAATATAAAAAAATGCTCTTATATATTCTTAGTACATGACAAATTGCACTACTGCTCTGTAGGAATAACACAATGTGGTATCTAGCATAGGACAGATAAAACTACATCTAGATGGTCTCACTTAGGAGTTTACGATGTACTCTAAATTTACTGACTGAGCGAGAGGCATCCCCACTTTGTTCTACTCTCACTGGTTTCTCAACAGGACCCTGTTTCTAAAAAGTCTTGGAAACATTTCTGGCCCAAAATCAAATGTTCAAATCAAAATTAATAATCTCAAGAATCAAAGCATGGGACTCCTAGCTAACAAACCAGTCCATTTTGTTTTTTTTTTTAACTGGTAGTTTTATCATATTATCTAACGTACACCAAAAACAGGGATCCTGGTCTAAAAATGGATGAAACGATTAGCAAGTTTTTTTCTCATTTCAGTAGCAGAAATGTCTATGACATTCAAAATACTGGTAATACTCAAAACAAGCACCACTCCCTTTGTCTCAGATTCCAAAACAAAGGAAAATAGAAGATAAACTAAACTAAAAATCTTTAAATAAAAACAAAAAAATATATAAATAAAGGTTAAAGCATATAAATATACATGTTTATCAACTACTGAGACTTACAAGGCCTCCTTGATTGCTTAGAGCACAGTAGCTCCCTACTAAAACATTCTTCGCAACTGTCTGTCGAAACACTTCCACTTTAAGTACATCTGCCAATATCTCTTCTGTTTCCTGATACGAAGAGTAATATCAACTTTAAGAGAACTCGTTTGTATATTAAAACAGTGGTACATTATTTTTAGAACAGTGTGCTGCCGGCAAGATATCACCATTTTACAATAAACACCCGTTACTTCATTTGAAACTGGAGCTTAATCAGGCATGCTGTTGACTAAGTGAGGTTTAAATTCACTGTCTCCATTGTTTTTCTTGCCATATTGTATCTAAAATTGTCATACCACAACTGACTGTTGCATGGGATTACATGCACATGTATTTAATGTTTAGTTTTAGGCCTGACATTTACATTGCATTTTGGGCCATTAAGATTACTACGGAATATGCTTTTTAAATGTGTATACAGTCACGCCTCTTCACAGTAGCCGCCTTGAATAAAAACCAAAAAGGTTGTTGAAGAGAGTTGTCCACTGTGATGACATGCATTTCATGGCTTTGCGAAGGGTGGAAAACATTTTGGTTTTGAGATTTCTTCATATTAAAAAGACAGTGAATTTATGGCAGTTAAAACAGATACCAAGTTCTAAACTACCAATCATGGACAAAAGTCCTTGGGACAGTAATGCAATATGCATATTTTTCTGTCGCTCTGGGTTCTCTCATAAAACAATGCATCTTTTTCAAAATTTTCCACAGTTCTCCCTCCCCCACCCTATACAAATTGAAACTCGGAAAAAATTCTGGATACACCCGTCACACATTGTTTGTGGGGTGAGGGGAGGGGTCGGGCCTGCGAGAATTGGAAAACACCCCAGAAATGCAAAAGTGTCTCAAGACATTTGTCCATGATTGAAGGTACATGAAAGGGGTACCATTCATCAATAGAAGGTGTACGAAAGAAAGGGCTATAGATAAGTTTAATCAACAATAAAAATAATTGTTAATTTTAAAATATGTCGCCCGAAACGTTTCTTGAATTTTGACCATTCAAAAACTCCTTTTTCCTGTACAGAAATGCCCCAAAGACTGGGAACGAGTAAAGGATAAAAGAAAAGCCAATTTGGGTCGTTGCTTTGTGGTCTGTGGAATTAAGCAGTGTACCAAAGTACATATGAATGTATGTTCAGGAGGCAGCGTGGCTGAGTGGCTAGCATGTCAGACTTGTAATCTGGTGGTCCCAGGTTCGAGTCTGGCTCTGGCCACTTGCTGGATTTGTTCTTGGTTGGACATCCTGAGTTCAAATCCTCAGCCACGCCTTTAAATAGCCAACTGGTTGCCTCCTGCCAGTTGGGATTTTTAATCCTGTTATGTTCTATTGGCATTATTTGTTTCAGAATCATTTCAGTGGAGTGCCTGTAAACTAGCTGGATACGCTAATTATAAGCACACTCTCCACTAAAAACGACCCTTTACGTGACTGTAACAGAGGTAAAGCGGAGTAAATAAAGATTCTGAAGATGATTGGGGAGTTTAAGGCAAAGAAAATCTTTCATATTTGCCGCCATCTTCTTAATTGTTCTACATTTTTACAAATAATTCTACGTCATACTTGTCAATTTGGCCAGGCAAAAGAGCAGACATTTTTTAAGACAAATTTGCATGTTTCAAACACACAAAAAAATAGGTCTTGCCAGATTATTGAGGAGTTTAAATTCTGAATACATACTTTACACATATTGTAGAACTAAAAGATGACCGAAGAAAAATTTGTGTCATATACACTTTAAAGGTTAGGGGTTGGACCCTGGGAAGAGCCTCCCTTTAAAATGTTGTTGAGTAGTCCCCCAGGTATGATGAACAAACTTTGGATTTTTTGGAACTTGAAAAACAAATCTTCAGAACAAAACTGATCACAAAACAAAGCAAGTTGTTACCCTTAATTTTTTGCTCTAAGACATTGGTACAGAAAACGAGACTCAATATGGATGAAACGAAACTCTAAAAATATTATTGGTTTTTGCACCCAAACACATTGCACAAAGAACATGGATTTATTGTCGTGACTTCCACCTTGTCTCCCATATTGTAAAAATATTCATCAACAGTTGACTAGAAAATTTTTTAAAATTCCCATTGACTTACTCTGTCAAGGTCTGGATGTGTTAGGGCCACATAATCATTACATGCTATTACATTCCCCAGTGCTGACAACCTTTCTTCCACTCTCTGTAATTTCACAGCATCAGGCAAGGAATTTCGAACGTGTTGCAGTTCCTATAAAATTGGGAGACACATAAAAAAGTAGTAAAGATATTTTAATAAGCAATGCAAGTGAATCAATCAAATTTGCTGTAACTCCCCATCCAAAAAGAACACATAAATAATAGCATGTTATTGTTAACAATAATATCATACACATGTATCTCTCAGAATGAAAACTATTTGTTGCAATACTTGATAGCTACTGAACTTTTTATTAAACCCATCAACAATAGACGTGGGCATGGGAATATTTCTCGAAGAAGGTAGAGCCCACAAGACAAAGAAGAGCCGAACATGCAGGGTATCCATGACAACCCTGTGAGCGGCAACCACCACGTACCACCACACTGAAAATCAGTGGAAACTAAAATACTTACCACATACTTAACATGCCAACAGGGATGGGCAGAGAAGGGGTAAAATCAGTGAGAGGTGCCCAGTAGTGAAAAAGAAGCAAATGCAGAATGACTGACATCTTAAGCCAAGGTGTAAACACGTGAGTCCCTGTAAACAACCACCAGCCACCCCACATACCAACCCTTGGGGGAAAACTGCTGGCCAGTTTTGTTTTGTGTTTAAATTACCCTAAATTATATTTAGCCACATTAAAAGGGAAATTTCGCTAAGGAGGATAATTGTTTGTTTTTGTGTTCACAGTCGACTTTGGGTTGTGAATGGTCCTAACAGTTTTAGTCACATTTTGACAATCACTTTATAATTTTTTTTCTTGTTATGGCACTGCACTTAATCAAAATTCAAATAAATGAAACTTTGCTTCTCATAGAAACGCACTGTACTGCTCAAGTTAGTTCACTTGAGGCCGTACAGAAAACTAGGCACTAACCAAAAATTCTTATTAAACATAACATGGTCAAGAACTGTAACTGATAAAAGGTAAACTAGTTGCTGGCTAAGAAAAGCATGACCAAGGGGGTTGAACTTAGGATGACCAGATAAACAAATCCAACTAGCTAGAGGAAAAGTTATTTTTGAACAACTCAAGTTACACAGTTTAGAATTGCAAAATGACCAATATTAAAAAATGTGGAATGGTTATGCCTCAAGCTCTTGAATTATTAAAAAATAAACAAGAAAGCAAGACACTGAGCAGAATAGAATTTTCAGCGTCATTCGCACCTGATCTGTTGTTGTGCTGGGTAGAAGAAGCCCATTTCTGTTACCTACAATGAATAATTAAAAGGCAAATAAAATATTATGATCTAAAATTCAGTCCATGAAAAGCATTTTAAATGTTACTAAGGATAACAGTAGGAGTATACATACTGCTTCTCCCCAACTACCCTAATAACACAAACTAACACCATTCCCCCTACAATAGAGACCTTAACCTGATTTGAAAAGGACATTGAGGACAAGATTTGACTTGTTATATAGTATTATTTCTCAAAAAATTGACATCCCGGAAAGCTTATTTTACCTTTTTTCAGAAGAAACATTTGCACAGTTATATTGTTTTTGTTGAAGCAGGTTTAGCCCTTTTCATATCACAAAGTGATAAACCTTCTTACATTTTTTATAACTTGTTTCCACATCTCTGACATTCTCGCTAAAACCTATAATTAGTAGAAAGATGATGGCTATTGCATTTTCCCACCAAAACGATACTGGCTCCAGACACACACTACTTTGTATTTGAGAAAATGTCGTCCTCATATAGTCATTCTCAACTTAGAATCTAAATTGGATTGGATTGGGTATAATATATTTTAAAACACTTTAACACTGCACCATGGTACATCCTGAATAATAAAAACTTATATTAGCTAATTACCTAAAGAAACTTCCTTTAAGTAAAGCTAGGAAACAAAAGCTTTACATTCCTGCTGGAATTTGTTACAATCTAGGGACTCACTTTTTTGTAATTGAGTTGAAATAATTTTGCGATCTGATATTTTAAATTGTTATCTGATAATCTCTAACCACTAACAGTGGTTTGTAACTTGATTGCAGAGGGTGACAGAAAAACGTACCAGTAACTAAGTCTATAATAGAAATACTGAGATGATCCTTTCAGAAACAGAAACAAGTGAATTTACAATGGAGAAGGACAATCTGTTTGGCAATAACCTGGTCAAGTAGTTTTCAATGTCTGACTGGTATTCCTTTTGTGTAAAAATTTGAGCAAAATGAATTCTTCACTAACTTCTCAATGACAAGGAACTAAGCAGACATGCACATGCACAAGGCCTGCAGTTTACCCCTAATGCAAGGATGATTCATAACATAAACACAGAGGAATTACATGATACACATACTAAATTCAACGCTTGCTCAAGTTTGTCTCAGATGGTTACCTCTTTCTAGTATAAATCAACAAACTTTGCCTGGACGGATCATAAAGGGCTACAGATTCATCACTAAAAAGACTGTAAGCACATAAAATCGCCAAATGGCTCACTCAGGAGTCAAAGGGTTAAAAACAACTCAGTTTATTCAATAACTTTCTTCACAAACCATAAACAAGGGTTGCAGCATTTTTCATATGTAACAGTGCAATAAAAAAACTGTAACTACCTCCAGTAAACAATCATTTTTACATACCTACACAAAGTCTTCCTATGATTCTACATCCAGCAATTGAAGCATGAACAACTGGAATTACATCAGCAAGCTCTCCTTCAAAAACACTACATAAGACCAAAAATAATGATCATTATTATTTAAACACCAATGAAATACCACGTGAAAATAACATATTATATTTTCACGTGTGAAAATATCACCATTGCGATGGCTACACAATAAATCACGCCTTTTGCAGGAAAAAACTGTGTTATTGAAATGGTTTGGTATTTCATTGGTGTTTATATAATTAATAGAACATTACATGGCCGTTTGGAGATACGAAATTTCTCTTCGAGTGTTGAAAATACTTCACTCGTTCGCTGCGCTCACTCGTGAAATAATTTTCAACACTCGAAGAGAAATTTCGTATCTCTGTGCGGCCATGTAATATCCTCTATTTATTAAACCTTTAAGCCCCAGCATCAACATGCATCTTCTCCACACTGTTCTTCAAACATTTCTTATGGTACTGCTTGACAGAATTTGTTCTAACTTAACATTGATCACAACTTTTCATCTTTGGTGATCATTTCATTAATTCTCATTACCTGTCTGTTTAAATAAACAGGCAGTGTTATTGTTGGGAGAAATTGGATGTGGGTCACTATTGTGGCTTAAATTATATTGGGTGTGGGAAGGTGTTCAGACAAACTGAGGGAGTTGAAAATGAGCTCACAAGGTAACCATGACAACCCTGAGAGCGGAAACCACCAGGCACTTTCTCAGCTACTTCCCTTCTAGAGGGAAGGGAGGGCTGGGAGCAAACACAGTTTAAGCACCTGCATACAAAGGTAACATGAGCAATCGATATGATTAACAGTGTAACGTTGCAGTGTCTGAACGGGTACTACTCATATCTCCGGAATAATTAATCCTACATGATGGTTAGAAATAAACAATGATTAATAAGTTTCAAATTATTTTAAATATTTTATTTACAAGGAATCAATAAGTAATTTCAAGTAGCTTTTGCAATACTGTAATACTTTGTTATGGTCATGCAAATAAAGCTTATTGTTGTTGTTGACATAGGGTTGTAATGGTTACCCTCGTAGAAAAATCCACACTGCACAGCTGGATGGCAGAGATCGCCGATCTGAACAACAGTAGTGAGTAGTCTGGTGTTTTCTTTTAGAAAGAATGTTACTGAGTACTTTTGAAATATTTTCACTATAGATTTCTTAGACTGCTAAATACTGCATTAACTTTGACTTAGAAGCCTAACGTTACAACACATAACCAGCAAGTGACCAAATATAGTTAACCAATTATTTTTAGCTGACAGTCGACCGACATTCTTTTGATTAAATCGCAAGAACTGTTGGCCACTTTCCAGCGGACTGTTGACCATTTGTCATCCAAGAGATTTCTGGGGAAGCTGTCCTTCAATTTTACCGAATTCCCATGGGATGTGGGGTAGACAGCTCTGGATGTCTGGGTGGAGGGGGAATTCCAGATAAGAGTTCTTCCTCAGGGGTCCTTTTTAGCCATTTATTTGATCAACAAGTAACACTACTTTGCGTTTTAGACATGTGCTTAAGACTCCTCTTAAAAGCTTACAGTTCTAGTACTAAGTTTAAGCTAATTAACATTAATAACGATATTGGTGGTGTTTAAGTCAATTTTTTTAAAATATTATCTCTACAATATTGATTGCAGATTTTACATTATAACGCAAAGACGGCTTAAAACGTACAACGTATTGCATATTATGTAGCTTTCGGTTACAAGGTTAAGAGGGAGCTCACCTGTAGAAGTTCTGTGCAGCACCGATTCCCACGAGGCAGTATGCATTCGTTAGTACAGCGAACACTCCAACTTCGTTACTGTTTTCAAACTGCGCTCTAACTGCCATTGGAGAAGCCTTGAGTTTTTCACTAACCTTGAAGATTGTTCGCAACACCAGATACTTTTCTCATAAATCGAATCTTTTATCATGGAACAAGACTCAAATTACACCTTTCGGTCGCAACCACATGCATTGCACAATAAAACGCAATCGATCAGCGGTTTCTTAGGTCTACGCAATGTACCTTATATATACCTAATTGCAATAACGTTGTCTTAGAAAAATGAAAAAAAGGAAAAAGCCAAATAGGAATTAATTAGGCTAATAAGCCTAAACAGTTCATATGCAGCATCCACACATGGACGTCGTATTTGCCTGTTGGAATTTGCTATTGTTTTACAGCTGAAAAACAATCAAAAAAATTCCAGCGGAGAAATGTAGCAGCGGCAAATAAATCCACCATGAGAATGCGGCTTAATTAGCCTAATTAATTCCTATTTGGCTTTTTCCTTTTTTCATTTTTCTACGACAACGTTATTGAAATTAGGTGTATGTACTGAAATTGTATAAGAAAATTTAGTTTTAAGGGGAGGGAGGGGGGGTCAAATATTTGCACTTCATGGCCATGGTCGAATCTGAGTCACCTATTATAAGAAAATCCCTACGGTTTAAAAGAATTTTTTCTTGCGCCGTTCGTTTATAAGCGGCTCTCGTAACTGCTCCATGATGGCTTTGTTTTGACTTGTTTTGTTCAGTAATCAGCTCCTGTTTTGTTAATGTTTTGAAACCACGCTTGAATTGCATTTTGCACACTTCAGCTTTGTTGAGAAAAAATTCTTGGTTTTTCACTCCTCAAAAGAAACTTGCTCAGATAATTGAGAATTTTCCTCTAAGGACACCCACACCTCCAGTTTTCTCACCTGCTTGTCAGAGAGTAGGAGAGAACCCTGGGAATGAGACTCTTATCATTGGGCTGCCTGTGGCACAGCCCAATTCGAGATGGGGATGGGGAAAAAAATTACGGATACTCAGTGTTTGAAAGATCTTCTACCAAGTAAACTTACGGATAGATCATTACGTCAACGTGGCCATGATTACATACTACCAAGAGCCATAATACTAGTACGCATTCGTAAGGAGTACTTCAAGCGTTTTTTTGCAAATAGATGTCTTTTTAGCGGAGCTCTCGCGCGCGAAGCGCGCAGCGGAGCACCATGGGTAAAGAAATGTGGTAAACTACCCATCCGAGAAAATTTGGTAATCACGTGACCGTACACCGACCGCCCGCCCGACCGTCCGTCCGCACCACAGGCATACCAATGTAAAATAATTCAATCAACAGGTATGGCAACCCAAATGCAACTCAAGGTTTTATTTGGAAAGAATTCGCATGGCCGCCCCGACTTTTAGGAAGAAAAAGACAACAACAAAGTCGTGTTTTTTTCGCCGTTATTCCAGAGAAAGAGCTAGAGCGAGTGATTAAAAATAAAAGAGACGAATTTTGTAGGAAGAAAAACATGAAAATTCAAAGCGGATGTGTGGCAATGAGAAATGCTGGCGGCCAGCAAGGTGTAAATAAGCGGCAGTGAAAAATAAAAGCGAACATGAACACAGGAGACAAAATGTTGAGTAAGCACATACGACAATTCCTCCATAAAAATAATGTGTAACTAGGAAGTTTGACGTTTTAGTCCTACAAAACAGCGCTGTAGTTGTGCAAAACAACGGCAACTGAAAGACAAAAAAGCGTACTGCACGTGCAAATTTGTTTTTTTGCTAATTAGAAAAAAAGTGTGCTGCACGTGCAATTTGTTTTTTTTACTAATTAGATCTATTGATCTTGATGCCGTTTTCATTGCCCTCCCCCTTTAGCACTACAAGATTTAATTTTTTTTGTTTACAAGTATTATTGACCAGAGCTTCGCTTTTAGCCGTGGCTAAATCTATATATTAACTTTATCAGTAGTTTCATGTTTGTAAGAAAATTTGTATTCGTAGAAATAATTTCTCTCTTATTGCATCGTAGACTTGCACGTGGGCCTTTGAGTGTTTGAATTAATTTATCAATTAAGATCTTCAATTCAATTCACTCTATTTTTTACAAGAACCTTTCTTATAGAACGTTCAGCCTGAAATTTGCCAAAATATCATGCAAGAACAGTGCTAAGGACATATCCGAATCTTAGAGAAGAACGATTTATTTTTCACTGCTTTACTTTGCAAAATCCAGAAAAATTGAATTACATAATATAATATCCTTCAGTGGAATCAGAGTGTCGACCTTTTCCCTCAAAAAAAAAATTGGAGGGGCGTCCTTCCCAATTGAAAGGCCAGGCATGCGCAGTAACGTAAAAGTTGAGCGAGTTTCAACTATTACGTTTATGCATGACCATGCCAATCTCGACCCAGAGCTCTTCTGCACATGTCTAAAGGAGAGAACGCGAGGAGTCAGAAGAGTAAGCACTAGGATCAAGATTGATTTACGCGCGTAATATTTACGTGCTTACGCACGTAAAAATTACGCGACAGTGGAAATCTACCTTAAGTCACAGTTCAAACGGGGTTTCACAAAGATGATCGTAACTAGAGCTGGTCGCTTACAAGAGTAGTCGCAAGAAGAGCTTCAACTGTATAATCCCTGTCTTTAGAAAAGTCTCAAAATGGGAGGGGCGCGGCTGGAAAAGCCCTGAGGAAGAGTTTTTCAATGATCAGGAAAGGTCGCATGTCAATGTAAAAGTTGATGTGCGAGGTTCAACTTTTACCAATACGTTTAAGCGCGACCTATATCAGACAGTGCCTCTATCATGCTGCCGTAAAGTTTACGTGCGTGAATAAAATAGAGGCAATAAATCTGGAAACTTAAACGATATAAAAGTTGAACATTAGGGAGCTTAAGAATTGACGACTTTCGCACGACGACACCGTTGGACTGCGTGACAGGCTTACTGCGCATGCTTATCTGGGCCGGCTTGCCGGCGTAGCGCCAAAGTCGACGCCGTTGTTGACAGTGATTCGCCGGCGTCCTAGAAAAACCAGGACGTGAGACTAATTTTCAAAGTTTTCCCTACATACTTCAGCGGAATTTCCAGATAATTCAATTATCACGTTAAGGACATGTTCTTTACATATGTTTTCGATTTGTTTGTCCGTTTTCATTGGAGTAACGACCCAAAGAATCAACACCATAGCTAGCTGTAGACAAACAAAAATTAACACCGAGTGAAACCATATTGGCAAGGTGGTACCAAAGCTACAACTAGACCATTGCAAGTGGTTGTCTCATCACAGTAACTACAGCTGTTCAGCAAGTTTATAAATGCCCTTCCTGTATATAAACGCGCCTTGCATTCGTCCTTTGTTTTCTTGTCTAAATCCGTAGTTAACTCTGAGTTTGTTGACGAAACGCATAAAAGAACAAATACAGTGAAATACTCGATCCTTTATAAATTGGTTTCCTTAAGCGTCTGCAATACGAGCTCTCGTTTCTCTCACGAATTTAGACATTTTGGTTGAACAAAAAAGCTTACTTGTGAAAAGAAGAAAACAAACTTCAGAAACGGCGGGAAAATTTGCCTGCCGTGCACACAGACGTCGTCGTCTTTACTAGGAATCGTAAATTCAAATTTCTACAGGACGGCAACGCAGAGCTATCACGTGACCCAGCGGCGGCGTTGTGAGAAAGTCGTCGATTCGTAAGCTCCCTTGTATCGCACAACTTTTACGTTTACGAGCGTTCTTTCATACAATGCCTAAAGCTATGTTTTTTACGCACCTAAATTTCACTCTCGTAAGCACGTAAAAATTATGCGACTGCAGTGGAAATCTACCCTTAGGAAAACTTTGTCAAAAGCTTTACCAAGAGAGAATGAGGATTCTCTCTTGGCTTTACATAACGCCCGAGACAGGTCAGCTGTCAGCAGAAGTTAGCCGTCTGTACCGTGTCAAACTAAGATTAGGTATGGTTTATAGTGAACTTATGCAACAGGATGGGAGAACAAAGAAGACGGCAAACCTTGTGTGGCGAGAGTGCCAATACAAATTTTGTTTGAATAAGGAAAATTTGCCTCAAACTTCACCTTCCTTTAAAAACAACCGAGATACATTATTAGTGAAGATTACAACAAAGCATGCAAGTAATAGACCTGTCACGTGCGTCACACGCAAGCGTTTTGCCGTCCTCTGCCGTCCTGTTGCGTGAACTCACTCATGTCGACTTTAAGCTTGCGTGGTAGGCGAAAAAAGGGAGACGGATGGGAGGGGAGGGGAGAAAAGCACAAAAGCGAATTGGAAAGGGGAAGAGCGCTTTCCTTTTCTCCTCAGCCCCCTCTCCCTTTTTCCCTCCCTTCCTCTCCTCCTCCAGCCACGTGATACGGATTTCGATTACTGTCGTACTGACACAAACAAATGATTTTGCTATGGAGTCTCTATTGAAAAACCTTCAGAAGCACGTAACGTGCTCGATTTGTTTGGATACGTTCACAGAACCCAAGACAATAGCCTGTCTCCATACGTTCTGCCTCAAATGTTTGGAAAAACACGCTCAAACGAGCTCTCGAGATGGAAAATTTCGCTGCCCCGAGTGTCAGGCAGAAGTGGCAGTCCCAGAAGGACTTCGCTTTGACAAATTGCCCACTGGTTTCCTTCAGAATAGTTTACTTGGTCTTCTCACTGTGCAGCAAAGCGGCGATGGACGCGAGATTAGTTGCAGCAGCTGCCGAAAAAAGAGCGCGGAGACAAGTTTTTGCTTCGAGTGTGGCCGATTTATGTGTCCGGACTGCGTCAACGTCCACGAACTTCTACGAAATGTCGCGTTTGACGGACACAAAGTCAGACCGATAAGAAACTTCAAGACCGACGATTACGAGGCCCTGTTAAAACGAAAATCGTTTTGCCACGAACCGTACCACGAGCGAGAAGTGACGAGGTTTTTCTGCCTCGCGTGCCAGTCGTGTGTGTGTCAGGTTTGCGTGATCACTGATCACAGGGATCATCGAGTGGAACCCCTCGACAAGACAGCAGATGCGGAGAAAGCGATAATCATGACTGGTGTGGATTTGATGAAACAGAAAAGTCAAGTTTGTGGTGATGTGATTCGACAGTTTGAGCAAACAGTTATTGATCTGGAAAGGAACGTGACCGCTGCAAAACGTGAAGTTTCTCACGCGGCAGAACAGATGATTGCGAAGATAAGAGAACGCGAACTCGACGCCATCACTGACCTCGAGGACACGCGCGTGTTCAGAACGGAGAAATTAAACTCGGTGAAGACCCAAGTGCAGTCATTGGCCAAGCAAATTAATCAAGCAGTAGAATTTGCTGACAATCTGGTACAAAGAAGTTCAAGTTCAGTTATCATGGAAAACAAGCCATATTTACAACAACGCTTTGCAGATCTCAACATGACTCAAGTTCCATCAGTTCAAGTTAGTCCACATGTGAAGTTTGTTCCCACCTGTACGCCTGAGAATTTAACCCTGGGTATCATCGAACCAATTGTACATGGGCTGACTCAAGACTTCCAGGCTGGTCTAGAGTCATCAATTGCTATATGCCCAAAAGTGAATATTGACGTTCAAGATAAAGATAAAAAATTCCAAGCGGAAGTGATCGTAGAACCCTCTGAGCTAGTGGGAAGTTTGATGACTCGTGGATGCGAAGATGGAACAAGGTTTGTAGTCAGGTTTACGCCCAAATTATCAGGCGTTTACAACGTCAGCGTCAAGATAAATGGAAAAGCGCTGCCAGACAGCCCTTTTACAGTCCCCGTTAGGGATAGAAAGTTCCATATGCTGGGAGAATTCGATTTAAAACAACTCGAGGACCTTCAAGGGCCATTTCGAATCGCTGTGAGCAGGGACGGGCTTGTTGCTGTGGTTGACTGCGATGGGCACTGTATCCTGGTCTTTGACAAAAAAGGACAGTTCTTGCGAAAATTTGGCCGTAAAGGGAAGAATCGCGGTGAGCTTCATGCTCCAGCTGGCGTGACATTTTTCAACGACGACGAAATCCTTGTGACAGATTACCTCAATCACCGCGTCCAACTTTTCAATGTGTATACAGGGTCCTGCGAGTTAAGTTTTGGAAAGTACGGCAAAGAAATAGGCGAGTTGCATAACCCAGAAAGCGTTTGTGTGGATGACGAGGGTCGGGTGGCTATAGCCGACTGCTTCAACAATCGAATGCAAGTGTTTACAGTGGATGGTGAGCCCCTGTTTATATTCGGTGACCGCGGCTCAGGAAAACTTAACCGTCCAAGTGGTTGTGTCTTCCACAACAAAAGATTTATTGTATCAGATACATGGAACCATTGCTTAAAAATCTTCGACCATTCAGGGAAATTTCTGGGTAAAATTGGAGAGCAGGGACAAGGGGTTGGTCACTTCAACTGGCCCCAGGGATTATGCCTCGATAAACAGGGAAATCATTACAATATCCTTGTTTGTGACAGTGGTAATGGACGGATTGTGCAGTTAACAATGGACGGCTTTTTCACGGGAAAAACTGCCATCAAGCTTCAAGATCCAATTGCAATAGCTAGAACACCGGATGGCCCGGTTTTAGTTTCTGATTACGAATCGAAAAAGATATATATCCTAAAGTAAACTGCAGAATTACCCTGGGTTCCAGAGGACATTTTTTTCTTAACGATATTGATGGTTCGCGGCAAAGCCGCGTCAACGAGGCGCAAAGTGCCGAGAGAAAAAACATTTCTCCGTCTAGGGAGCCTTATCAAACCGTATGCACGGTTTATATCATATTAGGTATTTTGAGAATGGACCTGCAGAGTATAAACCGAGGCAAAAAGTATAGATTGATTATCACTTACTGATAAGCGGAAACAGCTGATCGAGGTTACTTCATAGAGCGGAATTTGTCATATATAGTTTCATTAATTCGCCTATAAATGTATCTGATACCTCTGTATCGACAGTTTAGTGATTTTCTAATTCTAACAAATTTCTTGAATACTGCAACCAGCAGTCCAGTGTGTTAAGCCAAGGCGATAGACGTCTCATTTCTAAAGTTTGCATGGTGCGTTTCACGCTTAATTCACGAACTTAGGCTTTATTCAGTTTTTCTCCTTCTGGAAGTCTGTTCTAGCAAGAGATTTTCTCTTGGTTCTAGCTAGTGTGAAAAAAATTAATCAACGACTATAGTTGTAGAAATGAGGGCCCCCAATGCAATAGTAAAGGCTTCTGCAATCGCGTCATCCCGAACTTAATTTTCTTGCAATCCCGTAATTCCGACGATCATTTTTGGCATCCCGCCTCCCATGCGGGAGAAACCCGAATCCCGCCCTGATTTTGCTTTTAAATCTCGAGAATCCCGAGTTTCGAACAAAAGAAATAACAATGCCTGAAACACCTATCGAGGATCCGTAAAAATCGTCCGGGTAAATCAAGGACATTCTCCAGCACTGAGAGGTCTGGGAGGGGAGGGGAGGGGAGGGGAGGGGAGGGGAGGGGAGGGGAGGGGAGGGAGTGTAATATATTGAGCCAGCGTTTTATATGGGACCAGGGGCTAGGCTCGTAATCGGGAGGTACTAGGGACCTTACGATCCGACAACGGCGACGTCCATAAAAACGTCGCTGAGAAATAGACTTCGCATCCTTTTAAACTTTTTCTCGATTATCCCAATTCGCCCTGTTACTTAAAAGAAGGGAATTTTGGTTGGAACTGAAGAGAGGAGACCGCGCCCGAGTTCAGACAAATGGTAGAATTCATCGCCTTGCTGTTCCCGTTCTCAAGAAAACTTAAAATTTGGTCATTTTAAGTCGTAGTTGTGCAGGGACAGCAAAGAAATGTACAAAAAAGCGTGATGCACATGCAGAGTTGTTGTTTTGCTCATTAACCCTATTGCCTTTTTGACGTCCTGCTTGCCGTCGCCGTTTCTTAGTCCCTACTGCTTCCCCCTGTGACCGCTGGCTGGATTTGTTTCTTGGAAATTCCGGGTTCAGTTTTTCAGCCTCTCTCCAGCCCGCTTGCTCCAACTAATTAAGATTTGTAAAGTGTTTAATTTCGACTGGAAAATTTTGCTTCTAACGTTTTATTCGAGTTTGCATTACACCTGAATGGCCTCTTGCATCGTTACAAAAGTGGTGTTCGTACATAGTTATCACAAGACAAAATCGCGTTGTTGGGTCGATACATATATAGCCTGCCTATCAAGCGTTAATTGGGGAAAGGGGAAGAGAGAAGCAGAGGGAGAGAAACTTCTTACCTCTTTCTCTCTCTCTCCGCTGAACCCCCCCCCCCCCCCCCTACCCCTTCAATTCTTCTTCCTTAATAGCCTGTTCCACGAGTTCAGACCGTGGGGACAGCGCAAAGAGATGTGAGCAGACAAAAAACAGCGAGGGGGTGGGGTAGGGGGTGAGAGCGAGGGAGCCCTCGAAGGTTCCCTCCTCTCCCCCTCTTCCCCCTTATTTTTTTCTCGCTCTCTTACTTCGCGCCGCGCTCACTATCCGAACGCCTGGATGAATTCCTTTAAAATCATCTTTCCCTTAGCCCGAAGGAAGGCCTGATACTTAAATTCTCAGATAAATAAATTTAATTTAGGTTATACCAAGGCTATTTAAATTCATATTATTCTCAAAGTAAACCGTTAACAATTAAGCTTTTCGTCTAGTTATCGAGAGTTTAAAAAGTTCAAAGTATATTGTGAACAACTGTACATTTATACAAGTTGTGAGGTTACGCCCAATGAAAATAAAAAAATACCATAAACATGTAAACAATATAAATAATAAATCAGTATTCACAAGGGTGTCAAAAAAGTAACTTCTTTTGCCAATTACCACCGGTAAAGACAGCAGGCATACAGGGATTTTATTTATAATATCATGGGTGACAAATTACCCTAAAATTTAGCGCGAAATTTCAGCGTTGATTTATAAATTCACATGTGAAATTACAAAATTGCCATGGCAACATTCCGTACCTCTCTGTGCAAAGAGGGCGTCGAAGTTTTAAAGTGTTATAAATGAAGATGTCAGGACATTAAAAGACACTTTAAGAAACCTTAACACACGGAAAGAGCACATCTAGAAGGATTCTAACAGGAACTTTGTCGAAAAATAAAACTTAGGCCAAAATTTACGCCACAAACTTTTCAGAGCGTGGAGTTCTGGATACGATAAACAAGTAAAAAAACGATTTTGAGCGTTATTTGTTCACCCATGATATTAATAAGGGAAACTTTCACCCGTGTTTTGTCCTAGCCTCCCACGCAGACGTTCTTAGGAGTTTGTAACGCGTTCGGGGAGGATTGCGTGAAGGGCCACAAGAACGTCTCGGGGAGGCTAATTTCCTGAGCCTCAAAACAGTTTCTATCCCCCACCCCCTTCGCCGCCCTGAAGTGAGCGAAAAAACCTCACAGTCTACCCTCTGACTTCACTCTTACCTTTGAAGGGCTACCGAAAAAAATAAATAAATAACCCCCACCCCACCCGGTCATTTGTAAATGAAAGACTCAAAAAGCGCGGGAAAAGCCTACTGATTCTACTACACTACTGATTGGTTAAAAAATAGCAAGAGATTTTTAAAGCCAATCATGGCATAGTCACGCATTACCAAAGCAAACACACAGTCACATTACACAAACAGATAAACGTATTTATACTATCTTACACTAACTGCGGCAAGTTTATACACTGTGGCAGTTTTAAATAACGTGCAATTTGTTACCTTTTTAGACAGTTTAGTCTTCCTCAATCATAACTAATTCTTGGTTTCACCCTTCACGGGCTATTGATAATTAGACCCTGGCCAGACGCCGTGCTTCACATGAGCCGAACTTGATAACACTTTGGGTCGACCTAGTTAAGTTCTGACGTAGTGTCAAACAGCCGAACCTAATTAAGCCAAACTTTTAAAAAAGTTCTAGTTGGCTTTGGAAGACAAATTCAGTAGAGTTCGTCTTATCTGAAATGCTGC
The DNA here is from genome assembly GCA_964035705.1 of Porites rus. NCBI lineage: Eukaryota > Metazoa > Cnidaria > Anthozoa > Scleractinia > Poritidae > Porites > Porites rus. Next base: position 25,566,288 of record OZ037993.1, read on the forward strand.
CCTCCGATCTTCCTGGATATACAGTCTAACCTCTCCTTACATACACCTCTATAATACGGACACCTCTCTATTAGGGACAGTTCGTTTGGTCCCACAAAAGCCAAAAATCACACATTCTCAACCTCTATAATACGGACACCTCTGTAAACTGGACATTTGGTTCTGTCCCTTTGGTGTCAGTATTAAGGAAGTTTGACTGTAACTAGGTAGATCGAAAGGTTTCTGCTTGCAGGGTAGGCTAAGCCGAACCAATCAGCTGAACTTAACAGGCTCAAATGCTGTACTTCACAGAAGCCGAACGTAAGTGATAATTGAGTAAAGAGTTTGACGCGTTCCTTAATATTTATTATAATTGAGATTTACCAAGAACGTTCCTACTACCCCTGCTGGACAAAGAACTGACTTAACCCTGTAAGCCCCAATAGTGATTATTTCCTCATTTCTCCTCATAACGTCAATGCTTAAACAATCAGCGAGGTCATGAGAAATAAGGATATGATCAGCCAGGATAAATTCTCTAATTTTATCAAATTTTCCCCACTATTCCTTTAGGAAACGTATTTACAAAGCTCCTCAACCAGGAAAGAATAATGGAACAGAGATGGAATGCCCAGTCTCGTTCTTGGGACATGTGAATTTCACCAAAGTTATTTTTAGACCAATTAAACGATTTCAATTCATCGGAAGCTGGTTTCCAGAGAGGTCCGCAAACTTTTATTCATTGTGTTGAAGAGAAAATTCAACAGTCGCCATTACAATATTCTGCAGTGTTTGCTTCGAGGCAGTCGCGCGTGGACTTGATGACGTTTCAAATAATCGATAATAAATGCAGACGTCTCAACAATTAGACTTCCGTTTAGTTACAACCTCCAAAACTAACTTCAGTGAAATTTACATATCCTGGCCAACGCCCTAAGATTCCCTCTTTGTCTAATTATTCTCTTTTACTCTAACTTAATTATGCAGAAAGCGACTCAAAGTTTGCTTTCTGCTTCATCATCGTCTGATGCAAGGTCACTGTGTACTTCACTATATAACTGACTGGTAAGTCTCTGCATCTCCTCATGCGCATTACGTACCTCCTGTAGAATGAACAAAGGAGTTAAAAGTCTTGTGATGGCGATGTTACGGTAGACGTTTTCTTGCAACTTACCTCGCCATTTTTTGTGACAGAATTGCAAAAAAAAAGACAATTGCACACTGGTGCTGTTTCACCCTGCAAGTAGAGCCTCCTTGGATCAGATTAGGTTTCTGGGAAATTGCCCACCCACCCCACCCCTAACCTATCTTTCTGGCCAAATTCACATGGGTTAGGGGTGGGGTGGGTGGGCAGTTTCCCTCATCGAGGAGGAGAAAAAGAGGCTCTGCCTGAATCGCGCCAAACCACTGACGTCGCCGCAGCCCAAACTTCTGGAGTGGTCAATCTTGTTTTCTTTCGTCAAACTGGTTTTTGAGTAAGAGCAACCATTTATTGATAAACCAATGATCATAGAACTGACATCGCTGTACCAAGCACACGGCTATAAGGTCTGGGAAACTGTTAACATTATTTTTACGTACCTGTCTGGTGAACTTCCTTGTAAAGAATGGAATAAAATATCTAGCGTCAAGCCGTGTGAATCCCTTAAGAGCCTTCCTACTGCTTATCCTCCATTCATCGTCAGTCAGTTGGTCTGCATCTACCGCTTTACCCTGCGGAGTGACAAGAAACCAGGGCAATGTTTTTAGCACGGAAATCCAAAAATCTAAGCATAACAAATTCCCTATCCCTGCAGACCAAAACTCTCTGACTTCCAAACGCAAGAAAGTAAATGATGCCCTTTCTCATGTTACTGGAGACATAATTGATTATTTTAGAAACATACCTCAGTTTGTGTTTTACTAAGTGTTAAGCCTTTCTCCATTCCTTGTTCTGCTTTAAGTAACTGTAAAAGACATAACAATCGCAAACTTCAATCATTAGAGACACAAAGAAAGAGGAAGAGTGAAGTGGGTGACCTCAGAAATGACCCCCACACAAGCGAGTTGCACCATTTCAAACAGGGAAAAGATGGTTCAAGACTCTAACACACACTATCTCATCATTTTGCCATCTCCGCCCGCAAATAGCAACAGCTATTTTGCAATTTTCCAAATTTTCAAGGAGCGACTTCAAAGCAAGAGCGCACTAAAACAAATACCGAGATCTTAGATCACTATTCCCGAATCAGGCTTAACAATCAGGCCCCGGTTGTTCAAAAGGTGGACAACGCTATCCGCGGGATAAATCTCTATCCACTGGATAGCGAGATTGGTTTTCCTAATACTTTCCCGTTGGATAGTGATTTATCTGGTGGATAGCGCTATCCAGCTTTTGAACAACTGAAGCCAGCCTAATATCTATATACACCCTAAACAATTTGAGTGTCTCCTTCGCTTAACTTATATAACAATTTTCACATTTAAGATTTCTGGCGGTTCCGTTATCCCAAACCCCTAGACCCTTAAATTGCTCACATTTCGGTTTTCCCAGCCTCGTACCCAAGCCAGTTCGCGCTATCCGGATGACCAGAGGAGGCCTGGAGCCGAGCTCGAATTTTCCCTACAAGCTTGACAGGTGACGTCACATCCGAAATCGCCGAGGATGACTGGGAACGAGGCTGCGGTTTTCCGAGATTCAATCTTCTTAACAGATTTGTCTGTGAGCTTGGGAGTCGTCGAAATCCAGTCTAGCGCACTTTTCCTTGGGTTTTTGCTTGCAAATCAACCGTTTTGGTCAGGAAAATTAAATAATAAATAAGAATTCAGGGGAATATTGATTCCATCACCAAAATCTTTTGAGACAAAGTTTTAGAGTGAGCCGGTTTTCACGCTCTCAAGTCTACACTATTTGCTAGTCACTACCAGAAAAAAAATTCAATAACGCAGTTATCAGTTTCATTTCCATGAAAACACATTGATTAATTTTGTTGAATCGACATTCATTTTCGTCTTTACACATTCATTAAGCACTTTTTCATGACGATAAATATTCACATAGCAGGTATAGACAGACAATTACACGAAAGTGCATTTTATAGTCCTGATATACAAACATTACCGCCGTTGTTAAGTTCAGTAAGGACAATGAAAATTTGTAAAAGGTGTACATCAGTGCAACGTCAAAAGCGTAAGTCACCTTCAACAAGGGAAGAGTTGATCCACCTAAACAGAGAATTGTGAACATGATTATAATGAGCGTAGATGTGATAAGAACATGTCGCTTTTCATCATCCAGTTGAAGATGAAGTACAAGGGCAAAGGCCACGGCACCGCGTAACCCTGAGAAGACAAACAAACAAACCAACAACACTTAAAAGGGGCAGTTTCAAGGATGACAAGGCTGTGGGCCAGGGGTTTTTTCCCTGGCTACTATTAATGTGGCCCCGGCTACTCTCATTGGAAAATAGAGGAGAAATAAAACCAAAAGAAATCCCTAGCTGTTTGATTCCCCGCCTACTTTTTGTATTTACGCGGCAACTTGAAATCTTATTCCCAAGCTCATTAATAATTCATAAAGAAAATACAAAGGAAATTAATGTTTAATGAGTGTTTGGAAATCAGATGAAAAACTGCTCATTTTGGCATCCTAAATTTATTTTCTAAAATCATTTTGTTTGAGAAGTAACATCAAACATTCGACACAGTGTTTCATCACCAGATGAAACACCTCGAAGTGCGTCAAAAATACTGCGCTGCGCGTCCTATTTTCAACTCTCTTCTCACAGATGAAGCACTGCGTCTCATGCTTGATATATTACGTGGCATCCCTGTGGATGGCTAGTTCATTTTGTTTATACCGCTAGTTATGAGTCATTATTCGCCATGAAACTTAAAAAAATTACTTGTGAATGACAAAATCGAGCTTCGTGTCTATTAAACATGCCTCACAAGCATTATATCAAACGTTACAATCAGCAAAAATAAACTTTGAAAAACTCTTTGGCTAACAAGTTGTCAAAAACCACAACTGCAATCCGTTTCAATCTTCTTCACGTACGTCCATCCGTGCCTCCTTTTGTATTTTTCTGTGTTAGTAATACCTTCTTTTAACGTTTTGCGCAGTTAATTCTGGGTAACTGCCCACCTACCCCTCCCCTTAGTCACACTTTTGCCTTAAGTGAGAAGTAAGTGTTAATGTTGACTTAGGGGAGGGGTAGGTGGGCAGTTACCCAGCCCACTGTTTGAATTTTAATCAATTTCGTGACACAGCTGCTTTAATATGAGGTGTATTCTGGTTCTAAAAATGTCCATGAGTAATCACTACTAAAACAAAATTTTCTAATCTGATTGACTATGAAAAGCCCTGTTTTTAAGCAATTACTGAACAAGGCCAAGTTCACATGAATCCGGACATTTTCAAAACCGCATATGTATTATTCAGATTCGTGTGGACGGGGTATAAACCAGTCTGGAGAGCGGTTTCAAAACAAAGCGGTTTCGGTAACCGGATTCACCTCTTTTCGTGTGGGAGGAAGGCCGATTCTTGTGAAAAAAAAGTGTGTGGTTTCAAAAATATCTGGCTTCGTGCGGCGGTAGCCTGTGGCCAAGGCCAAACGTCGAACTTTTTATGAGACGAACCAAACTAAATGAGCTAAGGTCATGGTCTGGATCAGTTAAGTTCGCCTAAATGAAACTGGGTCGTCCACTACGTTCTAAACGTCTGGATACAACGTCTGGAAATCGTCTCCGGGACAAAGGTCGATCTTCAAATGCGACGAACTAAACTAATAATTACAAACTTGTATGCCAATGGATATTCAGCCTCGTTCGGGAGAAAATTTATTAAATTTGCTTTTTGTTCTGATTCAGTTGATTGGTTCGACACGTCCTAAATACGACGTCTGATCCAACAGACGATCTTAACTTAATTTAGGAAACTTAAATTAGAGTTTGGTTAATCTCATGAAAACAGGGTTCATACAAAAAATTGCAACCATTTTTCAAGGACTTTTCAAGGACTTTTCAAGGACCACATTAGATTTTCAAGAACAACCTACTAGGAATATAATTTCACAGATTGTACAAAAATACATATTCCCAGTATATTCTAATAAGACTTTAAGGCATTAACTGTTTGCTTCACCAAATTCTCTACATTTTTCAGTTCACTTGTCTTAAACTGATAGTCAATTATTGCATAAAACATGGAGCACTTTATGTAAATGACCTTTACATTCACTGAGCTACGACTTATATCCTGTCTTGGACAACCAAAAAGCATCAAAAAATTATTTCTAGGCTACTACATTCAAAGTTGAAGAAAATTCAAGCTCTTTTCAAGGACTTGCACAGAAATTTAAGGACTTTTCAAGGAAAAGTGGAATTCAAGGACTTTTCAAGGACTTCCCCTAAAATTCAAGGACTTTTCAAGACTGTGCGAACCCTGGAAAAGTTCGACGTTTGGCCTAGGCCTAAGGCTGAGAATGATCTGAAGAATTATGGAAATCGAGGAGAGTGTTATCCGCCGAGGCCGTTTGCCGTAGGCATTTTTAGGGGAAATTCTCCTTCTCCTTCAATCCCGGTTCGACAAACGTTCGCCAATAACACTAGCACACTGAGAGCTCCTAGCGATTCCCATCAAATTTAAGCTGCCGGTATCAGAGTAATCGCCCAACAGCACACGCAAAAAAGTACAAATTGTTTTCTTGTACTTGTTCAATAACGATTATCTTAGATACTCCTGGACTGTTTTAACACCACCTTAAGCCTGGTTAATGCCAAAGAGACCGGTCATGCCGCCCAAAAGTCATCTCGCTCGAAGGCTGAGTTATGTCGCCCGAAATTTTATCAGGTGTACTACACAGAGAAATAAATTTAAATAAAGAGTGTGTGTAACATATCTCGTTCTTCAAACCATGTTGAGACGAAACAAGCGGGATATTTAAATGTAAAATATATCTCGTTCTTCAAACTTCAATGAGACGCAACAAGAACGATAAATATGTAACAGGCATGTTGAGATGTTGTTGAGCATCATAATATTTCGGGAGAAATAAGTCAGCATTTGGGCGAGTCGACCACAAACGACAGCTGAAACGAGGACTAAACTGCTCCCAAAAAAGATTTCCTTCCACAATGAAGTGTCAAAAAAAAACTTACCACTAAACCACATGATAAATTGTGTCTTTCTAGAAATCTTGACATCTCTAAATTGGTTTACAAGTGAAGATAATGGATATATGTTTACTGCTCTTCCAAGTAAGCACAAAATCTAAAAAAAAAGAGAGAGAGAGAAAAAAATCAGCAAATATTTACATTTTTAAGAAATTTTTTTCTAAGCTACCAACGCAGAAGGCTTTAGCTTTCATGGATTTGATTTGCACCAGGAACGGTACTTACTATAGTCCATATAACAAATGCCGGTCTAAACTGATGTTTGAAGCTAAAAATTGCCATTCCTAAATAAGCAAATACACATGTTTCTGAAAGAAGAAAGAGAAATACAAGTTTAGTTACCATGAATAAGCATAGTAACGAAAATGAGCAAATGTTTCCTTTCAAAAACAGTTATATTTTTGTCCCTTGGAAAGTAATAAATACATAGTTTCGGGAAAAATGCAAAGGACTTTAAAATTCAATAAATATTAAGTTTTCAAACACAGATGAAAATTTTGTTCTGGTTTTCTTAGGAAAACAGAAACCACATTAACAGTTGCTGTAAGAATAAAAATCAACAGATCTACAAGGCAGATGAAAGGAAAAAAAAACCCTGTAGTTTGTGTTTTATCAGGTCTAAAGCACTGATCACTGCCTTGTTTTTCAAACTTGATAAAAAAAACACTCCTGTCAGTTATAATTAACACAACACTGAACTTAAATTAAACGTTTGGGTGGTCTGTCAGACTTCAGCAATTCATGAGATCCAAAAGGTACCTTCTAGTTAAACACACAGTTACAAGAATCTACTGTACACTGAGTCAACTCCTTTTCAGGACAAGAACCTAAAACGTTTTGTTGACGTATCTAGGCTAGGATTCATAACATTTTTTATTGCTTTAAATGCAATCCACAGAGTGCCATCAATGCTAGTGGCCAGTGGTCAGTCCGTTATTGCATGCTAGGTAACAGAGTAGTGTACTGATGACGTCACAAAAACTAAATTTAAGAAATTATAAGATTAGAAAAGATAATCGGAAAGAACAAGACGAAAACTGTCCATTTGCCAAAATTCAGCTGGTTAGAGCAAATTTGGCAGTTACATATGACAAAATTATGCCGTTCCGATGACTCCCTACAAATACTTCTAAAATCCAGGTCAATTTTAGGATACGTATAGAGGCATCTGAGCATAGCGTTGCTTATATCTCACCACCAATTTGCTTTAACCAGCTGAATTTTGGCTTTCACCTTGTTCTTTCTAAAATATATCTCGGTCAATCCCATAATTTTACAAATTCAAATTTTTGTGACGTTACACTTGACTACACACTACATTGTCAGCGGTGGATCCAGAAAATTAAGAAAAGGGGTGGCCGCGACACTTTCCAGCTATGTAGGTACTTTTTATTTTTCTAAGAATTCTATAAGAATAATACAAAATTTCAAAGAAAAAGGGGTGGCTGCAGCCCCCTCGGCCCACCCCTAAATCCGCCCTTCATTGTGATTGTTCAAGGACATGTTTTGGGCAGCAGGATGAAATTCTTCTTTTTACCAAGCAGCGCTTGGGAGAGGTTTATTCAGCCAGTTTTCTATCCCCCCTCCCCCTCTCCCTTCCCCTTTGCTTTTCCACTGATATTTTGCAAGGCTGCTGCCTAACGGTCGCCTGGTTACCAGAGGCTTGTACGATTCACGGGCGACTACAATTTTGAACAAGGAACCCACACAGGGGCCTAAAACTTATGATTCTTATGGCAATAGCCTTCTTCCAATGAATGAACAACAGAATTCCCTGCTCATTATGACCTTTTGAAATGAAAACTTTAAATGAGTGTTCGTCGACTGTAGGCGAAAAATCTCCGCTGATAAAAGTAAACAAACAAGCACTTTCCTGGAAACTCAAAACTCCAACAAACGAGTTTCGAGCATCTGCTTACTTATTTAAGTTTATCGATCAATGCGCTCCTAGAAATGTGGCTCCAGCTCCTAACCTTTTATTTTAAAATATTAAAATATTTTCTTAGGCAGCAGCCTTGTTTTGGGCATATGACAGGTGACTTTGCGGGGGCTCATAACTGGGTTGCGCTGTTGTGCCAGCCATGCGAGCATTGCTCAATCTAGGGGTTGGCTGCCAAAAGTGGATCAAGCCTCTGGATACGCCAAGTACGGAACAATCCATTTAGAGATACAGTTATTAATGACAACTAAAGAACAGAATAAAAACTTGGAGTTAACTGCTAATAATAGAAAAAGGAACAAACAAACAAATGTACCTGCCATGAAGGCTGTTGTGCGGAATATACTCTGTACTGTAATTTGAGTCATTGGTGATAGATTAAAGTGAGTGTAGTGTGACATCACAATGCCACAAAACAAAATAGCCATTATACCTGCAATGGGTACATGTAAATATTACTAATCAATCACTAGGCTTTTGTAAAAGAGAATCTTTTATCCTCCACTGGGTATCAAAATAGGATTATCACTAGCAATTGACTCACATGACCAACAATAAATTAAGGTGTTTAGATACAGTTGTTCGTAGAGCATACCAAGATTTTTCCATCACGTAGAAAGTGATTTTATCCTTGTCCAATTGCTATAAAATTTCCGCTGCTGACTGACTTTGGATTGAAGTTTCTCAAAATTTAGTTTTAGGTAAAGTCTATATCACTATGACAACAATACACAAATTTTTTGAAATCGATTGAAGCCGAATTTTGTGCGATCTAGAACTGCTGTTGAAAAGAAGACACCAGGAACTTGAAGAGTGACAACTCAACAAGATGTTTGACAAGAAGTTATGATTTTGCCATTTACAAGTAATTTCTTTGCTAACATTAAGTTCCACAGCAAATAAGGACACTTAATTGACAATATTAACAAAACAAACTGGACAGCTGTGAGATATCCCTTTAAACATGATCCATGTTATAAAAAAGTAGTAAAGCTGCTTGAAGGCTTGTGGCAAGCTGACATGGAAAATACTACAGTGTCATTAAAAGTTCCAAAAAAGATCATTAAGAATTAGGTAGTACGGTTATTTCTCATTTCTGTGTACTACTCAAGATTCTATTTTTCTGTGAATCTGTTTAATTTTGCTTGTTTTGTCCAAAAAGACATGAAAGTAAAGTAAAATGTACAGTCTAGCACACTTACCAGATAACTTCAAACCTTCTGCTAGACCGTAAGGAGCATATGAAAATATCAACATGGTACCAAGCTCTAGAGAAGGAGTGCTACGTAAATCAACATGCTTCAGAAGGTAAATTCAGTTAAGAAAAATATGCTCAAAACATAAACATCTGGTTATGATTTGGACTTCAGTTAGCTCTGAAGCTGAAGGACAGCAACAAACAGAAAAGTATAATATTATTAACAAAAAAATCAAAACGTTCTGGCCTTCTAGTGTACAATAAAACATCATAATTTGAGTGAGAATGCAACAATGCGTAATGTTCCCAGGTAACACATAAGAAGTCAGAACTAGCACATTTTCCTAAGCAAACAATTAAATCTGTTGCCACAAATGATTTTGTAATGATTACAAAATATCCATTACACCAGGCCTCACATGACATTAATCCAATGCAAATTGACATTCTAGAGCACCAGTGTTAATTAGCATGTTTACAAAAACACCATTTCATTAAAGGATATCAATGCACTTATCAAAGCAAATGCAATGCCAATTGCAGCTGAAGCTGAGAACATGACTAAAAAATTCCCCACAGCAGAAAAAAATGTCTCAAAAGAACTGCTGTCTGCATACTGCTCAGATCCCATTTCAAGAATAGTACTATGAAAAAAGAAAAAAAAAATTGTTAAATAACACTAGTAATGGTTTAATACAGAAATGAAATAAGTGCTGTCTCTTATTATTTTTTTCTTCTCGCGTGTCTGCCCTTGCTTGGCCCATCTCTGCGTGCCATCCTACAAACTTTCTAGAAAAATTATGCTGGTGTACATTAGAGTTGGTGCGTGAGTGCAGGTTTTCTTCTTTTCTTTCTGTTTGTTTTCTTTCTAAATTTGCCCCTATTTTGGAATAACGAGAATGTTCCCTTGCCTGTAAATCTTACTTAGTCATGACGATGGAGACTGCGTCATTGAGAATACTTTCGCCAAAAACCAACATGTTGAGAGTTGGATCCACATCTAAGGCATGGAAGATGGCAAGAGTTGCTACAGGATCTACTGCAGAGATCAGAGAACCAAATGCAAAACTGTGAAGGGGAAAAACAATATAGTAAGCAAAAAGTCACTTTACTATTAACCCTGTTCAACCAGCCTGTCATTCCTTCTTTCGCTTATTTAACAAAGACAACTAATCATGTTTCTGCAAGAGGTTAAGATGATGTTACACAGGACAATTATTCTCAATGGTAATTTCTAGCTCCTGTCAGTGTTGCCAAATAGCATTAAAGTTTAAGGAGATGTTACACAGGACAATTTATAAAAAAACTAGCAACACAAATGTGCGTGTAAAATCTGTACGTAACATGTTTTATTATATGGCTAAGTCTGTTTTCGCCATGCGATTGGTCAATTTGCGGTCCATAATTAGCAATGGGGACCATAATCTCAAAAGTAAATGTTCATTTCACAGCTCTAAATCTTGATATCTGTAAAAAAAGGTTTAAAGAAAGTTATAAGATGTCTGTCAACCATGAGAACTTGGGTGTTGACTTTGTTCTTCAACATTGTAACAGTGAAATATTTATGAGCGAAGGCAATGAAGAAACTGAATCGAAATCTTATCGAAGAAGAAGATTATAGTCAGTGTTTAAAAATTTCCTTGCAGTAAGAAGTTTAGAAGACAAAAATCGACGGCAGTGTTTTGCCTAAGAGAAAATGAGCAATTAGTTCGACAAATACAAACAAACAACCCTGCAAACATATCTGCACCTGATTATCTTGACAAGCTCCTCGGCCACTTTCAGTGTTTTTTTCAAAGACCACTGACCAATGAAAGAAAGATGGAAGCACCTTCGAGCCAGACACAATGTCTAGTTTTCAAAAGACTCCAGCATCACACTGGCGAGCAAATACTTACAGTGCTCCTAGTTTTGACCGAATAAACTTTTAAACTTTTTTCCATTGATGTATGACCTGCAAGCTTTACGCTTGGGCCATAAATCAATGGCAAAAAAACTTGGTCCATAATTTACAGTATGAACCGAAAACTAGGCTAATAAAAGGTATATACGGGACAATTTTAAGCACAACAGAGGAAGTAAAAAGGGTTCACAAAGGGTGTTGCACAGAAAATTTATGACACACGCATCCACAAAACAACTTGGGTGGAATTCATGATTTGGCATAGATCCGAAATTTTTGATGTCTGTTCAAAAACTTTCAATGTAAAAATTGCAAAGAAAATGTCCATGCACCCATGATACACAGTGTCAAGTTTTGACGCAACATCATTGCGCTAAAAATCATTGTTAAGAATTGTCCTGTGTAACATTACCTTTAGGAAAGCTACAACCCTGGTCAAAAAAAACTTAAAATAGACACTTCCAATTTTTTTTTAGCAGCACAGTGCGGTCCCCTTACCCCCTTGCCTTGTTGTCAAAAAGCACAGTTTGGGAAACCTTGGGTGATTTTCAACTTTGTAAAGGGGAAGGCGGGGAAAATTGACCAAGTATTACAACTATTTTGTCCGGGATTATAGATAAAGTTTCTTACCTCTCTCTTAAATCAAGTTGAAATGCGACACCACCCTGGTGAAAAGCACAATACATCCATAAGAAAATGCTATATTAGCAGGTAAAAGTAATGTCTTCCTCCACCCATACAACTGCTTTTAGCAAATACTGTAATAGCAGATCATTGGATTCATTAAATTATTTTTATCCAATATAATATGGTAGAACTTACTGTATTAAGCTAACACTCCTAGCAGGGGTGTAGCCAACCCATACACCCGTACACCCAGTTCTACACAATTTTTTGGTTTAATATTCTACTGCTTGTAATAAATTATGCCTTGCTGGGATGAGTTAAAAACCTTAAGAGATGAAAGTGTTGGTGAGGTCAGCACGTACGAAATGTAGGACTTCATGTGTGCAATTTTTAGGATACGTGGAAATGAAAGTCAGCCAGGCCTGCCCAGCAAATAATGCTCTTCTGTTTAATAGCCTCAGTTATGATTAAGATTATTTAAATCAGCTTTTACTTCAACCTAAGGAAAATTCATTATGAAACATTTTCTGCCCAAACATCGACATATATGTTCACTTAACCCTCTGGTTGAAAGGAGACGTTGACTTTCATGTTTCGATACAATGAAAACTTTAAAAACTGGCCAATCAACTGCTTTTGTTCCCACTATAAAAATGAAGGCAAAAAAACACACACACACACAAAACGTCTGCATGACTTTGCCACAGACTTCTCACAATGAAACATTAAGGCAGTTTTGCAAAAAGGCTCCGTATGGTCTAGTATTATTGATAAAACTTATGAAGAAGGTGCCCTTTTCTGAAAACATTTTATCTTTATAGTTGACATTTACTTTGATTAGCCTCTGTTCTAAGGATTTTGCTCTAAAGCTATGAACGCAGCCTTTGTTGCCTTGCACCGCATGGTGCTATCTGGCAAGTAGGTGAAATTTTGCTTGGATGTGATTCTTATTCAAGTGGAAGCTACCGTAAGTCACAGAAATAAAACTTTGGTTTTGAACATTCCTTCAAATTAAATTGATTTTTTTAAGGATGTTTTACTGTGCTTATTAGTGTTAGTTTACATATAACATCCCGAAGTGTTGTGCCCATTCAGATACAGAACAGCTGTTTTTTTTTTTTTTTTTAATTTAATCTCTGGCAACTATAAACTACCACAGTTTAAAGCTGTAACAAGTCAGAAACCCGATCCTATAATTTCTAGGCAGTCTTGGTAACATACAAAAACTGGTTCAGCAGTACATGCATATTAGGACCAATACATGGATGTTTTTGACGTTTGTGGGTTTCCTTAAAATAGATAGTATTTAAATGCAAGGAAAATTAAAGATTGTTGTTGTTGCTGTTATTAGTCAGACATTTTCAAAAGGTCTGATGTCCTACAAACAGCGATTTCCAGCACTGGTTTTATACACTACTACAACCTTACCTTTCCCAATAAATATATACCACCACCTATAACGATTGCAGACACAGCTGTACCAAACACAGCAAATACTACTATGGATCCTATGTTGGCAAAGAAATTACCCTGCAAAGTAAAAAAAAAGCATAAACCAAGAATCAAAAATGGTATCAGACCTACAAATCCAAAACTTTACAGTAACAACACTAGTGGGAGCACAACACCTTTTTTAGGCTACCATAGCGACTCTAGGATGGGGAGATAATTTGAGAATAGGGTAACTTCGACTGCACTACATGTAAAGAGTCCAAGTGGTGGCACATGCACACCCAAACATTCCTGAAAGTAGTCCTCCCCATGCACATGTACAGTTTGAATAAGGTTTACTAGTCTACAGCTTCTACGTTTGTTATAAGAATGATCAGTGATAGGATTAAGAGAAAGAGATCTGAAAATGTATTGACTCAGTTGTATTGCAATAAACACATGGATGCGTGATTGTGTTTTTAGGAGTCAGTTAAAGTGATCATATGCAAATATTTCCATGTACATATTTACATGTAGCTTGCTTTTAACCGCTTCACTGATTTTGTGATTTTCGACTGAAGGAATTTTCACGCGGACTAGAATGTCCTTGAGATAATTATTTTTCCTTCCTGTAGGAGACAGTCAGTGGCTGGTTAAAGCTTTAATTAAGCTTAGAATGCTGTTGAATGATGTGTCAGTGTTTCATAAGAAATAATGCTCAACAAATCCATTTAAACACTTATACACAGTCATATTAAATACATCTTCCCTGTAAACGCCTGCTCTTTTTCAGTCGAACCCTGCTTTACGGACACCCGCTTAATACGAACACCTCATTCTTACAGACAGTTTGCCTTGCTTCTGGGAAAAGAATACCCTTATATTTTCTCAAAATTCAACCCCCTTAATACGGACACCCTGTTACTACAGACACTTAAGGGGGTATTAATAAGGTTTGACCGTAAAGACATCACCCTTAAGATCACAGCCCAAGTAAAAACTTAATCTGCTGTTCTGCTCTCACCTTATGGAGGGAATATCCTGAATCAAAAATTATTGGTGGCAGCAAGATAAGAAAGAAGGCAGTAGGATTAAAATGTTCCTCTTTCTACAAATTGAAACAAAAATAACACTACATTTTGATGAACAACGTTAGTATATTTCAGACCAATCATGCAATAGACTAGACTTAAATCAAGTGATAAATTCTTGCACGATGTACGGAAAACAAGAGATTAGCTTGCAGACAAAAATATTCTTCAACACCAACAATTTGTTGAAAATTAAGCAGAGCTTTCAGAACCCATCCAAATCCTTTCATCGGTGATGTTGTACTTTGCTGTTATTTGCAGCCTTGTTTTGATGAGGCTGCAAAATTGTTCCATAAATTGGGGGAAGGTGGTAGCCCCTGTCACGGTCCATTTTGGAACTTTTACCTCTTTTTATGGACGTAAATTTATTTCATTTTGATATCAAATCAGCTGATAAAACTAAAATTTTTGTATAATCCCTTTAAGCCCCAATAGTGACCCCCATCCAATTTCTCCCAACAATAACACTGCTTGTTTAAACAGACAGGTGATGAGAATTGATGAAATGATCACCAAAGAGGAAATGTTGTGATGTTAGAACAAATTCTCTCAAACAGTACCATAAGGAATGTATGGAGAACAGTGTGGAGAAGATGCATTGTGATGCTGGGGCTTAAAGGAATAAGAGACTATAACTGATACCAACCCGCCAGTCTCCAAGGGCAAAGTGGCTTAATACTTTTATGATCAAACCAACTAATGCTCCTGAAAAGAGACAAGAAAAACCGTAAATAAACACAATACCATTTAGGTTACACTATTAAACACACTACAGTAGGGTTAGAAACATTATGCTCAAACACTTGAGTATAACATGCATGCTTTTGAGCATCACCCTCAAAACAACAGCATAATGCCTAACATTATGCTCAAAAAGTGTAATTATGCTCAACTGATCTTGGCTGTATTTTCTGCCCCTTCCATCCCCACAGACATAAATACAACATTTTATTGCATCAG
The DNA here is from genome assembly GCA_964035705.1 of Porites rus. NCBI lineage: Eukaryota > Metazoa > Cnidaria > Anthozoa > Scleractinia > Poritidae > Porites > Porites rus. The sequence goes on from OZ037993.1 coordinate 25,581,572, forward strand.
TTGTAAACTTCAAACTGGCAGCCAAGATGGATAGACAACTGACCAGTCTTAGAACCCTAACAGAATGATGCAATGGTGCAACAAGACATCAAAGTAGCAATCAAGCCTTTTAGAATACGTTAATCTTCACTAAAAGCACTTAAAAGTAACAATTTCTCAATACAGTTATGCAATTTTTTTTCATCACCATTCTCTTGATGCTCCAACTATAACATTTTTTACAATAACTGAGCAAATCTTCGTAAGCTGATTGGTCAAGAGCTATAGACCATGACCAGTTTATCATGTAAACACGATACAAAATCAAAAAGTCATCCCGGTATGAAACTCACGCCGATGCAAGTTTTCTCATATAAACACCCCCTTGCATAAGTATAAGTAATAGCATGATTAGTAGGGATATTTGGCATAAATACCACCAATGATATTTCAAAATTGTTATTATGTAATTAAATTTGAGACAATTTTGAAATATCACGAGTGTTATTTATGCCAAATATCACGTAGAAATCGTGCTATTATTTGTTTATACTACTACCCGCAAAAGGTTTGTAATTTGCACATGTAGGTATTTCAAATTAAGCTGAAATACCACTGCTCTAAGCCAATCAAATTACAGAAATTTCTCATGTAGTAGTATAATGTTAATGTATAATGTTATAATGTATTATTATGTTAATAGAACTCACCTAAAAATACAACTGCTACACTCTCAGGAAGGTAATGAAATTTAGTCTTCAGCAGAAAGTGAATCAATAAGATACAAAGAGCTGAAATGAAAAAGACAGATGAGTGAGGTGGTTTCTGAAAACTCTGAGATCCCCTAAGGGTGCCATCAAATTACAAACTACATTTACACGTACTTGTCTAAACAAACAACAACAACAATACCGACTGTCCAACCTTTTACGTATGTAAAATCGGGGTATTTTTTAATCACTGGGGAATCATGCAAGCACCAAAGGGGTGAGCCACTAAGGGGATCTGGCAGCATTTTCCCCGGGAAAAGTTTAAAATCGTGATGCTCTGAAACACCATTTCTAGTGTTCTGAGAGCTAGAGGGCAATTTTTGTCTATGAATTGGTCCCTAAATCTTTTTCCTTTTTTATGCTTATTTTTATTTGCGTGGCTTTGCTTACAAGAACTTGGTTTTATGTTGTCTTTTTGGCAGTTTTTTGGACATCAGTTTCAGTGAAATATACTCCGTTAGGAGTTTTACTATAAGTATCATAAGAATTCATTTGAAAATATCAGAACATATGTGAAAAAATCAGGATTTTTTCCTATCCTGATCACAGATTGGTTGGGATTTGGGATTAGTTTTGAAGCAAGATCAGGAGAATCCCGACGAAATCGGGATGGCTGAACAGTCGAACAATAGATGTCAAAATTTAGTGAGAACATACAGTTACCCTCCATGGGCGACAACCTTTCATAAGGGACCAAATCTAATAAGTGATCACTTATCCAAAACAACAAAATCCAGCCAAAAGCTTTGACTTCAACCACTTTCAAGGATGGCGGTTTTAGAATATTCCATTGGTCTTACTCTTCTGAGCAATCACCTCAGTGATATAATGACCTGATCTCTATGATCACTGTATGGACTATACTACTCAGAGTTTGAAAAGAACTTTTAGGATTTGCAATGTACTCTTATATTGTAACCTAGTAATTTCATACAATACATTTTCTCATTATGTTCTCTTGTTTCTCTTCAAAAAGTAACTGTGTCCAAACCTCTCCTGGTAAAAGTTTGACTCTAGTGAGCGATCACCCCTCATAAGCGACCAATAACTCTTTGTATTTCAGGTGGTCACTCACGGGAGGTTTAACTGTATGTCGTTTTGATCCATAACTGAACAGATACATGGCAAAATGATATTAGTATAGGTAATAGCATGTTTTGTAGTGATATTTAGCATATATATCACGAGTGATATTTCGAAATTGTAACACATAGTTTCATGAGCTGTTAGGCGAGTGAAATTTGAGACAATTTTGAAATATCAAAAGAGGTTTGTAATTTTCATATGTAGGTATTTCAAAGTAAACTAAAATACCACCACTCTAAGCCAAACAAATTGAAGACATTTTTCATGTAGTAGTATAATTTACTTTAGGCATGACATACATACAATAAATTGTGAGTACCATTATGCCACTAGACAACCCACTTAGGTTTTTTGGCCAAATGGTATGAACATTTCAGCGTGCAAAGAAAGTAGTGTCCGATAGCCTGGGGCTAGTGGATTTTGTTATCGGGCTAGTGAATTCTGTTCTTAACTTGCCCGACGGGCAAGTGAAGTATTTTGAGGAATTCAACTTACAGAACAACTGTGAAATCAATTCTGCTCATCAAAAAATTTGGGGGGCTAGTTGAAATGACGTTCGGGCTAGTAAATGCTAGCTTCAGCTTGCCCGAATGGCAAGCTGTAAAAATGACTTTCTTTGCACCCTGCCCTTGGAGCAGCTTATCAATACATATGCGTTATTGTCGACCAAAGGTGAGGTCAGTATCCAGCCATCTTGACCAAACAAGTATGGTCGATACAAGATTTATTATATGGCCAAAAACAGAGATTAACATTTTCTTGCAAGGAAGAAGCGGGCCATCCCAAGTCCATCTTGCCACCTTGAGTAGCCAATAAGAATGCAGGATTCATTTCATCTTGCCCGCTAATGGAGCTAGCCGTTTTTAAATGAATTAACCCACTCGCCCCTGGAGATTTTACTGAAAAACGTGTTTTAAAGCTAGTCGAGTGGTTTTCTGTTCCTGTTGTGCTATGAAGAGCTACAACTCACCACAAAGCTGTTTACAGGTTGTACAATTCACGGCCTTCTGATGGCATGCGCAGAAAGCAAAATTTTGAGGTAGGTTTTGAGTTTAAAAGTGAAACAGCAGTCTTGACTTTTACTTTTCGCTTTCTCTCCTCCCCTTTTTTTCCCTTTTCTTGCCTCATGTTGTTTTTCTCTTGCTGGGCATTTAGTAGGCTTCACTTTGGGGGGAAAAGTTTTTAGGAAAGCTTTAAGGATCTTAGGGTGAGATGAAGGGAGAGGTAGGAGGGTAGTGGAACGAGATTTTCATGGAAATTTTCAGGTCAATGTTACATGGTTATTTTGCCTTTTTCTCGCTCGGGTGTCCTTGAATGAATTGTGCTCATTCTGGTGTGGTTTGAAAGATCTCTTTACTCTGCACAAGTTTTTTGGACAAAGTTGTCCTTGACCATTTAAATAAGCAGTAGAAAAGACGTAGATTCGCAAGGGCGGTTTAGGGCGGCTCAGGTGCGAATGGGTTAAAATAAATAAACTAAGGTCTATCCATGAATATGTAAGCTGGAGATAACAAAGTTTCACATTGTGGAGTAATCTAGAAACAGAAAGCAGCATACCTACAACCAGCAGGATGAAAAATATAGTCATGGAACCTTGCTGTTCCACCTCTGGAGATTCGGGTTTTTCCTCACCCGGGACCTCTGTTGTTGGGGGGATTTCCGTAGTGGTAGCTGGTGGCATTGTTGTAACGTTTCTGACTTCGCCAGTTTTTGTAGCATTTTCTCTGCTCAAGAAAGATACAAGGAGCTGTTAAACACCAACACAAGCTGCAGAAACTGAGTGACATGAAGAAATAAGTGACCCGTATAAACATGACAACAGGTACACATCGCAAATAATTTACCCCAAAGAAAAGTTCGTGCTTGACGAATCTACGCTTGGATTCACACTTTGACACCACAAAACGCTGGCAAAGGCAACAACGAGAAAGAATGATAGACTCCATGAGAGTTTCTTCATCACTGAAGGCAAAAGGACGCCGATAATTATGATTTACCCTAGTTTTTTTCATGGGTTGATCGAAGGACGTCAGCACTGGAAAATACAAGTTCCTGTTGCGCGCGCATATTTCTGCGCGCGCAACAGTAACCCGTATGATAGCGGGCTCAACAGATTGGGGTCCGCTTTTATCCAACCTTTGGACTAAAGTGGTCGCTATGGCCGTCCCTAGGCGTTCTGTCTCTTGCGTGCAGGATTGACCGAGGTAACAGGCTGCGCCTTATCAAGAAGTGGCAGTATTTTTAAGTCCATTCCCTTTCCTCCCTTTCCTCCTAAGGCAGATTTTTGGGTATGAGCTAGTGAATAAGCAAGGGTTCCCTGTATAATGTATAAAGGGAAATTTTAAAATCGGGTTAAATTTTCCACGGCGCACACCAGAGCATACTAACAATGGCGTGGTCAGGAATTTTTTAAAAATAGGCAATAAATTTTCCAAATCTACCGGCTAAGACCTTGGTCTTCCTTATCAGTCAAATCCCTTGATTCCATGGCTTTTTTTTTAATATATCAGGCGAGGTTATACGAGAATTTAATGGAATGGCAACTGGATCGGAATACCGCAAAGGGCTGATTTATTTGAGGCCAATATTTCGGCTAACAAAATTACATCACACCAGCTTTGCATTCAGTTTTGTTTTAATTTCCACTTCAAATGACGTCTGGAAATAGCATCTCTACGTTAGAGATTCGATAAGAAAGAACCAGTCGCTTTTATTTACGCCTTATGAACCTCTGCATTCAAGGGTTTTTAGATCCTGATTTCCCAGGTGTATATATTTGTGGTTCAAATCAGGGCTCAAATTAACGCCCAAGCGTAACCAAGCCGCCATGATGACCCGCAAGCCTTGGATACGTGTACGACGATCATCTGAATTGACCGATTGCGCAATATAAACAAAAGGAAGTGTTGACAACATAGTTCAGGACCGAAGATCGGGAACTATAAGGACAAGAAATCCCTGGAAGTTATAGCCTGCAGTGCAGGCGTATTTTGGGTGGGCGAAACCTTGCTCGTGTTCGTAATATTGCTGTAGCCGCCATCTTTGATTTTAGGGACCCTAAGATACTCTGGACGCGGCCAAGGAGGACGTCAACCGGAAGTGAAATGTTCAATTCTTGGAACTAATTAGCATAATGCCACAGCGTCGATCTGAAGTCGCGACGGTGAAAACTAGAAGTTTGGCCGCCTCGTAAAACGGTGAGTTGGTTTTCTTGTTTTCAGCGCAGAAATTGCTTTTCGTTCAGGATTTTCGATCCATTTTACTTCAAGAAACACATTTAAGTGTTTTTAGTGTGGTGTTCCCTCAAGATTGACTTTTTTGATTGATTGAAGCCTTTTGGGTTCAGTGTTTTGGCGGCAACTGATCAGAATGAAAGCGCTGAGTCTTTCGACACAAATGTAACACTATAACTACTTGTTTTTAAGGGGACAACGTTTTCGCTTTAGGATAGTATTTGAAAAATTTAAGAGACGAGAAGTCGAATAAAAATTGTTAGAAAACAAAAATCTAGGCTTGTAATAAACTTGAACATGTCGGAGAGAAAATTGAGATCTTGAACAAGACGCCCATGGTTCATTTATTAACTTTTATAATTTTATTTTTGTTTACTTTCAGTTCAGCGATGGGGTACGGGAAGTTCTCATAACAGAACCATATCGTTTTAAAGCAAGATCTAGAACAACGGAAAGCGAAAAAGTCTGGCAACAAATAGCTGATAACCTGAACTCCGATCATACCCTCAAGTTTCCCTCGAAGAAATTTGTTTTTTTTTTAGAGAAACTGGAGTCATAGCCGACAGTACAAATTTTTCTTCCAATCGAAGATCGTTAAGGTATCAATCAAGCAAGACTTCACGAGTTTTTCTAAAAGACGTCATGGAATTAAAACGCGAAAGCATTACTTTATCCTCTCTCGTCAGGCGAGCACTCCACCCAACCTGCTCAATCTTAATTTGTTTTTCCCGCGAAGGTGGCGGCGTCCTCGCTCCAGGCTTTCTCTGTTCTCTTTACCGCCGCGTCCAGGGTATCTTAAGGTCCCTTTTATGACGGTGGAAGATTGGGGAGAGTAGAAATAGTAACCCTTACGGTAGGTGCGAGGGCGAAAGAAGGAAAGGGGGGAGGAGGAGGGGAGAAAAATTTTCTCTTCTCTCTCCCCGCCCCCTCCCTGCTCCCTTTGACTTGCCCCATCTCCTCCTCTCTTCGGGAAGTTTCAACATGGCGCTCTCGCGAGCAAATTGCGCGCTCAAAGAAAACGCCTGCACTGCAGGCTATGGAAGTTATTACTCGCACGTCATCGTGTGTTCATCTCGGTAACTCATATGACATTTTATTCCGACAGGAGCAATAAAAACAATAAAAAAATGCTTTTGTCTCCTCTAACGATAACTGAAACCTCCGTAAATACATCATCGATTTTATTGTAAAAATTACAAATGTCTTTTCAAACAGAGCAACTTCAGAACATTGGTCCACTTTACTCAAATTTATTTACATTGGGTGGGGCCACGCCGAAACGTTTCTTTCACACCAAAGTCTCTTCAGGTCAGGGATTAAAAGCAAAAGGCTGCCCGCGAGGAGAATGCGAGACCACAAAAATATTGTTTTCGAAATGTAACCGCATTAGCAGAGATTCTTAGTGAACGGATCGCAACAGTTTTTTTTCTAAATAAATTTCAAAAAGAAAAAGAAAAGCCTTTTTCCGAATAACCGGTTACGTATACTGTGCTTTCCAGTTTCCAGGACGAAATAAAAGTGCCGGAAATGGGAATTTTGCTACGCGTGTTTTATTTGTAACGAAAAAACAAATCTTTTACTAATAAATGCCTAAAAATATAACTGGCGGAGGGTCACCTACAAGAAAATCACCTACACGCAAAACACCCTAAGACAAACATATAGCTTTCATAGCTTGTATACCCCATGGTTTTCCAGTTATTGCGCAGGTGATTTCAATGATAAAACTCGCACTTAGGAGTTTAGAACACAATAACATTTCGCCCCATGTAAGGGAATCCATGACAGTCTTGGATTCTGGATTCCACCCTGTGGATTCCGGATTCCGACTACTGGATTCAGGATTCCAGCTCAGTGGATTCCGGATTCCAAAAAGGGCTGGATTCCAAATTTTTTTCTGTTTTAATGCTCTTCTTCGCATTTCGTTTTCGTGTTCGAATCTTGCTATATTGAAAGACGTTGTTTAGAATGCATAACAAGTTTGTTTTCTTTTTCGATTTATAAATTACGTGAAGAAATGTATTACTGTTCCGTAAGGGTTTAAGGTACAATAATGAGGGGGACATTGGGGGGACTGTCCACACCGCAACACCGCCGAAAAAAATAACAAACATCGCATCACAGCAAAAAAACGTGACGAAACACCGACATCGCAATTATAAATTTTGTCCTTCGATTAATCTACTCCAAATCTCCAGATGATTAGGGATCTCGGATATCGGAGCTGGTTTAGTGATTAGTTAAGAGAGTGAGACTGACCTCAAGACTCTATTTTTCACTTACTCTATTTTTGCGAACTCTATTTTCAGTTATGCAGATAGAAAAATGCTTAATTAGCAGAAACAAAAGAATTCTTGCAAATCATTCCTAAATATTCACGTTTATTCATTTGATTGCTACATAATAAAGTATTGGGAAAAGGTACAGTCATTGCCAGGAAAAATCGAGCTGCAGTTTGCAAGAAAACGGCCTAACAAAAAAGTTCGTGTGTAACTCCAAATCAATTTTTCCTATCTGTGCCATATCATAAACCAACGAAGGTTATTCAAGTCTTTTGCTATCCACCAATAATATAATAGAAGGTTCATTTTGTTTGTATGTCGTTACATTCGTAGTTTTCCTTGTCCTGTCCGAACGCCTGGATGAGAGATGACTGAGAGATCGAGAGAGACTTGCGCGTTTCTGACACGTTGGCTCGTTTTAAGCGTTTTTAAAACAATGTCTACGATATTTTCCCTAAGGACGACGTAAAATTTTTATTACATTCAATTATGATTGAGAAAAAAATCAATCAGCGGGCTTAAAACTACAAACTTAACGTTTCTTTTGTTCATGATTGTGACTTGCTTGCCGCCACGTTCAGTACAGTCCACAGATCGACACAAACGAAAAATCATGCACTTTGCTTTTGGCACGTTTAGATCTATCGCAGTCAGCTAAAAATTGGTATAAAGTTTCACAACACAGTATTACAGGTACCTTTCTCTCTCAGCCTTTTGTTTTTGCTTGTGCTTTCCAATAACAGTAGAAAAGAAAAATCCAACAAAAAACTAACTTCAAACTGGTCTGATCGAAGAGGTGGTGAGATTTCTCACTCGAATGCCAGGGGGATGAATGAACAAAAGGCACCCACCGCGTCCTTGCATGTGATTACTTTAGTGACAGCTGATTGGTACGATTCTGACAGTTCCTGGCTTATTTCTCAAATAAAGATTATCGAAACCATGAAACTGTTCTCAGCGAAACTACTAGGACCAAATTAGGCACTAGGATACTGTGAATTTCTTTTTTTTTCTTTTTAGGTAAACTGTTGAAAGTAGATGGTTATTTTCATTTGTGAACCAGGAGGACCAGGAAGGTTCAAGAAAAGGTTCACCCCAGGTGCACCTTTTCCGGTCCTATGCCAGGTCAAAAAGCTCGCATAAAATCGCTTTTGATTTTTTAAAGTTCAGCGAAGCGAATGAACAACAGAGAATCAAACATAGCCAGAGGTCGAAGTTATTCATAACAATTCAACTTAAACCTTAAAAAGGTTGTGCTGTGTTCCCTTGAAAACCCCCCAATTTTGTGATCCTCCCAGCCGCTCATAAGCAAGGTTGTGTCTAAATCATACCGTCCAAAAGGACAGCCGAGGAGTACTAGGAACGAGTTTCCGATTCGGGTCGACTTCGGAAATTCTCGAAAACATCCAATATGGCGGCTCAAGCGCGGTGAAAACTGACAGCCAAAGGAGCCGTTTCATCGCCAGAGAAGCGTGATTTACGGTATTGTTGACGAAGTTTGCGTTTATTATGAGTTTTGAAGTGTTCTTGGTCGTCCTGTATAGTAAGCAATCCTTTTATAAATGTCTTATCAATTTGTCTTGTCCTGCTGGCCGGCATTACCGAAAAAAATAGTACCGTCCAACGAGACATCCTAAATTATAGCAACATTTGTTGGCATGTACATCACCTCTAGCTTTTATTGTTAAACTGTGTTGTAGGACTGGATTTCTGCAGGTTTCTACAAGCTTAGGATAACTCTATGGGAACCTTTTTATTCATAAAAGTGGCCTTGTCCTTTTGGCCGGTATTACCGAAGAAAATAGTGCCGTCCAACGGGACATCCTGAGCGTTAGCAACATTTGTTAGGAGGTTAATATCATATCTGGGTTTTTTATTGTTAAACGGTGTTGTAGAACTCGAGGGTAACTGTATAGGAATATTTTTATTCATAAAAGTGGCCCTGTCCGGAGAAAATGGTACCGTCCAGCGGGACATCCTGAGTTTTAGCAACATTTGTTAGGAGGTATATCATATCTGGGTTTTTTATTGCTAAACGGTCATTCTCTAGGTTTCCAAAAGACCAGGGCAACTAAACAGGAGTGTGTTTTTTTTTTTCGTAAAAAATGCCTTGTCGTTTTGACCTGTATTATCTAAGGAAATAGTACCGCCTAGCAAGACATCCTAAACTTTGTCAGCAGTTGCTTGCATGCATTACTACATGACATGCAGCTTGATACTGTTACATTGTAATACACACCTTGCCCTCTGAAGGCTTTTTCCTACCAGCTGGGGACAGCTGAACAACGATAGTTTAATTCATTTCTTGTTGTTGCAAGGAATGTTTTTACTCGTCCGAAAAATCGGGAAATCTTGCGACCAAAGCTCAAAAAAACTATTCAAAAAAACTACCCTCGACAATTTACCCTCGACCCCCAACAAAAACCTGCACTCGAAAAGCACTTATTTTCTTAAATTAACCCACCAAGAGTCATGGAGGTCCAATGGTTTCTTAAAGGGACAGAGTCAGCTGATACACATGCGCATTAGATACCATTTCTTAGCTGATTTGCATGTCACAGGACACGCGCGTGAAACATAAAGTGAGGATACTCAAAACAAACCTTGCAGAGTTTAATTAGTTACAAGCCGAAATTATGATTATAGACTTTAAGCCATACCAGAGCACTCATTTTTTTAATATACCATTGAGCATTCACTGATGGATTTGTCTAGGGAAAGCCAAACATCGACGAATACTTCTGAATTCGATCATTAGTAGAGGTGAGAAATGACACAGAGTCTGCATGAATCATTGTCGAAGGTTCAAGGTCGAGAAATAAAGCTTGATTTTCCAAACTTATGTAACCTTTTCCCTCGACTTTCCAAATTTATATAATGATTATTTGCTCGCCAGTGTTATTGATTCATTTCTTTTGTTATTTTGGTAAACGAAGGCGATTTCTCCCGCCCGGCGCCTACGCCTTTCTCACCTCTTCTGTTCATGTTCCTTTGGATGCTGTTTTTAACCAAATATGATAAAATAATGTGATAAAATGGTTAACGTTTGCTCAAAAAGAGGTTTTCTGTAAAAGATCGAGGATCGAATGAAACACAAGGCAAGGTTAAAACGGATTTCTAGATGTATCCGACGGTTACATTTGATTCAGTAACGCTTTTCAGACTAGCAAAAGTAACCGAATAGGCTGCGCATTTTACTGCGATGATCATGTTCACTTTCATACCTTCATCCGCAGTTCAAAACAATTTATGAATCATTTCATATATTTCAATTTGTGCTTACAAGATCTCCATAATTTTATGTAAACGCGACCTTTTTATGGGACCTTCATTCAAGGCCAGTACTAACACTAACCGCCAAACGGAAACTGCCTCATGCGAAAACTTTTAAAATTGGCGCGTTAGTTTTAAAGGCCTCACTGGATCTGGATGGAGTTAAATTCAAATGTAAGCGAAACACTTGCAATATTTGAAAGAGCACTTGAGCAACACGATACAATACTGGGAACTAAATACTTAAACAATGTCTTAAAAATAAAGCTATTTTTTATTTCCCTCTGAGACACCTGGAGAATAAAATTCTCACAGAGCCACAGCCTAAAAAGGCTAAGCTGCTCTGTTGTATCAGGAAGGCCAAACTGTTTTACTTAATGCTAGACATGCACTATCATCAATGTTTCCTTTAGGATTAGTCTTGTTTGTAAAATTAAAGGCTGGTCATCACCATCTTCTCTCAACAACACTAAAATGCATTCAAGGAAGTTCTTAACAATTATACCATCTATTATTGATCACAAGTTATGAATAACTTCGAGTACCTTTAAATCATCGCATAAGGAAAAAAAATCGATTTCAATTAAAGCACAAATTCTCATCATTAAACTTTAAAAAAAAAAAAACCAAATATATACAGACATTTCAAACTGAGATTCGAGTCACCGCAAAAACACAAACAAGATAGTCTAAATATTAAACCTAAAACTCGCAACCACCTGAGTTTGACCAAAGCTCAAAAGTGCAATTGCTTTGTTTACTAAAAATCTCTGATTCATGTGGTTACACTTCTCATTCCCTTAAAACAAGTCACTTCACAGATTTAATCAGTGAAAAAATATCCACTACGATCCACACTTAAAAACTGAACTGTTTCAGTGCGATCAGGCTCAAGAAATAGTAATCTCCATCAACATTCTCCATGAACATTACACTTTCACACAATTAGCAGTTATTGAGAATTTATAAAATGATCGAATGATCGGTGTCGACCTTAACACGTTTTTGTGCTAAAATAATAATAAATATCCATTTGATGATGATGCAAAGGAACCCAAAATAGACTTACCTCGCCCGCTTCGGCTGATGTTTAGAAAATTGAGAAGGACTGAAGAGCATCACCGTACAGCTAAATCCAGTCAGCAACCCTCAATAAAAATCATTTAAGCTTACATAATCAACAACTACATGAATGCCCGAGTTTCTGACTCAACGGTCATCCGCCACCGTCAGGAAATCATACGATATTGCTTCTCGAACGAATCCCTCATTTCAATTTTCCCCAATTCAGTAAGTACTTTTTCTCCGCACGACGAAACGCTTTCTCTTACTTCTCAGGCCGCTTCCCGCTATAATTTCTTGTATTTGGAGGGAATTTAGTCCTTCTTTGATCGCTTTAAACCCGCTTTCGTCTGCATTCCATCGGCGTATTAAAGGCTCGGGTTAAGGTTGTGGAAAAGATGAGTCGTTTTTCGACAAATGGCAAAAGTAAATAGGAATTATTTCTATTTACTTTTTTCAGTTCTTTGAAAACTGAAGAAGTATGCGCATTTGGAACGAGATAGAATTATATAAGAGTGGTGAAAAAAGTAGAGCATTTCTAGCTAATAATTTGTACTGTTTGAAATAGGGATTAGCTGGTGTGTCTCACGTTGAGATTTATGCAACTGGCTCCCAAAAGTCAAACTCAGGTGACTGCTACCGCAGAGATGCCAATCTATTCGGAATTATAAGTAGGCAAAACCCCTAGTTTAAAGCCAAAACTAGAATAAGTCAATGAAATGGTAAGTCGTTAAGTAAATATGTACTTGGGACTTTTCGGCCCAGCGATATGATTGTTTCCACCTGAAGGAAGTTTATTCCTACAAAACACCCGCGTCATTCGGGTCCATTCCCAGTTCAGTGAACATGAATGACGTGTCTTTTTCTAAACTTAACATGGGAATGTGACTTCTGGTCTAAAATTCTAATTCTCTCCATTTATCGTCAGTTTATTCATTTCCAAACTATGTAATGATAACAGTTTTTTGGAAAAATCATAAAAGATGGCTTTTTTTTAAAATCATGCACAGATGGCTTTTAATAGGCACTAAAAATAAATAGCCCAGACTCTAAAAATACCCAAAACCGCCCACCCTTTTCTTGCGGTCTCCATTATGTAAGGGCCTTCACTGGGTGACCAATGCTAAACAACGCCGGGAATAGCTTTGAAAATTTAACCTGATGTTCTGAACTGGACTGTATCTTCAGTTTACCTCAGTTGATTTACTTTTGACTAATATCAAACAAACTATAATCCTCTGATACGATATCAGTGATTTGGCAAAGACTGCCTTCTTATCTTTAATCCATTTTACAAGTGCGCTAGGATCAAAGATCGTTTTTTCAAGCAAATTTCAACAGAAAGAATGATCTAGCAGGTGAACGGTTCATTACCTCACGATTGAAAAAAGTGTCAAAATGTCGAGATTTCACGGTTCTATGACTCATCCAGAAAATTGACCATTGATTAGAGCTAACAAGCAGCATAACTTTCATGTGACTGCTGGTTGCCTCACAGAGAACAGTACCTCGCAGTTTCCGTGGTAAGTACGCTGCTTCCTTTTCAGTTACATAATCAACTACGTTTATTTTCTAAAGTGTATCTCAGTGTTCGTGGCTGAAGCAGCAGTCTAGTGCTAGTGCTCTGAGCCCGTCTTCAACATAGCCATAGGGTAAGTTCGAGTTTTCGTTCCCAGAAGCTCATATGCTTGAACGGCAGAAATCTTAATGTGAGAACAGTTGAGGACGTTGAGGTTCAGCTTGATTCCGTAGCCAATACTAAACTACCTGGCATAAAGATAGACAACTGGTTTTAAACAACGGTATCGAATATAGGAAAGCGACTTCGCCTTTTGAAAAGAACAGATACGTTTCTGTGACTGAAAGCTGAGAAGTTTGTTTTAAAACTCACTTATCCAGCTAATACTTGACTACGGGGGTTATTGTCTTGAGGACATGAAGCAAACCGAAGCCGCACGTCCAAGACGTAATCAATTTACAGAAACGATGCGCCTGAGTAATCCTAGACAAAAAATGAGACACCCCCTCGGGGCCTTTATTTAGAGACCTTAACGTCATACCATGATTTGATAAAAGACAAGAACGCGCTTACAACGGCTTTCAGTCTCGCTTGCTTGGAAGCTTAGGATAACTGTATCGGAATATTTTTATTCATAAAAGTGGCCCTGTCCTTTTGGCCGGTATTACCGGAGAAAATGGTGCCGTCAAGCTGCATGTCATGTAGTAATACACGCAAGCAACTGCTGACATAGTTTAGGACGTCTTGCTAGGCGGTACTATTTCCTTAAATAATACGCGCCAAAAGGACAAGGCATTTTTTACGGAAAAAAAGACACTCCTAATTAGTTACCCTTTTGGAAACCTAAAGAATCATCGTTTGACAATAAAAAACCAAGATATGATATTTCTCCTAACAAATGTTGCTAAAACTTAGGATGTTCCGTTGGACGGTACTATATTTTCCTCGGTAATAGCGGCCAAAAGGACAAGGCCACTTTTATGAATAAAAATGTTCCCATAGAGTTATCCTAAGCTTGTAGAAACCTGTAGAAATCCAGTCCTACAACACAGTTTAACAATAAAAGCTAGAGGTGATGTACATCCCGTTGGACGGTACTATTTTTTTCGGTAATACCAGCCAGCGGGACAAGACAAATTGATAAGACATTTATAAAAGGATTGCTTACTATACAGGACCAAGAACACTTCAAAACTCACAATAAACGAAAACTGCCTCAACAATACCGTAAATCACGCTTCTCTGGCGATAAAACGGCTCCTTTCGCTGTCAGTCTTCACCACGCTTGAGCCGCCATATTGGATGTTTTCGAGAATTTCGGAAGTCGGCCCGAATCGGAAACTCGTTCCTAGTACTCCTCGGCTGTTCTTTTGAACGGTATGATTTAGGCACAACCCATAAGAAAGGGTTCCCTCGCTATTATAGAATTTTAATCATGTGACCGTGACCTCGACCTTTCATATGGAGCTCGTGAACTATTGGTTTGACACCAGATATGCCGATATTATGTCGTCACGTTCAAGTCTATACCCTCGGGAGGCTTTCCATAGACTAGCCTCCCCGCAGACGTCCTTTGGGGGTCGTTCGTCACGCATTCATTTCTCCTGCATTCATTTCTCCGCCACAGATGGTTTTTCTTACGAGCGAGTAGCTCAATTTAATCTGGAGTGGATCTTTAGTAAGTTGGATTCCGGATTCCAATCTTTAGTAGGATTCCGGATTCTTGGTGCTGGATTCCGGATTCCAAAGCCCAGGATTCCGGATTCCACGAGCAAAAAATTCCTGGATTCCGGAATCCGGATTCCCTTACATGGGGCGAAACATTACAATAACACTCGCTTACTCAAGCTAAAACATATTAACCTTTAAATTTCCACTTGGTGCGCAAGTGATTTCAAAATGCCGTGGTGTCTGATTCACTGAATCACGGGCGTGCCACCTAGTGTTTCTGTTGCTTTAAAAATTGTACTTAGGAGTTTAGATCACCATGGCATTACAATAACACTCGCTTACTCGAGCTAAAACATTAATTTGATTTTCCTCTGTGCGCAAGTGATTTGATAATACGGTGGTGTCTAACTCACAGAATCACGAGCGCGCCACCTAGTGTTTCTTTTGCTTTAAAAATTGCACTTAGGAGTTAAGATCACCATGGCATCACAA
>OZ037993.1:25601938-25726938 GCA_964035705.1 Porites rus
ATACATTGAACTTGATCGCATGACCCTCCCCTAGTTACATTAGCACTGCAAAATACAACTAACACCAAACACATAAGTTTTTTCGTAAACACTGTCCGTTTCCAAGTTATTAATTACCCAACAACCTTGAGTGTTTTCTCCCTCGAGAGTCGTTGATCATGGAAACCTTGCAAACAAATGGTGCCGATCTGTTGTTCTAATTACTAAGGGTAATCGTCTATTGGTGGCCAGTACATTGTGGGCCACCTAGCCTTTGTTTAGCCAGATTCCTTGATTTGCACATGAAAAAAATTTATATTCTTTCCGCCACAGAAGCTTCGGATCTTAATTGAGACGACGCTGTCCTAGTAACAAGGAGTTTCGTTGAGGGTTTTCTCGAATTCAAGAACACGGGAAGAGAGCGAGTCAAGCTTCCAGCAATGACGCGCTCTTCAGTGGAAGTACTTATAGGTCAGTGGAGTGTTCTTTCGCGAATTATCCATCCTTCAGTCTATTGAATGCTACCGCATTTAACATGTACAGTTCTTTTTATTTTTTCTAGTGCTGGCCTTGGCAACAAGTTTGCTGGCACATGTGAATGGAAACCTGTGTAATTCAACCCGAGTAAGTAATTTAATCTTAGCTACATACCAAAATAGCTCTACTGACAGAACTCTTAGGAACGCTGGACTTAATCCACTTAGCCAAGAAGTAAATCGGAAATTTGCGCGCGCCTGACCACACAATTATGCATTTCAAACTTCGTTTAGAAATGTTTGTCTGTAACTAGGTCACTAATTTTACAGAAGTGTTTTTGGATCATTTATGCTTAATATTTGTAGCTTAAGAGGGGCTTGATCGATCGTAAGGTGAAGCTGGTATAGGCGGTATTGAACATTATTCGCGTTTCGCAGGACTAGCTATCCTGAGATTTCGCAACTCGGTGAAGGCGCTTACCAGATGTGGTAACTTCACGTCAGTTTTGTCCTTCAAAAATCATAAAACTATACATCTGCCAAAACGACACTGTGTTTTAATATCGTTTCCGTGGATTGTCTGGTAATAAACTTCCCTCTCATCAAACTTTTTTTGCCAGGCATATCATCAATTGCTGCCAGACTATGTGCGTTGACACAAAGCACTGCGGTTTGAAAAAGAGCCACAGCAAGGAAACTGATTGTAGTAACTGAAATTACTTTAAGCGATTAAAGGGATACGAAGGTTGATTGATGGCGAAGAAAGTGGGAAAGTAGAAAGGGACAAATTGGATCGATGAATTGGGTCGTTTTTTTAGCTGCTGGGGTAAACTTCCTATGATTCTTATTGAATTGCAAACTTGGTGTCTTTAAGTCACGTATGCACGTAACCTTCATAATGTGACAAATGAAATGAAAGCTAACCATTTTGATTCAGTGCTTAATATATCATTATTGTCAACTCATTACCCCCCGGCTAATCACTACCGAGTCAGTGCTTAACCCTGATCACGATCAAAATCGGCGGTTTACAGTCATCATCCGGCCACCAAACCATCTCGACACCTGTGAACTTTACTGGTCACCAGAGGCAAAACAGTGAATAAAAGTAACCCAGTTTAGGTTCACCTAGGTCAAACGATAGAACAAGAGCAAAACAAAGTAACACGAAGATGAGTTTGCTACTTTGACTGTTCAAAGTGTAATAAATCATCAATATGCTGTTTTTTTATTCACTTGATTTCTTCAAGGTGCACTAAGTTCTAAGTTTTTGAAAACGGAGACCGACGATATTGGCAGCGCTTTTTGGTCAACTTACAGTAGCTACGAAGATAGCCTGTTCACAGACCCTCTTTTTTCTCTTCAAAGTCCACCGAGCGCGCATGATAAAAAATAAAAATGTTTTCGAAAAGAACGAAAAAAAATAGAACAACGTCTGTTTACAGGCTACTACGAAAATATTTCGGTTTGGTTTCAACAACCACGAAAGCTTCACGGACGCAAGGACGCACGTCTTGGGATCCTCGTCCCAGTCCCTTTCCTTTCTCGTGTCGACCCTCCAAAGCCACCAAAGATGGCGGCGGTTTTGGCGTTTACAGGAATCGACCCGACAAGTACCCATCTCACTTAAACCCGTCCTCAAACCAAACAGTGAATGAAAGCTGACCATTTTGAGTCTATGTTTAACCCTAACCACCATTTTCAGTGCGCTACCTTAATCACTATAGTATAGGACTTCAGAAATGGGATCGATTCCTTTTTCAGCCGCAAGAATAGCGTTAGCAAGTCAGAGAGAAGTGAAGTAGCCTGATTCTCAGACGTCCGGGCAAGCGAAGGGACCACGAACGACCTCGGACGTCTGAGAATCAGGCTAGAAGTGAAGAAGCTTGGAGTTTTTGGCGAAAGTTTCCTTTCTTTGCCTAAAAATTTTATTGAGACCAAAAAACTGTTTATATTACTACGTGTATTATATTTTGCTGTACCTTGCCTAACCTAACTGGTAGCTTCTTCTTTAATAGTTGGAGGATAAATGCTGTCATGTGAATGAGTTCTGCAACAAAGTGGAATTGTTTGGGAAAATTTGCAGTGGGCTAGATTTAATCTGCCCAGAACTGGTAAACAAGCCACCCAGTTCCAGCAGCAGTTCCAGTTCATCCAGTTCTAGCAGCAGCAGCAGTAGTAGCAGCAGCAGTAGCAGTAGCAGCATACCTATAACAAGTACAATATATCTCACTTTGACAAGCAGTGGTGTGACTATTACTTCCTCCCCAAGTAGCAGTAGCAGCTCCAGCTCCTCTAGCTCCAGCAGCAGTAGCAGTAGCTCCAGTCCATCCAGTTCCAGCAGCAGTAGCGTTAGTACCAGTTCATCCAGTTCTAGCAGCAGCAGCTCCAGCTCTTCCAGTTCTAGCAGCAGCAGCTCCAGCTCTTCCAGTTCTAGCAGCAGCAGCTCCAGCTCTTCCAGTTCTAGCAGCAGTAGTAGCTCCAGTTCATCCAGTTCCAGCAGCAGCAGCAGCAGCTCCAGTTCATCCAGTTCCAGCAGCAGTAGTAGCTCCAGTTCATCCAGTTCTAGCAGCAGCAGCTCCAGCTCCTCCAGTTCCAGCAGCAGCAGCAGCTCCAGTTCATCCAGTTCTAGCAGCAGCAGCTCCAGCTCCTCCAGCTCCAGTAGCAGTAGCAGTAGCTCTAGCTCATCCAGTTCCAGCAGCAGCTCCAGTTCATCCAGTTCTAGTAGCAGTAGCAGTAGTAGCAGCTCTGTTTCAGCAAGTTCATCCAGTTCCAGTAGCAGTAGCAGCAGTTCTGTTTCAAGAAGTTCATCTAGTTCTTCTAGTTCCAGCAGCAGTAGTAGCTCCAGTTCATCAAGTTCCAGCAGCAGCAGCAGCAGCTCCAGCTCATCCAGTTCTAGCAGCAGCAGTAGCAGCTCGAGCCTTTCATTCTCATGGCCAACTATTGTCACCTCCACATTTAGCAGCATGGTTGGCATGGTGTGCCCTTACTCCACTCATCCTCTTATGATCAGTAGTACTATTTCTGCATTGCCATGGTGGTCATCCTATAATGTCAGTGAAACAATGCGGCAGTGGCTTTCGACTACTATACAAGAACATGCAAAATGCAGACTAGGCACCAGGTTTTGCGCCTTGAACCATAAATGCATTTCTTCTGACGAGGCGTGCACCATCCATCTTACCAATGACATGTTAAAGAACATGACCAACACACCCTGGTGTGCAACATGTGAATCTGGAAAATACTTTTGCCCATTATTCATGCAGTGCATTAATGAAAGTTTAAAGTGCTCATATGAGAACTTGTTTGAATGGCAGAAAAATAACAACTTTAGTGTGGGACCTTTTGGGATGGAGTGTGGTGAAAATGAGACTTTCTGTATTCACAACATGAGCTGCATCCCAAACAACACTCAATGTGTTTTGCCAGACATAAAATACACAGCTTCACGAAAGAAGGCTGAAATTGCTTGTGACGCAATAAGTGGCCAAGTCTTCTGTCCCTACACGTCATCCTGCAACAATACAGCTGATTGTAAACCTGCCCCATTTGCAAACTACAGTGAGGCACTGGAAAATGATGCTTTAGGAGGTATGAATACCAGATCGTGTCAGACTGTCCAACCTTCTTTAGTATGTAAAATTGGGATATTTTGTAATCACCATCAAATCGTACCAGCGTTGAAGGTGTGAGCCGCAAGGGACATGCTTCCGCCAGTAAAATATTGAAACCTTGTTGCTCTGAAAATGCCATTTTTGGAGTTCTGAAAGGTCAACTTTCTTCTAAAACGTTCACTAAAATTGTCATTTTTTATGCTTTAAGTGCACTATGTTAGGTGTTCAAAAAAACCAAAATCACCTAAAGGTTGTGAGAGGACATATTTAGAGCAAAACGAGCACCTTAAAAATAAAAAAAAGTAGTCATGTTGATTCTTCTTGTCTTAGAACAAGAAGTCTATAGAGTCTGAGGAAGAACAGTTGATTAGAGAAAAATTTCATGCAATTTTGTTTTTCCATTTTAGGGTGGGCCCATCTATGTCAGATGAGGAACCTGATTTGTCCTAAAGTATCTCGTGCTGTTGTAAAATGTGCAGAAGCCCGTGACAGATTTGACTGCAAGTATGTTAAATATTATTATAATTTTACTCAGCCCTTCTTTAACCCTTTAAGCCCCAATATACATGTACAAATTCTCCAAACTGATCTCTGTACATTTCCTTTAAGAATTAGTTAAGAGAATTTGATAAAAGATCAAAGTATTTTCTCTTACATGATCATTTTATTAATTCTCATAACCTAATCTCATAATAATGTATGGATATCGTTAGGAGAAAATTGGTGTTGGTCACTATTGGGACTTAAAGGGTTAACCTCTTGTTTGCTCATTTGTTTCACTTTTGATATCTCACTCTTACTTTTTTTGTAATCATCACTCTTACTTAATGGATATAATTTCCTGAAAATTAGGGATCACTCCTTTTTTTGCCATCTGCTACAAAACTGATAGTTGGTTTGAGAGGAATCTTAGGCTTGTATGGGGTGTCCTCTTTGACAATCACTTTGCAGCTAGAGATTAAAATGGTCTTTACTTAAAGCACCACTTGCACAGGTACACTTTAGCTGGTATCTTTAGAGACTAGAAGACACTTCTCCTCAAAACATATCTATTCACCTTGGCCATGTACATGCTTTTCTTTGTCTGTACAAGGAGCCACCTCCATCGTATACCTGCCAAGTGTCATGCCTGCAGATCGAAAAACTTTGATCTCGTGCCTACTCGTGGCTGTGCAGGGTGCAAAGAAAATCATTTTCATAGCTTGCCCTTCGGGCAAGCTGAAGCTAGCATTTACTAGTCCAGACATCATTTGAACTAGCCCCAAAAGCTTTTTGACGAGCAGAATTGATTTCACAGTTCTTCCTTTATTCGAATTGCTCAAAAACATCACTTGCCCATCAGGCAAGTTAAAAACAGAATTCGCTAGCCCGATAACAAAATCCACTTGCCCCGGGCTATTGGACAATACTTTCTTTGCACACTGCTGTGTTTCAATTTCTCATGCCTGGTAGAAAAATTGAGCCATTACAGCATTAACTGACACATTTTGAAAAATGTATTTAGTAATTATTATTTAAAGAAACTGGAACTGAGGAGAGAAAAGAAGAGTCCATGTGTTGTCAATGATCGACTTTCTCTGAATTCTCTTATTTTAGTAGGGAAAGTCACAGGATAAGAGGTCCTGTTCCCTCATGTTCCTGTGTTTGTGTTAGACGGAACTCTTCCGGAACGTCTTCAGACATCTTTAGATATTATTAGACCCCTATAGTCAACTCCCTTTACAGCATGCAGACACTGTAGGGTCCTTGAGTTAGTGTCCTCATTAGTGAGAGTTTGTAATAGCGGGAGTTTATTTCAGAGTCAAACAACTGCAATTTATTTTTGCCTGGCATTTTGCTGCTGCCTGTATTATCAGGATGTCTGTTATAGGGGGGTGTCTGCAAGGTGAGAGTTGAGTGTAAAGAGATGACTGACTGTATCTTCAATAAGTGTGTAAGATTCACACTGTCTACTAAAATTAATGTGAAAAAACTTATTGAATGGTTGTCTCATTTTCAGTTTCTGTCCAGAGAGACATACATTTTGTAACTATACTGGAAGGTGTCTACCACCTGGAGGAGATTGTTGCCCAAGAGGTACACATTTGTTATTTATCATTGTTGTCAATGTCTTCATATACTGTATTTATTTGATTAAGCCAACCTCGAATGAGCGCCCATCCTAAAGGCAGAAAAAGGTACATGTAATAAGCGCCCAGCCTTGAATAAGCACCCAGCCCCCCTCCCACCCCCCCAAAATTGATAAAGTTCTAATGGGAGACTTCCCTGGAGATGGAGTTTTTTTAGAGTATATAGAAACCTTGCTTTATTACATCTTCACATTTTGTTATTACTATTTATGGTTTTGGTGTAAAATAAAATGTGCCCAACCTCAAATAAGCTCCCAGGGTGGTTAATCGAATAAATACAGTATACAGGTACCACATATTGCTAGTTTGCATTTTGATGTCATTAAATTTCATCATAAAAGTTTATCAGTCCTTTCACATGTTAGTCTCATCATGTTTAAGAGCAACTGTCAGAACATTTCATATTAGATCAAGAGTAACTTAAGATGGATTGAACAGCTCTGCCTGATTAACACTTCTTTGGTTGAGTACCATCAATGATGACAATAAAAGATACTTTTTCCTTTGCTTCTACAGTTTAAAAATGATTTGAATGTGTTGTTCCCTATTTTTTCGTAGCTGCTAAGGAAATTTCTTAGCAGCTGAGAAAAAATCACAGGAAAAAATAACAGATTCCCATTTTTGGATATTTTAGGGTATTTAACCCATTTGCTCCTGGAGATTTTGCCGAAAAACGCGTTTTGAAGCTAGTCGAGTGCTTTTCTGGTCACTGTCGTGCTATAAAGGGCTAAAACTTACCACAAACCGGTTTACAGGTCGTACACTTGGCGGCCTTCTGATCCAGATGCAAAACATCAGCTTGCGAAGTTCGGGCATACGCAGAAAGCAAAATTTCGAGATAGTTTTTGGGTTTAAAAGTGACACAGCAGTCTTGACTTTTACTTTTCGCTCTTTCTCCTCCCTTCTTTTTCGCTTTTCTTGCCTCATTTTTTTTTTCTCTTGCTGGGCATTTAGTAGGCTTCATTTTGGTGGGAAGAGTTTTTAGGAAAGCTTTTAGGATCTTAGGATTAGGTGAAAGGAAAGGTAGGTGGGCAATGGAACAAGATTTTCATGGTGATTTTCAGGTCAATGTTACGTGGTTTTTTGCTTCTTTCTCCGGTGTCCTTAACTGAATTGTGCTCATTCTGGTATGGTTTGAAAGATCTCTTCACTCTACACAAGTTAGCGAAGAAAGTTGTCCTTGACCATTAAAACTGATGACGTCACAAAGGGTAGAAAGGACCTGGATCCGCACGGGCGGTTGCGGGCGGTTCAGGGGCGAATGGGTTAAAGAATACCCACAAAAATCCCAAATTTGGTAAAGTGAGAGAAGTCCCAACCAGGGAACTTGGTTGGGAATTCCCTGGTTGGGACTTGTCTCACTTTGCCAAATTTGGGATCTTTGTGGGTATTCTTTAAATACCCTAAAATATCCAATATTGGGAAATATCTGTTATAATTGTGAATAAGGAACAACTCAGTTTGGGTTAATACATGTTTTGATTTCATTGTTATTATTTGACAAAAAAAACATTATAGTGCCAAATCTGTGATGTTATGTCTTTCTCTGCACTGGCAAGTTTTATTGTAGCACATGCATATCACCAGTGTGTAAAGTTTTTGGTACTGACCCCAGACCTTCTCAATTTTTAAAAAAATTCTATCATCGTTTAAGCAAAGGAAAACAAATGAAATGTTCAAAGGAAGTAAATTTGCTGAGTTTTAAGCTCAAAACTTTTTTTTTTGGCAAAATCATGATTTGCATACACATTGCAAAAGGTCATGATGTTACAACTGTCTTTATATACCATTGGGCAAAGTTAATACACCTTGGCCAATCAAAGTGTGTATAATATCTTAATTATTGTATGGAAAATAATATTTGTTTCCATTTAACTTTACAGGAAAAATTATGTGCAATGTCACTGGCATTTGCTTGAGTCCAGAACGTTGTGGAGGTGATGACAAATGTGAAAGTACAGCACAAGGAGTTTTAGTAACTGTGGTGTTCAAAGGTGTTAATTTCAGCCAGATTAATGGCTCAGTAATTGCATTTAAGAAGAATGTTCTGCAATCTCTCTGGAACGTGACAAACAGTAGTTGCATACGGGATATTTCAGTGCAGGCAGGCAGCATCAATGTCACTTTCACTATGACTCCCCAGAAAGGCCAGTCTACTGATGATTTAATCAAGACAATAGCTAAACTGGAAGCAGCTGTCAAGTCTGGTGACTTCCGTGTGACTCTGCCTTCAGGGGAAGTCATCACGGCTGACCCTAACTCATTCAAAGCTACTAGAATTACTCCCACTGTCCCGCCGCCAACAACAGTTGCTACCACCACAGAATCAAGCAGTAATAAGACTACTATCATCATTGTCTGCAGTGTAATTGGTGGACTTTTGCTTATTGTTATCATCGCCCTTGTAGTCTACTGCTGTATGAAGAAGAAAAAACAGCAAAGAGTCTCACCAAATTCATCAAGAGCCAAACTCCAAGAGGAAGTCCCTATGAAAGACCATCCAGGTAATTTTTTTTTCATTTGTTACATGTTTTGCATGTTGAAGGTTTCCTTGCCACACAAAGGCCGAAGCACAGATGGCATCAATATTATCACCACCAGACATTTACAAGAGCACAGCCAGGCCTGCAACTTGGATTTCAGTATTGTTATTAAAAATACAGATAAAGAGAATGGGATTTTGCTTTATAATTAATGGTTTTTCCTGCCATTGTCTTTGTGGTTTTGTAAGCTCATGTTTCCATGGCAACACCACCCTTTGCTCAGTTCTCATTTTTTTGTCTTTCATTAGTCCTTCACAAGAAATTTAACTGTTTAAATGTGAAACACGTCAGGGAGCTTTCCTAGCTTAAATGTACCAAATTTTATAATAAGCTGTGCTTTTTGTTTACGAACCATTTCTTAGACTGCATGTTTCTTACATAGAAGATGAATGCTAGTGGAACAAATTTTCCATTGGCAAACACCCGGAAGGTCTACAGCAGAGATGCCAACCTCTGGAGATCTAAAATCTGGAGACTCTCTTTTATTCACTCCCCCCCACCACCACTAGAATTTCAACATGCCCTCCCCCCCCCCCCCCCCCCCCAACAAGTTGACCCGGCCCCTAATGGGAATGACTTAGGACATTATATGAAGTCTTACATGAAGCATATACTATCAAAAGTCACAATTATCATTTTGATGCCAGAAATAATCTTTCTCAGGTGGCCTCCTTACCCATTTAATAAATGTCCAGCCCTGAATTCCTCTTGCTGTGTAAATAAAAAGAATTCTTAATTTCTGTTTCAGGTTCCAATAACAACACTGGTCTGGTTGCATAGAAAATGGCAAACACCTCTTGACTCTTTCTGCCAGTTACTGGTGGAAGCAAGTTTGCCAGAACTTGATTCTTCACCACTACCTGGAACTTGTGAAATGATAATTAATTATTTTTAGTTGTGTGGGAAACACAGTTCCTCGTGATAACAACTAATTTAAGGCAATTTTTAAGTCGTCACATTATTACCCAGCTTAAACAAAATTCCAAGCTAATAGAGACAAGAGGTTTAGGTTACTCTCCAGGATGTACTAGATGAGGTTCCTGTTGGCTAAATGTCAGACCAGTCATTTTGGAGTGACCTATCACTGGATACCTTTCTTCTCAGGAGCTGGTCGTTTATATCCTTTGAGGTGGGGGTTGGGGGGGGGGGTGCATTTTGAGAAAGCTTTAGTGAGAAGGTTTTCATAATAAGCCCCCAATTCAGCCTAGCTTTTTAGAAATGATCTCCCAGAAATTTTACATGATTGTGATAGTGACCCCCACCCAATTGCTATGGAATCCACAAAAATTAATATTCTAGCTACAAAACGTGCCAAAGTTCACCACATACTTTATCTACAGTCATGTTTATGAGATCGGTGTTTACTATTTACGGCTGTTACATCCAATTTCAATTCATGCTCCTCACTGTTTTGGGCTACTTTCAGGAAATTTATGAAAATCACCCCTCAGGTAACACTCCCTGATTTGAAAATGTCCCCCCAAGATCATTCAAGATTTTGAAATGACTCCCCAGCAAAATGGCAGGCCCTCTCTCACAGGTAATAAACGACCATCCCCTCAACAAAAGGAGGATGCCAAGCAGGGTTCAATTTTAGACTATTATAACTGACCTGGCTGGCCAGCTCTGAACAAATCCAGAGGATCAGGCCATTTGACCCAGTGGCTCTCAATATTAGTGAGTTTACGCAACGGGACGGCAGGAAGAAGAGGACGGCAAATCGCTTGTGCGTGACGAACGTGACAAGGCTATAACTTGCGTGTTTTGTCGTGATCTTGACTAAAATCAATGTTTTCTGGTCTTTTACCAAAAGATCTGTTTAAAAGAAAGAGAAGTTTGGCGAAAAGTTATTTCAAGCAAAATTATTGTCACGCTTGTCACACAAGGTTAGCCGTCTTCTTTCCTCTCCCGCCCTGTTGCGTAAGTTCACTATTATTCATGGTAAGATTATCCCTTTGTAATATCCACATGCAAATTCTCCATACGGTCACTTTTGGGACATTTTTTAAGGGCTATGGGTATACTCTGCCCTTTGCTGCTTTTCTAACCATGGATATTTGAATTACTGCTCAAAAAAAGGGAAAATAGGAAATAAATTTCAGTACAATTTACTAAGGTCCATTAGTCAAGGAAAGTTAGAGCGCTTTCCATTGGTCAGAACTGGCCGGCCGGTCCTTTGCTGGACTAGTCATTTTGACAATAAAATCGGCTTTTTCCGAGGGTTTTAGCTGAAAAACCATCTCGTTCCTGCTCACTACTTAGGATTTGACTGATCTGGCTGGATAGTTTTGATTAATAGTGAAATTCTCATTTTGACGGGAAGGGTCCGCTCAGTTCTGACAAATGAAAAGTGCCCTAAGACTTCTTGTAGATCTGTGCAGTAATTTCTCCTCTGAAAAAACTGTAGGCCCAAAGATATAAAATTCCTTTGTAAAGGTTTTATTTTGGCTGAAAACTATCAATACTTGGTCAAGAATGCTCTGATATCCCTACTTTGAGGAGAATTTGTTTTACTTCTGTGAAAAAAATTTTATTTGTAAATATCTATTAACACTTACATAACAACCTTGAAAATGACAAATGCACAATATTGAATTAGTGCGCCTCAAAGTATTTCCTGTGCCGGGAACAGGTTTTATTTTAATGGCCCGGGTCCTTAAAAGATGCAGGGTTAAGTTTAACCCAGCGTTAAGCCAAATGTTTAGCAAAGGTTTCACGTCTAGATACTTCTGATACTCTTAACTGAAGTTGAGATCCATTTATAATAACACAAAGGGAAGGGAGGGGTAGGCTAATACAATCGTGGATTAACTTTTCTTATCCTTGATCCTTGATCATGGACCGGACCCTGAATACATCATCTGGTCTCAAACACTTGTATAATATTTGTGAGTTTTGAAGAGCTTTTTATATAACGGAAAGTTTATTCTTCTCAGTTTTATCTTATTTTTTCCCCAAGTAGCCGTGGCGGCAGTGTTGATTTAAATAAAGTGTGAACAAATATGATTTGTATGTTTACTTTTCTAGACTTAACCTGCATAGCTGGCGTGATTATTGTCAACCATAATTCGGGAGCTTGAGCAACGATGATGACGACGGCAGTGAAAACGTCGCTAAAAAATGAATTTGCTTTCATTCATCGGCTGCAAGTCAGGAAAGTTGGCACCGCATTTTTTTTTCTTTTTTTATTGATCTGCAGTGGACGTCAAAGAAATCTCAAAAAAGTGTACAAAAAGCGTGATCACGTGCAGAGCTGTTGTTTGCTCATAACACCGATTGTTTTATCCACGTTGACGTCGTAGTTGCTCAAGCTCCCTATTAGCGTAGCTATCGCGCGCGCAAAGCGCGCGCAGCGGAACACCAAGGAGCACCCAAAAAGGTAACCTATAGGCGGGAGAAATTTCGGTAATCACTTGACCGTCCGTGCGTACGCACGTGGGTACGTACGTCCATCCCCTACAAGTAAGCAATGTTACATTTACTATTAGCACTATACTAAGGCCCTGTTTACATGGATTGGGGGACCCCGGTCTAGTGGGGTTGGTTTCTTTTGTTTTCACGCTCTGGGGGACACAAAACAAAAGAAACCTACCCCACTAGACCGGGGTCCCCCACTCCATGTAAACAGGCCCTAAGACGTGGAAAATTACAATAGCCTGTAAGTTATATACGCCATCCATGTGGAGATGAATTTACAGTTTTCAAAGCCAACAGTTGTCAAAACACTGCACAATTCTGCTTAAAATTTGCGTCTTTTGTCAACAACATGCGGAAAACATAAATGTGACAAAACGTCGAACTCTTTAAGCTAAAGCTTGTGCGAAACAGCACGCACAACTGTAATTTTGCCAATAGTGACTTCTTAGGTCAAAAACGTGCGGAAACTTTTGAAATGTCGTTTTCGATAAAACTTGTGCAAAACAGCAAGCGCTACTGTGGTTTTGCTTGAGGAATTTGGTGCCTTTTGTTAAAAAGCTTAAAATTGTGTAAAACAGCGAGCGGAACTGTAAATTTACCTAAACTGGCTCTGTTTTTTTCGGCTCAATTTTTTATGTCTACACTGAGGTGCACAACAAAGAAAGAGCTAGAACGAGAGATAAAAACAAAGGAGACGAATTTCTTGGGAAGAAAAACATGAAAATTTTACAGCGGCGATGAGAAAATGAGAAATGCTAGCGGCCACCAAGGTGAAAATGAACGGCAGTGAAAAAAAAAAAGCGAAGAGAAACACAAACGAAATTCCCTCCATAATTTGTGTAACTAGAAAGTTTCAAAGAAATCTACAAAAAAGTGTGCTGCATGCACGTTCAAAGTTGTTTTTTTGCTAATTAGACCTATTGATTTTTTGTCGTTGCCATTTAACATTACACGATTTTATTTTTGGTTTGAGTACAAGTCTGATAACGAGAGCTTCGCTTTTAGCCTGGCTAAATCTATATACTCAACGTTATGGGAAAGGTGATGAACGGAACAGGGACTTATATAAGGGTAGACTCTATTCCAGCCGTATATCCATTCCGGCTGAGCGGAACCGGTCAAGACGCTTTCACTTAAAATGGATATAACCGAACCATCGGAATAAATAAGTAGGTAGACGTTAAATCGGGAAAGACAGATTGCAGAAAATTCGGCCATGATTGAAGTCGTGTAGTATAACTTTGCTGCAATTCACTCACTAAAATACCATGCTTTGGTAGCCGACGTCAAACGTGGAACCTTTTTTGACGCCTTACCTTACCTCACTTGAACCCTAGCTAGCTAGCCCCATCGAGTAACTTAATCAACTTAATTTCGTTCCCCTTTTTCACAATCTCATTCCCCGTTCCCTGTTTTAGTCACACTCAACACTGGGGTCTACTTAGCCTGTTCCACGCTCTCAGATAGTGGGGAAGACGAGAAAGTGAAAGGTCCTCGAAAAGAGGGGCTGGGCGGAAAAAAGGAAAAGGCCCCTTCCTCTCCCAAGTTTCCTTCCCGTTTATTTTCATGTTCGCACTTTCTCAATCCCCGCGGACCCGACAATCTCGGCAGTTGCATTGCCTGATTTGTCATGTTACAAAATTAAATTCAACACAGTATCAAACTTTATATAACTGAGCTCTCTTTGAATGTTTATTGATAAATTTTTGGAAACTGCCTACCTACCCCTCCCCTAACCTACCATTTATACTAACTTCTCACTTAGGGCAAAATGATGGCTTAGGGGAGGGGTAGGTGCTCAGTTTCTCAGAAACCTAACTTGATCCACTTTATCTATCACGCTATATATCTATAGAATGCAGCACTGTGATAGTAGGCTTGATTTCCTCCACGCGCTGTCTCGAATTCGGTGTGTTGTTCCTTCCGTAGTAGCCTTGCAGCTCTTAAGAACCTCTAATTGAATTGGGCCCTTATGGCCAGTAATCGGCTCCTGCTATGGATCGCAGCTCTTTTGTTTTCGGGCTAGGTTCCGTTGTTAACTTTGTTCATTGTTTTCCCAACCAATCCCGTGAGGTCTTCCGAAAGCTGTAAGGTCACCCTCCTCCCCCGCGGAGGAGCGTGGGCTCATTTCTCGATCAGCGGCTGGTAATCGAGCCTATTGTGTGGCACGAAATTTTTGCGATTTTCCCAGCGATCCGCAAAAATAAATTCCCGCAAATAAAAATTACCGCAAGCATTTTTCCCGCAAATATTTACTCCAGAGTAAATATTCTCGAACTAAGAAATCATGTCTGTTCAATTATAACTTGCCTCTTTCATTCACAAACAAAACGGTATACAATGAATTACTGGTTTTACCTAGGGTACGCAAACGGTAGTATCGTTTGAAAGTATACTTAATAAAAACGAAAATATTATCAATGCTGGGTACCGGAATCGCAAAAAGTAATTCCCGCAAAACACAAAAAATCGCCAATCCGCAAAAGTTAACTTCCACAAAAATTTCGCCACACGGTATGTGGAGTGACTAGGAACTGAATTAAACTGCACAGCAAACTATCAAATTGGAACAAAGCAGCGTCAGAGCGGCAAACTCGCGAATACGCGTGATTAAGCATAAGTTAAAAAGAAATGTAATATTAATAAGAATCTCAAATCTAAAAAGCACAGGAACAAGAACCGTACGCACGAAATT
This sequence comes from Porites rus, assembly GCA_964035705.1. Lineage (NCBI taxonomy): Eukaryota > Metazoa > Cnidaria > Anthozoa > Scleractinia > Poritidae > Porites > Porites rus. The sequence goes on from OZ037993.1 coordinate 25,616,795, forward strand.
ATGCACGATGTGTCCAATAGGCCACTTTCGAGTTCCAGAAACTATCAATTTCAAACCTAAGTGGAAAACACTTCTAGTGAAAATGAGTTCTAGTTGCATGATAATAAAAAATGATTTCGACATCAAAGGCTTCACACTTAGCCTTGTTTTGAAACAGAGACTTTAAGTAACTCGGAATGACTTATTAGCACTAGATAATGAGAGCACCTAATAATCCGCACTGAATTTTTAACAACGTATATGTACACTGTCAGAATAAGTTTTGGAATCCTAGATACAAAGAATACGCAAAGAACGGCTGCGAAAGAGACTAGCTAGGCCACTGAGCTCTTTCAAATTTACACTGCTCATAAGACTCGCGCCATTTATTCCTGGTAGTAATCAACATTTAGCGTCTAGAAAACGAGTGTATGGAGTTGAACTCTTCGCTTTGGGCCGTTCGGCCCTTAGCTCCGCGTTTTTCGTTGCAAGAAGTACGTGAAATGTAAGGCTATAAGCACACTATACCGGTTAACTTTTGCACCTGCACGAAAACCATACCGGATAGAGCTTCTGTTCACATATAATAACGATGATTTTGGTGCGATTTCTGTAGCCTACGTCAAATCTTAGCCTGCTAGCAAGCTCTCCATTTATGGTGAGCGGAGAGAGCCGCATAAGAACGCGCGAGTGAGCGGCGAAGCCGCGAGGGGCGCACTCGCGTCTCCTTTCGCGTGGCTCTCACGTGACTTCTCGAAACTCTCGAGAGCTTGCTCGCAGGCTAATCAAATCTGCCCATACAAAACAGCCCCTCAAAGTGTATCCCGCATGAGGCTGCTTGGATGGGTGAACTTACAGCGCGGTACTTTTCAAACACGAAGGTACACATTTTTCAATAATTTGAATTAATTACTTTCTCTAAGCATGAAAAGAAAGGGGCGTTTTGACCGGTAAACCGAATACGTAAGCTACATCCACAATGTGAACGCACGACTCGTTCAACTCAAAAACAAAAATTGTTGGTTGTTGACAAATTAGGGAGCTTAAGCAACGGCGACGGCGACGAAAACGTCACTTAAATAATCTGAAATGTCATACATCTCCACTCCCTAACCCTCTCCCCCCACGGGACGTGGTGACCTATGACAATTCAGGCTACAGTGGAACCTCGATATAACGAACCTCTATATAACGAAGTCCTCGGTATAACGCCCAATTTTCTTTCCTCCAATAATAGTAAAATATATGAAAAATAACCTCGATATAACAAAACCTCGTTATAGCGAAAACATTTCGCCAGCCCTTGGCCCTTCGTCATATCGAGCTTCCACTGTATCACTTAAAAAAGTGAAAACTTTATCGCGCCTTATACCATCTCGTTCAATTTGTGAAATGTTGACAATTTCTTTTGATGGTGAATTCTAAAAAACTGTATCGACGTTCAGGAGAAGAAAAAGAAGGTTTTTGTCTTTTTGTTTTTGTCACGTCCCCCACAAAACGAGAAATTAGGCATTTTCGAACGTCGTAATCGTGCAGTGACGGCAGAGAAAGGTACAAAAAAGCGTCGTGAGGCACGTGCAGAGTTGTTGTTTTGCCAATAAAAACGCACCGATTTTTTGCCGTTCTCCTTGATGTCTCCGTCATCGTTGCTTAAGCTCCGTGATTCCTCGACAAAAACATGAAAAAGACAGAGTACAATCTCACACTTCGGACTCGGAGACCATGGACAAACGTGGGGTCCAGCCCATTTCTCGCCGCCTCATAGAGTGCGCCCGCAATTTAATATTTTGCGGTTCGACGTCTTTTTCTTTTTCGGCTTCTTTTTCTTTGTCAACGCAATCGCTTCCATCGCCAGCATCGCTTCCTTTTAGGCAGGCGTTGGGCACTGAATGAAGTTGCATTCCCTTTGACCCGGCCGGATAATGCAAAGAAGGAAGAGAGGAGGGCCTACTGGATGAAAAAAACGGCTCCAGTGCCAGTTGGTCGCTAAGAGGCGCGGCAGGTAGTGTGTGACCACGGCTACGGGGTAATGACTTACTGGCAAGACCACATGCTTCACTAACACCAAGTTCATCACTAGAACATCGTCGTATGGAAGAGTTTGGAATGGTTCCGTTAGGAATATTAATGCCAATACCTTGTCCATCGGGCCTGTTTCTCGCTCCGCTTGAAGGCTTGCGTGGTTTTTTGGTGCCAGACTGGCCGCTTTCGCAGATGTTACGGTTACGATCGAGTGAGTTGCGTGACAAAGCAGCTTCAGTGATTGTGGTAGGTTGATATGGCGGGTTTCTGGTAGACTCTGTGTTGTCGAGGTTACGCGGCAAACTTCTGCTAATACGCTCACGTTCACACAGTTCGTCATTTAAAATATTGCGTGGTCTTTTACTAGTAGGCTGTTCACTTTCGCATAAGTCACGCCTACCTTCACTCGAATTGCGTGACATAGGAGATTCCATGCTTGAGATGGGTTGATAAGGCGGGCGGGTGGAGACCTTTGAGTTGTCATGACTACGCGGTAGACTGATGCTGATGCGTTCACGTTCAAAAATTTCATCGCTGGAATATCGTCGGGTTCGTGAGTTTGCTTGTATGGGGCCATTGAGAATTTTATCATGCAAGCCACGGTGATCGTATTTCGGTTTGTGTAACCTTTCGCTGCAGGAAAGTCTGCCGCGGAAGCTGTCAGGCGATCCTTCAGTCAAAGCGCAACAAGCTGCACCAGGGGCGTATTGATACGGTACTTGGACGCATGTTGCTAGGTAACCACGCTGAACAGGCAGAGTTCTACTCCCTCGACCAAATATTTCGTCGCTTGAGTATCGTCGCGCAGGCAGATTTTTTGGAAGAGAGCCGACCTGAAAATTATAACGCATTTCAAAGCGATTAGAATTCGCTCGTTTACTTTTTTGGTTGTTAGTACTCTCGCAAAGTCGACCGCCTGGATTGCGTGACTTAGCAGTTCTAATTTTGACAGCTTCGTCGTCGCTGCCCTGAAATGTGGTGAAGCTTGGTTTTCTACAAACCGTAATTTCTCTTGAAGCTACAGAGATCCCATCAACAGAGCTTTTCCCCTTTTTAGCGCGTGCTGTCACGCTGTTTTGCTTTATCTCCTCCTCGGTATCGTTTCCACTGTCCTCGCTTGCGCTTAATGAGTCGCCAGTGTACATTGTTGTCACGACAGGTTGGAAACAGGGAGAGCGTGACATGTCCGAGTTTCGTGTGCTCGGTGTTTCACTGGGAGGTCGTCGCATTGAACCGTTCAAACTACGATAAGACAACGAGTTACAGCGTCCAGCAACACTTGCGCGCTCGAGGGAGCACTGATCAAGCATCCGCGCACATTTCTTTTTCTCGCGACTGATGACAACGAAGTAGCATGAAAAACTGACAACGGCAGCGAATAATGTTGGTCCACCAAAAACTGCTACGTAAAACCAAATCCGCGGAACGCACTGCCATGTGGCAGTAAGCTCATTACCGCGATAAGATGACTGGATCGGTTCTTTGATGACCTCGATCACACCAACTTCCGAGGAACCAAAAAGTAGTCTTGCAGAGCACGCATCTTTAGCCCCCGCGCTGCAACTATAAACAGAAGGCGTCAAATCGTAGAGCTTGCGATTTACGCTCAAGTCGAGTTTCATTCTTGCGAATTCCTTTGCACCTTCTGAGAATTCAAAAAGAATATAGTAGTCTCCGGTCTTCAGAGCGTTCAAACTGTACGATATCCTTGTAGGCTGCGTCGTGGGTCTCGCTCCTTGAGGACGCTCCGCAGCGGAAATCGTTTTTCGCGGATCCCCTTTTCGATCGATCCACTCATTCAAACGCGTTTTGTCCTTGAAAATGTATAGCGACAATGCATCGTCCGATTCAGCGTTTATGACAATCGATGAACCTCGCAACAAATAAAATCCTTTGTACCAGTAAAGGAATTTTGAGACGAATACTTCGTTTGATGTATTGGTGCGGCGGAATTGGTGACCAAGTTTCATAGAAGGCAAAATCGACAACGTCCTTACAGAGGCGTCTTTGCCAAGAGAAATTTCTTCACAGAAAGCTGTTGATACAGAAATTATCCTCATATCGCCCTCGGCAAGGTCGTACTTCTGTGAAAGGAATGTTGAGAAGTTCAAAATTTGGATTATTAATGCCACAGCCAGAGAGATAACAATGAGAATCGATAGTCCAGAAAAGATCCAAACACGTAGTTTAAATCTATGATATCCCATGTAAGCTTTTCCATCGACATTATCCGGTACATAAACAACCTCTGTTGTCGTGGTCCTCATCTGTGGTGTGTACTTCATATCTAACTAAAACGACTGAGAGAGATCAGAAGTCTTGCAAGAATTCGCTGCCAAAAACATCCCGCGTGTCACCACGCTGCAGTGATAGGAGAGTTACGACTCCCCGGTTGGAAGGAATGTTCTTTATTCAAAACGTCATGTAATGTGTCAACAAGATTTGACGTACGAAGGCTATTTTCGTATCGTATGTCATTTCACCTTTTTTTATGACGGAAAACCGTGGAAACATGACTGTAAAACAAGAAAACAATATTTTGTTCGTTTATTTTTCCACCCGACAAATCGCTTCAACTGTGGACGGTCATGTAAATAAAACGAAGAACACTAATTTGACATTTACACTTTTGAAAACAATAAGGTCTGATCGATGTTTCCATGTGCTTACAAACAGGATGTTTGATAAGCGTCTTAAACGATTTTAAAAAAAATCGCCGGAAACTACGCCTCCCCACACCTTTATTTCTGATTGAAAAGAAAACAGAATGAAAACCCCACTACTTCCGGTTATGTACCACACTAGCACACAAATCTTTGGTTCTTTGTGAGCACTAGTTCCCTTATAATAACAACCTCTATGATTTTCCGTCAGCTAACCTTTAGAGGTCGATAGTAAAAACAATTCGTATATAAATGTCGCGTTTTTTAAGCCAGTAAAGAAATTCCCCTAGCAACCATGATTTGGAGAATATTAACTTGCAAAATGTGCGGCTGTCTGGCAACAAAATAAAAATAATTAATTACAGTAACAAAAAAAAAAAGGCTAGAGTACTTAGAAAGAATAAGGTTTTTCCTTCACATCGTATCTCATATTCATGAATAGCCCTCCATCTCCCGTAAGGAAAAAATACGGGTAGGAGACGCGCGAATAGCCTGAATTTCAGCCTTCTCCGCGAGTCGCGAACTCAATGACGGCTAGGGATGAAGACGACGCTTCTTCACCGAGACGCCGAGAGAAGGAGGCCAGCTGTATTCAAACGTTAAAAAACATGTCAGTTATATTAAGAAGCCAAAAAGCTCTTGTTGCCGTACTCTCTTTGAAACAATTCGTAGCCTGGGGCGCGAGAGGACTGGCACGCGAAGGGGAGAGAAGACATCGTCTGCTTTTCTGCTCTTAGACAACCCAGCCCCCACCACACCATGATCCTCAAAATTTCCCTCGTCGTCATCAAAGTTTGGCGACTTGTGTAGCTAGCCAAACTAGCGAGTGAGTCATCTGTCGGAGCAGGCCTTCTCTCGATTTGCACCTGCCATGAGGTGAATGAGGGGAGGGGGGGGGGGGGGTGGTGCGTAGAACCTTATCACCCGTTTCCTTGAAAGGCTGAAGTCAATGTATGAACTTCCTGCTTTTTACTTTATCGGCGCCTTGCCAGATGGCTCCTGTCTTAACATCCTTTCCCCTAGGCAACAGAAAATATTTTATTCCCTGATGAAGAAAAAAATAAACAAACATATCTTTTCGGTGAGTTGAAGAATCGAGAAAAAATTCAAATGTTTAATAATTTCAATAATTTGGGGAAAAATATTTTTTAGTTTGGTGCACGAATTTTGTCGGGGACAAAGACGGCCCGCCGCGAAGTTCTGTGTTTCAGAGGTGAATTATCGAGCACCCATATTCAAATTTTATTTTGTCTTAATTCGTGGCTTTAATTGCCGGAGCGATATGTTAGTTGTTATAACACTGTAAAATGTATCTAGCCCCTGGGGCAGGGGGTGTTCTCAAAAAACTTTCTCCCCGAGGTCTGACCCCTTACAATTTCATATACTATTTTTAACAGAATAGGTATCCCTTTCGTATACCTTCTTTTGACAAATGGTGCCCCTTTCACATACCTAGCTTAGAACTTTGTATCCCTTTCGACTGCTATAAATCGCTGTCTTTAAAACTTGAATAAATTACAATACCACAACTGTTTTTCGACTAATGCATCAGTGTAGCCCTTCTGAGACTTTTCACTGACCTAAATGACATTTCCCTAACCTTTCATATACTTCAACAAGTGAAATCCCTACTCTTTCATATACCTAAAGCCTGAAAAAGGTACTCTGTTCGGGCGAAGCCTCTGCGTGTAGGCAGTAATAGCAATTTCCCCCAGAATCCGGCCTCATTCGTGCTTTTTTTAGTTTTTTTTAGCATGGCCAAAAGCCAAGAGCATTTACGATATCAGCTATAAATACCTGTAACTGTTACAAGTGGGTGATTTTGCAAATGTTATTTATTCACGTTTAAGTTTTATTCATTTATTAATTTTTAATTAACCATTCTAATTTACCATTGACTGCTGTACCCCTGTATCTCCGCCCGCCTCGACAAGCACCTGCCCTTTGCGGTCGGAAACGGATATCATGCATGTTAATTGTTGATAAAGTGTGTGTGTGTGTGTGTGATCAAGATCTTCTCAAACTCATTAATAATTCATAAAGATACAGTCGACTCCCGATAACTCGAACCTTCGCTAACTCGAACCAAGATTTCCCTGATACATTCACTGTAATTTTACCCTCGGTAACTCGAACCCTCGATAACTCGAACTCTCGCTAACTCGAACCAATTTTCGTTTGCCCTCAGGACATTTTCTATATATTTTTACCCTCAATAACTCGAACCATGTTTTGAGCCCTTAAAAGGTCGGAAAAAAAGCCGTCTACTGGCGTCCGAAACACTGAATTTTCGGTTTCCTATTGACGTGTTGTAGGAGTATAGTTTACTAGTGGAAGCTGATGTTGATTATCAGGCTAACGTGAAGCAGCTTTTCTTCTCAAAACAGTAAAACGCATGCTCTATTTAGGCTATGTTTTGTTACGTTACGTTCTGATTCATAATCTAAAAGTATCTTTTAATTTTCACTTGAGATTTCTACAATGTAATGTGATTAAAATGTTCACCGTGCAGTAAAAACTGTTTTTTACCTTACTCTCGGCTATTTTCTTGGAACTCCCGATAACTCGAACCTTTTCTCAATCTCCCTTCAACAGGTTCGAGTTATCGGGAGTCGACTGTAATACAAAGAAAATTATGTTTAATTAACGAGTGTTTAGAAATCAGATGAAAAACTGCTCAATTTTGCATCCTTAATTTCTCCCTCTGAAATCATTTTGTTTGGAAGTAATATGAAGCATTCGACACAGTGTTTCATCACCAGATGAATCACCTCGAAGTTCGTCAAAAATACTCCGCTGCGCGTCGTATTTTCAACTCTCTTCTCAGTGTTTCATCAAGTGATGAAACACGGCGTCTCATGCTCGATATACTATTACTTCAGATCCGGTCAATGACTCATTGGTCCAGAAGACCTTGACACTGTTCAATTTTTCAAATTTATGTATAAAATGATAGCAAGAGCCATTATGGCTCCTGCTGATAGCATGTAGAACGGAGTCGAATAGAGGGAAGATATAGGAAAGAGCTCGGATAGTTTTGATGTTATAACGAAATAGCAAAGAAATATTTTGTGGTCTCAGGGCAAGCACGACGGGGTTTACAAATTGCAACGGCACTCGTGTGCCTTAGTTTTCTTTCGTAATATTCATGTTTAGCTACAGTAGAACCTCTATAACTCTGAACTCGGATAACTCGAATTCCCCGCTAACTCGAACAAAATTTCCTTTCCCTTGATCAAAATTTCACTGAAATTTACCCCGATAACTCGAATCCCCTGCTTAAACTGATACCGCAACACTTGCGTAGTTTTTTCTATAGGGTCACCTCAAGAAACTTTATTGCTGTTCAGCCTCGGAACTTACTAGCCTGCGTGGCAGGCGTTAGAAAGGGAAGGGCTTAAGGGAATTGAGGGCGCGAGACCGCGCGCGAGGGAGGAGGGGGGAAGTTCCTTTCCTTTCTCCCTCTCGCGCTCTCGCGCGGCTAAACTCACCCATCCCCTTCCCCTTTTAACGCCTGCCTCGAAGGCTAGGTACTTACTAAACCGTTCGCCCTAACACGACCTAGAACAGGGTCACTGTAAGAGTTGGCGCAATAAACCCTTTAGTCCGTTGGAATCTGTGAGTCATTTTAGTTTTCTTAGTTTCACGGATCTCTGATTGATCTCCGCTCAGTCAAATTGTCATTATCGCAGTGTCTTCATTTACAATACAATATAGACCAATATATTGTTGTGTTTGGTATTTCTAGGCTAAGAAACAACATTTATTTAAGGAGGCTGAATTTTGAGGATAACTTGGAAGAATGAATGCGTTCGACGTCAGGAGAATACTGTACGTTCCCGAAAGTAACAACAGCAACGGCCCCCGTTACTTTCGAATCTAGCAGGCAAATGGACTGCAATTTTAGGGTCGCCGTTATTTTCGGGTAGTCGTTACTTTCGGATGGTTATTGAATAGATTACTTTTCTCGATCTGCTTTCCCTACTATTATATTTCGGAACCTGGAACAGGCTAAGCACTACTCGTATTACTCGCCAAGGTGCGTTGAAGCCACTCTCACGAAATGTCGCATTTCACGGATTCCTGCGATTACCTGGTCCTGGTCTTTGATATATTATTGAATTTTTCAGTACAAACGTATATCCCTTTTTATCGTTTTTCTATCTCAAAGTTTGTCTTCGCAAAGAAGCTTATTCACCGGTGCATTTGCAAACTCAGTTGCCGTCTAATGTCAACAACACCTGAATTTACTACAGTCGAACATTCGTACACGACTCCCTCTCGTTGGCAACCTGCGTAGCAGGCAGTTGTTTTAGGGCGAGGGAAGAAATCTCGAGGACGCCCGGCCTGTAATAAGATAATTGCAGGCGCCAGCTACGCAGGCTATCTCGTTTGCGATCACCTTACCGTATGCGACTACCTATCCAGAACACTAAACTCAGTAAACTCTGTGGTTGCAGGGAATCTCTCATGATGTCACAAGGGACCTTCTTCATATTTTGAGCATTTTGCCCTGGGCGGCAGCTTCTGCATGAGGGGGTAATCTATATTCCTAAGTGTTTGTCATAAAATTGTAAATTGGGTAGACAATAAAATATCTGGAAAAGTTGTACTTTTTAACAGATCAAAATTTACAAATTAAGTCACTTGACTTTAGATGACCTAAATTAAAACTTTACACATAGAGGGCACGCTATTGGTTGCTTAATTTTAAGGCCGTTAGGTATATAAATTTGAATATGCAATCACTTTTAGAACCCAGTCCCCCTTTACGAGTAGTTCTGGACTCTGAAAGGAGTAAAAACACCATACCCAATGTCCAATGTCCCCCACGGCGCGTTTGCGTGTGTTTGTTGGGGAAAGTATGGACTATGGAAACCTATACCCTAGACTGCAAAACACTCGGTCAAAATCATCTTTGCAAGGCCTGTAGCATAGCGTGTTATTTTTTGATATTTTCGCGCCAAGCGCGTTGGCCTCTTTCCAGTCTCACTCTCCGTTTTCACCCTTACTCCGACTTTCCTTTGACCGCTCGGGCGCGCGTTCTTGATCTTGGCAAGAAATACCAGCTTTTTTGCAGTCTGCTAGGACACTTGTTAGAAGAAAAAAGTGAAAAGGCCTCGACGGCAACCTTAAATTTCGCGTAAATTTGAGGGATCAGTTTCTCAAAGCTCCCTCTTTAATCTTAACAAAAAAATGTTTCTTTTGCGTTTTAAAGTAAATACACCTGTCTTATCTCTGTCTCGAAGGGCTAGTGTGTTGGAAACGGTAAAACGAATCATGTCCTATATACTTTCACATAGGCTCCTGCTTTAACAGGACAATAACTGTGACATAGCCGCGTTCAGAGCGCACATTTTCTGCCCTCAGAAGCATCATGAAGCAGGACCACCTGACCAACTGCCTACTGATGCGTTATCACAAATCGATTAGGGACACACTAGACACTGTGAAGATTACAAAGAGGTTTGCCTGTGCCAACGAACAACGCAAAGGGCATTTCGGAAAATCTGAGTAGAAGATGAGCCCCCCACCCCCCACCCCGGCCCGCAACATTTCAAAACGCTCCGCCGCCCCTGAATTAAAGAAATGTGATAATGAATAAGACGAATGTTACTTTACGCGTAAACCAAAGAAATTCTCAGGAGCGCAGTTTTATCTCCCTGCAGATTTCTGTACGCTCCCATCAATCAGTTTGATATTCGGATTGCGTGCAGTCCTTCTAGAAGAAAACAATTTGCGGTTTAAGGACAAGATCCGGGAAGGAAGTCAAAGACACCGAATGTTTATCACCATAATCCCCTTCAAAGTAGCTGATTGAGTCTTCAAGCTTATAGAGAATGTAACTGTGAAAATCCCTCCCTAATTACATTGATTGAAATCGCTATGAAATTTGAAAGACCGGATAGCCGAGATTTAGGATCAGCACGTAACAAAAAAACCTAAGGAAAGTGCCTTACGTCTTTGTGTTTCAAATAAAAAAACTCAGTTCTCTGGAGGATGGGACTATATATTCACCTCTTCACTTGAATATCCTCGCTGAATTATGTGGATGCAGAACTTTCTTACCACCTTAATTAAGATTCTGCTATAATCCGGTATTTTAAATCACGAGAAACCCATGAAAGAAGGCCCAAACAATCGAGCTTACCTTCAGCAATTTTGATTGGCTCGGTTCGGTGTATTTTACGATTTCAATTTCTGTATTTCTGACAGAGGCTTTGTTTCCTCCTTCTACAATTCTAACAAAAATGTTCAATATTACGAGATTAGAAATCTCCTTCAGAGCTGTTCAGACATTGTAACGAGATCGGGATCTCGTCCTCCTTATCCTCACTCAGCTCACCGCGTGAAAAAACTTATCTTAAAAAACTCTTATTTTCTTCAATGTTTATTTTACATTCACAGTACCTCCAAGAAATCTCAAGTCATGACACTAGCCTGCTTGAATACAGCCATCTCTGTATCCTCGCTCCTCGCCGACTGGGACGTTTGGAGGTTGAGGACAAGTCCATGACGGTGAGGAGGCTAGGGATGAGAGCGAGAGGGCTAGCTGTATTCCAGCGCAGGCTAGTCATGCACTTTGTTTACGTCCAAAGCCTACAAATAATTTGTACCGATTCAGGTTTGGTTGGAGCTTCGCCAAAAGATTGTAAAAAAGGGTTTTATAAACTATAATTACGAGCGCTTCAAATTCAAGGCCATTCAGCTCACATGTAGAGCACTGGATTACAAAAACTCTTTCCGTGATCATGCGACTTATTTAAACCTATACAAAGTCGGCGGGTCTACTTTTTCCATGTTAAGACACTGAATACAGTTTTATATAATCCCCTCTAGTTGTTTTTGCAATCATCTACCACGAAACCCCTGAATAATAAATGACAGTTCTTTTCCTCAGTTATAATTTGATGCATGGAACAAGACCCCGATATAACTGACCCCGCTATATCACAAGACCTCAGGCGATGAATAGCCGGGGATTGCCTAGCCTGCATAGCAAGCGTTTCCGCGCGGGTTCGTCGAGAAAGTTGGGACGAGAGCAAAAAAAAAGGATTTTTCTTTTTTGCTCCCGCTCTTACTTTCGCGCTATAACTCGACTGGAAACGCTTGCTACGCAGGCTAGGGATTCCCCTCCACACATATAACGTATACGCAAACTCCGTACCATTGCACTGCAATAATTCTGACTACCAAAATAACAACAACACAACTGACAATAATAACAACAAACTGCATGTTTTCATTTCATCCATGGTAATCATTTACTCCTCTTACCAAATCTATGTGCAATGAAAACGCTACGTGACTCGATCAGACAGAGTATTAAACTCAGCTACAATCCTGAATTTTGTTCACTTGTTGAAATATATGAAAAGTTGGCAGGCAAATCGGTCATTTTGGTCGGTAAAAAATCCCAAAAGGCGGATGCGTTTTGTGGCAGTGAAAAAAAATTGAGAAACGTTCTGGTTTTGCAATTTATTCATATTTTAGGACAGTGCATTAACAGAAGTTGAAAGCGATGCCAAGTTCTAAACTCAATATGTGAAAGGGGTACCATCTGTGAATAGATGGTATACGAAAGGGGTATCTCTTCTGTCAAAAATGGTAAATAATAGGGTAAGGGGGTGGACCCTGGAGCGGAGCCTCCCCGTATAAAACTTTGTTGAGTGTCCCCACCCCTCCTCCCCCGGGGTCCTCAATCCTGCTCCTGGAAAGAGAAAAACAAATTGGGGACCAACACAGCCAACAGCAGGCACGATTATCACTTTCAAAACCCTTCCGGTTCCGTTCTATATGGTTTACCGCAGACAAAGATTACAGCCCTCTTTAAAGAGCCATTGTCATTTTGTTTTGACAAAATTATAATTCTTCAAGTTGATCGCTTGCCTAAAAACACAGCCGTGAACCCTCTGGTGACCTTTCTTCTTGATTGTAGCACGTGATCAACCTTGCCATTTCTCGACACCAGGACGAGGTTGGGCGCGTCATCTCTATCGCGAGAAGCTTGGAGATACCCCCAAAAGGAGAACTACGGCAGATCGATTTCTGCTTCCAGTCCTACAACCTCTACTAAAAAGGGTAAAATTGACTCTAAAATTAACCAACTCTTATTTAAAAAATTAAAGCAGTACATGCTCCTCTTTCCGGCTTTGCGAGGGCTCGATCTTATCAGTAAACACGCATGTACGAGCCGAGGATAAAACAAAATGAAATTGAATGAAAATTGCATCGTGAGCGGGTAACGGACCATGGGAAGCCGCGTGAAAAGGAGGGAGCGTCAAAGCTTGTTTTTCATAAACGTCCCTTCTGAAAAAGTGGGAACCAAAGTTCGAGTTTGTGACTTTTCGGTTTCTTTCACTGATTCCATGGCACACTTCCAAGCTTTCAGCATCGCTTCCTGTCATGTCCCCTTTCAAATGTCGCAGCGAGTGTAAAGTTGGTATTTTTTTTGTACCCCAACCCGACCAGTAAAGGCGAGGAAAGGCCTTGTACATTTCGGAGGAAGAAGAGGTTTCTCCACTTAACAGAACAAACTACGGTGACCAAAATCAATTTTCTTCTCACAATATTCATGCACCATTAAGAAAAAAAAGAGGTTATGCATATTTGTAAAATGATTACTGAAGGGAAAATACTTTTATCACTAATTCTTTTAAGGAAATACACGGAACATAGTCTGGAGAATTTGTATGTAGATCATTTGGGTTTAAGCTTTATTTACACAAAAATCGAAAATGCTGGATTCTCATAGTCAACGAATCACACTAACGACCCTAGCTTTGAAAAGGAGGCCCTGGGGCAACTTAAGTGAGCTGGGGCACCTATCGAGGCCGGAACTGGTCGAACCGATGTTGAAAGTCAAGCCTATAGCATGTGTTTTATTGTTTTGAGAAGTAAAGCTGTTCACGTTAGATTTGTAACAAACAACATCGGCCCTTGAAAAAGTTGTGGAAAAAATAGTGTACAGTATGGCATCCAAATCATTGAATATTGAATTTCCCTTTGACTTTTGGTAGGCATATTTTCACTAGTGGAGGCTGATGTTGTTTGTAACAAGTCTAACGTGAACTGCTTTACTTCTCAGAACAGTAAAGCTCATGCTCTATTTAGGCAATAGTTTGCTACGTTACCTGTTGATTTATAATCTAGTAGAAGTATCTTACAATTTTCGCTTATAACATTTCAAAAAGTAATTGTGATTAAAATATTCACTGTACCGTAAAAACTGTTTTTTTTTTAGTTCCAGCTATTTTCGGGCTCACGATAACTCAAACTCCCTAAACTCGAACTTTTTGGTATTTGTTTTACATATTTCCTTAAAGAGTCGAGTGATCGGAAGTCGACTGTAAATGTTTGAAGGAAATCAAGGGGAAATCGACGGGTTCGAGTTAGCGAGGGTTCAAGTTATCGGGAGTCGGCTGTATCTCTGTTCAATTTTAGAAACGTAATTCTCCAAGCGATGTCTTTAACTTTTGCTAGATATATAAACGTTGGTAATTCTTGGGAAGAACCTTGAAATAGTCGCTGACTTTTCGATCCAATGCAGAGCACAATGATATACAAGTGATCCCCTGTCGGGACCTCGCTTATCGCCCATTCTAATCCCGTCTAATCGATCCCGGATCTTCGTATTTCAATCGACTTTCCAGACCGATCCCTCTCATGATCAGCGCACTGAAATTTTAAAACTTTGGCATAAACCTCCTCGAATTAGAGAAGTCGCAGATGAACTGGACACCTGATTAAACATTGCATCACTATGTATTTGTTTTTTCTGGGTAGCTCAAGGAAATGCGCTTGATTAGTTTTCGCATGATATGATTATTTCGTCTAGAACCTCATGCAATGATGTTTACCCTCTCAGTCGCAACACGCAATTTCATGATGGATTTTCAGGGTTTTGAGTTGTTCTTTTAGTGTGAATCGTTCACTGACAAAAGAAAATATTAGCTACCGCATGAATATTGAAACCGAGTTATTTCTAGTTTGTTAGTTACAGTTAGAGCGACCGCTACAGCCGGGAACCACAGCCTGTGCCGGGCTGTGGTTGAGTGACAAACTGCCTATAAATTTTGCCTGGGACTTTCTTATGCACTCGGCTGTTACATCAAGTGTCAGCCTTTTTTCAAAAAAAGAAAGCGCTTAATCTCTCTGTGATTGTGTGCGTCCAATGTTTGCATAATAATTCAGGGGAATTTTTCCGGGTGCTTTGTGTGAAAGGAACTCACTTGTATATTTTGTTAAGCGCGGAATATGGCAACATACAGGAAGTTGAAGAATGCCATGTTAAAAACCGTAGCCAAATAATCACCAAACCAGAAAAAGTTTTTAAGTTGTTTCGTGACGTCACAAATGACACTTGAGTCTCCAGACTTATATTCTTGAAGTTTTCAGAAAGCATTCGATATTCAGTTATTTCTATTTTTGACTGAGTACAATCGACAAAATGAGTTTATCGACTCGGTCCTGGTTTACAATAATTCTGGCTATTTTCGCCGTCTTTCGTGCGAATGGAATAGTAATGGTCTCTTTTTCTTAAGACGGCTATATTGTCTCGATTTTTCATGGACTGAAATTTAAAAGGTCCTCGAATAGGCCTTTCAGACAAGCAGCTATCTTATTGGTTCGTCGAGTGTCTGTATAGGCCCTCCGCCACGAACCTTGTGCTATAATTGCTCTTGCTAACTTGATTACTTTGAGGCCGTTAAAAAGGGGGCAGCCATCAAACTAAACCCGGATACCACACGAGCACATTAATTTCCCGTCCGAAGTGATTAACTGCTGAGAGATCGAGATATAAGAATATTAAATGACACGTTTTTCCTCCATGAACCTTTAGGTATCATGCAATCGTTTAGCCTCAGTTGACACTATTTTTGAGTTAAGCCCTGTTTTCTTTATATCCCCTGCACGAGGCTTTCATAAGGTTTGTCCTCAGCTGAGCCCGATTTACCATGTATTCTCGTTTAATTTTATATTGTCACCACGGGTAACGTGACTGAGTTGGAAGTAGAACGCTTGCATGCGAAGACGAAACTCAATTCTGTCTCTGTTTGAGTTTTAAAAAGGACAAATAAACTAAAATTGCTTGTCAAAGTCAAAATTGAGTTGACAAACTCAATCCAAGGCGAGACATTGACCTTGAACGAACACTTCTACATTGCGTGCGTTAGGTTAAAAAAGAACTCCTATCGTTTGATGAATTATTCACAGCTGTTCCGAGCCACAACGATAAAAAATACTATTTAACAATAGCTCGTTATTATTTGCTCTGTTACTCTCGTTTTTTAACTTTTCTTCCTTTCAAAATGAAAAAACACGTTTGGGTTTTTTACTTTGTTCTATGTACGGATCATCACTGCGCTTTCCACGTGGTGTCAGATCAGAGGGCCGATTTGCCCTATTTGATCACGAACTCAGCTAGAACTGCAAATTACACCGATTTTCCTCTTGCTTTTTCCCTTTTCATGAAAGTAATTTTTTTGCGCGAGAGATGAGAGATCGACAGGAAAACAATAGGATACAGCGAAATGAAACGCAGTTAATGGGCTTTCTACGACCAAAAACCGACATTAAGGTTGTATTGAGATTCGATGTTTGATGTATTCAGAATTGTCAACATGGCGCTAAAAGCTGTTACCATCAGCACGAAATAAAAACGGAGGCTAAAAACTAAAAAGAACAGCAAATCAAACAGACCTACAGCTTAATCCGATCTTATACGAAAATCTCTTGCTATATTTCTTGTATTTACGCGTATTGGTGGTCGTCAAAATATGTTTCGTGACTTCCCCCCTAATCTTTCCTCAAGATATACCACGTTTGATTGTCGTCTGAAGTTTGCCTGGGTACTAGCACGTGTTCTATTACGTCATGCGATGGTTACCGGTCACACAACAGTTTGCCTTTATTACACAATATGGCGGACACGCGGCTCTACGATATTCTTGGTGTCAGCCCCAATGCGAACGATACAGAGATTAAAAAGGTAAGTTGGTTGTTTTTTTGAAGGCTGGAGTAATCTTTGGGAATTCTTGATGTATCTATGTGGTTTTGTCCCTTTAACGTGGCAAAATTTTCTAGTCCTACAGGAAGCTGGCGAAAGAGTATCACCCTGACAAAAATCCGGACGCTGGCGACCGAGTAAGTTAGTTTTCTGGGCAATATTTTAGTGTTCAGTTTCTCAGAGCTTTAGTCAGTTTAGATACTAACTGTCATTGTTTTTGTCCAGTTTAAGGAAATAAGCTTCGCTTACGAGGTGCTTTCAAACCCTGAAAAACGCCAACTTTATGATCAATATGGTGAGAAAGGACTGCGTGAAGGAGCTGGAATGGGCGGTAAGTCAACTCATTTCGATGTTCGCTAAACTCGTTTCTTTTCCTGCAATTGAACGTACATTTTAAGCTTAAACATTGCAAACGACCCATAATTAGTTTTCCGTTTCGATATGACGTATTACGATCCATGTTTGGTTTTCCCAAGGAAGCTGAATTAGAAAGTCTGCTGGTTGAAATTTGTTTCGCGTGCTTTTTGCTTTTGAACAACTTTTCGGTTATTTACGTCTTTCTAACTATCATTTATCCCTCAGGTGGTGGTATGGAGGATATTTTGTCCCATATTTTTGGTGGTTTTGGCGGTGGAATGTTCGGTAAGTGGATATTTGTGATCCGGCTGGCGCCTGAACATTTACGGTTCTAAGCATGTTTAGAATGGAAAAAAATGCCAAAAAAGCGAATCTCAACCGGAAGTGGATTAAGCTAAGACTCGAAAAACTGACAAATGATTTAGTTCTTTCACGATCTGCCAAGTTGCAGTTGTCGAAGTGGAAACAAAGTGGCAACATTATCGAGCGATGAAACTACTCAGATTCTGTCAGCTGTAATCTTCTGTGGCCTTTCTTGGCCAAGGCCCCTGAATGGCGCAGCGCAGAAAGTCAACTTCGAGAAGATATTGGTGTCGAGATTTCGATATCAGCCCATGTCCTCAAAACTCGGTGATGAATTAAGAACATTCCTTGTAACTTGCGGCTCTTTTGGCTTACCTACGTCATGATATAATCCCTTTATCTTGTTTCGTTGGGGGAATTTCTGTAATGCCCTTTTATTTGGAAACTGTTACCCCCTCTTCTAGAGCGCACATAAATGTTCTATGCGCACACGACTGACACATCTGAAACAGGTTGAATGTGACCGCATATTGTTCTTATGCAGTTGTAGTATAGGACAAGTATTTTTAAATGCTTTATAAAAAAATTAAATCTGAGGCTTTTTATGATTATTTTTTAAAGAAAATTGATCAGCCACTTTGTAGAGTATATTTTTTGTTCAAAAATACTGTAGTACTTTATGCCTGCATCACTCATTGTTAGAAACCTCTTGTCACCAGGGAAACAACAAGAAGACCTTGAGTATAGCATCCTGGCTGTAGATAACATACATTTTTAAAGGTGTACATTATAAAATTAATATAAACTTGTAACATACATTGTGGTATAGTAGATTATTAATCTTGGTCTTGAATGGATAAAAATGATACTTTGTATTTTTACCAAGGTGAATTACCAATTTATTTTTGACAGTAATTTTATTTAATTAAAATAAAGTTGATGGCTTTCTCTAATATATTATTAGTGACTGATGAATAGATTTATTATCTAACTATAATTACGGAAATATTTGCCAAATGTAAGGAGAATAAATTATTTTTGTATATATTAATAACAAACTGAGAAAAAAGAAATATATGCATTTTTTGGTGGCTTAAAATCGTAGACCTCAACAGTATATTAACAGTAATTTCGATCATAATTTTACTGTTACTGCTCTTGGGGAAAATATTATTCCAAAGGTTGAAGGGAATTGTCAGATAATTTGTCTGAAAGTCAAGGAAGCACAAAGTTGATGGCGGGGTAGTGAAAGTTAATTAGGAAATTTTACTTTCATGTTGCCACCAGTGATTATAAATTTTAAAGTCGATGGCTTTTATCAGGCCTTCTGATAGCATGAAAAATTCTGAGAAAATTCTGAGAAATTTCCAGGAGGTCACATAAATGAGGCAAAAAATATTTATGTGGCAAATTGTACGATTCTTTAGTCAGTAGAATTGACATAGAATGTTTTCTACAGTAGGTACACAACAGCAATTCGGTGTGATGTTTCCGATGTAAAATTAACCCTGCATTTGCCTTTGATTTTTTGTCCAGATTAGAAAAATTTTATATCTTATGGGTTTTTTATGGATTATGTGACTGGGTTTGAGAGAAATAGCAAATAATTGTATGAAATTACACCATTGCATAATATAAGAGAGTTTCCCCTTTATATCATTAGTGATTTTGTATTGAATAGTGGAAAATTCCAGATTTTATGAAAAAAAAAAAAATAATTAAGAAGATAAAATATGTGGAGAAAAATATTTTTTGCCTGGAGAATGTTAATAAAATGTAAAATGCTAGGGTGTTGAACATTGTTCAGAGGTCACGGAGTAGTTATAGAATTTAATTTTTTGGTTTACCTGACTTATGTTTTCTGATGTTGACTAACTTCTACCATATAGACCCTCCTGCATTCTTCTGCACCAGTTAAACATGCTTTTTCTTTTTTATTCAGATCAGACAATGTCATAGTTCATTTGCTGTAAAAATGAGTTATTTTATGCAAAGACTTTATTATAATAATGTAATATGAGTAATCGCAGTCAAGTTTGTTTATCCTCTCAAAATGAGATGACAATTTTAGTCTTGCAAAATGCACAGTTTGAGTTTCGACAAGTTTTGTGTCATTATTGCTTACTCCAAAGTCATCTACGACCGCTTAACTGTGTCCCACGGCGTGGAATAGACGTGAAAAATGCTTAAAATGTGACAGTGATCACTTCCACCCATAATTTGGCTGTATTGTCTTTGATTTAAAAAGTTATTCATTTTCTTTTGTCTAGAATAAACAAACTCGACCCCGATTTCTTGTTTTGGCAGATTTTATACTTGTTTGCCCCCTAAGAAACTATGTGACATGGCTTTTTCCCCACCAGTCTGTAAGCATGCACAAAAGATGGCGGGTATCATGAATAAGGTTGATTGAATGTAGTTGAATAATGAGAAATTATGGTTGTCAAGATAACTTTTTGGGGAGACATCATTATTTTGTGACATTATGATGCACAATTGCTTTTCTCTGTATCCTGAGCATCCAATAAACTTCCAGAAAAAGACGTGAAAAACTTTCACCCTATACAGCACAGTATACAATATACAGTATAGTTCATAGAAATCAAGTCAAAATGTTTTAGACTTTGCAGTGAAACCGCTTGACTTCAGCTTATCATTAAACTTGAGTTTTGAACATTTTTATATCATTTCTATGATCTTGATTATTTTGGACTATTATGATGAATTATTTTGCGGTTTTGGGTAACAAGTTTTAGTTTACAAATGTGATTGATGAAGTATTTTGAAAAGTAAGCAATTTGTGTACCTGTAACTGCAGTTTTTCTTATGGTGATCTCCACATGTAACCATGATTGTTTTCCAGCTGTCACACTGTCTCTCCTACCCATGATCAATATCCAGTGAGTCTCTTTACCTCACTCCTTTTATAGTAACTTTGGTTTTTGAAACAAACTGTATCTTATTACAGTCTACAGGCTAGGGGTGTAACAGTTCATATTCCTTGTGATTCGATTCGATTTCGATTATTGCCTATCAATTTCGATTATTTCGATTCGATTATGTGAATGTTTGTTAATTGTTATAACATAATGCGTAATGTAAACAACATGCAACCCTAAACCCTCAATTTGAGAATAGTAACATGGACAGGAGGATCCACAGTTGCTTGGTCATTTATCGCCGTGTTTGAGAACCTGACAAAAAGCGTGTCGCACTTGGTTTGCCTTATCTGGTGGTTCAAGGACAGCATTTTTACAAGGCAACACAAAATCGCACATGAACTGCTCATCAATCAAAAATTGGCATTTTAAAGAGTTCCAGATTCTGATTTACAATATAATAACTCGCTGAGGGCACCCAGGAAAAGGTGTGACAAAAGTCGAACCATTATTGAAACATGGAAGCAAAGAATCGTGAATCAAACTGAACAGTCTTAATGGCGATTAATTGAGAATTCGATTGTTACAATTATTATTGTTACACCACTACTGCAGGCTATGTCACTACACTATACCAGTTAGTTTTTCGTTCCAACACGAAATGCTATTTGGTGTGGTGTGAACTTCTATCTAATATGTGACTCTCCACTTTACAGAAATTGCACTGAAATCACTGTTCTTACATGTATATGTGAACAGAAGCCCTATGCGGTATGGTTTTCGTGTCGGCACAAAAGCTATCTGGTATGCATGTAGTGTGAACATAGCCTTAATTCATAATGCCATATTACTACAGTAAAGTTTTTCTACAAAATTGTTTCCCAATTGATGTAGTTGATAGTCCTCACTTAAGTGCAGTTTTAACCTATTCTGTTGTTTTTTACCAAGGTGGCATAGGAGGATTTAGACAGAGAAGAAGACGAGGAGAAGATCTTTTTCATCCTTTGAAGTAATTTTTTGCTCTGTTTTGTGTGTTTGATTAACACATGATTGTGTAACTGGCATTTGGGTAAATTTTACCCGTATAATCAAGCCCATGCTCTGACAAAAACTGAAGGGAGTCCATTGCACTAAACCTGTAAAATCTAGGGTACCCAGCATATGATTTGTATCAAAGCAGTAAGATTTTCTAGGCACCCAAGGGCAAAAATTAGGAGCCAGGGCCCATCGCTCTGCTAGAAAGAAATGTAGTATTCATTGCTTCTGTTTTATTGCCCTAAGCATCAGACCCAGGTATGAATTTTAATGCCGGTTTGTCGAAAGTTGTGTACATGTATTTTTGTCATTAAAAAATCAGGCAAATTTGAAAACTGATGTTTGTGACAGCCATGGCTATGGATGGTGCAGACCATGGTCTTGTCTCTTTATGTGCAATTTGCTAGAACTTGATTGGAACTCTATATGTTACTGTAAAAGCAAAGTTGACAGTAATTTTCCATTGTCTATAGTAACACTCTTTTAGACCCGGAAATAAGTACAAAATGCTGCAAATGTTTATACATGTACAGTGTAAAACCACCTGATTCTGGCCCTTGGTTCCACCTGAATTTGATGTCATTTGTATGGTTCATAAGAGTGTAGACAATGGGAATAATCATTGTGCATGAGCTCTTGTCAACATTCCAGTCCTAGCAGCATGCAGGATGTTTGTCACATAAACCTGCTTTAGTGGCCTTAGTTCCCACAAGTCTTCTGTAACTCAGTGGTAGGGCATCTGGACTAGTCACCAGGGCCGAATTGTTTGAAGGCCGATTAGTGCTAACCCAGGGTTAAATTTTAACCCGGGTCTCTCTTTCTTTTCATCAATAGCATTTTCTCGCACAATTTTCTTCATTCTTTTTAGAGTTGCCAATCATCAAATTATAGACAAAAAGAATTGTTAAAAACTGAATTTGCTTTTTACACTTTCAAATCTGAATTCAAATTTCGCACTAACCGTGGGTTATGTTAACCCAGCTTTGAACAGCCCAGCCTAGAAGACCATAGGTTTGACTCCTGCCTGTTTCACTGACTGATTAAACATCTTTCTCATATTGTCTCTTTGTAAAGTAACATTTCAAGGAATGATGCTGGAATGATTATGTCCTGATGAGGCTATGCATTAAAGAGTGATGATATGTTTAGAAAAGACTTCTGCGAAGAAGTTATTCCTGCTAACAGTAACCACCAGGAAATACTGATTTAACTGCTTTGCTTTCCTTTTTTTCTGCAGAGTTACATTAGAAGATCTGTACAATGGCAAACAAACTAAACTGCAACTCAGTAAAAATGTGATCTGTTCAGTGTGTAAAGGGTAAGCTAGAATAAGCAAGAAATCTACTTAAAAATAACTTACAGATTTGTAGTCGCACTGTTTTATAGTACATGATTTAGTGGAGGTATCTTTTGGATTGATAGTAGTTTAAACTGGTCAAGGTTTTATAAAGATATTAAACAATAATAATATTATTGTTGGATGAGGTTTTTAGTGATATCCGGAATAATCAAGGTCAAGTGTTAACAGCCAAGCCTCGACCTTGTTTATTCCGGGTATCACAAAAACCGAATCTAACATTGTTTTATTAGGCACTGTTTTGAAGAAAATAACGACAACCACACCGTTGTACAGAACACAGGTTGACATTGCTCTTGGAAATCATGCATTGCGTGCTCAACCTACAGATTAGCTAAAAATTCATCATCAGTTGTAAAAAAGAACTTTGTGGCCTAAACAGGCCAAATGAACTATCGAGTTCATGCCCCCACAGAAACAAACATGTGCTTCAGAACTTTATAGTAACATAACTAAGACACAATCCATCTGTTACCTAAATAAAGTCTCTTAACGCATCCCTATAACAACCACCCAAATTTTACTGCCAGCTTTTAATTTTAACATTCAATCGTTGAAGTTGCCTGATGATTGTGGTCCTATAATTTCTGACCATACGAAACAGCACTGTTGCAATAAACAATCAATGATTACTCCTGAAGCCTGAGGTCCTGAGATTAGATGTGGTTAAATGTAAATGTATCCCAGGCACTAACCTTCCACTTAAGCGAGGCAGTTGGTTAATTAGTGATCTGTAGGTTGCACTGATGTCCAAAATTAATGTAGGCTTTAACCCAATGAAAAGGCAGATAGTGAGTACAATTTATTATTGTTTAACATGAAGTGAATTCCCAGCAGGTAGCTTTGAACCCTTGATCTCTTGCATGGGATTTTTTACAGTCAATCCAGGTCAACCTCCCCCCCCCCCCCCCTTAAGATTCTTGAAAGTTGAATCCGTTAGTAGTTGCAGGTTTCAGATTCATCTCTGTATGTTGCTTGCATATTGAGCAGAGCATTCTTGGGCCAGGTAGTTATGAAATTTCTGCCAGCTCGCTTTTCTTGAATTTGATGAATGTCTTTTGACGCCTCCCAATTCATGCAATAAGAAATTTATGGAGGCCAGCAATGAATTGTAAGCTGGCTGTTAGATTCATTGAAAAATAAACCAAGGATAACGTAATCTCACTTACTCTGCAGTGCTGGAGGGAAACCAGGGGCTGTTCGCACATGTCAGGGGTGTAAAGGACGTGGTATTAAGGTGACTATTCGGTCGATTGGTCCTGGCATGGTACAACAGATGCAGTCTTCTTGCAATGAATGTAGTGGCGAGGGTAAGGAATTTTGTCCATCTAAGTTGTCCTTTAATGCCCTTCTATGGTAAAATGGAAAATGAAACCCTGCTTATAGGCCATTTGCACTAGGAGGTCATATGACGTCATGTTAATATAAAATTAGTGAAAGTTATATGATTTTACCTTTAAAAAAAGTGGAATGAATTTATTGCTTAATGCAAGGTCAGGTCCTCCCTCCTAGCTGTTAGGGACATTTCACCAGGAGAGATGTCCATGCCTCAGTGAAAGAAATTCCATGCTGATGACTTAAAATCTGTCCGGAATCTGGCCAGGAGCTCTGATTTGTTGACTTAGCAGTTATATTGTTTTAGCTATTATTTACGAATTACAGACAAAAGAAAAAAGGCCACAAAGGTCAAATATAAACGTGATTAATCTATATACAAAACAGTCAATAATTGTGCTCTTTGAGTTTTGCTCAAGCTCGCAAAACAACACAAAACCAGGAGAAACCTAACATTAAACAAATTAAAATCACTGATGTTTGCTCATGGATGATTAATGATAAGTTGATGTTGAATGATGATAAGACTGAGTTTCTGGTGATTGGCACGAGCAAACAGCCATCTGAAGTGCCTGTTCTAAAAAGCAGTATTAGGGTTGGTGATGTTGATGTAATTCCCTCATACTTGGCAAGAAATCTGGGCTCCTGGTTCCACACGCACGTGGATATGGCAACGCATATAACAAAGACCTGTAGTAGTACATTCTTTTATCTGTTTAGTATCCAACACATATGGAAATACCTTACTAGTGAATGTACTGAGAAACTGATTCATGCATTTATAATGAGTAGGTTAGACTATTGCAACAGTCCCCCTCCTCCAGCCCCCTTGCCATCTCCTCTTTCTTTTATCCTCTCCCTTCCAAGTTAAAAATTGACACAGGCTTTGTTCATTTGATAGTTTATAATGACATTGAAAATTAACATTGAAAATTTGGGACACTTTAAAAGCCCATGTTCAGTTTACTTGATGGGATCTATTTTTTTTTAATGAGATAATAAAACAAAATATTGAAATGATTACCTCCCTCAAGTCAGGGTGCGTTTATCAGAGAGGGGTGTCTAATACTTACTTTTTAACAGCATAGATGGGGGTTTTGTTAGATAAGAGGCATTTATGTGGAAGTGGGCATTTATTAGGTCATTTATGGTAGTTATGCAAACATTGTTTTACATCATCAGTATGGACTTTTTTTTCGTTGAGGCACAGATGTCTCTCCTGGCAAAATGTCCCTTGTGGCGAGGAGTGGGGAGAGATGGCTGTTTTCGCAGGCTTTAGTTTTCTCCTCATGTAATGAATGTTAATGGTTTTGATTTTCAGGGGAGGTGATAAATCCTAAAGACAGGTGTAAAAAGTGTCAGGGCAAAAAAGTATGCAAGGAGAGCAAAATTTTAGAGGTAAGGTAGTAAAGTTATCGCAAATTTATTGCTAATAAACATTTAAACTCCCAAGAATGCCATTGGTTACCATTAATTTTAAGAAAACAACATACACGTGTAAAGTTTTAAATTGTTAAGTGGTGAGAAGCAACATCAACACATGTAGTTCTGCGAATCTGTACAAAAGAACTGCAGCCAAGGAGCTTGCATTTTAATGGTCATTCTATATGATTTTATCCACAGCTTGAAAAGTAAAAACAGAATTTCTTACCTTGGTCTATTATTTTGTTTATCATCTCAAATTATCAGAGGCAAGCAAAGTTTGACATTACCTTGCTCCTCAGAATTGATATCTTGGCTGGTTGTTTGAAATTGAACAAAATCTTGCCCTTTGGTTTGTGATAGGTTATTAATTTTACTATGATGAAGGTGTATGCATGGTACATACACTTTGCATAACTGTGCACCATATCAATGACTAATTTGATGTCTAAGACATCTCAGACAAGGATGTCTCCAATGTCTTTGTTATCTAGTATCCATCTATTTATTTTGGGTGCACCTGCACTGATTTAATAAGTCTGTCCCATTCCTGTCTGTTGACCTTGACGGATGCAAGATCCTCCCCTCAAAGACCAGTGTCACTCTCTAGCTGGAGTTGTCTAGTATACATATGAGAAATGAGACAGATAAATAGTCCCAAAGTTAGATGTGTCATTTTGACGCATTCTAAGACATCTTAGTGGCAGTGTAAAAACAGGAAGTACTTACCCCTTTATCCACATATAAATTCCCTATACTGATCTCCATACATGTATGTTGTAGTTAATTTTTTATCTCTGGTAATTTTTGTTTTTCCTTTTGTTTTTGGGTATGGCAATGTATGCTAATGAAGTTGAAACGAAGAATAAATAAAAATTACTTGAGATAAAATATTAATTACAACATGCACATTTCATTATGGAATTGGTTGAGAGAATTTGATAAAAGATCAAAGCACTTTTGCTGATCACATTATTAATTCTCATAGCCTTTTCTGTTGATGATTTATTGATACTGTTAGGAGAAGATTGATGTTGATCACTCTTGGAACTTACAGGGTTAACATGCTCTTAACAGTCATATGTTAGATTTGTCCAGACCTTTTAGATGTTTCCCCTCCGGTATAAAATAGTCTGCCATTGATGAGTAAACAACATAATTTTGTTCTGGTAAAAATCTGTTTTCAGGTCCATGTGGACAAGGGTATGAATGATGGACAAAAGATCACATTCAGGGGAGAAGGAGATCAGGAGGTAAATGTTGTAGCTATCCTTCAGTGGCATTATAACATCTGGCTTGAATCAGTGTTAGATTCTGTAAAACCCACTTACCTCTCCCTTTACCCAACAGGGGGTAGGTGGGCAGTTTTCCTGAATCAAAACTGCCTAATTACCCCTCTTATTACCCAACATTTTTGCCTAAGTTAGAAGTTAGAGTTAACTTTGGAGTACGAGAGAGGTAGTTAGGCAGCTTCCCTGAGTCTCATACTGATCATCTGGTCCAAACAGTTCACGTCTTGTGTGCCACACCTGACTGGTGCATTAGGTTTGGTAGAAGTGAGATGTATGAATCAGTGTGGATTGGCAGTTTTATTAACTTATGTTAAGTGTGAAGAGTAAATGTAAAGTTCAGCAGATACTCTTGCATTTTTCGACACTTGGAGCAGTGGCTGATTTGTACTAAAGTTTTCTAAAACTTTGACCCTGAATCGTTAATTCATAAACTCTTCCCATAATTGTGACTGTTAGCAAATCCTTTTGGTAGATATCATTTGGAAGGTTAGTTTGACTAAGTATATTTCCTGAATTAGTTGTTTCTTCAAAGTCCCCCTGAATTAAAACTAATGTTTTCAAGTGAGGTTCAGCACAAGAGTAGCCTGGTATTTGAACTAGGTACATTGTATTTAAGAATGGTTTAGAGTTTTACTTGAAAACATTATCTGGACACCCTCAGGTTAGAGAAATGCAAAGCACTCTTGGTTTCATTATTTTGTTGCCAACTGTCAGAATTTACCATTTTTCTTTCTAATTCATATTTAGTTATCCCAGTGAGGTTTCAATACCAAACACCCTATTGGCGCAAGACAGCAAAATCCTGAAAGAATGTTTTTACAAATTGTTGTCAAATGATTGCTTACTGCAAAAGGCTATTGCACCAAATTGTTTGATGTGCTTTTTAAATGTACTGTTCTTTAAGGTCCTTGGTCCATTTAACCATTTCTTTTCATCTTCTCACTCCTGTAGCCCAATGTTGAACCTGGTGATGTAATCCTCGTTTTACAACAAAAAGATCACGACTTATTTACGCGTCAAGGAGATGATCTGTTTATGACCAAGAAAATTCACCTTGCAGAAGCACTGTGTGGCTTTCATATGGTAATCAAGCACCTTGATAAGAGAGATCTAATTGTGAAATACCCGGCTGGTCAGGTTATAGAACCAGGTAAGGGCTCTTTTTGGGTTCGGACCTCTTCAGGTCCTACTTGAGAGAATCAGAGCCACAATAATCAGAATTTTCCACCCCTGGCACAGCTTGTGATACTATGGCTTACAATTTAATGAAAACTACATTTGCAGAACCAGAATCAGAAAAAGAACTATGAACCAAACTCAGTTCTCCTTCCCATATGTTGTGATTGGTTTAGTTCTTTCTCTGCTGCTTATGACTTCAACATCTTGTTCAGTTGATCTTGAGCGGTGGAGTGGTAAGCAGAATCAGAATGCTCTTTTCACATGATCAAAACACTGATTCTGTTGCTAGTGAAACCAGCCGTAAATCTCGAACAGTGATTTTAAGCAGGAGCCTGATCAATGTTTCAGTAAATCTTTGACTTTGCCATTCTGCTCCCATTCTAATTTTTTGAGGTTATGATATTACTAAATACATAATTTATAGTAGTTTAATTAGTATTATTAAATTCAATTAAAAGAATGACTTAAATATTCTGTTTTATTGTGAATTCTTTGTCAGGTTGTATTAGAGGTGTGGTTGGTGAAGGCATGCCAGGGTACAGAAGACCCTTTGACAAGGGAAACCTCTATGTCAAGTTTGAAATTGAATTTCCTCCAAACAATTTTATCCCATGTGACAAAATATCAGTGAGTATCTTTGTTTCAGGAAGAGACTGCAGATAATGTGTTAGGTGGGATTTTCTGAAAGCTTACAATTTATGAGTTACCAGTTTTGACCTATAGAGGATATTACATGGCCATCTGGAGATATGAAATTTCTCTTTGAATGTTGAAAAATATTTCACGAGTGAGCGCAGCCAACGAGTGAAATATTTCGTATCTCAAAGTGGCCATTTAATGTTCTATTTATTATATAAACACCAATGAAATGCCAAACCATTTCACTTAAATATTTTTTTGCTGCGAAAGTCATGATTTATAATGTGGCCATAGCAACAGTGACCTTTTCACTTGTGAAAAATATGATGTAATTATTACCACACCCTTCTGACCCCTTCCAAGTTGTTATGATTGCTTTGCAATTTACCAAAAAATATAATGTTTTCCTAAATGACAGTGTTTGCTCCTTGCTATAGTTACTTGAGTCCTTACTTCCATCTCGACCAAAGCAAGCTCCACCCGGGGAAGATGCAGAAGAGGTGGACCTCATGGAACTTGACCCAAGATATCACCAGAGAGAAGCCTATGAAGACGGAAGTGACGACGAATCTGGACATGGACCGCGTGTTCAGTGTGCACATCAGTAACAAAAGACTCTTTTCGGGAGCTTTTTCTTTGTTGTGACAGCTAAGACTTGTTCCTCTGAGGAAGAGGGAATTTTTACAAGGATTTACAAGTGGATTATTTCAGAGCAATATGAGAAAACGGTTGTGTGTCTGGACAGTTTAACTCAAGTACACGGTGACCAATTTTGTCTCACATAGAAACATAATGTACAATAATGAAGCTTTCATATGGTTCCACTGGGTGGAGTCATTTGAGTGCTATGTTGGAAAAAAATATTATTAATTTTTAATTGGCTAGTACTAGCTCCCTGTGTATTGTCTTCCTGCGATTTAGCATTTTTAGCAGGGCTGTCATTACCTTTGTTATGTCTGAGTGGATTTTGCTCTTATCAACCTTTCCTTAACCACACATGTACCATATTAATATTATCAGGATTGTTTAAACAAAAATGTAGATGGCTCAAAGCACAGACTCCAAATCCTCTGAATGCTTGTTGGTATTCCACTTTAGTTATTATTAATAAGTTATTATTGGCGGAGAGCCGTGATTACCTTTTGTAGGTGTGAAATAAGATATTATTGATTTCGGAACTGGTGGGTGGGTGCTACCAATTTTCTAACAATGTTTTCTTTTGTCTTTATAGCAGTAGCCTGTTCATAGACCCTCTGTTTTCTCTTTAGCCCCTCAATTTCCTCATACAGATTCTCCAAACTGATCTCCATACATTTTAAAATTCTTAAAGAATTCCTTGAGAGAATTTGGCTGAAGATCAAAACATTTTCCTTCTTCATTGTTTTGTTAATTCTTATTACCTTTTGCCTTGATGATGAATTGATTTTGGTAGGAGAAAATATTGATGTTTCTCGCTCTTGGGACTGTAAGGGTTAGAGATCATTGAGTCATTGTATGAAAATAAAAACTGCAGGGGATTTATTAAGCACAAGCACAAGTGGGTGGGTGGGTATGAGAAGAAGAGGTTCTTTCTTGTAATTTGCACTCACTTCACTTGTGTTAACCTGTGAGCAAGCTCTCTGGGTCTCTCTGGCAGTAGGGTGAGAAAGGGAGGAGAGTTTGCAGCTACATCTCTCCAATTCCCCTGTGGCTCCCTGTTGACTAAGCTGTCAGATTTCCACAGATCAAAATGAGTGTGAATGTAAACAAACTTTGAAAAATGCATTCCAAGTGTAATGATGTCATTACTAATGTCATCTCTGCCTATCAGCATTTCGCATCAACTTTTTCAAAGCAGATATTAAAATTCCAGAGACGCAGTCGTAAGCTCTCCTTCCTTTTTCCGCCCTGCCTCCAGAGCACCCCAGAGAGCTTGCTTGCAGGCTGCACTTGTGTGCTCAACAAATTACTCACCTGCTAAATTATTATAAATGTGGACAGGCTATTTTGTGGGGAAACAAAGTGTTTAACAGGAACCTTTTAAGGTAGGGGAAAATATTGCCTCAGCATTCTCAAAAATTATACATCTAACATAAATTTTTAAGTATGTTGTTTCCGCAGAGGAGCTGAAGTACTGACCCTCTGTTGTAGAGTGTTTTTTTTTCCTTGAGGGGTCAAATACTGATGAATTAAGTAACACATTAACTCACATTTGCTACTTCAGATATGGGTTTTGGTTTTAATTTGGGCTGTCAGCCTTTTGGGCTTTTAGTTTTAGTGTTAAGACATTTTCGTGGACGGTGGAAATTTTCTGCATTTATTTTACACTGCTCCATAGCTAAAATCCACGTGTACATGGACATGTACACTACACCTTGTTGGGCACAGGCCACGAAACATTTAATACAAAAGATCAATGCTAATCCAGGGTCAGTTACCATGACAACTGAGTTGCCATGGTAACTATCCCTTGATTTTGTGAACAACTTGGCCAAGGTTTTGTTTCTCGCATTTTGTTGTGGTATTAATAATTTATTATAACAAGCATTGTTCATTTTTTTTAACTCACTCAATTTTAAGTTTCTTTTTCTTTATTATTTTTATATTTCTTTGTTGCATGATGAATAGTTAACAACAATGGAAGACAAAAATTGAATGAAAGATGAAATTGAAATGAAACGTTTTTAAAACTTTCACTCTTACTGCCAGACAAAAGAACTACCAAAGTGGTTTAATTTGAATGTCAAACCATAGAAATGAATCCACAGACTGAAAAGTTAGAGGCAGTTTATGCAGGATGATAAATAATCCCTTGTACAAGTACCACTGAAGAGTATTTATTCGGATAGTTTCACTGTAGGATCTGATCCACAGATCAAATTTAGATCCTTTTATACAAAGTAACAAATAATGCGATACAAAAATACAGCTAAAAATTGTCTTTCTTGTTTTGTCGTAATTGCTATTGTTGGTCCTTTACCTTAACCTCGTGTGGTTTTGCAATAGACTTATTTAGTAATGATATTGATAGGGCTGTTTATAAATAGTGCTAGGTGATTATCCCTTGTGTAAATACTTTTTTTGTTCCTCAAGCATGCAAGCATGCAAGTTAGACTGGATGGAGTAATTAGCAGTTTATTAGAAGGATTTTTTTTCTAGGCACCTTGTGATCGATTTGTCTTAAAAATCCTTCAAATAAACTGTTAAAAAGTGAAAGGGTTAAGTCCTCAAAAAGCAACTTCTTTCTTTACACCAGAAAAGGTAAATGACAACCCTGTTTTAAATGTTGCCAACTTAACGTCTTCTTTAAACATGGAGCGATCCTAGCTACTGTGACCGAGGTATTCAGCCATCTGTTACAAATGCTGGAAGGTTTCTTGCTCCACAGAATCCATAATATCTTTTGTGAATAAATTTATTTCTATTGAAAAACAACAGAACTGCCACTGTGCTTAGTCCTTCAGTGGGTGATTAAACTAATGTAGGCTTAAGTACCATGACAACTTGTGCGCTCTGTTTACAGTTGATTCGAGATTATATTTAAATGTGACCTTGTTTTCTTAACCCTTTAAGGCACAAATTCTCTAAACTGACTTCCATACATTTCCTTAAAGAATGTGTTCAGAGCATTTGATAAACGATCAAGGCATTTTCTCTTTGGTGATCATTTTATTACTTCTCATAACCTAATCTCTTGAATGTATGGATATCATTAGGAGAAAATTGATTTTGGTCACTTTGGAACTTAAAGGGTTAAACAGAAGCAGAAGGTATGGTTTTCATCCCATGTAAGGTAATCCACAACAGTCTTGGATTCTGTATTTTATGCTGTGGATTATGAAGTCCAGGTAGCTGGTCCAAGTAGTCCAGTACCTCAAAAGAACCTCTAATTTAAGTGGTTGTCTAAAACAATATTGCCTTTTGTGTTGACGATTAGGGTTATTGTTTATCTGATTATCCTATTGTTTTCGCAGTCAATCGCCTGTGCTGTTCAGCAAGGTGCTGTTTGACCTATTTCTAGATTCCTGTCAGTGAAATCTGGA
Organism: Porites rus; assembly: GCA_964035705.1. Classification (NCBI taxonomy): domain Eukaryota; kingdom Metazoa; phylum Cnidaria; class Anthozoa; order Scleractinia; family Poritidae; genus Porites; species Porites rus. Next base: position 25,649,289 of record OZ037993.1, read on the forward strand.
TTCGGTTTTCAATTGTTAATTGGATTACAGATTTCTGGAACTGAATTTCAGATTCCAAAGCCCAGGATTCCGGATTCCGGATCCTGGATTACCTTACATGGTGCGAGGTTTTGCTAAATCCACTCAACTCGGCTTTTACAGACTTGCTTTAGTTTTTCTTAAAAGAGGCACAGCTGGCCTGTTGATCTTGCACTTTGCAAAATTTGAATTTCCATGCATGGAAGAGTCTTTTATAATTGCTGTGGTACTTGGCTTAAATTATTATAACATTCATACGTTAGATTGTTTTAAAAATTCATAATACTATCATGGATCATCCCATTCACCATTTGCACATCTCCCAAAATGCACCTTGTTTGCCCCCCCCCCCCCCCCCTCCCCCTTCCCACAAAATTGCATAAGCATTGTCTTTTTTCCCTCTTGGGACCACTGTAGTACCCCAAGAGAAATTAAAAAAAAGAAAAGTTATGCAAGGTTTGGGGGGCAAACAAGGTGTCTTATGGAAGATGTGTAAATGGAGATCCTCCTTTCTTAAATTGATAGACCTTTTTTTCAAGGTCCAATATTTGTTGATTTAAGATTCAATGACATGCTTAAACGCCCTTAAAGTAAGCAGCTTAAAATTTCCCTTGAAAATATCGGAGTTCAAGTAAACTTTAAGAACAGAAGACCGGTTTGCTGGCTACGATTTGTTGACCTGATTTTGAAGCGTACTGGATCTCGAAAATCAGTCTAATTTATTTAAAGTCATAGTGTGAAAATTGGTCGCTATGTTGGGCTGATAGATTGTTAGGAAAGAAAAAGTCGTATACGTGTAAGCCGGTCTTAAGAATAAAGGAAGTGATAATAAATGTCTAAATTCTTAAAACAAATTCTTTTCTTCAACACCAAATGAAATAAATGGAAAGTATTCTTTAGAGTTTTATTTTTTGTGCGTTGATGTACATAATGTAAGGGCTAGTAGTTAAAATTAGTGTGTTCCTTTTGCTGTTTTGCTCCGTATTTAAATGATAAGACATTCCTTAAGCTTTTGGAACATTTTATTAAAATATGTAACGTAACCCGTTTAAGCATAGTTGGCTGGCTAGTACCCAGTAAAGTTCAGTGCCTAAGGTCGTTGGCATCATTCTTTCATTTAAAATAAACATCAATGTACATAAAATGATTGAGCTAATATTTTCGATTAAAATGGGATGTCTAGTAAGGCAAATATGAAACATTGTTTAGGGAATCCTCCCCGTCCGTTTTAAAGTATGTTATCTGTCAGGAGCCCCATCTGTAGATCCTTTTCAACATCAAATTGAGATAAAGGTATGGTGTAAGATTCACAATGTGAGACTTAATATCTTTAATTAATACACAGCTGAACAACAACACCTTAACGGCGCTATGTTACGAGGATATTGCTGTTGGGTCAATTCCCGGGTAGGGGAGGGGGGGGGGGGGTACCAAACAGTTGTTTATACGGGGAGGCTCCGCCCCAAGTTCCAACCCCCTACCCTTTTATATACCATTTTTCACGAAAAAGGTACCCCCTTCGTATACCTTCTATTGACAAATGGTATCACTTTCACACACCTTGTTTAGAACTTTGCATCCCTTCTTACTGCTGTAAATGCACTGTCTTTTAAATAGGAATCAATCACACAAATAGAACGTTTTCTCGACTTTATAAAGCCATAAAATTCACCTGTTAGCCCTTTTGAGCCCTTTTACAGACCCAAATGACAGATTTCCCTACCCTTTTATAAACTTCAATGAGTGAAATCCCTACCCTTTCATATACCTGAAGCGTGAAAAAGATACCCCTTCCGGGTGGAGCCTCCCCGTATAGGCCATCATAGGGAGTACCCCCCCCCCCCACCCCGGGGTCAATTCTGTTTGAAGTCATTACTTAGAGCCTTTGCCAGTACACAAAATGCCCCAGTGGAGTTATCAGAAAAAAATTAAACAAATAAAACAAATTTCATAAGGGAGCACTAACTATAATCTTTTTTTAGTTTTTTTTGCAGCTAGGCATAAAATGGCAATTCTTTAAAGTTTCAATCTATGTAGCCTGAGAAAACAGGCGACATTTAGCGTCGCCACCAACGGTTTCCCCCCCGAAATGACGTCTGTGAAACGAGCGCAGAAGTTCCATACTGATGACGCGTCACTACCGAGAACTGGGTAGTTCTTCTGATTGGTCGTGCCGCGTGGGAAATTTGCTTCAACCAATCAGAAGCACTACCCAGATCCCCAGATCTGGGCAGTGACGTGTCATCAGTATGGAACTTCTGCGCGCGTTTCTCAGACGTCATTTGGCGGGGGTGTCGCGAAATGTTGTCTGTTTTCTCAGGCTACAATCCATGTCAATCCCTACCATCCGTAACAAGAAAGAAAACAACAGTTTCGCCTAACTTAAGTCTTCAGCAACAAAACCAGGCCATTATTTTTGGAATTCATTTGATCCCAAGGCACGCTTTAGCCCCGTTTTAGCTTCTCAACAAGGTGCCATATAGCGTGACGATGCCCCCTCAAAGACGCGATTTTATTGAGGAAGAGGTGTACCTTTAACTGGCTGGATAATTACGAAGTCAAGACCTTTTGCAAACGTGGAAATTCTTCCTAGCTGGTGGATTCTTGAAAATTCTTGTTGTCTCAAATTCTAAAAAGGAAAGAATTACTGTCGTTTCTGAAAATAGTTATGAAGCTTACTTTTTGGTCAAAATTTCAGTCAATTTAGGTTGCTAGCTTTCTTTTTCTTTTAGTTTCTTTTCTTTTTTTTTTTTCAAGTACGTGCCTCAGTATTTTCAAAAATTCATTCACTCTAGTCCTTGTGCCACTTTTGACGTCATCGATTTTTCTTAACTCTAACCTTCCGGGATCATTGAGTGACAAGACAAGATTTCTACATTTTTACATGAAAGAAAAGAAAAATGTTTGACGTGTTTTCTCAGACTCGTTGGTAAGACGGAAAGGGGGCAAGTGAATCCCAGACTAGTGCTCTCCCTTTATGTATATGTGGTAAGCGGAGAGTAATCTCGACTCTTATTTGGCCAGTTTTTAAGCTTACTTATCCCATTATAAGTAAGCGGAAGAGGAGAACAAAATGTTTTCAGAATCTCATTAAATCCAGGATGAAAAGTTTATAATGCTGTTCACATGTGACTGTATTTTAAACTCCGTAAGAAGACAAAGTGAAAGCATCCCTCACCTGCAGGGGTTCATGAATTTCTCCCACTCCTCCCCGATTAACGACCTCAACTACTTTCGTTTCATGTGGCCTCATGGGATACGTTGAGAATAAAACAATATGGCGGCGGCCGGTATTCTACGAAATTTGAAAGATGTGGCTCTTCGAACGATAGAAGGCTTTGCACCTGAGCTTTATCAGCTTAACCAACAAATTTGGCGGAAACCAGAACTCTGCTATCAGGAGAAATACGCTCATGAAGTCCTCACAAAATTCTTCAAGGACAAAGGTTTTGAAGTAACAAAGCACTACACGCTAGAGACGGCATTTCGCGCGTCCAGTGGTTCGTGTGGAAAGAGAGTTGTGGGTTTGATTTGTGAGTACGATGCACTTCCGGGTATAGGGCATGCCTGTGGACATAATCTTATCGCTGAAGTTGGAGTAGGTGCTGCGTTAGGTAAGTAAATTTGATAATATAGGCTATTTGCGCAAAGAGGTCATGTGACATCATTTTTATGAAAATAACAGTTCTATGATTTTGCCTTCGAAAAACGGTCAGTGGGTCGAGATCATATCTTAAACAAAATAGTAGTAATTTAGTTTTTCAAATCCGCACCATGTGATTTTTAAAACTATGAATTACCTTTTTCTGAACAGAAATTTTACACTTAAGCTCCGAGGAAATTGTTGAAAAGATGATGTGGTAACATTTTCAGCACATCTGAGCATAACTATCAAATGTTTAACAAGATACAAGCAAAAAGTAGTTTTCGTCGCCATGTTGGAGGGCAAGAGTATGCCCTCCAACATGGCAGCCAATAGAAATCATACTACTTTGTTGAAAAACCAAAGTGCCATAAACTACTTCCCTTAAATGCGTTTCCTCTCAAATTTCGGGTGTAAGATAATATTTATGCGCTTTGACTATTTTGGGCATCTGCAAGATTCCAAGTCATTGTTTAAAGGAAGAATTGGTCACCTGACCTCTTATTGCTAAAGCATACCACAGGCAGCCCAAGCTCAGAATCATTATTTATGATATGTGACATTCCACAGGAAAACGTACACTAATGGCTTTCCATTAAACGGGTGAAACGCATGGCTTCTAAATGCGTTACAAACAGCTTACTTACCTGAAGGGCTCATAAAAAATTTCCAAACGGGTTCCCCAAATGACTGAAAGGCTTAGGAAAATTTTTGAACGGGTTGACATAAACGTTTAGCTCATGAAAAACAATGCAAGCAAACAAGTTGAACGGATCTGATCCACGTTTTGTTTACAATTTTTCTGCTGTATCAAAAAATATCGACTTCCCATTGTTAGCGGCTGAATGACCTGAAAAAAGTAATTTTAAAATTTTGATATTCAAACACAGACTTCATATGGCGATTACCAAGGCAAAATCGTTGATTATTTAATACTCGCTGCTTTTTTGCACTAACAAGGGACTGAACCTTTTCTAACAGCCTTGTATTTTTTTCAAAAACTTTCTCCCTTTGCTGTTTTGAAAGCATTACACACCTGAGTTGAATGCGGGATCTTGTCAAATTTGCAGAAAGTAGATGAAGCAGAGTGATGGTAATGCAACACTAACCAATTCATGACAAACACTTGAATGAAAATGCGGTTGCTCTTAGGGCACAAAAGGTGGCCAGTGTTGCCAGCAATTCATGGAGAAGAGTGAAGTTGATGCTAAACATATTTCGTTTGTAGCAGCAATAACATGCAGAGAGCAAAACTATTTAAAGGGCTTTGTTTACATACGGCTTCGATTCATTGTCTGATAAGGGATAATTAATACTGACAGCAAACCTGTTTTCTCTACTTGTTCAAGAATAAAATGGTAGAAATGCATGAAGGATGGTGCGAGGAAGGTGAAAGTATTTTTTGACTTGGATTGCCTGAAAAAGATCAGGAAAAAATCTAGAATCATTTACGTACCCGTGGTACTGTTCATACGCGCAAAAATTAATAAGTGTTAACAGCTGACAAACATAGCTAAATTTGTGCGAATGAAGTCAAACAAAATCTATGACCTAAAACTTGATTCACTTAGTTTCCTAACACTAATCACTAAACTTCAGATTCATTTGGCATTTGGGATTCTGCAAATTACCCCTGCCATCATTCCACAGAAAATAGCTCAAGTCATTCAAAGGCATCCAATAATGACCAAGCTGTTTGAAAGGGACAGACAGGTGACCAAGCAGTTCGAACGGCCCGATGTTTCAAATGAATGGATGGCCAAGCTATTCGAACAGAATGATGTTTCTAATGAATGGGTGACCAAGTCGTTGGAATGGCCTGATGTTTCCAATGAACAGGTGACCAACATGATGGTTTTAACAAATGGGTGACCAAGCCGTTCGAGCGGGTTTATGTTTCTAATGAACGGGTAACTAAGTTGTTTGAACGGGCTGACGGTTTGAATGAACAGGTGATCAAGCTGTTCGAATGGCAGGCAAACGGCTTGTGAACAGAAAGCATCTTTTGCATCTCAGCGTCTTGAATTTTTTTCGCCGATGGGTCTCTGAGTTTAGGATTTGTTGTTTTTTCATTCTGTTTGGTCTTAAGGAGCTCAGAGTCCATAGATACAGCTTATCAAACTGAGCTAGTAGCTTAAGACAGTAGACCAAGGCAAAGCAGTATATTGGTTGGCTTCTATTAGCTTCCATTGTGCTTAGCCTTGTTTGTATTATTGTCTTGAAATTTTTGCGCTTAGAGTCTCCGGCTTGAATTTTTTAGAGGTAAAGTCTTCAGGCTTGGACTGAATAAAAACCCTCAAGTCTCAGTCTCAAATTTGAAACCAGGGACCTCACAGTCCTTCACCTTCTATACCCCTTTTTGATCCAAAACTGACTTCACTGTTGAAGTATCCTTGTCAACACTGAAATTTACTTCCAAACATTTGAACCTCCCAATAATTCTAGGCAATTTTAAATTTAAAAAAAAAATTCAGAATACCACTGTATTAGACTGGTGAGAACTACAACAAAGACTGTCTTGAATTTACATGTATATTTTAAGGTATAAAGGCAGCACTTGAAGCTTCAAACCAGGATTTGGGGAAAGTTGTTGTTCTTGGAACCCCAGCAGAAGAAGGTGGAGGTGGAAAAGTCAAAATGATTCAAAATGGTTGCTTTGATGAGGTTGATTTTTGTTTAATGGCACATCCAAAGTCATTCAGCTGTGTTTTTCCAACATGTTTGGCAATGCAGGATGTCAAGGTGACTTTCCATGGATTGTCTTCTCATGCGGCAGCATTCCCATGGGAAGGAATCAATGCATTAGATGCTGCAGTAATGGCCTATAGTTCTCTAAGCGTTCTGCGACAGCAGTTAAGGCCCACATGGCGTCTTCATGGGATTATAACAAATGGTGGAGCTAAGCCGAATATAATCCCTGATAAAACATCAATGGAATACTTTGTGAGGGCTCCAACAGAGGGAGAATTAAATGAACTTCGCGAGAAAGTACACAGGTGTTTTGAGTCAGCAGCTCAAGCCACTGGTAAGTTTTAAATAGGACAATTATTTTCAGATTATCTGCACGGGAGGGTTAACTTTGTAACACATCTATAGAGTGCCATTGTTACTACTTATGTGCTGTACTTGATAATAGGTGTCGAAGTTTTAATTTGAAACTGAATGCTGGTGAGGGGAAAAAAGAGGAGAGGTATGCAAAAAAATTTGGTCAGTTCAAGAGTCCGGGTGGGTCATCTCCAGTCAAATTCTTCACAGCTCATCGGTGAATTGGCCACAAGTGGTTGGGCCTCTTTGTGGTACTACAGCTCAGCCCCTGTACAAAGATACCCTTTTGCAGAGGACCCCATGGGCCTCTGTGTGGTGCTAGAGCTCAGCACCCATACAGGTATTCCCTTCAAAAATCTTAAACAGGACTGTCATTAAGTTTTTCAGCAGCCGTAACACAAGAAGATTTGCCTGTAACATCTCACAAAAATTTATAGTACCTCCTTTAGCTTTCCACTTTGATCACCTGTAACATCAAGTGAGTTTAGCCATAACAGGTGTTATTAGACTATATGGGTTACGGCCCTTAATGACAGCTCTGTTAAATTAGTGAAGGTCCCGAAGGTGTACTATGTGGTGCCAGAGCTCAGCCGCTGTACTGGTATTCCCTTTAATAATATTAAATTAGTGGAGGTCTAAAGGGTCTACTGTGTGGTGCTAGAGCTCAGGGACCCGTTTCTCGAAAGTCCTGGTAACTTTTTGGGCCTGAAATCAAATGTTCAAATCGAAATATAAAGAATAAGAGCGCTGGTCCTGGCTAGCAAACTACTCCATTTTGTTTCATTAACTGATGGTTTTATCATGTTAGATGCCAAACTATTGAAACCTCGACCTTTAAAGTAAACGGCAACAGCTTACCGGGCCCGTTAATTATTGGGACTTTCGAAAAACGGGCCCCAGGCCCCATACAGGTATTCTCTATAATGATCTTAAATTAGTGTAGACATCTGACATCAGACGACTGTCATCAGACAACAAACATCAGACGTCTGACATCAGACATCAAACGCCTGACAGAGACATCAGTCATCTGATATCTGATTTTAACCGTCTGCCAGCAGACATCAGACAATAAGCATCAGACGTCTGACATCAAACAACAGACGTCAAACACCAGATGTCTGAAATCTGACCACAAACATGAGACATCTGACATCAGTGATCAGACAACAAACATCGGATGTCTGACGAACATCAGAGAAAAGACGCCTGACATCAGACGTCAAACATCTGACATAAGACATCAGTTGTCTGCCATCAGACAATAAGCATCAGATGTCTGACATTAGAAATAAACATTAGACATTGGACATCAGACTTCCGACATCCAACAATAAACATCAGACGTCTGACATCAGACATCTGACATCGGACGACTGACATCAGATCAGACATCAGACAACAAATATCAGACATCTGATGAATATCAGAGAAAAGACGTCTGATATGAAAGGTCTGACATCAGTCGTCTGATATCAAACATCTGATAGGAGACATCAGTCATCTGACATCAGACAGTAAGCATCAGATGTCTGACAACAGACATTGGACATCTGACATAAAACAACAGACGTCCAACATCAGACATCAAACATCAGAGCTCTGATATGAAACGTCTAACATCAAAGAAAAGACTGATATTAGATGTCTCACATCGAACGTCTGACACGAGACATCAGACATCTGATAACAGACATCTGACATGTACGTCCATTTGTGCTTCAAACCGAAGGTATATGCCGCATAGCAGGCTTGTGGTTGGGTTGCTGCAAACTCTGCCAGTTTCACTTCCTGGCCAACCCAGTCGTCCGCCTTTTTACTTACAAACTCCTCAAGATAAGATCTTGAGCCGAGTACTGCTCCTAATAATAATAATAATAACAATAATAATAACAATAATGATGATTATTATTATTATACTCTGGGCATCCAGACATTTGTACTGCGATAATAATAATAATAATAATAATAATAATAATAATAATAATAATAATAATAATAATAATAATAATAATAATAATAATAATAATTAACCCCCACTATAATTTTTTAGAGAAATGCAATGTGTGCCTTACACTGTTCTTTACTTTAACAAATAACAGGTTGTACTGTGGATATAGAATGGAACTCCATGGTTTATTCCAACATGGCAACAAATGAACAATTAGCAGTGGTCTATCAAAAAAATGCGGAAGAACTTGGCTTGTCTTTTCCATCTCGCGAGGAGCAAGCCAAAGCAACATTTGGCTCTACAGATATGGGTAATGTCTCCCATATAAAACCTTCCATTCATCCTTATTTTGATATCGACACATCTGTGGCCAATCACACGCGAGACTTTACTGAAGCAGCAGGTAGGACAGTAGCTCATGTTAGAGCAATTACGCAAGCAAAGGTAATGGCATTGACTGCCTTGGATATTTTGTGGAATGATCAAGTCTGGGGATTAGTTGTAGCTGATTTTGAGAAAAATCACGGAAAAAATTAAACCTAGAGTCTAACATTTGTAATTGGAACATTATTTTTTCCTTGCTCACTGAGATGTCATCATCCTAGACCTGTGTGTCCTAAACAAACAGTGAATTAACTAAATGAACTTTTTTGCCTCAAGGCTTCCTTATCCTATATAACTTTGTTTTGTTTGGTAAGAAATCTAACAAAAAACTTTTTGCAAGGTTAAGAGTTTGATTTGTGCTGCGAACTTTTTACATGCCAAACCAAGTATGCAGTGGATGATATTGTACAAATGTCAGCAAATGTTCTCTAGCTAAAAAGGTCAAAGAGTGTAAACTTTTGATTGCCTGATCTGCGGTCTTCAATGGGGCAAATGATTTAAAAGGGAAAATTGTAATATATACAGTGCGCTAAAAATATACAAGGGAATAATTAAGAATTTTTGCTAAAAAGAATGTTTGAATATTGTCTTTAGCCAAGTTAGGAATAGGAAATTTAGTGATAAGGGATAAAAAGCTCTTGCAGCAAGGATGATCTCTAACAACAATCCGAGTACCTAGATAATGCATTCTAACAAGAGATTAATAATTCTAAACAGCACTCTAAAACATTGTTATTCATTCATATTTAATCCTAGGGCAACTTTAACCTTCAACTGTTCAATTTTCCCTCAAAATCCATGGTTAGAATCTTAGCATTTTATTTTTTGCCCTCTTGTTGGTATTTCAACCTTTTTTGACATTTTTAACTCGAAAGAGTCAGTTTTTCATCTGGTCGTGTTGGGTTGGTAATCAATAAAATGTACATCCTCTTTATTTTAAAATCCTTCTTCTCTAATAAAGAGTGATTAGAAAAGAGGGGAGACAGGTATACAGGCAGCTGGTCAGACTGATTTTAAAACAGGTATGTAGTAATAGAATAGACCTTTAAGGCCCTGTCAACACTTGTCCGGATATTTTTGAAACTGACAGAGGTTTTTTTTTATCCGTTTTTGGAAACGATGCATGTCCACACATACCTGTATTCGAATCGCTTTCGCCTGTTCAAACAAATCGCGAAAACGATCATGGTGATACGATTGCATGCCTTACAGAGCATGCGCTGCATAATGTATTCGAAAACCTTTCGTTCATCCTCATCAGACATCTGACATCAGACACCTCAGATGTCTGATATTAGACGTCTAATATCAGACATTAAACATCAGAAGTCTGACATCAGACTTCAGACAACAAACATCAGATGTATGACAGTAGACATCAGACGTCTGATGTGTGTTGCCTGATGTCAGACAACAAACATAAGACGTGTGATGTCTCATGGCGGACGTCCAATGTCAGATGTCTAGTATCAGACGTCTGTTGTCTGAAGTCTGTCTGATGTACACATCTGATATCTCATGTCTTATGTTTGTTTTCAGACATCAGACGTCTGACATCGGGCAACAAACATCAGATGTCTGATATCTAATGTCAAAGGTCTGATGTTTGTTGTCTGAAGTCTGACTTCAGACGTCTGTTGTCAGACATCTGATGTCAGGTGTCTGATGTTTGTTGTCTGGTGTCAGACGTCTGTTGTCTGATGTGAGACATCTGATGTGTGTTGTTTGATGTCAGATGTCTGATGTCACACGTCTGATATCTGATGTCTTATGTTTGTTGTCAGACGTCTGACATGAGAATCTGACATCAGGCAACAAGCATCAGACATCAGACATCTGATGTTAGACATCTGTTTTCTGACATCTGATCAAACGTCTGGTGTTCGATGTCAGACGTCTAAAGTCTGATGTCAGACGTCTGTTCTGTTATTTGTTGTCCGATGTCAGATGTCTGCCCTTGCATCAGGAACCCGGCCAGACAGGGGTCAAGGCCTGGCCTGAAGCCGGGGTGAGACTGGGCTTTGGTCGGGTTGGCCAAGGGATAAAAAAACCGGGAAAGCCACGGCCACAGCGGCAGCCCAGCCTGGCCTGGCCGCAGTTGGCCGAGGCTAAAATTGAGAACGCAAAGCAAAAAAACATCAATGCAGGGATGTCAAAAGTAGCCGGCTACCGGCAAAAATGGCCGCCTACATGGTTAGTATCAGCTGGCTACTTGGCTTGGCTTTTCTTTACAGATTGCGTTTACTAACCAAAATATTCCTGGACTGGCAGCTTACTTTGACAACTCAGCTGTGTACTTCAAAACTTCCTGACATCCCTGTAAATGGTCTGCATGTCCTGGACAGGCCACAGTTGGCCAGGGTCAAAACTGGCAAAAACTGGCAAGGAAAAGCAGAAAATTTTAGCCTGCAATTGGCCTGCACTGGCTGCGGCTGGCTGGGGCTAAAGAACCTCGGCCAGCCTGGCCAGGATCAAGTTACAGGGTCTGCATACTTGTTCAGAGTTTACCTTGAGTGGTCAGTCTTATAGAATATAGTCCACACAAGCTGCCTGACTTGCACTATTATTAAAATGACTATTATAGCAATGCTGAGTCAAAAGTCAGTTTAAGCATACCAAGCTAATCTTAATTTCATCTATGTATTGATCATGAAAATTTATTCCAAACATATTCTACCTTAACTGTGTCTATCCCATGTTTTTAAACACACATGTATACAAAAAATGAATTTCTTTAAAAACTTTGTCCATGATTATGATGACATATAAAACTGAATGATGTGATAAAAAATATAGTACATTGTGGTTTTAGTATGTTCATGTCATGCACCTAGAAAGAAAGTTAAAATAAAATTAACATCTCAAAAAAGCTTAATCATTTGCGGTATGTTTCTTGCCACTCCTTGCCCTTTTTTTTTAGGAAGGGTCAAAGAATTTCATTAATTTTTGAAACTTCAGTGTTGGGGAAAACCTTGGTCACAAGAGCTGCAAATGAAAGCAAAAGAAGACTTAATTAGAACTTACGGTAATAAATTAATAATGGAAGCACTAAGGCTTTCAGTTACCAAAAAGGGCGGTCCAGACCCCTTTCTCCACACCTCTCACTGGATTTGCCCCTGGAAGTTTTCTTTGGAACTTCCCTGGAACAGAAGCACACAGTCTGTCGAGGTCCGGCTTCAGTACTAATCTGAACCGGAATTATGCTCACGGCAAAAACATCTCGCCTTGTCTGCAGGGCCTTTCTTTTGCTTGCTCGATGAAAGATCGAATCAATTTAGGTTTCTGGGAAACTGCCCACTTACCCCTCCCCTAGCCCAACATTTGGCCCCAAGTGAGACGCAAATGTTAACGTTGAGTTAGGGGAGGGGTAGGTGGGCAGTTTCCCAGAAACCTAAACTGATCCGAAAGATCTTTGTTGAGCAGGCAATTGAGCAGGCATTGACTTGACGCAACCTAGTCCCTAGGCGATCTCTCCTTGCCCGTTGTCCGCGCGAAGTCTGGGAAAGGGCGGACGAGTCTCTCGGTGACGTCACAGCTCACAGTAGAGTCCAGGATTGACCGAGCCGAGTACTCCGAGGGACTAGGCAGGGCTTGACAAGGGCTTGACTTTGACTTGGGCTTGACACGTTTCAGGCCAAGCCTCCTTTTTTCTACCTCGACCAATAAGAAGAAGGCAAAACGAGACTCTGCTTGCAGTGTTCATTATCGCCATACCTTCATAGTTTATCTACTCTCTAATACAGTAACAAAACAGAAGTAAACAAGGCACATCCCTACTTTAAAAATAAATCTAAGGATTTTCACACTACATGTACATTAACTGTATTTATTTAATTAATCATTTATTTACAGACGTTGTAGAATAAGACACATCCCCACTTTAAAAATTGATCTAAGGACTTTCATACGACATGTACAGTATCAGTACAAATCACGGATAAAAAACGACGTTTACCCCGATCTTCGGTCATTTTCAAGTGAGTAAAAAAAAAAAAGAGTTAAATTAAAAGAATCTTAGAAAATTCTTATCTCTAGTTCTGTGCTACAAGATATTTTTTGGAATAGATAGCCTTTCTTTTTCAGACTTTTTTGAACTTACTAAGTGTAATCGAACTAGAACCAATCACGATTATAAGCTGTATGTAAAAGTTGCCATCCTAAAATGCTACAAATATTCTTTCTTTGTAGGATGTTAAGGAGTGGAATAACTTGCCTAAAGATGTTGTACACGCAGGATCGCTGACTTTATTTAGCAACATATTAAGGATTTATATGAATATTGATTAATACGACTGTAAATAGTTTCAATTACGATATGCAAATGATGTTTTTTATTCTAGCTTTTAGGTTTTAGATTTTTCTCTATGTATTCAATGTTTTAGATTCCAGATTTTACCTTTTCATCTTTTATTTTGGGGAATCTTTTATACAGGGTTAACCTCTAGATATCCCCTTTCGAGATATATTTTGTAACTTTAGATTTTATCTTTTGAATAAAATATTTTATTGCATTGTATTGTATTGTATAGAATTAGCATATATCAGGGGCACCCAACGACAATTTTCGGAAGAATATCTGTTCGGAAGACGATTTGAGATCTAGAATTTTCAAAACACATTTGTTGTAAAATTTCTTGCTTGCCTGCCTCTCCTAGGATTTTCGAACATCTAAAAAATGGTATAATTGCCTATTTTTAACGGATTTTAACCCTAAAAAGGTCACCTAGAATTTTCGGAAGCCTTTTTCTGGCTGAAATTTTCGAAAAGGTAAGTTTTGAACCCTATAATTTTCGGATCACTAGACTTTCAGCTAGGAAATCCGAACAGATGGAAAATTTTTAGGGGATAAAAATATGCCTATATCTACCGTTTAAATACTAAAATTCGTTTAACAATACTATGTTTAAGTGGTTTTGAAGTATATTCTCGTTGGGTGCCCCTGATTTATATGTGTAAGGTGTAAAAATAAGTTAAGAACTATAACAAATGTTTGAAAATGGTAAAGAATGAAATAAAGCATGCAGAAAAAAACAACAATAGAATTTAAAGATCTTAGAAATAATTTTAGCATTTTAAAGAAGTGTAAAAGCAAAGTTGATTGCCTGGTGCTTGAAATGTTTTGTTTTTATTAACGAACTGAGTACTTAATGTACAATCAGACTCAACTCGTGCAAAAGTTTTTAAATAGCTCTTTTAATTAGATTCCTTTTTTTTTTCTGCATGCTTTATTTCATTCTTGTATCATTTTCAAACGTTTTTTGTAGTTCTTAACACATTTTACACATGTATGCTAATTCTTTTCACTCTTTTTTTTTACTGACTTGAAAATGACAGAAGATCGGTCGAAAAGTCGTTTTTTATCCGTGATTTTTACATGTACATTAACTGTATTTATTTATTTAATCATAAAAGACGTTGTAGACCAGAACACTTATTTTTAAAAAGCTTTCGGAACTACTGCGCCTACTTGAAAGCTCTTCGGCCAGAAATTGTGGTTCAATTTTATTGTTTTTCTCTTTTTCAACATAGTTTCCTTTTTTGGTTATGATAGTGTATAAAATAATGAGTCTGGAACATGAAACGCGATATAAAAGTTAGTCTCAAAAAACCTAACGGAACTTTATTTTATTTTCTAGTGTTCGGGTGAAAACTTTATCCACTACAGTTTTTCCTCCCACGGCTTAACTGGAAAATATGTACGTTCGCAAACAGTGTTGTTGCAAAAATACTTTTTATTTAACCTAGCGCTCATGGGAAATTTTGTAATTATAATATTTCTTGATTGTTTTGATAACCCCCATTAAAATTCAAGTTTCCTAGCAGTAATACTTATTAGCATTGGCCGTGCATCTTGAGCTGTCTGTTCATAAAATAGGCATGCAGAGTTAATGTCAACCCCCGCCCCCCAAACAATTTCTTGTTGAAGATTCGATGACTGCAGCGAAAGAAACAAGCATTTGTTTACAAAATCAGCACCGGCAATTTTGTAGTTTTAAATACAGCCGGGAGTCTCTACGTTAAGCATTGACTTTAAGAGAAATCTATTCAAATACTGCCTTTTTCTGTTAGTCTTTCCAAAAATATAACAACCAAACAGACTTCAGTGCAACGCAAATAAATATTGAACAGCATGTTTATGGTTGCTTCTTTGAAATTTCCACTGAAGTTCAGCGAGTTGAATAAATGTTACTTGTTTGCAGCAATTCACCATGGTAACGAGCGGTACAGACCTTGGGACTCTTTGTTTTATGGTAAACCCTGGTGAAGTGTGGGAATTTATCATTTATTATTTATTGTCTGAGTGTTAGTCGCTGTACTCAGATCCATAATGACATTGCACCTGTCAATTCTGTGAAGGGTATTGACCAGAGTCAAGTTATATACGGCTGCGTATTTCAGTGTGCTGTCCGAGGATCCTTTATCCCTGACACCGATTGAAGACTGGTTTAAGAAAGAATGCAGTTAACCGGTTAGTATAAAAACTAGACTTAAAAAACCTAAACTAATTGAAATGTCCATTGTAGAACGTAAACTGAGATGCGTTGTATGCCGATGCTGTCTTTCTTAATTTTAATATTTTTCCTTTGCAGCCCTTTGCGGTTTTGCGCTCATTTTACTGTTCGATGGTGCTGTCGGCCAAGGTAGATTACCCTGTAGCCGCGATCAGGTAAGCACAGCATCCGTGTCTTCGTCCGTGTTGCAAACTCGTCTTGCTAGGCTCCATCATAAGTTCTCGTTACCACGAAATGGCGTAGAAAAGTCATTTTCTTGTAGTCAATTAAGGTTCTTTTGTCCTATGGCAAAAGGCAATATTATTGTTGCAACAGCGTCTCAAAAGTGTTCTAATCACTACATTTTGGGTGTACGTGTTTTAAGGGCAATTTCTATGACTGACTTATCGATTTTCTTCTCTGTAGTCTTTTACGAGTGAAGTGCTTTACCGTTTAACGGTTTAAGGCCGGTTCTTTAATGCGAGTGAAGCCAGTGTTTAACAATACCGTTTTCTAAGTCATTTTCAGTTTGCCCAACGCTTTTATCTAAACACCGATTATCGTGAACAGTTTCATGCAAGCAACAAGGCAGACCGGAGAAACACTTGTCTTCTTAAAATAACTCACTTAGAAAGAGATCTGAAGGTCTAGTGATTTCTTAGACCGCGGCCTAAGTTAGACTTTGTTAGACGTAACCGGTGCAATTGAAGTGTTATTTTCTTGGTTTCTTCCAAAGTGAAGCTTTTATTGTCAAATGCCCCGTGGTATCTTTAACGCAGA
The DNA here is from genome assembly GCA_964035705.1 of Porites rus. NCBI lineage: Eukaryota > Metazoa > Cnidaria > Anthozoa > Scleractinia > Poritidae > Porites > Porites rus. Next base: position 25,665,601 of record OZ037993.1, read on the forward strand.
AGTTCTCCTTCGCCTCATTGTCTATGATAGCACCTCCTGTGTGGCATATAAATTTATTTACACAACCATCGTTAAGATTGTCCAAACTCCGGCGATCTTTTATTTTTCTCATCAAACCTCGAGTGAAAACTATAAGTGCGAGGAAAGGTAAGCTCTGTGGCAATTTTAGTCTGCAGTCGGATAAACCTGATAAAAAAAACAGAAATTGATGTCATCAAAAACTCATTCTTGCATCTTTTTTCTTGGCTTCGATACCTGCTGCGAAGGTGCAATTAGTCAGGTCGATGACGCAATGTTGTCTGTAATAGCCAAGTTGAAGAATTCCGACCTTGAAGACTCTACAGCAAATTTGTAATCGCTACGCAAATTATAGTCGTGTGTAGCATAGCACTGAGATGTTTGCAGTACGAAATTACTTGTTTCACTGTAAAATTTCAAGACCGTGAGCTTGTGGTAAACTTACGACTTTCTTTGACTTAGCATTGCCTTGCCTCCCCCTTGAATGTTGTTGTTCTCAAGTTAATTCTTTTAGAATCTTAATTTTATTTGTCAGATTCCTTTGTCTCGTAGTTTTTATTTTGGGTCACTATTTTATGCTAAAATATTGCAGTTTGAGCTCAGTAATATATTTTATCCCTAAAAACTATTTTAAAATAATTACTAATTTTTCGCTTTTGGCAATATATATTCTGTATTAGAATTTTGCTCCAAGTAAATCCGAAATTGATTTGGAAGTTATAACTTCAACTTACTCGTGTTTTTATTTTCTTTATTTTCTGTTTGTTTATGTTTGGGGTTCACTGTCGAAGTGCCTGTTCCGAATTCGAGTTTAGCAGGTGTTTTGAATTTTGTCCGCAAATTTCCATGATCCTGGCAGTGCTGTTAATTACGAAACTAAAGAAAAGAAAAGTTTAATTTATCGACACTCTTCAACCAATAATGCAACGTCTACAAACAATACCGGCGATATATTTTGTTTCAATTTTGGGAAAACACGTCCAACTTTTTTTGAAATAATGGAAGATGCTAATTACGTGGCATTTTACTGGATTGCAAACTGCGTTTTATTGCAAGTTAAGGCAATTTCTAAAGCAGGAAGACTTCTTAACTTTTGTTAAGCAGATGCTAGGTGGAGACGTCATTGCATTTAATTTATTTACCCACGCTTCGCAGTGGAGAAGGTACTCAGCTGTCAGACTCTTTTTTAAGACTTATGAAATACTAAATTTTTCAATTTGATGATTCGTTTTTGTGCTGTGAGAATTAAGAGCTTAAACTAAGAGCTTTTTAAAGAAGTATACCATTACTATTTTTTAATTTTTTTTTTAAATAATACCATTGCTATGGTTACCTGCCTGCTTGCAACTTGTTCAAACGATAGAAATTTGATAGAGCTAAGCACAGGGATGCTTTAAAAAAGGTATGGTTGTCATTTTCACCGCTCAAAGTTTGATATTTTTCCCACATACCACTAGTTCAGTTACGTAAACGTTTTGAAAGTTTTTTGGTGTTTTCAACGGAACCTGCAGTCGTCATGGCTTACGTGATGTCTGTTGTAAGGAGCATGAATCCCATTAGCTTGAATTTCTTAACAGCTTAGATCCCTCTAAAAGTCCAAGTAGCACTTGTACTGCGCAGGACTTTCCTTTTTTCTCGGACAACGTTTTTTCTTAGAATGGTCCGCCACAGGCAGTCAAGTAAGTGCGAGAAAATCACATCGTGTAAGACGCTTGCTCACTATTTTACTTAGACATGACCACAAAATATCTTTTATATCTTAGGTCCACTGCCTGGCTGAGCAGACATGTGTCCCACGCTTTAAATTTCGTTGCGGCAATCAAAGCTGTGGTCAAAACAAAACGCTCTGTGGTCCACCGCATGAATTAAATTGCATTGTTGGAAACACGTGTCATGAAAGAAACGACAGCAACCCTTTCGGCGGGGGAGGCAACCCTTTGAGTTGGGGAGGCAACCCTTTCGGCGGAGGAGCCAACATAGGTGGTGGCAGTAACTCTTTTGGCCCAGGCAACCGCGATGACGATGATGATGACGGTGGCAACCCTTTCGTCCCCCCTCGTCGCCGATCTCGGGGCGGAGAGCAGACTATGGATCAGGGCAATGGCTTTGGACACGATCAAAATGCTACTAGATTATTGAGGAGGAAGGTGCAAGGTAGATCGTTTAATCGCTCGATCATCGAGGAGGTTCTTGAATCTGAAAATTACGAAAACGATTCGTTGGGTGGCCAGAGTCCGAAAGAGTGCGGTAGATTTTATTCTCCTGGTATCAAGGACGCCATAAGGATGCTGATGCGTCTGATGGATCTAGATGACCACTGTTGCGAAATGAATGAGAATCCTCAACGTTTCGCGCGGAAACTTCGGAATATCACCCGACAGTTTCAATGCCCCAAGCGAACCAAATTCTGCCCTTTCCGCTTTCTTGTTAAGGGTAACGGATGCATACCCATGGAAAAAAAGTGCTCCGCGGTACACGGAAATCACTTTGACGAACCCTGGTCTCCTTGCCGAAAAATGCCCAAAAAAGGATTTAAGTACTGCAAACTTTTCAGTGCTGAGATTCCTAAGGAGATGCCGTGTTCTCATCGTCCTGTAATGAAGTGGATGGCAATGAACAACACCCGCGTTTCCGCCACAGGAAAGAAGTGTCGTAACGGCACAAGATTCTACCTTTCGACGTTTGACTGCAGACCTGAGGGACAGGGTAGTGGATTTGAAGATCTAACTCGTCGAGCATCCAAATTTCTCTGCGACCCCTCCAAACGTCTTTGTGTCGGATGCGGAGTTAGTTGCCGCTCGAAAGAGATAGAATGCCCGCGGAGAGCCAACATGAGCATGGCAATTCGTGAAGCTGCGCTTAATCTTGAGCCAAGTAAGTTGCCTTCTTTTTTAATCCCTTTAAGCCCCAATATCCAAATGCAAATTCTCCAGACTGACCTCCATACATTTCCTTAAAGAATTGTTTGAGAGAATATGTTTGCTGATCAAAGCTTTTCCCATCAGATGATCATTTCATTAATTCTGACAACATCTTCTCTAGTTTATATACTGATATTGTTAGGAGAAAATAGACTTTGGTCACTCTTGGGACTTAAAGGGTTAAATTGGCTATGTCCCCAGGATATTGCTGTTCTCGGACAATTCTGTACTGAAGTCATTACTTAGTGCCTTAACCCGTACACAGAATGCTCCTGTAGGAAACGAATTTCATAAGCGAGCACTCAACATAATAACTTTTTTGGTGGTCTTTGCAGGCATAGCTTTAAAACTTGAAAACGTTGGCCCAACTTTGTCAAGTATCATCTACTTTTATCCTGGCCATCCTTTGCAACAGACCAAAGGAAACAGTTTCAGTGCCTAAATATAGTCTGAAATAACAAAACAGGGCCATTATTTGAGGAATTCAATTGATGCGAAAAAGGTTTTTTCCTTAAAAAGAGTGACGTAGCTTCTTTCAGTTAAGCACGTTTGTATTACCTTGCTGTATTACGAGTCGTTTTTTCCCATGTTGCCACCATTATAGTAAATTCACTTTGTACTTTTGTCCACAGGAATGATCAGAGATGATGCTCTTCGTAACCTTACCAAAGCAGGTAAAGTAATGATCTCAATGTCACTAGGGTTTTACAGCAATGGTTTCACGCGCAAAGAAGTTTAAACAGAAACAAGATAGAATGATGGGGCAGGGAGGGAAATGCTCAGTCTAGCCCTTGAGATACTGTATTTATTCGATTAACCGCCCTGGGCACTTTTTACATTATTGGACCTTGGGAGGGGTCGTTTATTCGAGGCTGGGGGCTTATTAAATTTTCACCATTTTCAGCAGGTGTAGTATGTTTGCTTTGTAACAAAGCAATAAATGGTAATAACAAAACGCGAAGATCTAACAAAGAAAGGTTTCTGTAAAATACTCCGAAGAAAACTCCGTCTTCAGGGAAGTACATATTCAATTTCAATGAGTGGGAGGGGGAAGGGGTGGGGTGGGCGCTAATTAACTTTTTCCGCCTTTAGTCGAGGTGGGCGCCAATTCGAGGTTGGGCGCTTATTCGAATAAATACAGTATGTGAATTTGTTCGCCAAAGTTACTTTCAGACCAGTAGGTGGTTTTCATGCAATCTCGGGAGACACAAATAACAATGGTGAAATGAACAAATGCTGGTGGACAAACAAAGCGAGCTAATGAGCGATCTTTTGTTTACCGTCCACCAGCATGGCGACAATGACGTAACGTGAAAACCACCTACTGAACGCTTACTGGGAAGTTGGTTTCCAGAGAGGTCCTCAGACGTTTATTCAGTGTGTTGGCAAGAGAGAATTCAACAGTTGCCATTACAATATTCTGCGTTGTTTGCCTTAATTTATTTGCGCCTGGACTTGGAGACATTTCAAATAATCGATAAAAATGTGCGGACGTCTCAAGAATTAGACTTCCGTTTGATAAAAACCTCTAAAAATAACATTCACATAGACCGGTCAACGCCGTAAGATTTCCTCTCTGTCTTCCTTACTTTTCTAGTCTTCTGCCATATTTATTGCAAGGCAGCGCATATATAACTTCAGTTAGTCAATTTGAGTGTCGGAATAGGTAGCTGTGAAATACTAGTTAAACGACACCTCTCCGAAATACTTTTGCATGGGGCTTTTTGCTTTCTCTTGAATTTTTACATTGATCGCTGTAAGGACTGAATGCGGTAATCTACCTGCCAGCTAACAGCCTGTTCACAGACCCTCCATTATTACTCTTTAGAGATCATCAAGCGTGCGTATGAGAGCCGCGGTGGATTTATTGACCACTAGCGCAAGCGAGTGGGTGTGAGTTACTTAACAAGTGAATTCGCGCTGCCTCAAACGTTATCTCGCTTGTTCCATTTAGTTTAATTCGTCCATTCGTTATTTGGCAAATGTTGACAGATTTTTCTGGAGTTGAGTTCTAAAAGACTGTATCGAAGTTCAGCAAAAGAAAAAGAAAGTCGTTGTCTTGTGTTGTGACGTGTTGACGGTAATGAAAAAATACAAGAAAGTGTGCTGCACATGCAAAGTTGTTGTTGTTTCCCCAATCTAATGCTACTGCTTCTTTGACTTCCTCGTTGACGTCGCCGTCGTCGTTGCTTAACTCCCTTCTGTGATCCATAGGTTGGGCTCCGTTTTGCCTTCTCAGCAAAAAACTTCTCGCGCGCACTTTAGATGGGCTTTTAAAGTGCTTTTCTCGTGATGCACACTGTCGCCAAACCGGCTTCAAGAAACACCTCAACTGTATGGCAGGCGAGGACTACTGTCAGAAACTCCACTCGTTTACTCGTCGCTTCTCCACAAAGACTCATGACAATTGTCGTCTCCTGAGGAATAATCCAGCCAAGTTTGAAGAGAAAATAAAAGGAAATTGGAGTGAGAAACCCTGGGGAGGAAAATGCTATCGTGGGCATGTTTTTTGCCCGATTACGATGCGTTGTATACGTAACGATAACACTTCCAACTGCAACGCGAATGAAAAGTTTTGTCAAAAGGATGATGAGAGTATCCCTTGGAAGACGAATCATTCCCTGGAGGCAGGGGACAAATTCTGCCACCGTTTCCTGAGGTATGCAAGAGTTCTTTAGGCATGCCTACTTTTAAATTGTCGATGAGCATAATATACCGTATATTCTCGATTAAACGCCGTCCTCGAATAAAAGCCGCATATAAAAGAAAAATTATCAATAAATACGGCACCCAATCAGAACAGTGCGGCGTTTATTTGAGGATATACGAAAACCTTCTGTACATCTTCGTAATCTACATAATCAAGACAAATACGATTCTATCTCAGCATAAAAGAAAAAGAAAAAACAAAGCGAGTCATTGGAACTCTTATAAACATCCTTCTGGTTATGTAATACATGTCATTTATCGTAGTGATTTAAGAAACGTGATTTTCAAATAAACGCCGCCGATCATTTGCAGTCGATAGTGGGCATCTTTTGCGGTCGACGATCATCTGTGGTCCATTTTGGGGATCAATTGCGGTCTGGGGATAATTTGCGGTACTGTATAGACCTTCCTGGCTCCAGTAGCAGTGACCTTGGCTCGTTATGTCACTGAATTCACCCACTGTTTTTATTTGTACCAACACCTTAGAAAAGGGGTACTAATGTTACATCATTGTACTCTAACTTAACTCTCTACTAGCCTGACACGCCCGGGGGTGGGGTGGGCGGGGGGGTACTGCCATATATGAGCTATATAGGTATGTGCCGCTGTGAAGGGTATGGTTTTCAAGCAGTTTATTCTAGGATAGGGTATATAAATCAGAACATTTGGGTCTAGAAAAGGGTATCATTTTTCAGGAAACTGATCAGTTGGTTGAAGATTTTATCTAGACAAGAGAAACAGCTACTCTAGGATAGGGGGGATTTGGGCAGTTTACTCTAGTATAGGGTAGGAAAATTCAGCTGAACTAGCTCTGGTATAGGTTAAGGGTTACAGTTTCCCAGCGGCACATCCCCACCCAGAAATTCCTAAAGTACCCCCCCCCCCCCGGGCTGACACGTCTCTATTTACACGGACATTAGAGCATCTATCTAAGAGAGATTAGACTATTGTCTTAAATTAAAAAAAAAGCAACATGAAATAAAAATACAAATCACGACAAAAATACCTTAAAGAGACTTGAAGGAGAACCTTAACAGGCTAAGAGTGCTCCTCATTTCCTTAGAAATGTCCGAGTAACTGAATTTTTGACAGTGTAAGTTAATTCAATGAAATCAGTTTTTGATGTTGCTTTTTAGATGAGTCTATTACTAACTGATACTTTTCACCCGCAGCCCTGTCCTTAACAGCTCCTGTTCTTTTGGTGTATTGCTAAATTGGCTGGAGCGGAAAAACAAAAGCTGCTCTCCTTTTGGTCACTGCTGTCCTAGTGGCAAGAATTTCTCACTGTCGCAAATGAGGTGTGTGGATGACCCAAAAGACGGAGGGGACCAGAGACCGGAATTTAACGAAACCAGGTGTGAAGATGATAATCATGTGTTTTGTCACCGCCAACATGCTTGTCTTCCTAAACACTCCAACTGCACCAAACCGACAAGGTTCAACTTCTTCAATGTCAGCCAGTTTGCCAACCGGTCAGGTAAGTGCCTTCTTGTCATTAGATAGTCCGTAATAAGGTTCTTTAAATCTCTCCATCCCGACTTAAATTTACCCTCAACCCCGTAATCCCGATGGTTATTTTTGGTATCCTCCATCCCGTGCATTCTTCCAATCCCGAATCTTGCTCCCCTCCTTTTGTATGAAAATCCCGAATCCCGAATCCCGAACGTTATTTGTTTTTCAATAGCATTGAAGACACTGATTTTCCGATACGAACATTGTATTGAAAAATATAAAGCTTTGGAACCCATTATTTACTTTTATTTAATAGTCCTTAATAGGGTTGTTTAATCCCTCCATCCGGACTTAACTTTTCGCTCAAACCCGTAATCTCGACATCCCGCTTCCCGCACATTCCCAGCTGAGCCAACCAGGTGACATACTTTTGACACATGTTACTTTTTCCTTCATGTAGGTTATGCGGCCCTGTGCCAACTTCGGGTTACCTTTTCTGCATGTTTGGAAAATCGTCTGAGCAAGTGTAGACAATTTCAGTTCCGAGAGAATGGTACTTGTCGCGCCAACATCGATTGCCCTGAAGATAAAGAGTTCTGTCCTCGCAAAGTAAGGTGGGTATGATCTCTGAACATCTAGTTTATGTTGGTATTAATTAGCAAGAAAAGTGGATAGGATAAAATAAAGTGAAGGAGGTAAAGTGAGAAAAAAGGGTAAGTCTTAGTTATAATAAGGCAAGATGAATTAAAATGAGATGAGTTGATCAAGTGATGTAATGTTGTGCAAACGGTAGGGAATCAAAAGCCGAGTAAAACAAAGCAAATTTAGTAAAATTTGATGTCTAGAGGTTAGTTTATATGGTCTAAAGGAAATTGTTGTAAACCAACGTCAAGCGGAGTTGGAAATAGCGTCTGAGGATCAAGCGGGGAAATTCCATACTGATGACGATTCATTACCCAGATGTGGGTATAGTCGTTCCCGGAAAAACCAATCAGAAGCGCTACCCAGATCTGGGTAGTGATACGTCGTCAGTTTGGAATTTCTCTGCTCGTTCCTCAGACGTCATTTCGCGGGGAAACTACGTCGCCAAATGTCGGCTGTTTCTTCAGGCCACGTAGGAGGTAACCCTTAGTTGTTGTCATTTTAGATGCGTTCCAAGGGGAAACTGCACAAAGCATCCAAAACCAAAGGAATCGAGTCCGCCAAGAACAACAACCACAGCTACTACAGTTAGCCCGCATTGCAATCCCGGGGAACCTAAGCTACAAATGTTGTGGGCGGGACAGTCCCTTAAAACACTGTTCACTCCCGATAAACGTGTGGGTCTGTTGGCAGTTGGAGATTTTGCTTCCAAGTTACAGTTTAAACGAGGCGATGGTGACTGGATGAAATACAAAGGATGTAGACGGGATGAGATGCGAGTGGTTTCAACTGATAGTGTATTGAGGTAAGCCATTGCTATTGGTGCGCATGAGTTGGTATTCTTACTCCATAGTAAGGTAGCCATGCCTATATGACTGTGTAAAAAGTGTTCAAAAAATAAAGTGACGTGATTTGCAATAGATATGGTGCTTGATCTAAGCTGATGTAGCTCTTATCCATAAAAGCAAATACTGTGTGCCGAACACATTGTTAACATATAACATTATATCTAGATACCTGAATGGAGCTTTTCCTATGAAGAGATTAAACTGAAATGAAAACGAACGAAAAAAGTACTTTTTCGGATGAAAAAAGCTCTCCAGTAAACAGAACTCGCCAATGTTGAGATCGAGGCTAGATATGGCAGCCAACCAGTCAGTCCAAGATGGCGTCCAAACCGTGAAATCGTATGTAATCCACAACAATACCAGCGGGACATTGTAAATCCCGCGGGCAAAAGACTCGAATAGTAAGCTTTCTCTTTCGTTGAACGCAAAAACACATTTATTAAGATTGAAACGGATCAGTTCAATTGTGGTTTTTGAAAACTTGTCATGGAAAAATTTGTCAAAGACGGCATTTCCAATATAAATGACACAACGGCGACACTTTTTAAGAAACCACCAAGGGTGTATGGGAAATTAGTTTTGTCCGCTTCCCTAAATCATTTCCAGCACCGGCAATAGACCTTATTCACGATACCCGTCATCTTTGGACGCGCTTAAAGAATGAAAGATAAAAGTAACGTGACGTGGTTTCTCAGGGGGCAAACAAATGAAAAAAAAATTGCCAATTCCGAAAACATCTGAAATACCCGTGTCTTGGCTTTTTTGCCATCCATCGTAAAGCGAGTGCAAAGATGGCGGTTATCTTGAATAAGGTCTATTATAACAAACCGACAAAAATTGATAACACAAAGTGGTTCAATTCCCTTTAATAGACAATCGCAAGCGATCACTTCTGATGAATTTTGAGACAATTTTGCATAAAAGATGTTCTGGGATTTTCAGGAAAAGAAAGTTCACATCAGCTACCAGCCGTTCCTATGTCTTCTTCGCCATTTCCTGGACTTTCGCTTCCAAAATAGTTTCTTTCGGCGAACCACAAGACGCTCGGCAGCTTCCTTGTCTAACTGAGCTTGCCTGCGAACAAAAAACCCTTTTTATCCTGTCTAAATTAAACTTTGGTAAGTTAACGTTTTGTCAAGCGAATAAAACGAAGCATTATATTTTGCTACCATGCCATGCCTGCCTCGTCCCTAGTCGCTCGCGATCACTTTCTGGGGGATATTTGAGTTAATTATTAAGGAAAGCGGGGACAAAGGGAGTTTTCCTTCCCATCACTCCCCTCTTGCGCCGCTTCTCGCTTGTCTCCAGCTCTCGCGTGTTTCCCACTGAGCCTTGGGAAAGCCTGTGAAGGAGGCAGATGCCATGCCACCCCAAGTCTTTGTATTCCACTATAAGTATGTTCAAACGAGTAAAATCGAAAAGCTGACGTTTCGAGCGCTAGCCTTTAGTCAGAGAGAGTGATTCGGTCTGACGAAGGGCCGGCGCCGGGCGCTCGAAATTCGTATTATTACGGTTGTGTTTTTCTCCCCCACCGCTGCAACATCACAGTTTCTAAAGAAACTAGGTCCTTCATTCATTGCTATGTCAACACACATGAGGACCTTTGCTAGGACGAGATTTCACTTAAAGTTTTATCGCGAATTCTCCATATAAAAATATATGCCCGGAAAGCTTGAAGAAGGTTTAGCTCATTCCCAATCGCAAATGACCAAGCCTCTAACCGTTGATACCTTGTTTCCGCCAATACAAGAAGTAGTCAGAATGACGACGGATATCACGTTTTCGCACTAAAATGACGCAGGCTCACGCGTGCGCACTACTTAATAGTAATAGGGACGTGTCTGAGCGACGCACCTCAACCGGAAGGGAGATTTTTTCTCATTTAATATGCCTTGATGCTACCAAATTCGTATTGCTACGTGTCTTATAGAGACGATTTGCCCAAAAAGTTGTTCAAAATCACAACTCAAGAGTGCAAAAAGCCCGCTTCCGGTTGACCTGCGTCGCTCCAAACCGTCGCTTCTTAAACTCCCTATTGAGAAAACCTCGTCCTCGTAGATGTCCTAGTCTTACAATCTAAAGGTCTCTATAAACTGTTTTATAGCATAGCCCACCTTCGTCGTCTTTCCCGGATGATGTAAACTGGGTACGTTATGAGCCGGTAACCAATGTAGGCAAACAAATTCCAAATAAGGCAAGCGATCATCGAACTGCACATATGTTCCCAAAATGATTCATCACGGGGAAACAGTTTTTCTATAAAAGAGAATAATATAGTGATAGATTCTTATAAGACATTTCTGGCCCTAACCGTAACCATTGTGATATTTGGCACAGAAAATGAAAATCTTCTATAACTTTTCTCTCCCACTGCAACCGTTAAATTATTGTGTAAAGTTTCGATTTCTACAGGCTATTAGGTTTTGGTATTTTAAAGGCCTACAGCTTCGTGCATGTGATAAGATTTAGTTAAACCCAAGTAACATTTCTTTTAGTGTACAGTTCTACCTGAGCTCCGATATAAAATAGCTTATATTCCCAATTGCCTATTTTTCAATTCGAAGCAGCGCACAGCACAGAAAGATCCCTTTAGCGTAATTTCGTAAGAAAAGGTTTGCCACTCGAAAAATTGGATTATTTCACATAATAACCACATGATGTATGTAGTTCTTTTCAACCTTTTGTAGCCATTGCGGTTAAAAAGAAAATTGTGGACGAAAAGTTAATTAGAACTCAATGCGCCTGTATTAATAATGGGGCGGCGGTACGCGAAGAGAGAAGATTGAATACGCGGGCCTCAGGTCAAATCGAACAGCTTTGAGTGCACGCCTATAGAGATTAGGTAACAGCTATGATAACCGAAGCTTTGTTTGATTTCCAAAAATGATAAATATCATGCAAGATAAGTCTCAAAACATAAAAAAATAGAATAGTTCGTAAAGAAATAACGTGTTTAAAAATGAAAGGAAAATCCTTTCTGAAATTTTCTACCTACTAACCCAGTGAATTGTGCAATAAAATACTAATATATCTCACCATCTTGTTTACATGCAAACAGCAGAAGACGTGCCTCCAAGTATATCGCCAGCGCAATGAGTAAAAATAGTGCTTTTCCGTTCATGAAAAAGCCGTTTTCTTCTCTTGCTAACTTACATCCCGCGTAGATCTGCGCAGAAAAAAACAAATTTCGAAGTGCATTTATGACGTTAAAATAACTCTTAATGACGCAACGCGCGCGCGCCATTAGTTTCTGGCGAGCAATAGCGGGGCAGCATACTGTTTTTTATATCGCGGAAAAAGGTCCTAAGCATTATTATTGGTATTAACCAAAACATTCACAATGTCTTTCGTATAACCTCAATTTTTAAACATTTCCACTATTGTTCATTTTTTCTGGTGAGCTTCAGGGGACAACAAAACGTTTTTATGGCTGAAAAGTACTAAACTTTCTCGGATTTGGTTGCGGGTTTATTATTATCCACGACGTATATCTGGGATTGTTGACGTTATACAGCTAACACCCTTGCCCAACACCAACTTTCTGGTTGAACGGAAGGTATTTTCCTTTTACCATCGCAGAATAATTGAACTCCAATGTGCACCTTTAAGCTCAACTGGCAAGGAATTCATTATTTGCCAAATGCTTTGCCTCATCGGTAAAACGACATTTTGTTCTTATGATTTAACGTTTTAAATAAGAAAACCAAGTTGCTATGAGTATTTTCTCCTATTACCAGTAACATCTTCCAGTTCCAACGTGAGCAACACTTTCACAATGAGAGTTCTAGTCAATATAAATATTTTGGGACTAAAAAAAACACAACCGTAAGACTTCCTCTTTATTCTTGCGAGCAAGCGCTTTGCCAGTCCATTAAAAAGCTTGACAGAAATGTCAGTTAAGAGGCAGTGTTGGATAAGATCTTTTGCCCTTGTTTACAGTCGTTCGGTCCGGTACCTTCTAAGCAAATAAGCAAATAAGGTGGTACTTACTCTGTCCCCTTATTGTCTAGCCGGCTAAGTGCTTTATGTTCCAACATCATACAACTATCCCATTTAGTTTTTTGTGGCCAGCGTTTCAGTCTCAGTGTTTGTATGTAGAAACCAAGAATGGTCATTGCCAGGGACTGTAGCGTCCCTTGATTTTTTTTAGAATCAGACAACTTATAATTGTTGTGATTCAGGGCATGCAGTTTTTCGTTTATCCAAAGAGAGTTGATAGTCTAGCTGCGCCTTTTGCAGATATTAGAGCAAACGCAACACATAATCGTCAACCATTTTAACCTTTTCACTGCCAAAAGGGCGCCAAAATCAAAATTCAACAAAATTTCTAAATTCTGTTTTTTTTATGCTGAAAAATAGATAGTGCACAGTGAAAGTACTGCCAGAAAGGCTTCATTTGAATGGTAACACTATAGGATTTTATCCACAGAATAAAAAGTTATAGCCACTTTTAGAGACTCCAGCACCATTCACTCTGGTGGAAAGTTTTAGATTCTGAGTGTTTATTCCGGCTGTATTCTGGTACCCAACCAATTGAATGACCTGTCTTTTTTTATTCCAAAGGCTCTCGTCTTGTGCCCATGGTTTCGTGTCGTTTGACATCATATCCGCCCCTGACCGTACTGCGCATGGACAGTGCGTCAACATTCCTGGCCAAAGTCAAATTAGAAAAACAGTTGGAATGGCCGTGCCACCTTCTCTACACCATTGTGCCAGAGGTTTGGACATTAGGGTGATTGAGCATTTCATCCGCATTCGAGAGGATCACTCATCTGTGGAGAAAATGGTAGTGTTTTTGTCTTTTCTACTGTTTAAGGGGACAGAAGCTGTAACAGCTGGTATCCTGACCAGCGGGTTTTCCCCTTGTTTTATTAGGAGTATGCGCACGGGGCCTAGTCACTGGCCACCGTGAAATAACCTCAAGAAGTTTTCTTCAAGTTTCTCAAGTGTTTTTGTAAGCCGTTTGTTTAAGTTTTTCTCTTGTTATGGATTTCTTTTGTCGTAGCTAATGGATATGTGTGATGATCGTTTCGTAAGATACTTCTGGGTCATACAGCCTCGTGTATGATTAAACGTTTAGTTCTTATTTCTAACGACAAGGATAACATGTGCCGCCATTCGCCGTTACAGAAGCTATACAGTGGAACCTCGATATAACGAACCTCTATATAACGAAGTCCTCGGAATAACGAACGTCTTTCATTACCCCAGAAACAGTAAAATACATGGAAAGGAAGGTCGATATAGTGAACAATGATTTTGCCAGTCACTTGCCCCTTTGTTATATCGAGGTTCCACTGTACTAGTGATTAGACAGAACAAAGGGCCAAAACTCTTTTCTGTGGCTCGAAAAAAAAAATCCACATTTCGTCACCTTATGAGCAATAGACCAATTTCCATATATTGAAATTCATACCTTGCTCCGAAGCGTAGGGAAATAAAACAGAAGAATCAATCTTGAGGTTCAGCTTCAGCATTGAATAATACATTTCTTTTGTTTTATTCTCCTAAGCCTCATAGCTAAGTGTGAATTTTAATGTAGCGAAATTGGTCTATTCTATTCAAATTTCTACCCCTTTCCTCCTCATTGACTATATAGTTACAGCTACCTACCTTCATTACCCCCCTGATAAGTCGGGTTAGTCATGGGTATAGTAATATTGTAGGGCTACGTGCGACCACCTCTGGTATCAGCCATTAGGGAGCTTAAAAGTGCTCTGTCACGCTATTTGCTGGCCTTTTTAAACAAGCCAAAACTTTCCATCAATTGAATTCCAAAACTTATCGCCCAGTTTTGTTATTGAAGACTATATTCATGTTCTGAAACTGGTTCCAGTCTACTCTGGGTACCAGAGGTTTTTCTCGCGTGCGGCGGGAATTTTCGGTGTCGGCTGAAGGCCGACACATCTTCGGCCCTAGGCCGAAGCCGCGAGAAAAGACTTCACAGAAACCGGAAACCGCGCTAGAAAAGTCTCTGGCACCCAGGGTAGTTCCAGTCATCTGTTTCAAATGGATGGCAAGGATGGGCATGGATTGAAACTTGAAAAGGTTGGGCCATATTTTAATGATATGCGTGCAAAAATAACCAAAAAAGTTATAGTTAGTGCTCCCTGATGAAACTTGTTTGATATCTTTTTTGTAAATCCACATAAGTATTTTATGTATGGGTAAAGACATAAAGTGATGACTTAATTGACGTAATACAACAATAATCCTTGTGACAAAGCTGCTTTAAGCAAAGGTGTTTTCGAGCGAAAGCCGGCAACCGCAAGTGGATTTTTTGCAGTTTTGGAGCTGTGGTTTTGCTCAAAGTTTCGGGTAAATCGGGTATATCTTGGTGTTGCGGAAACCATTGTTGTTTCGCTTTTGTGTTGTAGCACTGCAGCGCTAACGCAGAGGCCATGGGTTCGAATCCCGTTAAAGTCCCGGAAAAATTTTTTGGGGTTTTATTTGCAATTGCTGAAATTGCAATAACCACTGCGTCGATCATATCTTCATTTAAGAGTGGTGTGGGTATCGGTTCAGTGCAGGGGCGCTTCCAGGATTTTTCTTAGGAGGAGTTGCACCATTACAGAATGGCTTAACTGACTGGTGACGTAAACGAATTTTAATGCAAAATACCAGTTGTATTAGAAAGCTACAGGTCATCTCGGGGGTGGGGGGGGGGGGGGGGGGTGGGTGCGCACCCCCTGCACCCTCTCCCTAGATCCGCCCCCTCAGTGTCTTTTCAATCTTTTGTATTACGTCAATTGGTGATTACACACGCCCTCAGCACCACGAAACTACCGAAATCTCTTCTCTAAGAGTAAAGACACGTAACAATGTAAATGAGGCCAGTTATCCCCTCTCCATTCTATGGTAATGGCAATGAGTGAAAGTGCTTTTGTTCTCTGCAGTTCTCCAGCTACGTTAACGTTACCAAGAAACCTATGAACTGCACTCATTTAAGACTACAGGATTCTCTATTTTGTCGAATCCCTGGCATGTTTAAAGACAAAATGAAGGAGGCTATGGACTGGTTTGAAAGGAGAGAGATTGGAATGGTCATAACCAAGACAGATCCCCCGGCAGGTGGTAAGTAGCGTGTAGATAAGTCTTATTTTTTGTATCGTCACGCAGCGCTCCTCCCCCAGGTTGTTAGAGCACTCGTCAGTGGTTAAAGCACTCGCCGCCCACCAATATGGCTTGGGTTCGAATCGAGGCATCGACTAGTTTGAGTTAGCTGTTGGTTCTCTCCCTTGCTCCGCGTAGATTTTCTCTAGGTACTCTGGTTTTACTCTCCTTAAAAAAAATGTCATTTCTTTCCGGAAGAATACGTTTTGGGTGCGCTTTATTTATTTATTTATTTGTTTGTTTTAAAACAAAATTCAGATACAACGCGCACTCTGATTAGTTGAAAAGCGTGCTTTATGAGGGTATAAACACGTTGCTATGGCTGTCACGCCATTTACCAATAGTTTGTTTTGAGAATTAGAAAGAAATGCAGTAAAAGAAGCCTTGACTTTGCTCATGTCTGTTATAAATCACTTAGGAAGCGGCTAGAGCACTCAAGACGTGGGGAGAAACACTCGAACACGTCTCATGTTTCCCCTACGCTTCTTTCGTGCTTTAGAACAGAGTACAGTCACGTCTTTACTTGTTAAATTTATTTAGTGATGGAATCTACACTTCTGCTGTTATGAAGATCTAATGCTATTTTGTTCAGAAATCGCGTTTCTCTTTAAAGAGGTTGCTCAATAGGTGTAATTACGTTCTCATTGAAATTTATTTCCTCTACAGTCACGTTGAAATGTCGCACACCACAACGCAGTCTGGAAGTTGTGAACATGACATCGTTCATTACCCCGCGCGCAATGTGCGTCGTTCGCCCATCACAGAATGTTGTTGGCCGTTTGAATATCACCCTTGTACCCGCGTGCAAGGCTCCTACTTTTGGGCACGCCCTCTTCGATTGGGTAAGTTAAGTCGTCCGGTTGGAAACAGGGATATCGCAACATTTATATCTTTTCGTTTGTAAGAAAGCTTTGACAATCAACGTTGGGGGCTGGGGGTTGGAGAGTGTATTAGACTCGGTCAGGGATGTGTTCTTGAACTGTTACGAGTGTTTAGCAGAGTACTTGTTCACATCCAACAGAGGTGGAAGAAAGGAAGCTAGAAAGCTGCGACTCATCCGAGGCTTGTGACGACCTAACGATAAGGATATGGGTTAAGGAACAAGTCAAATACAAATTAAAGAACAGAAAAACAACTGAATGAATGAATTAGAACAACTGAACAATACAGTACGAGAACTAAAGAGGGAAATCCCTAGCGGGCAGTACAGGCTTATCTTGCTCGTTCGGGTATATTTAGCCAATGAGAACACAAGATTCCATTCATCTTGCCCGCTTGCGGATTTAGCCATTAAATAAATATGCACAACCCAGTTCACAATGACTTAGTGCTTAGCTTATATGAACTTTTTCACGGGAGCTTGTACCCCAGTAGCAGTGGGTTACAGTAGCAAGTTTGAACACGTTTTATGACAACGCTATCTCTTTATTGTTTTGAAACTATAGGGACCATAGAAAACGACGCGCTTTTGAAATGTTTATCCGCCCATTTAGGGTCAAGTGCAGTGATGTGATTAAACTAGACGTCTGAAAACATTATTTGTAGGTTTTTAGATTTCCTATGTTTTGTTCTTTTAGAGGGAAGAGTGTTTTTTGCCTGGTGAAGGCGAGTGCATTTATGGAAGACGCGAAGCCAAGTTGAAATTGACAATAAGACCAGTGAACGATCGCCCAGTACTCAACGTAAAGAACTTAATTGCTCAATTTCCTCCAGTTCCGGAGAATGTGAGCGACATAGAGGGAAAAAACATAAAGGTGTCCACCTTTACCAAGTCAAGTCAAGGACTCATAGATAAGTACATCCGTGAGAATAAAGGAGATGAATTGTTCAATAAAATGGAAGCTGGAGAGGCTCTCGCCGATAGAAACAACCCTCCTCTTGTGGAGGATATTGACAATGGAGGCGTGGGGCTGGCTATCACAGAGGCGCCCGTGCAGAAGTACGGCAAGTGGCAGTATAAAACCAATGATGGTGTCTTCAGAGACATTAATATTACTTCAGGGATAGTGCTTCTGGTAAAGCCAACTGACAGGATCAGGTTTAAAGCTAATGAAGGTACTTGTGTGTTTACTTCAAAGAAAAAAAAATGGGCGCTCATGGTTCAGAATTTGAGGTTACGCGAAGATACAATATTTGCTAAATGCTTCACGAAAATTCCGTGACAAAATCGAAGCCTTGACGGTCAACGTATGAGGTGAATTACCACCCTCAACCTTAGGAGGTGGGAGAACACGAAATCAGTGAAGCACTTCTCACCTGTATATACTCTTTTTTGTCACGCGTTTACCATATAGTCTCCCAGCAGACGTCCTTTGGGGTTCGTTTGTCATGTGACGTATTCATTTCCCCCCTCCACGTGGGGGAGAAATGAATACGTGATAAACGAACCCCAAAGGACGTCTGTGGGGAGGCTATTTACCATAGTGATTTGATTTTGCACCCTTGTTCCAATAAGCGCCTCCTCTCTAATGAGCACCCCACCTCAAATATGTTTTTGTTAACATGAGCCACTATTCCCAGTGCTCGTTTGCGTAACGTTGGTTACTTTCTTTGGAGCTCGCTTCTTTCGGGCCCAAGAGACCACTATTCACCACTATCGCGTCCCCTGGGGGTACTCCGGATTTCAAGTGACGGGGATGTCTGATGATGGAGGATTGTTTTGGGTTTGAAAATTGCGATTCCGGGATTTTAATTTTTATGGGTAGGAAGATTTGGCAAGTTTTTTTTGGGGGGGTTGGCTTGATTTTAAGTAGGGATTTTTGGGAGTTAGTTTTTGCCCTCATTCGGCAATCTCCGTCAATTAAAATCCGGCGTACCCCCCTCCCGCTGGGATCGCGTATG
The DNA here is from genome assembly GCA_964035705.1 of Porites rus. Lineage (NCBI taxonomy): Eukaryota > Metazoa > Cnidaria > Anthozoa > Scleractinia > Poritidae > Porites > Porites rus. The sequence continues at coordinate 25,684,145 of OZ037993.1, forward strand.
GTGAATAATCTTTAAAAATTCGGAAAAAGCAACTGCAGCAATGATTCTCACGTGATATAACCGAGCAGAATGGTGGGGCGGTGGTGGTGGAAAGGGCTCTACAATTTTTTTTTCGTTTCTTTCGGGATTTAGTAAGGGCAACATTTTTTGAAGTTACTTCCGAGGGGCCTCTGCTCTTGGAATTTTGCGGTACTATCCCCTGACCTTTCAAGCCTTGCAACCTGGCATCATTTGGCCACAAACCTGCAAAACGGTACTGTATAATAATCATATATGAAGCGCCTACCATCGGAAGTAATCTATACTACGCCGCTGAGTGACAGCCGGCTCATTGATTTGAATTGCTTCCGACGGAATCTTGTGTAATAAAAGGTCCACTAGTGCATCCCGAAGAATTTGTTTTAACTGTTCACACCCAAGGTTTTCTTTGCTACGAAAGCATGTCTATAGTTAAGCTGTACATCTTATCCGTTTCAGTCTTTCATGTTTTGTGTGATTATTTTTATGTTTCACTCAATTTGGTGGCTCTTCCTGCTGTTTGAAATTTGTTAAATTTCGTGACACAGATCCTTTAAATCCTATAAAAGGCTTATTTGTTTCTGCTCTATAGGCATATCCTGGGGGAAAGCTGAGTCACGTGAAAAGACCTTCTTCAAGTTTCGAGCTTGGGACGGTTCTGACAACAGAACATCTGGATTGAACACATTAAATGACAGCTTCATGGACTCAGACACCGCCTACTCTCGTCAGTCGGCCAAATGTATCGTGTTAAAGATGGGCTGTGATAAAGTAGCTGGATCGAATCTGGAAAGAGACAAATGCGGGGTGTGCAGGAGAGATAGGAGGAATAAGTGTGTGGCGTGTGATGGCCAAGCTTATTCCAATAAAAGATTGGGTGAGTTTTGAATTGTATTTTCCATTAACACTTTCTAATATACAGATTTAGCCAAGGACAAAAGCGGAGCTCTCAAAGGATCCTTTAAGCGGCGTCTTCGAGAAGTAGTTCAACTTTCGTCATAAATGGAGTTTGATTCCGCTTGCGCGCATCACAACATTATGGCGAAAACCGCTCAGACAAGGCCTACAAGAACCCAGTTGGGAATCAGTAATAAAAACACATTTTATGATAACAAAATGAAGCGGAATTGAGATAATAGGGTTTTTTAGGAAATCGGTAGGGCGACCTCTACTACTGTGGCCGGAAGTAAAAGAGCCCCAAAATGACGTGCTGCGCGTGCTTGGAAATGCCCTCTTGCCGTAGCGCCAAATCCTACGACGTGAAGACCTGTCTTGTGGCTTAGTCGCTAGTACTTGGGTAAGAAAGTCAACTTTTCTCCTTTTTTACGCAATCAATGGTTTTAAAACCAACCGTAGGTTGTTTCTCACTTTATCAAGAAAGTTTTGACACTTCTAGTTTGAAAGTAATTACGTCTTCCCAGCGTTTTACTAACAGCGAAAGCAAATGAGCTACTCAGGTGAATTAAGGCATGGATCCTCGTTACATGCGGGGTTCTATGATTTGATTTTTTTCCAGTATCTTCCTTCATTTTAACCGTAGACCGCTGTGTTTAAGACCAGAACCACTTTGGACCTTAAAAACTACTTTTTTTTTAGATCACGTGACCAGGCACTCCAATAATTATGCAAACTATGGACTTTGCAGATTACACCGCTTTAATGAATGTGACCACAATCGTTTTTCCTTCCATCATATTTCATTTACAGTCAAATAAGCTAAATCGGGGATTTGTGAAATGATCCATTCCTTCGTAATTATTACATATTTTTCTCTCGTCCCATTCTCCCTCTTAACAAGAAACGTTATAGTTTAGAAAACGTAGATAATTTAAGAAAATGGCGATTAATTCCACAAACTTTGTGTCGATAGTCATTGACAAAAAAATAAATTAAATTGCAAGTGTTAATTATAAGGTGGTGTAAATTTGGATTGAAATAAAAAGTCAAAATGGGTGTGACAAATCACGTGACAAAGATAATACATTAGTAATAATGAAAAATGATTTATTATGGGGTGTAGATGTTAATTTAAAATATTTACGCGAAAGGTAAAATCCCTGCTGAAACAAACCACCCGCCCCCCCAATTTGCAGTGCCGCATTCTTTAATTCACCGAGCGAAAAACCCCGCAGTCACTGTTAGGCCATACGGTTACGTACTCTCTCGGTGAGGACTCTGCATTCATGACCGCCGTATTAGAGGTCGGCAAGTACTTAACTATTGCACCGCTATGTCATTTCAAATCTAAATTTTACAATAACTGAGCGAATCCTCGCGAGCTGATTGGTGGAGAGCTATGGTCTATGAGAGTATAGACCATGGAAATGACGTAACATGTCACGCAGTGCCGGTTGTTTTGTTTTTGGTTTTTCCTAAAAATATAAATGTTATTGTAAAAAACAAATCGACCACAATTTTTTCATGGTCTACACTCTTATAGACCATAGAAATGACGCCATAATATGTTCAAAACTTTGCAGTGAAACCACTCGCCTGCGGCTCGTGGTTCCACTTAAGTTTTGAACAATTTATGACATCATTTCTTTGGTCTGTGAGAGTGTAGACCATAGAAAATTGTGATCGATTTGTAAAAAAAAGGTTCTTTTATTTTGGGGTACGTACTGGCAATTTAGGCTAAGTTGGTTCTTTATTAGGTTCTTAAAATCAATAAAATGCATAAACTTGGTTTTTTTTCAAAAATACAGTATTTATTCATGACAAAACTAATTACAGGGAAATGTATATTTAGTTCAGTTAATAACTAAACTATTTTCTTGTAATATAAATTGCACTTTCAAAGTCAAACTCCTTGGTTAATATGTTTATTATAATTTAAATGTAACCCACGGGTAAAACACCTGCTTGGTCTTGCTTGCCTAAACAGTTTCTCGTATTTTTGGGTATTAAAATGGCAATTTCTGCCAGGAGGTTCTTAATTCACTAGGTCTCTATACGCGGTTCTTGTTTTTACTATATTACAGCACTTGACTGATCTTGCCTTACTCATCTTTTTCCAGATGAGTGCGGCAACTGTACGTCACGAGGAGCAGCACCCATCTTCTGTTCTAACAGCTGTTTAATTCCGTCGTTCAGAGATAAATGCGGAATTTGTCGAATCAATGACAGTACGCCCAGTGTTAGGCACTGCAATGGAGACTGCGGTGCTGTACCGGTGAGTTTGTAGTTCTGGTCCCGGTTGTTCAAACGTTGGATAGCGCTATCCATCGGATAAATCACTATCCAGCGGATAAGTATTAGGGAAACCAATTGCGTTTCCTCGCTCACTATTAAGCTCCCCCCCCCTTCCCATCAAAGGTGATTTAAATTATAAGCCCCTGGGGACTTAATTTATGACCGGACGCTCTTTGATCACGTTTACGTGTTGTTTTCTTATCGACAGTCTGAGTGCAATAGTAGTGTTTGTGTTGGTGGAAACACTGGAAAATCCCTTAACTGGGGAAAGGACCGCTGTGGAGTCTGCGGAGGGAACAACAAGTGTGTTGACTGTGCTGGAGTAGTGAGAGGCAAAAACGAAACAGACTCGTGTGGTGAATGCTTGGATCCGAAACTCGACCGGCTGCAGTTTAACAAATGCCCCAAAATCCTCGATTGTGATGTGAAAGCGATTACTGGTGACGAATCTACACAAATGTGCCTGACTATAGCGGCACCGAAGAAAATAATCGAATGTTATTTACAAAGAGAAAATGAAAGGTACTTTTTTTATAGTCTGTTTAAAAAAGAAATTCCAACTTTAAATTCGCTCTACCATTTATTCGACGTCGGTTCAATTTTAAAAATTCTCTTTGCTCCTAAAGGTTGTATTGTGTTAAAATTAATTCACATGTAGAAGGGACGCATGGGCACTTAAACTTTGAGCTTTAGTGGAGTTCCATTGTCGCATAGTTTTTACGAGTGTAAGTAAAATAGAGACAATAGACAAATTTAGAAAAACGCGACAAACGTACGCACGTAGGCGTAAAAGTAAAACCTCGCTGAACTTCACGTTTAATCTCAACACTTTATATCCTGCCTCTATTTTATTTGCGTGATTAAAATTTACGTGCGTTAACGTGCGTAGCCAAAAACGCGTCAGTGGAAATCAACCTTAATGGTTGATTTCCACCTTCCCGTAATTATAAACGTGAAATACGCACGTAAATAAAATAGAGGTAATGTACGAAGTATCGCGCGTAAACGTAAAAGTTGTGCGAAGGTTAAGTTCACGTTTACGCGCGACCATCATATATTGCCTCTGTTTCAATTTTACGCGCGTGCGCACATAAAAATTACGCGAGTTTCCAGTGTCGCGTAATTTTACGTGCGTACGTGCGTAAAATTTACGTTCACAAATAGAATGGACGCAAAGCATAACAGGTCGCTCGTAAGCGTAAAAGGTGAACCTCGCTCAACTTCTCCTTTAAGCTTAACACTTTTTATCTTGCCTCTATTTCATTTTCGTGATTAAAATTTACCTGCGTTAGCGTGCGCACCAAAGACGCGTGACTGGAAATCAACCTTAAGAGAGCTAGCGGTAAACATGAAAGTTGAACAAAGGCCAACTCTAACGTTTATGCGTGACCTTTCAAATATTGCCTCTATTCTATTTATTCTGAGTTACACGACAGTAGATAACCACCCTAAAGGTTGATTTGCAATGACGCGTTTTTGGCTACGCACGTTAACGCACGTAAATTTAAATCTCGTAAAAAAAATAGACGCAAGATAAAAAGTGCTGAGCTTAAACGAGAAGTTGAGCGAGGTTCAACTTTTACTCTTACGAGCGACCTTTCATGCATTGCTTCTATTTTATTTGCGAACGTAAATTTTGCGCACGTACGCACGTAAAAATTACGCGACAGTGGAAATCAACCCTAGGGAAAAGTAGCGCGTAAAGCTAAGCGATGTTCTACTTTTAAGTTTAAGCGCTCCCCGGTAGAAAAATATAAGAATTAGAATAAGTTAAAAGTTAGATCAGCAAAGTGCGTCTTCGCGCTTAATTTCTTCAAGTGTCCTAAGATGTTTTGACCAGGGTTGTAGAATTAAAGTTGGGAAGACGTTTACATGAGGTATGACAAACTTTACTAAACTATCCCAAAATAAGACTAGTTGATGAAATTTCATCTTTTTGCCGCTGTTTTTTGCAGAAAATACCCTCTGAGATTTGGTAAGGCTCGTACTAAAGGAAATAAGAAGTCGAAAGTGTTCTATTTCACGTCAACTGGGATGCCCTCCGGAAAATATGCATTAAACTGTACGCCGGACGGTTCTTTAAATGAGATTACATTCAAGGGGAAGATTTTGGTCTATAACAAGCCTAGAATCCTGTTCGTTACTCCTAACGAAACCTTGATCAGCAATGCAACAACGGTGACTTTAACTGGGACAGGGTTCGTGAACACTTCGAATTTGATGTGCATTTTATTTATGGCGAATGGAAAATCTGAAAAGCTGGACGCTACTTTTGCGAGCGATAAATCCATAGTTTGCTCGATGACGTCCGATTTGTCCCCTCAACACGCCATGATTAGCGTTATGTTTGACCCAAATGCTGTTGAACAAGCGAAGTCAATAGCGAAGAAGTTGAGCATTTACGACCTTGTTCCTGAGCCTACAAAATGCGTCTTCAGCGAAAAGCGCAACTATCTCTTCTGCATGTTTAACAGACCGGTGGACTGTGGTGGTAACGCATGGAAGAACAGTTCCAGTTTTTTCACTGCAGCTGCATTTTGGAAGCTCTCATTGAGCGGAAATTCCAAATGTCGCTGTCGAAAAGGAAAGCTCCTGGTTCGGCTTCTACGCGACTCCTCCCTCCGTCCTGGTCAAACCCTCCGTATTCGATTAAGATATATCAATCGTCAAGGATCTGCCTTCACGAAGCACTCTTCCTCTGATGAAGACAGGCAGGTTTATGTGGAAGATTCTCCAAACGCTGCTGAACTTGAAGTAAAGCTGTCAGCTCCTGGGGAAATAGGTTTGTAAACGACAGTACCTTAAGAGCCTGGGCCGCGTTGTTCAAATCTGGGTTAAGATAACCTACGGCTAGTTCGAGATTTGAATTCAGATTTGAGAGCTGAAAAAGCTTTTAAGTTTTAATTCTTTTTGTCTACAAGTTGATGATTGGAAACTCTAAAAATAAGAGAGAAAATTATCTGAGAAAATGCTTTTGAACATAAGAAAAAGAAACCCGGGTTAAATTTAACCCCAGGTTAATCCCTAATCGGCCTTTGAACAACTGGGCCCTGGTTAAAGCCTGGTTTTCCCGGTTTTGCGCATTTGTGAAAACCTGGTAACTGGTTAACCCTGGTTTAACCAGGCTTTTGGCGCACGGGCGATCACTCTGGTACGGGTACTCTATTTTTAATTGATTTAGGATCGTAAGTAGGCCCTTTTGCAGCTGGTCAGTAGGAAGCTTAAGCAACGACGACGGCGACGGCAACGAAAACGGCAAAAAAGAAATAGGTTTAGATTAGCAAAACAACAACTTTGCACGTGCATCACGCTTTTTTGTATAGTTCACGTGGTATAAAACCACCATACTGTAGAGCAAGGGACGCACTGGGACAAGACGAACAAAAGTCTTACGTCATTTAAATTGATAATTTCCTTTGTTTGTCTTGTCCAGCATGGTGATTTTGTACCACGTGAATGCACGACTAGCTGCAAAGGGTCTATTGGTAATGGGACTGGCAGTCAATCCATTTACTTAATTGATTTGCCTTCTTGTTGTGTGGAAAGTGCTTTGTGTGCAAATCATGATAGTTTATACATGAAATGTTAGCATTTTACTTATGTATAGTTAAGTTATATCAGAAGCGTATAACCCCTTAATGGGTATTTTAATAATAAACGACACAGTTAAAAGTTGGGTTTCTAGCGTGCTACGATATATAGCTCAAAAATGTGAAATGTGCTGGAACCTGTCTATCATGACACTTAGGTTATTCTCCTTTGGCAAAATCCGGATCATAAATCCTGGTGCAGCAGATCATTGCAAAGAAACCTAACCTAATTATTCTGTGCAATTTGTGTTAGGTTCGTGCGATAGGTTGACGGTAACTGCAACGGCAAACCAACGAGCAAAGTTTAACTGGTCAGCGTCCTTCGACGATTCCTCTTCCCCCACTTCTAGCCAAACCGCTGACCTGCAGCAGGTAAATGAGAAACTCGCGCGCTTGTCCTCTGAGGGAAGGAGAAAAGTGGTGACGTTTGGAGCTAGATTCATCGAGACTGGAATTATTTACAACATAACTTGTTGCGCGTTGGAGGAATTTAGTGGCCAGACAGTTTGCAGCACCGTTTCTGTTCGACGTATTGTTAAAGCGGTCCCAAAGGTTTCGTTCCCATGGACCAGGATTTCATTAAGCCCATCTGTAAGAGTGACGCTTAGAGGTAAGCTTTGTTTTTTTTGCGCGGTATTTATAATTGGTAATTGTAAATACGGTATTATCCATTTGCTAGTGTTGTAAATTATCCATGAAAAGCTCCGTGGTTCCTGATTATGGCGTTGTCTCTCAGAAAGGACAAGTTGTCTTTTGTAAAACACGGAAAAAGAACTGAAACTGACCGTGAACTCAAGAAATATTTCTAGAATGTTACTGTGTCGAAAGGAGAAAGCCAATCAGGCGTGAGAAAACTAAAACGCATTGCTTGTGTGTCTTAACTTTATAGTGATTGGTTAGTAAACCGTCAAAATTAAATCAGTGTTCACCGTTCTTTGACTCTCACAGTTTAGGGTTTGAAACTTACAAGAATTGTGTAAACGTTGTATACATGCGTTTAATTTAAACAATTATTCGTTAAAATAGAATTTTTTAAAAAAGATTATCAAAACACAACTAAGTTTTTAGCGCCTATCTGCTCGGGATGAATGGTGAAGTAACCTAACGACCATTCGAAAAAATGAAGAAGTTTATGAAGCGGTTCACTAATAACCACGCATCGTGTTTTAAGCCTGATAAAACACTCTTACTCGTTTATGAAACTGTATATACTAAGCTAAGAGTCGACAAGACCAAAGTTTGGAGATGTTAACTGTTTACACCACGATTGACGTCAGCCATGGTGTGATATTGATTTACGTACGTACTTGCAATGAAGTCTCTTTTTCTTACTTTGGGAATAGCAAAAGTACAGCCTCCTTCTTGTGTGAGTCGAAACAAACGCTTCATGGTGTACCTGTGGTCTTGCAATGATCAAAGTCTTCGGTTTAACGACGAGAGCCTAGTTTTAAGGATTAGAGCTGGCCAACTGACCGCTGGACAGGTAACCCGGTTTTATAATTGTTGGGCGGAGAGATAATGAGGATAATTATTACATGGCCGCGAGCCGACAAGATAATTTTTCTTTCAACGTTGAAAAATATTTCACGAGTTAGCGTATCTTTCTATATAGTCAGCAATAAAAAACCAAAACCATTTCACTTAAGTATTTTTTTTGCTGCGAAAGGCGCGATTTACTTCCGACCCCCTACCCCATGATAGTGTATTCTGTGGCCAATTATAGACCACATCTTTGTCACTTTTGGGCAAATATGTAATCTTCGTGATCCCAACTTAGTCACTTTCTATTTATGTATCTACCTTATCGATCCTTTAAATGGGTCATCGTCCTAAAATGAACTGACCCATTTTTAAAATTAAACGAAGAACATCTTACTTTCACCTACAGTACAAACATTCTGGCGCGTTTGCTAACGGTAAATATGAAGAACCCCCCAAAACCCCAAAACCAGAAAATGTGCGACCCTATTCTAGTAACTCTGTTGAAAATACGACCCCATTATAGTCAATCCAGCCGTGAAAATGTGACCCCATCCAGCGGAACATCCCCATTAGCCTCTTTTAGGAAGTGCCCCCCCCCCCGGGCAATAAGTATGAATTCGAGGTAGAAGAAAGGCGAAAGGAAAAAAAGTAGAGGTTCCTGCCTCAGAAAGAAAAGCGCCGAGAAAACTGATGACTATGTCACTTTTTTGCAGGTTTTAAGATGTACGTTCACTGCGTACGTGAGAGATGACGATTTGTTGTTTGCTCGTGCGTCACTGACGGTCGTGGTAAAAACCAAGAAACTTGTTGCCAAGATAAAGGGTATGTTACTATGGTAATGGGTGAAAAGGAGACTCTTTTTTCCCATGGAAATACCAATCAAAACCCCAGAAAAAAACACAATTTAGTTCATAATCCATGAGACAATTTTTCGAGTGCATCCCATTTAGACATAAATCCATGATTTATCCGTGAGGACACTGTTCTTCCAAAGTTTGCTGCCGAATACCGTACAAGTGGTTTGGCGAAGTACAAAGAAATGCAAATGTGACATCTGTCACCTCTGATCTCAGCTGAATTCCCTCTATAGTTTTGTACCAGATTATGCAGGACTTGCTTGCGTGAAAATCAGTTGCTTTCCAAACAAATTGTCATTTTTTAACTTACACTCCTTCTTTCAGGTGGCGAAGGACGAACGATAAGTGCCAGCGAAGAGGCTGTTTGTGATGGGAGTAATTCCAAAGACCCTAATAACCTCCCAGAAGATCCCATCTACCTCTGGACTTGTAAATGCAAATATGATGACGGCTGGCGATGGTGTTTCTCTTGGGACAGGCTTCAGCAACTGATTTTACCTCAAAGAGCAGTGGTTCGCATTCCTCCAAACACTCTGCCGGCAGACAAGACGTAAGGATTTCTTTTGCTTTTTTCTTTCTTTTTATGTTCTTTTTTTTTCCGGGACCTATTTGGTTAAAACATTATTTTATACTTTAAAAGAACCGAGAAAGTCAAAGCAGTTATGCTTGGTTCGAACGTCCTATTTCACGTGTCGAACCTAATGATAGGGTTCGTACAGAATCTTGAAGTCTTGAAAAAGGTTTGAAATTTGCCGGTAAAAATAGTACGCTAGTACGTAAGAACACTGTAGCGCTTTATTCGCTAGTACGTTAGTACGCTGGTCATCCCAGTTGTTGGGTCATTTTATAGTCAGTAAAAATAGTACGTACGCTAGTACTGATGAGTAAGCAAAAAAGTACAAAAAGCCATTCCTAAAACAGGCAGCATATGGTGAGATCTGTCTGCTGACATACTCTCTATAAAAGAAAAAACATTCTAACACGTCTGTCCATGGTTTTGTTGTTCAACAGTTGCGCAATTACGCTGAGATACTTTAAGCGTGATATCAGCGCCAGCGCATCGGTATACTTTGATGTCAAAGGGCAGGAAGTACCCAAAGTCAAAATTGTTCAAGCGTTTTCCAACGCTGCTAAAGTGAAGTTTATAGCTGTTGTGAAGAGCTCGTTACCAGATCTAAGCTTGGAGTGGTCGGGCAAACAAATGGACGAAGACGGTAATTTGACATACTTTCATACCTCTTATGACCATTATTTATTATAGACATTTCTGGATTATTTATAAACATAACGAAAGTAAAGCGTGCTCTCTGATTAGTCAATTACCCATTTACTATTTAAACAAACATTTACCATTTATGGTAATCCGATTGTAACGTAACTCCGAATCCACTAATGAAGGACCAGGCCCGAAACTTCGGCATCATTACTTTTTATTGAACATTCTTTTACTATTTGCCCATGGGTGAATGCTGACGAAATATGCGCCCGCTCAAAGCCGTACGGGTCACTTCCTTCGAGGCTATATTTTGGTTTATACCTCACAGTTTTTTTCACATCTTTTTGTCAATGTTTTCGTCTTAATATATAGTGAGAGTCGATCACGTTCATCTCGTCGTGATTTGATTGAAGCGAAACATGCAACTTTTTATGGTCATGACAGAAATTAAGCTCAATGTTGTTGCCGTTGTTGGTCGATACTTATATTTCATTCAGACACCATTAGCAATAAAAAAGGAGAAAACATTGTCTTGATATATTCTTGCCTCTTTTTACAAAAAAAGATCTATGTTGTTTTTTAGGAAACTTGTTTGACATTGATCTCAAGAGCGTAGCTGACTCACCCGTTTCTTCGGTTGTAAAGAAGCGTCCAGATAAGTCATTGATCAAACAAAAAGTAGCCTTGGTTGTGAGAAAGTGGAGAAATGGATTAAAGCTGAAATGCAAACTGAAGGTGTGGCGAGAAGAAGTTGAGGCTTCTGCAGAGGATGAAGTGAAAGATGCTGAACCGCCGATAGAAGGAAGATGTAAGTCACCGAGTAACCCTTGGGTGAAAATTAACATTTCCATTTGTTTTCCCTATACATTTCCTATAGAAATAGTGGGGGAAGCTGATAAAGTATCTATTTAATTGGGTTCTCATGTCCTCAATTCTCGTGGCCACATTGTTTAACCAAACATAGATACCGTAAATACTCTATTGAGGACCCCTCTCAAATAAGCCCCTCCTTCTAATAAGCCCCCCCTATTTTTCAGGGGAAGAGAGTTTAATAAGCTCCCCTCCCCTCGCCTAATTATTCTTCACTAATAAATTATAGACGGTATTAATAAATCACGACTGTAAAACTTCGGGTGGGCTGATCCGGGGTGGTTTATTTGCCAACTGGAAGTTCGGATTTGATTCTGATCCTCGGCTGCATGACCTCCAACCTTCTCGTACTTGAGCTTTTCCACTTTGTAGTCTAGTTCAATCATCTTTGCTAAATTAAGTGAGCCCCTCCCCCCCCCCTCTCAAATAACCACCGTCTCTATTAAGCCGCCTTCTCAAGTGGGCTTGAATTAAATAAGACACCGGGGGGATAAGAGAGGATTTAGGTACTTCAAAGAGGAATTTGATGCTGGTAACTCATGCTAATGGGGCTTAAAAGGTTAACAGATAAATGGCAAATTGGCCTTGCCAAGTCCTTATAAACTTCTTTACTCAAAAATTGAGTTAAGTCTGCCATGTGGGATGATCTGGTTAATCATATGCGTCTGGTTTTACGCGTATTAACTAATTAAAAGAAGTTCTTAAAAGTTATAAATTATGCTAAATTATTACGGAAATTAAACTTATTTACGAAGTGAAACTAAATTAAATTAACGAAAGTTATACTAACTAGGTTCGAACGAACACTTCACTCAGCATTTGAGACTTATAACCTAAGTCACTGTATTAAGATTATATTAGTGAGTCGTGGTTTAATTCAAGTTAGATTGTAGTACACCTTTCATGCTATTTTACCTGAAAAAAGGGTCCATTATAAAGGCCTCAATATTTTCCAGGTCAGAAACTTGAAGGATCAGAAGATGAAGGTATTTCTATTGAAGGAATTGACTTTGAAGATCCCGAGGGTGAAGCATTGGAGTATCGCTGTGGATATATGGACAAGAACAACAAACCAAAATACAGTACTTCCTGGTCTACTAGCAACATCTGCGAAAACGTTGCTTTACCCCCAGGTATGAACGGCTCACTGCATTAGACGGATCAAGGTAGGTTTCCGGCAAACTGTCCACCTACCCCTCTCCTAAGCTAACATTAGCACTTACTTCTTACTTAGAGAAACTGTTGGTTTAGGGGAGGGGTAGGTGGGCAGTTTCTCAGAAACCTGAACTGATCCCAGAACACTGTGCTTAACATTTTGGTAGGGCAAACGGGGCAAGTTGAACCCTCCAATTAACCCCATTCCTAACCTTTTGTCATTTAGTGAGTTACAAGGTTGATTTGTTCCGGTCCGATACAGGTTTGTTTGTCGCGTCGTGCGAAGAAAACCCGTCACGTGACGGCTAAAGATGCACAAGAAACGAGGAAGACATAGGGCGGTGAAAATAAAATGGCTACATTCGCATTTAGGAAAGGAAACGGGACTGGAGCCGAAACGTGTCCCGCAATTGTTTCTGGAATCGTTACTAGGGACGCAAGGTCAATTGTTTCCCTTCCCTTGTAACAGTCCCAGAAGTCTTTGCGAAAGTTAACTGGTCCCAGTTTCTCTCTCGTTTGTAAAGTGGCGAATTGAGCAGCCAGCAGTGGTAAAATTACACTCAGTTTGCCATGCCAGCAAAAAAACAAGCCCAAGGCCAAAACGTAACGTACAACATACTGAACTTCTAATTCCAGGGTCACGTTTTGAGTAGTGTTGGAGCTGCTCGAAGGTCTCTCCTAATTGGTCGCGGGAAACAATGACATGTCATTCTTCCAATTGTTTTAGTATTGTTTGGGGTCAAGGAAACGCACCATCGGTGACTTCTCTTCCGAGCAGCTGCTACATGACCCCACGTTTTCCCCTTTTTTGGTTAGTTTAATGGTTACCTAGTAACAATGTCTTTGTGCCTAGCTTAGTCTTATTTAAGGTCTATCCCTTATACCAGTTGTAAATTGTCAAAATACTTTGGTAGCCCGGTCCGGGTGCAGAGGAAAGTGGAGGGGAAAGGGATGAAGATTTCGTGTTGCGTTGTAATACCATCGTTTCACCTGTTTATGATTATCTGTTTTTGCTTTGATTAAGGTGTTTCGATACAGTTTTTCGGAGACCATACCGATGTTTTTCAATCGCCTTAAAAGTGATTTTATCCTCCTCCAATCGCCATAAAATTTTTCCCACTAGCTGACCTAAGATTGAAGTTTGTCAAAATGCAGGTTTAAGTAAAATCGATACTACCATGACAACGACAAACAAAAACCTTTAAAATCAGTTTAAGACTAATTTTGTGACATCTAGAACTGCCATTGAAAATCCAACTTCAGTAACTTAAAGTGTGGTGTCTGGCAGACCACCTCCGTGAGAATAATAATAATGATGATGATAATGATAAAACAGAACATGTTAGCGTGCGGTTTTTATTTAAATTTCAGGTGACCCGGAAAAAGGTAACAAGTTAAACTGTATTGTACAAGCTCGAAACACGCGTGGAGCAACAGCGAGGACTGTTTGTCCAGTTGTAGTCCCTCCTCAGAACTTTAGCGAAGAAGACATGAAGAACGCTACTGAGAAAATCATAGAAAAACTGAACCGAAATGAAATCACTGAAGTTCGAGGTAGGTTTAGCTACCAATCCCAGAGTTACCTGTAAATTGCACTCAGAAAATAGATTTAAGATTAGAAGACTAGGAATTGTACGATTCTTGGTTCTTTTGGGTGATGATCGGAAAAGAGAATTTCTTGATGGCGCAGTTTTATTGGAACTTCCATGGCGCATACCATATAGCGCTCTTTAAGCCAATCGGGTTCTCATGCCCGCAAGGGCATGAGGGTACTTCCCATGATGGCTTCTATGGCCATGATGGCTTCTTCTCAAGCTTCAGGTACATATCACTAAGGTTGGGATTACACGAGTTGAAATAAAATTATATGAGAGGGTTGGAAAATTTGTTAACCTTAAGTTGGTATCTGAAAGGGGCATCATTTTTCAGTGGTAGGTATAAGAAAAGGTAGTCTGCTACACAGCCGTTTTTAGTGCCGTCACGCAACGCTCCTCCCCACTGGGGAGGAGCGTTGCGTGACGACACTAAAAACTGCTGTGTAGCAGACTAAAGAAAAGGGTACCTTTTTCAGAAATGGTATATAAAAAGTTACGGGGTTAGATTGTGTGGCGGTCCAACTGCTTACCCACGCCCTCGACATGTGAGCTTACCCTCTTTTATGAAGCTTTACTGCTACTACCCTCTGGATGAAACGACAGTCACTTGCAGGGTTGGTACTTCCAATAGTACGTTGTCATTCGCCAGTTATATGAGTGGATGAAGAGAGAGCAAAGGTTGTTTTCTCATGAAACCAAGTACAGTGGAACCTCTTTGCTATAACGAGTTTTTGTCATATCGATGTTCTCAGTTAATAATCTTACAGCTCTTCAGAACCTCTAATTTAATTGCACCCCTATGGGTCGCAGCTCTTTTGTTTTCGGGCTAAGTTTCATTATTAACTTTGTTTGTTTACTGTTTTCTCAACCAATCCCGTGAGGTCATCCGAGAGCTGCAAGATCGCCCAATTCTTTATCATATATTTTACATTTGCGGGAGTTAAGAAAATCGTTTGTTACATCGATGACTTTGTTATAAAGTAGTTCGTTACATCGAGGTTCCACTCAAGGTCCGATGTGTTGTTTCGCTAGGCCACTATGCCTTAACTTTCTTATTATACTTTGAAATTCTCCCTACGTCGCCCGTCGATGTATGTTACGTTTTCTCATTGAAGTAAATCGCTGAGGATGAAATTTCTGTCGGCTGCTATTTTTGTACGATTTTCCTACAAGCTGTGTTGTATTTTGAGTAACCCCCGATGTAGAATTCTCTTGGCGTGACTGATGTTTTTGTTTAATTTCCAGCCGACGTTGAACGGATGGTGTTCGGATCGGACAGCGAAGAAGCAACGAATGATATGCTGATTGAGTTAGCAAAAGGGGTGAGATTTGTCATAAATGCTCTTCTCAAATTCATAGTTGTATTTAATTGAACGTCTTAAAACTAACTCCATGCGGAAAAAATTATCTTAAAGTAAACTGAGAAATCTTACTCTAACCTAACTAAGCTCTCATCTCGCGGCTGACAGTGTTTGTTGTCCTGGCCCAGGAACCGGTCTCAAAATATCCTGGAAGCAGCCCATTATGATACCTTACGTTTCGTATCTAGGTTCTTCCTTCGATTCTCTTTGGTATATCAGCGAGAATGTTTTGTCTGCCTGGCCCTCTTTGCCTGTTGTTCGGACGTTATCCCAAACAGCTTGCCACTCCTAGATATTCATTAATGGTTATCAAAATAATTATAATGATAATAATAATAATGATAGCAATAAACCTTCTCTATCTAGAAACTAACAGGAAAGTTTAAAGCTTTGGCATTGTTTTTTCTTTTAATTTGAAGAAGGGTGTAGCTTATCACTAAAAACCTCAAAACATCTTATTTATAGGAGAACATGAAATATCACTTTGTTAAACTTACACTCGGATTTTCGTTCCAGGACTGCTTTAACAGAAGTAGTCAGCAATATGCTCGATTAAGGCACAAATGTTTTAAGAATCTTCCTCTTCATCATTAGGTTGATAATGAAGTCAAAGAAGTCCAAGAGTCTGAAGACATTGGTAGCGAGGAAGTAGGAGAATTATTGCAATCACTTGAGCTTGGCCTCATGGGCGTGTCTGGGGAAATAGAGGAAGGGAGAAAGAGGGTCAGTGAAGCTGTTGAGGATAAGGAAGAGACGGCGAAAAACTTAAGGAAATTAGTCTCCCCAAAGAGGTCCCAGGAAAACGGCGAATCATCTCGGAGAAAACGAAGATCTACTAACAGTGATGACAGTGAAGATGAAGAAGTGGAAGTTGACGCAAAAACTATAGATGAGGTATGTGGAAAAACCAAACAAACCGGTGAAGCCAAGTCAGTTATGGCAGCCCAAAACTGTTTTTGACTATCGAACGGTTTGAACAGAAATGATTTTATTCGTGCCACCTTATCCAGCAATAACCACCATAGATTTATTTTTCGATGGCGCTTTTTTTATCATTAAAAAGTGTCTTTTTCTTGTCACTGCAGCTCAAAATTTGTGTATTTTGTTTTTCATCTTTTTCTTAAGATGACGCTACAAATACAATAATAAAGACACTGTTTGATAGTTTGATGCTTGCAAATGGCAAAGTATTCGTTTTCCCGGCTTCAAAGATGGAATTTTGTCTTTGTCATATAGAGAGAATAATCTAATAGAGTGAACCTTCCATACATGACCCTCTTCCTATGAAAATATACGAAATCTATTTCTGCCTTGATTCTTTGTCATACTGTGTGGCTATTTAAAGGACGACACCTCACTGGTCGGTAATAATGGCGTCATGTTATTTTAAACTTGGCCGGTAATTCATTTCACTGTGATGTGGTCTAAAAATAGCATTGTCGTAAACCTTGATTTCACTTAA
This sequence comes from Porites rus, assembly GCA_964035705.1. Classification (NCBI taxonomy): domain Eukaryota; kingdom Metazoa; phylum Cnidaria; class Anthozoa; order Scleractinia; family Poritidae; genus Porites; species Porites rus. The sequence goes on from OZ037993.1 coordinate 25,700,943, forward strand.
AACTCGTTGTAACGACTCAAAGACGCTTCAAAACTTCATCTAATGTCAAGCGTTTCCTCAACAGGTTGAAACAATTCTAAGCGTATTTTCCGCGCTCATTGAACCCGGCAACTTCAGCAATTCCTCCATGGCAGTGAAACGAGAACTAGTGGGTCTTATTGATGACCTGGGTAGAGGCCTCTGTCAAAGCCTCAGCTCAGGGGAGCCTGCACTGATCGCCGAATCTCACATTGTGGTTATTAGGAGCAAAAAAGACAGCTTTGACTACGTAGATGTTAACTTTACCAATACCGCGTGTGAAAATTGCAGCTATGCCATTCAAGAAAGCGCCCAAGTCTTGCTGGGACGGTCGGTGAAAGACCGCTACGAATCCTGGGATTGCAACGAAGATGGATGTAACGGAGCATGCGTTGTGTCTGCTCAGGTGATTAGCTTCTGATAAAGCTTTTTTGAACATTGTTGACTAGATTTTTTCCTTATCACTTTTTTAGTCCTAAAAAGTGTAGTCTTTTGTATCGTTCATGCATTTCTAGGTTAAACGAGATTCTTCGGTATTGCATTACAAATGTCACGTCAACACATCTAAGACCATGATGCGACTGGCAGTTTTTTACAAAAGGAACAGTAAACTTGTCGTTGAAAACACTTGAGGGAAATTCACGACGAACTTGTTTTTATCCAACTATTACTCATAATTTTTGTTTGTTCATTTTTTAGTATCCGAATGATTTGCTTGCTACGGCTGATGACGGAAGCTCCATCAGTCACGTGGTTTACGTCAAACTCTTTAACCCGGAAAATGCAGCTCCTCTGTCGGTCAGCGATCTAGTGGAACCTGTTACTTTCAGGATACCACTGCGAAATTACACAGCATCCAATGATACAACGCCCGTGGTAAGGCATTGATTACGTAATCAGTAATATTGGCGAGCTTAGGCAAAGACGTTTTGAGCAACACGTCAACCGCCGCCTGGTTAGCTCAGTTAGGAGAGCGCCGGTCTGCCGAGCGGGAGGTCTCAGGTTCAAACCTCGGCCGGACCAACACTCAGGGTCTTTAAATAATTAAGAAGAAAGTGCTGCCCTTGTAATTACCTCTGCAAATGGTTAGACTTTCTAGTCTTGTCGGATAAGGACGAAAAAGCGTAGATCCCGTCTCACAGCACTTTCACTGATTTGTTCTTGTGAGACTTAAAAGAAGCCACATCACTATTCGAAAAGAGTAGGGGTCGTCTACCCCGGCGGTGTGGCCAACCTTTACAGGTTGTGGATTGGGCAGGGATGGCACCTCGCGTGGGACCTGAGTCCCGTTCGTGCACATTTCCTCTGGGCAGGCCTGTGTCCAAAAAAGCTGGTAAAAAAAAAGGAAAAGAGACTTTTTCATTCTTAAGCTGGGGTTTTTGCCCAAAATTTGACGTAAATCGCCTTTAAAAGAATAAAGAAAGTTGTCAATAAAAAATTTGTTAGCGCCAGGGCATAATATAAGGGAAAACTCTGGCTGGACAATAAAGCTGCTGATCTCAGGTAGGTTGAAGTTTGCTTGAATATGCTGTAGCGCCATGTAAAAGCAGCCGTGACCGAGCAGTCAAAGTGCTGGACTCGAAAAAACAGAGCCGCCAATTCAAACGCCTTGTTAGTCCTTAGTTCATCTCTTCGGCCATGCCTGTAAACAGCCATCTGGTTTACTCCTGTCATTTGGACCTCTTCACAACGGCCACGTCGCAGGGGCACTCAACGTCAATTTTCGGAAAATATCTGTTCGGAAGACGATTTGAGATCTAGATTTTTCGGAACATTTGTTGTCAAATTTCTTGCTTGCCTGCCTCTCCTAGGATTTTCGAACACATATAGTATAATTGCCCATTTTTAACGGACTCTTACCCTAAAAAGGTCACCAAAAATTTTCGGGAGGCTTTTTTCTGGTTGAAATTTTCGAAAATTTTTGATCCCTGTAATTTTCGGATCACTAGACTTTCAGCTAGGAAATCCGAACAGATGAAAAAATTTGGAGGGGATAAAAATATGCCTATATATACCGTTTAAATACTAAAATACGTTCAACAATGCTATGTTTAAGTGGTTTTGAACTATATTCTCGTTGGGTGCCCCTGACATATTGGGGACAGAAGAAAGTGGCCAGATGTTTGTGTAAGAGTTAATGTATGGACTGTCCGCCGAAAAAAAGTGGCCGTTGTGGAGAGATTGCCGTTAGTGGAGGTTCAACTGTAGTTGCCATGTTATTTCATTTTATTATTTGTCCTTTATTGTGGCCCATAGTGTAAACTATTGTTCATGTTCTAAACGAGGGGGGAACAGGTACGACTTTTGATTGTAAAGGCTTTAGGGACCGTTTGAAGGGGCAGCAAAGTGTGCATAGACTTTCAATGCAACTCTCCTGCTTACTTCTCTTGCTCCCATTCAAGTGCTAATCCAAAGGTGCTATGTCACGAAGATATTGTCATTTTAGAACAATTGAACTCTGTGCCAAAGTAATTACTCAGATCCTGCAATTGTCCTGTAGACATATGACCTTGAAGATATCAAAGAAATTTCATCCGGCTAAGAAAATATCTTTTAAATAATTTTTACAGGAGCATTAAATACACCAGCTGTATAAGTCTGTTTGCGATTACGCGATTCCTGTGTTTACGCTTCGTTACCTCATTACTTAATAGTTGTCTTTGACGGATGCTTGGGCAACTTTTATTAGTAAGCTGAGATCTGGTTGGGCAAACCGGTTTTGGAACTGGTTTTCCGGATAGACCTATTTTGGGTTGGGACAAACCAGTTTGGGGTATAACGAGATACAGGGTTAGACTGATGTTTAAGGTAATGAGATGCAGGGCATGTAGGTACATAAAAAACAACTAAAGATAATGTCGTAGGAGGTCAGAAATAATAACAAGTTGCAAGACAGTTGTTCTTGCTTTAGGGGGTTAAGACAATTAAGTAGGCGTATGATTCTTTTAATGAGGAGATTTAATGTCGATTTTGAATAATGCTTTTAATACATACCAGGAATGCTTGCAAGGTCAACATAAAAGACCACTAAGGCATCAAGTGAATGGTACCCGCCAAAAGGGCCGATATATGCGATTGATTTTATATGCAGTTCAACTCAGTAAACTTAAATCGATAGCCTCAAGAACATGTAAGATCTGTTAGCGCTTGTCAAATATCTTGAATTCTCAGTGCTTTGCAGATATTGGTCGGAAATGAATAGTTATAAAGAATTATATATTAGTGCACTCAGAGTTTCATCACTCATTAACTCGAAGTTGCTCATTGGTTACTCAAAATTGCTCGCAGCATTGTACAGATAGGTGAGAATTATTCCAACAAATCTTTGTTGACGAATGATTGATTCCCCTGAAAAATCACCTTGGGTTTCTCGGGTTATATACCGGTGTAAAACGTAATAAGTCGAAGTCATCAGTTATGAAAATTAAAGAATCATCACCTTTATTAAGTGAAATATTATAAACTGCAGTGCATTTACAAAACGCAGACATTCTCTCCTGACTCTCAGTAACATATATGGAGTCAGTCGTTGCAGATTTTATTTCATAATGTTTTTAAGAGGGTCTCAATGAGGTTAACCGATAGGCGTAAAACGGCCAAAAATTTAGTCGATAGCCGTAAAAATTGAAAAATTTTAACCGTTAGCCGTAAATTGGGTAAAAAAGAGTTAACCGTAAAAGAAATTGTCCCCTAGATTTGTTAATTTTATGGAAGGTGTTTAACTCGCTTATGGTTGCGTTTTTTATTTTCCGGCTACTTTGACTCCGTACGCACGTTAGGCGAAAAGCCTTTCAGGTGTATCTTGGGGAACTAATTTTTCCTATAGCGAAAGAGGGCTTGTCACTGGGAATTAATATTTGCGATTTTTAGAAGGTCGTGCCTTCGAAACACTAGTGAAACAACACGCAGAGCTGTTTTTAAAACACGTTGCCGATAAACAATATTTTCCTGTTTTTCTCTGACGCTACGGTAGACATTGCCATGCCTAGTCCCTGCATGTACAGCGTCTTCCCACGCAATCTCGGTCAAGGCATTTCGGTGGCGAACTCGCTCTGACCACGTGACGCGAAACGCATTAGCCGCGCGGAATAATGAGGTCTACGGACAAGGCAACAACAAGCAGCCGTTTTGTACAGTCCTTCACTATGATTAAAAACACTGGACACGGGAATTTTGTTATTGGCCGTTTTCACAGGACAGCTAGAAAGGGATTATCCAGACTCGCCTGCGTACAGTCTCCCTCTCCTCCACAGCGTTAGACACCCCTTCTCCGATTTTTTCTGCGGGGAGGTTGCGGCTGTACACAGGCTCAGTCTGTAACGGATAATCCATCTTCCGTACTTCAAAATTGACGGATAAAGTCAGGGGGGTTGTTCATTTCAAAATTAAAACTATTCCATTTTCAAATTGAGACGTGTTACCTATCGGACGCGAATCATCAAACGGATAACCCGTCTCAAACGAATAAGCCGTCTCTAGTGTGGAATGTCGCGCCCCGGTCTTGAGTTGGACGTTCGCGTGTCTGCTCACTATTGGCATTTCTATGTGTAAAATGATATTAGAAGTGGAATACTTTATAAACGTATACTGATCTGTCAAATGTGAAAATTTTTCAATAGAATAGCTTATTTTATCCCGAGATGATCCGAAGGCCTTTATCTTGCTTTAAAGATACAAAAAATACAGGTTAAAATTTAATATTTAACTTTTTGAAACAAAAGAAATTTTTTTTAACTTTTTTGTTAACCGTAACTGCAAAAAATTAACCGATAGCCGTAAAAGAGCCAAAATTTTAGCCGATAACCGTAAAAGACACCACCCCATTGAGACCTTCTTTTAGTTGATGAAGTGTACAAACGTTCGTAAAACATTCTCTTCCTTGCTTCATATGTTAAGTTGTCGTCCTCAGTCGATGTTTCTTTAGGGGTATGTTCCTGGTCAAACAAACTGTTCAACAGATACTTTCTCTTACTCACGGCAGCTTCTGCAGCCTTCGTATATTCCATTTCATCATCTTCCATAAAGCTACGTAATGTTTTCATAACCTTTTTGTGCACTTGATTAGTTTTAAGGTCATGGTACCACCTTATATATTGTAAATATAAGTGTCGTAGCTTTTTTGCGGCAACAGGAAGTAGAAGGCTACCAGCTCGAGCCTGAGCATCATCCTTTGGCAAACCCTGACGTATTTTTTCTTCCACCTGTTCCTCCCAAAATGGATTCAGATCATTGATGACTTCTTCTCGAAGTTTATTCCAAGGATCAAAGTCTTCATTGCCTGTGTCACTTTTTGTATTTTTTTCGTCTTTTTCAGTTTTTTTGTTACTAGTTCCTTCGTCTTCGTCAACAGCATCGTCATCATCATCATCGTCCTCTTCGTTATCTTAATTTACACCATTTTCTCGACACAGTCCGCGTCATACTCTTCTGTTTTTCGTTCCAAGTCCTCTTCCTCGTTTGAAAAGCTTGTCGTTGCTTCTTCGCCATCAAATCTTTTGGGACAACCACTGTCTCATGTCGATCTCTGTTGAACTTACGGCTAAATGTTTTCTGACAGAGTTGACAAAAATGTGTTATTATCACGCCGTCGTAAATCGATGAAAGTTGGATAGGAATGAGCAAACAAAAACCTTCTTTAATTTATAAGTGTGAGTCACTCGGGAAGGAATGCTGGGACCAAATTCAGTTAGCGTTAGTCGAAAATGGTTTCGTTTTTACAAGATAGACTATTTTAACCGGTTTATCAAGAAATTACATTATCATGCATTATCGTAAACCTAATTTAGATGTATGGCATAAGCTTCGTGGCGAGTGGATGGAAACCATTTACTTGTTCGAAAAAGAAGGAAGGCATTAAAGCTTTCAAGAGTAGATTAAAAAAGGGGAATAATTAAGGCAAAATGGTCCGGAGGAATAACCTTGGTTTTAGGGCGTACCTCTTAATTCCTGCCAGAAAATTGAGCCCTTGGGACAAAGTTGTTGAATGCAGGGCTATTTATTCGCACATCATTAAATCTGCAGTATTTTTCGCACTATAACGTACCTCGTTCTTAGTTTCTCTGTTTGACATGTATCAAATGTGATTTGTGATGTATTCTTATTCGACAATAACAAATGCTTTCGATCGAGGCAGACCGTTGATGACAAATGCCCCACCTTGGAAACACTTGAACTGATTTGACTGGACCATTAATGAATTACAGTAAAAATATCCAAAAAAATATACAAAGTACTCAAGGTGAAAAAAGGTGAATTAGGTTTTCCTACAGACATTCCCTGCGTCAAAGGCGCAAAGATGATGGCCGTGTTACCAAAAAAGAAAAAAGAAAAAAAGAAAAAAATTAAAGAGGAAAAAGACACTATAGTTAGTCGAAAAAATCTTTAATTCTAGTAAATTGTAATTTTAATCTAAGTTTAAATCTGTATTATACTTATCGGTAAGTCGGATTTTTAAGAAGACGTCAATCAAACGCGATCCTCCCCCTTTTTTATGCTTTGCGGCACTATTTAAAAAAAAGCAAATCCATTAAACTTTTTAACACTCGTATTAAGGAGCACCTTTTTCGGGACAGGAATTCCCACATTTTCAAGCATCTCAAGAGTTCTAAGAATTGTAAAGATAAATGTGGAGTCTCTTGCTTTGAAATTATTGACACTGCTTGTTCTTATTATCAACTTATGGTCAAGAAGAGCTTTCATATTGAACATGTGAAACCTGAACTTAATTAAAGAGCAAATTGAGCATGTAAGTTTAGCATTACATTTTTAAATTACTGTTTACCTTTGTAGTTCGTTTACTTTTCTTTCACATTATTGGCTGATTCTACTACATTTAGCATTACATTTTAAATTTTTTACTTACCGTTATAGTTCGTTTAGTTTTCTTTCCATATTATTGGCTAGCTTTGATATGTGTAACGAATTTTGAATTTATAAGCAATCATTGTTTGGATAGTTATATATGTACTCCATTAGTATTATACCTTGTATGGCTTAAGATGATGTTTGAAACATCGAAACATGTTCCACAAACTTAAAAGTGTCATGGTGTTTTTAAAAATTTAAAGAAATTACCCTTGCATTAATTCAAGGTAAAAAAAAGTAAATTAATAACAGTTTTTCTGGTGATAATCGTGTCTAAAATAACGAGCATCTCCAACTATTCTTTCGGCCCTAAAAACAAAAATGTGCCCATTGCACGCAAAGAAAACTGGATTTTTGTTTTGATAAACTACGGGATAGAGAGAGTCAGGATTTTTTAATGAAATCAGTCCGGAAACGTGTGAACGAATTTCATGCTGCACATTTAGGAAGGAACAATTAAAAACATTACGCAGAATGTGTCGACAGATGTTTGAATGTTAACTTTTCCCATTATTTACCATTCATATTCCTTCCAATTAACCAATTTCTCTTAATGCATCAGTCCTGCAAACACTCTCAACATTGTTATAAACTCTCAATGTTTGCTAAGTAGAAGAATATATAAGAGACATCGAGAATACTTAGTATCAGATAATATCAATCTGATATCAGTCACCTGAGTTACTTGAGGGACAGCCACGATGCATGAACACCAACAGAAGAACTTTGTATGGAAACGTTTCCCCAGTCAAGGTAAAACCCTGATGTCGTTTTGAATAATTTCCAATTCTCATTTTATTGTACGGTAAATTTATATAAATTAAAATTATAAGCCAAACAATCACTGCCACAAGAGAAGAAAGGCTGTCAGAAAATCGTATGGCCGCGAGTTTCGCCTTCACTTAATTTTTTTTTTTAAACGTAATATCTAGCTGGAAACCGTCAGTACATAGTGCTATCTACTCGCGCATTTCTTACATATCGAAAAAAATGTAAGGAAAAAGACTATTTTGCTCAAAATTGGCTTGAATGTCACTAGTTATAACCTTAAGCAAACTTCGTATGAAAACTGGACTTTCTAGATAACCACGAGTGATCGCCACTCGAGATACTGTGATTTTGGAAATGGGTCAGGTAAAATGGGTTCGATAATAGAGGTTATGGGTTCATTAAAAGCGGTATTCAAAGCACTAGTTTTTAACCACTCAGAATAGAATTCCCACGATCTTCTTTTTTTCCCCAGGTTAGAATCATGGCTGCGCAAAACTCCAGCCAGTTTGCCTACGAAGCGTGCCTGATTGCTGATCTTCCAAGTGATGTTCAACACCACATACTTAACATTGGCAACTACGTTTTCCGTCCTCTGAATTTTAGTCTGGCTTTTTTGTCATTTGTTTTTAATACGCTTGTTATCATAGCTGTGGCAAGAACAAAATCTCTTCGATATCCCGCGATGCTTATGATGTGCAGTTTGGCAGTGACTGACGTAATATTTTCTCTGTTTTCTATGTACAGATACATAGAAATATTCGCACACGAACACATGTGTCAAAAATCTCACCCGCTCCGGTACGCCTTTAGTATTTTTTGTAGCTATGCAACGCTCGGTAACCTAGCAGTTATCAGTAGAGATCGCTATTTGGCAGTCCGAAGTCCGTTGTGGTATCGTAATCACGTAAAGAATCAGCGTGCTTTTAAGGCAGTATGTGTACCCTGGTTGACCAGTGTGATAACTGTATTTGCAATTCACTTTTCTCCAAGTTTGGGAGGTGTCTATAGACCTATTGGAGCTATTCTGAGTGTAGTTCTTTTTGTTGTTTATGCAATTATCATAATATTCTGCTATCTTAGCATGTATTTTCGAAAAACTGTTGAAGTAGGAAATCCAAATGACTCCCTTTTGAAAAGGGAAAAGAGATTAGCTAACACAGTTGCTTGGATCCTTTTGAATTTTGTATTGACCTATTTCCCTTCGTTTCTTTTCCCAGCAGTTTTATTCATAACAGGATTCAAGAATTTTCTGCCTTTTCGACCTTATTACCTGATTTTTTTGCACTTAAATGGAGTTTTAAATCCTTTGTTGAACTTCGGTCGTTCTAAAAAGATACGCAAAGCTGTAAGAGATTTGTTTAAATGCCTTCCGCAAGTACAGCCGGGATCATATGACAATAATAATAACAACAACGGCGCCAGAAAGCCATAATATTTTTCACACAACTGAACAACCACTGAAGTATCCACACAAAAGCAGGAACAGCACCGACGCAGCAATAATAATCGGACAGTGATTTTATCAGCTTTTACACCCGTTGGGTGGACTCCCATATAATAGTGACGGGAATTCCCGACGGAATTCTCGACTGTAAATAAATACGTCATGTAAACTTACCACTTACAGCCACCTCGGTCAAACTAAGATAACTTCTGTGCGCGCGCACCAGTTGATGAGCGATTTACTGTCAACACTTTTAAAAGTACTTTCTGTTATGTAAATAGCTCTGTTAATCAATAAAAGTATTGGGTATGAGCTATTTTTTGCTATGTAACTATTAAAAAGGGCAAGTTCAGTGTCTTCATGATCTTACGCATCCGCAACTACCCTATTTCGACAACGTGCCGTTAACTTTTTGGCGGAGGAAGTTTTCGTGAATAATAGACAATTTTTAAAAAATGCAAATTAAAAAAAGACATGGTCATCAATACTCAGTAAGTTTGGCGGCCATAGACTGAACGGTGGAAAGAGTAGTTGCCAATGTTAAGTATCTGCTGTTGAACATCTCTTGGAAGATTAGCAATCAGGCACGCTTCGTAGGCAAACTGGCTGGAGTTTTGCGCAACCATGATTCTAACCTGGGGGAAAAAAAAGAGCGTAGGAATTCCATTCTGAGTGGTTAAAAATGAGGGCGTTGAATGCCGCTCCAGTTTAATGAACCCATAACCTTTATTATCGAACCCATTTTACCTGACCCATTTCCAAAATTCCAGTAAAGAAAGTCCAGTTTTCCGACGATGTTTCCTTAAGGTTATAACTAGTAACATTCAAGCCAATTTTGAGCAAAATCAAAATTGAGTCTTTTTTCTTAAATTTTTTGCGATATGAAGGAAATGCCCGAGTAGCACTATGTACTGACGGACTCGATCTAGATATTACTTTAAAAAAATAGAATTTGAGTGAAGGCGAAATTCACGGCTAAGAGATTTTTACACAGCCTTTCTTCTCTCGTGGCAGTGATTTTTTGGCTTATAATATTTATTTATATAAATTTACCTTACACTAAAACGAGAATTTCAAATTAGTAAAAAGGACATCAGGGTTTTACCTTGACTGGGGAAAGGTTTCCTTATAAAGTTCTTCAGTTGGTGTTCATGCATCGTGGCTGTCCATCAAGTAACTGATATCAGATTGATATTATCTGATACTACGCATCTCGATGTCTCTTATATATTCTTCTACAAAGTAAACATTGAGAGTTAGCAACAATGTTGAGAGTGTTTTTAGTTAAGTATTGCTGGACTGATGCTTTAAGAGAAATTGGCATGGTTAATTGGCCGGAAGGTAATTAGAATGGAAAATAATGAGAAAAGTTAACATTCAAACACCTGTCGATACATTCGGCGTTATTATTTAAAATTATTCCTTTCTAAATGTGCATACAGCATAAAAATTGTTCACACGTATCTGAATTGCTTTCACGAAAAAGTCCAGGCTCTCTCTATGTCGTAATTTATCATCACAAAAATCAAGTTTTCTTTGCGTGCAATGGGCATATTTTTGTTTTTAGGGATGTAAAAGAGTTTGAGATGCTTGTTATTGCGACAAAATTATCACCAGAAAAACCTTCATTTACATTTATTTTTACCTTGAATGAATTGGCTGTCTTCCGTATTTCATTCAAGCGTAATTTCTTTAAAGAATTTAATGTAATTTCTATTTTTTAAATAGTGCTGCAAAGCATAAATAAAGAAAAGGGAAACGCGTCTGATTGGCATCCTCTTAAAAATCCGACTTACCGATAATATAATACCCATTCAAATTTAGATTAAAATTACAGTTTTCCATGAATTAAAGATTAATTTTTTCGGCTCAATATAATGCCTTTTTCCTCCTTTTTTGTTGGTGACACGGCCATTATCTTTGCGCCCTTGACGCAAGGAATGGCTGTAGGAAAACCTAATTCGCCTTGTTTCACCTTGAGTACTTTGTATATTTTTTGGGATATTTTTACTGTAATTCATTAATGGTCCAGTCAAATCAGTTCAAGTGTTTCCGAGGTGGGGCATTTGCCATCAACGGTCTGCTTCGATCGAAAGCATTTGTTATTTTCGAATAAAAATACATCACAAGTCACATTTGATACAGGTCAAACAGAGAAACTAAAAATGAGGTAATGCGAAAAATACTACAGATTTAATGAAGTGCGAATACATAGCCCTGCATTCAACAACTTTGTTCCAAGGGCTCAATTTTCTGTCAGGAATTAAGAGGTACGCCCTAAAACCAAGGTTATGCCTTCTGACCATTCTGCCTTAATTATTCCTTTTTTCTAATCTACTCTTGAAAGCTTTAATGTTTTCCTTTCTTTCGAACAAGTAAATTGTTTCCATCCGCCCGCCTTACATACGAAGCTTATGCCCTATGTGTAAATTAGGTTTCAGACAATGTAAGTCCTGATAAACCGGTTGAACTAGTTTATGTAGTATAAAAAAACCCGTTTTTGACTAACGCTAGTTGAAATTGGTCCCAGCATTCCTTCCAGAGTGACTCAAACTTATAGATTAGAAGAGGGATTTTTGTTTGCTCAATCCTATCTAACTTTCATCGTGTTGCCACGGCGTGCGAATGTAATTAAAGCGCTGCAGCTCCTAGCAACACGGAGTAAACAGGGAGCACTTTTGAGCAGCTCAGAGCAGTTCCAAGGAACCCATATCACAGATATAAGTAACTAGCACCATTCTTGTTTGTTTGCTTTTTCCCGTTAACCTCCATGAAGTTTTCAGTGAGTTGTTTGAGCTGTTTTTTCTTGTAAGCGATAATCGCGTTTTGAACTTGCTTTTTTATGGTGAACAAATACACTGTTTCGGCCACTCTTTATAAGTATTCAGAATTGAATTTCAAATGAACACATTTAGTGGCCTCATTGGCTCGGTTCAACCTTGACGTGCACTTTAAACAGTTTCCTTGGATCAGGTCTTTGTTTATATTTTGATCTAGTAGGCTTTGTATGTTATAACGTTTGCATTTTCATAAATTGCGCCTTTACATTTACGGGTTCTGAAAGGGCAAAAGAGCTCTTGGAACTATATTATCTGATACTAAAAGACGAAGGAGCCTATACCGTTATCCGTATAGCCATATATATAATATACAGATTTTGGACAGGAAAATTATCAATTAGCATTGTGTTATTGACTTTTTGGTCAAGCTGATGCTAAATTCAAGCAAATATTTTAGGAAACACGCTCAAATTCGAGACAGCTTTGTTGTGAAGTTTTCATCGCATCGATTAAAAATTTTAGTTGAGTTTAAACGGGCACATAACGCTGGAATAAGCGAATTTCATTTGAGTACAGAAACATTTGGGTTTTCAAATAAATTTTTCAAAAAATAACTTCTGTGTGTATTATTTTGTTCCTCAGTGTTCATTCATAACAGTCGTTCGGAGAACGGTCGAAAAACAACAGCTTCAGCGCCGGCTGTGTGTCGGCGAATTTCAGTTTCAACTTTCACTTTCATAGCTGGATTTCCCCAGACAGATTTCGATACAAAGCTAGTTAATTTCTTTTTAAAATTAGTGTTACCTGTTATTCTAAAGGAATTACAGTCAAATTTTCTCATTTCTACTTTGCGTTTATTTCAAAAATTGTCACATAAATAAGCTTGATAATTATTTCATTTATTTAGTTTTAGCTTATTTTTTAGAGTCCTTTTAGTTGGTGTTTATAGTTGCAACTATAGTTTTCCCTCAAAGTTTTTACCCTAATATTAAGAGCAAGTAGACAGATGCCATTCAGAATAACAACGAAAAACGTTTTGCAATTTACCTGAGGACGGAGAACGGTTGATTCAGCGAAAGAAAAACTCAAAGGCAAGTTTTTGAAAAACATAGAACATGATTTGTTTACGCGCGGGCAGATGTCACCATACATGAACTCGGACCGATGACTCAACCGAAGGCAAATGGAAAATAATGTTAATAACTTGGGAGGTTTGCTAAGCACTCAAGAAGCTAGAGTCGCACTCGGCTATCGCCTCGTGCGACTCTTACGCTTCATTCGTGCTTTGCAACCTCCCGCGTGCATCTATAACTCCATGGTTGCACGCTGCACGTTTACCATTTCTTAATTAGAGAAAAATAATTTGACAGTCTAAGAGTGAAACAAATTTTACATCGAGTTAATAGTCTTATTTGTACACCCAAAAATAGCAATCATGTTCGATCAAAGTAGATTAGGCCTGGAAAGTGTATTGTATTTGCATTAGCTGTTGCATGATAATGTGGCATTCACCAGTCTCTCCAACATTGCTCCGCTTGAGAGACTATGGAAAATTGGACAACTCCGAAATATAATACTATGAAGGAACGGTGAAGCAGACTATTTTTCCCGAAACTTTGTGTACACATTAAGGACAACAACAACTCGCCACATGGTAAGTTTCATCGATTTTTATTTCCATTTCTAGCAAAATTCCGGACCTAAACTTCGCCCCATATTTTCGTGACACTAACAGTGAGCCTGGGTTACCTGTGATCAAAGCACGCGCTTCCTTTGCACAACAAATTATAGCATTGACCACATTATAAAACGTTTTCATGAAGAGAATTCCAAAATGCCGGGACTTTTTAGTTAGAAAAATCTGGTCCCATGTGATATGCAGGGTAATAATTATGGGCTTTTAGTGAAAACGATAAAAAATTCCCAAAATCACCTTTTCGGCCAGCCTGACGGGTTCTCACTTTTGACAGGCACCAAATTTGCAGTGCGATTAATAGAGTTACCATTAACGCTTCAACATGATAGAGAATTTGTTGTTTAGGTTTTATTTCCCTTTATTTATAAAACTGTTTATGGTTCTTTAAAAGCGAGTGATAATTTACGCGCGGCGTTTTGAGTAGTCCTGCATGCGATGTTTATGTTCGACTGGAAACAACCGGTGCAGCGATAAAAATTGCGAGAGGGACTACTAACAATCAATAAAATAAATATTATTTGGTGAAACATGTACAGAGACAATAATTTCCATTCATGAAGACAAGTATTGAGAGTAAAGTGTCTCTGAAAATCATGAATCAAGTAAGCATAAGCTTATTTATGTTTTAAGCCGGCTTCCCGGTGTTAGCGCTTTTACAAGATGAACTCGTGGCGAGAAAATCGCTCAGAGCTTTCTGTTTACAGCCAAAATCATAACTAAATATTCTTCGGAACCTTTTCTTTGAATTTGCGGTCAAAAAATGTCTAAAGGCTTTTTAAACCTGATACTATTGTAGGTTAGATCATTGCTCTTGTATAAACTTAAGCCGCATAAACCATACGCTTGACTTCAGGAAACCGAAAAAAAAAAAAAAACACATCAAAGAAAGGACGAAAGGTCGGGTGGTCGGTGTAAGGTCACGTGATTGCCGAATTTTCTAGGATGGATAGATTTTCTAAGCTATGGGGTTTCGAATTGAACCCGTGATCAAATAAAATATCAGCGGAAAACTTTGAAGACTACTTGACCTCAATGGATAGAAAAATGAGCCCGCGATACAGTCGGGTGATGATGGTCAGCGTATACTCTAGTTTGATAGCTGTCAATTAACCTTCATTAGAATGACGAATATTCGAATTAACAGACTACGAGTGTGAGTAAGACATATCCGTCCGGCTTGTAGTGGAAAATGCCAAATCGTGTACCTGAGCGAACTTGAGCCCACGTTATTAGTTTTCTGATAGTGGTCTGCACATATCCCATTTTGACAGCTGTCAATTGACCTTAATTTGGCTTGCCAATAAAACTTTAAACGACTGTCAGCCGGCTGATAGCTCTGCCCGGGGTAGTTTCGTTTTTATGTTGAATTGGTAAGTGTGACATTTTATATAAGCTTATATGTAGGGGGAAAACGACTGGTCTTTCATCTGAGCCCGCGAGATGGTCATGTGATAATCGTCAGCGGATGTCTGATTTTGACAGCTGTCAATCTAATCGTACTCATACGAATGGCTTACAAAACTGAAAGGCTAATCAAGTTGTGTAAGATCTATTGTGACATTTGACATCGGCTTACATGAAATGTGTGTACGGGTGGGCGTACGCTACGTCATAACCAAATTTTCTCGGATGGATAGTTTACCAAATTTTGTTACCCATGGTGCTCCGCTGCGCGCGCTTCGCGCGGGGGAGCTCCGCTATAATTACGAGTGTGTCTACTATATTTCTTTCATTCTTGTAAGTTCTAGTATTTATCTAAGAAGCTAAGAATTACAATTTTCGACTTGATTTTTTGGTTAACTGGAAAAAAAAAACACGTCATCATTTATATTTTAGAGTAATTACAACTTTGGTTTAAATCAAAAGCTACCGATTTAGATATCAGAAATGAAGTGGTCAAATACTTAAATCACCTTCAGTATGCTGCGAGGGTAATTCTAATTACATCTCCTGGTGATGAAACTCTCAGTGCACTAATAATTCTTCATAACTATTCATTTTCCACAAATGTCTGCCAATAAAACGTTCTTTTTCTGGAAAGTATTCCTTAAGACCTGAAATTGAGCATTGCGAATTCTCAAGAGATTTGAAAAGCGCTAACAGATCTTACATGTTTTTGAGATCATCGATTTAAGTTGACTGAGTTGAACTGCATATTAAATCAATCCGCCGTACGGAAAAAGATGGCGGCTCTTCAATTTTACCACAATTCCTTTCGAACCTAACACGGCCAATTACACATAAAGTCATATTTTTTTTTTGGGGGGGGGGGGGGCAGGGGGGGCAAATTCGTCCCTGTTATAGCAACATTGCCTATCCTAGGTTTATAAAACTTTTCTGTGCGTTTTTATGAGCAATTTTATGGTTTTCATTCGCTAAGAACTGTGGGTAAAAGTACCAGTCGCCATCTTTTTTGGTACGGTGGATTGCATATATCGGCCCTTTTGGCGGGTACCTTTCATTTGATGCGTTAGTGGTCTTTTTATGTTGACCTTGCAAGCCTTCCTTGTATATGTAAAAGCATTATTCAAAATCGACATTAAACCTCATTATTAAAAGAATCAGACGCCTACGTTATTGTCTTCACCCCCTCAGGTAAGAACAATTTGCAACTCGTTATTATTTTTAACCTCCTACGACAAAGTCTTAATTGTTTTTCTTTTATGTACCTCCATGCCCTGCATCTCATTATCCCCCAAAGTGGTTTGTCCCACCCCAAAGCAGGTTTATCCGGGAAACTACAGTTCCAAAACCGGTTTGCCTAACCAGATCTCAGCCCATCAATTAAAGTTGCCCAAGCATCCGTCATACACTACTCCTAATCGGCGATTTAGAGCTTGTACATTAGGATAAGCAAAGAATCGCCATCGACATTTCCCGAATTTTTCAAAGTAACAAGCAGTTTAGCATGTTATGTTTTTTCGGACTTTTGAAAATATGTTTCATGTTGTATCGTAATGGACCTAATCTGACGCCTTTCTATTGCAGCTTATATATATTTGTTAGTTTAAAGTCGTAAGGAGGTTTCACTGCATTGTTCATCCCCTTTAATCAACCCCATTATAATACACCAAGGGGGGCCAAAGAAAGTGTCCATATCAATGAGGTGTCTGTATTAGGCGGGTTGGATTTAGAGAAAATGTGAAGGCTTTCTTTCCCCAGGAACTAAGCAAACTGTCCGTCATAATGAGATGTCCGTATCGTATTGGGCGGGTGTCCCTAAAGCGGGTTTGACTCTAGTTTTAGTGATTTCTCTGTCACTGCTTTTTTAGTGCCACACCTGGGATGTCTCGTCTTTGTCATGGAAAACCGATGGCGTTAGTACGACCCTCATTCCAGGCAATGGTAAAGGAGGTGCTTCTGTGGACTGTAAATCATCTTCACTGGGATTCATGACAGTATTTGCTGTTAATTCCTCCGCCATGTTTGCTACTCAAACCACTCAATCTGCCTCTTCTAAAATACCCACACCGGCGGAAGACCAAGCTGTTCATATCCAGATTAAACTCATTGCTGAATACGGAGCACACATCAGTACCGAGTCAAGTAAACAAGCATTAATCGTCATTATAGCACAGGCTCTTGCTGACACGATGAACGTCAACGCATCTCGTTTAAAAAACGTCGATGTTCGACCAGGAAGCATTTTGGTCTCTTTCACGTTGATACCGGGAGGACCTGGAGAGAGTGACGTCACTACAGCCGCTTCAGCGCTAAGGCAGCTGGTCGTGAATGGAAACTTCTCAGTGACGGCAGACGGACGCACTTTGTTTGCAGATGCGACTTCCTTCCAGTCTTCCTCGACTCCATTCACCACAGTGACTTTGGCAGACGGACGCACTTTGTTTGCAGATGCGACTTCCTTCCAGTCTTCCTCGACTCCATTCACCACAGTGACTTTGGCAGACGGACGCACTTTGTTTGCAGATGCGACTTCCTTCCAGTCTTCCTCGACTCCATTCACCACTCCTTCTCAGGCCTCTATACCCTCCACAGATCCCGTTCTGTCGGAGACCTCCTCGGAATTCAAAATGGGCGCGTTACTTGCAATTGTCTTGGGTTCGCTTGTGGGCCTGGCAATCTTGGTCTCTGGGGTCATTTTATTCCTCAACAAACGAAACAAAATCTCTAAAGTTGGCGGCTCTGAAAAAGATCTGCATAAACCAGTCTTCTCTTTGCAAGCATCCGGTAATTATGCCAGTTTTAAAGATGTGCCTGTGTTGATGTTGTACGAAAATTATATTTACTGCTTCAATTTAAAAACTTGCTACTTTAGAAACAAGCTCAGGTCTTTCAACGTATTAGTAAATCAACTTATTTTTATTGGTAAAAGGTTTTTTCGTATGACGCCACTGCACCAGTTGAGACAGATCTTTGCCCCAAAGGTTTCATCTTAATTTGCAAGTACTACACTGTCATTGGTGAAAATCTGAGATCTCGCTGTATTTTTACGTTTTATCAATTTCTATCTTTCTGTCCTGCAAGTTAGAATTGCACCGTAAATCAAAGATGTATTCAGTCATTTTAATCACAACACAATAGGCCATTTGTACGAGGGCGTCATTTTTACCCAAGACTACGACCAGAATCCTTCATGGTATTTTTTTCTTGTGCAAATTAGGGCTTTTGTTACTTAAACCTCACTGGGATTACCAAATTTAAAGTCTTAGTAGCTAAAAAGGCGTCATCGTGCAAATGACCTATTTGTCCCCTTTTACTAGACTAAAATTTGTCAGATTCAGCGCTGATGGCCAGTTTTCAAAGTTTTTATTTTTCAGATTTTATTTTGATCACTTAAGTGAAAGGCGACTGTGCTTGCATTGTTCGTCCTGAAAACATATCTTTACGTCCAAATGGCGGTTTCAATTACTTTTCTCTTTTCTCCAAGTTAAATACTCTGCACAGGGGTCAAAGAAAAATTAAATATTTATTGACTGTCGTTCTGTTTAAGGTCACGAGAACAAAGATGTACAAAAAGAAATACGCAAAGGTATGTACTAGACCTTTTTTGTATTATTTTGATTCATGGCACAACACACTGTTCATTCCATCATATGGTCACTGTGGTAGCCTGCGTCAAAGACGAAACTAAACTCTGGTTAAGTCTGTCTGCGAAACAGCGAGAAGTCCTTGTTCTGGCCTCCCGGCTGTGTACCAGGATTTGAGTATGCGCCATGACTGGCCAGCTAAAAAAGCCTTTGTAGATTTGCCAATCAAGATGAAAGGAAATTCGAAACACACTTCCGGTAATTCGCTCAGTCCGCTGGGTGCCCAGAACAAGGATATCGGCGCTGCTTCACAGACGTTACTAACCGAGGTTAAATTACATCTACGAAGAAGGCTATCAGAATGGGTGTTTTTCCTTTTTTCTTTGTTTTTCTTTGCTGTTATTAATTTTTCTTTATTTTTTATTTTTATTTTATTATTTTTTAAATTTTTTATAACATACAGCTCGCGTCGTTAGCAGGCAGTAGGTGTCCCTTATATAAACTTGTGAATTTATTGTGGGCATTAGTGGCTTATATGTTACGTTGGCAACAATACGGGCAATACACTGGCAATAATAATGGGTTATACATAACGGTATGGACTTAAAGATTTGCGACGGAGAGGTGCTTCAATAAGATCAATTCAATTCCGGTGACGTCGCCACCTGAGCTGCAGTACGGCTTTCCCTCCGGCCGTAGCTTGTGCAATATCTTGTACACGCCCATTAACATGGGTAAAGCGACGCCTGGTTAGCTCAGTTGGGAGAGCGCCGGTCTGCTGAGCTGGAGGTCGGTTGTTTATACCCCGGCCGAACCAACACTCAGCGTCTTTAAATAACTGAGAAGAAAGGGCTGCCTTTGTAATGACATCTGCAAGCGGTTAGACTTTCTAGTCTCTCAGATAAGGACGAAAAATCGTAGGGCCCGTCGCACAGTGCTTTCACTTATCTGGTCCTTTTGGGACGTAAAAGAACCCATACCACTGTTCGAAGAGAGTAGGAGACCTTGGAAATGTGGCCAACTTTCCTGGGCTGGGTGGGTGAGAGATTTTAATATAGGGATAACCTCATAATCCTCCTCAGGTGTCTTAAACACCTGTAAAGAGTGTATGAATGTATGAATGTGAATTTTATCATCGGTTGAGAAAAACCACAAGCGCGTCGAGACAACCGCATAAGGAGAGTTAACGGTAAGTTGAATACTCCTAGTCGCCATGCCATAGTTAGAGACCGATGTAAGTGACAGTATGCCGATCCACGTATTTGCCCTTTATTTAATACGTTGTTGCCTCTCATGCTGAGATCATTGTTCTAACGAGTTGTTTAAAAAAATGTTTCTACAGAGGAACGCAGGGGCAGTGAATACCCAATGGTTGATCTCCGCAGAGAAGGTAGGCTATAATTTCTGACTCTAAATGATATTCCCAGTTTAATAACACGCAACCTTCTCACGTAAAAGCTGAGGCTAAGCTGACAGATAAAGCACCACGAAAACAGACAACATTTGCGGTTGGCCGTCAACTCCCTCTACATCTCGCAGGGGTCGCACAGAGTCTTGAAATCTTGAAAAAGTATTGTCCAGCAGTTTTCTAGACCTTGAAAAAGTCTGGAAAATAGAGATAAAGTCTGGAAAAATGAGGTTATTTTCATAGCTACGAGAAGTGGTTTGTAAGTGAAATTTTGTTTCGTTTTTGTCAAATCTTATCCAATCTCGTCCGTACATTTGTAGTGCATCGTGAAAAAGGCTTTTTTTAAATGTCTGTATTGATCACCTATTTGATAACCTCGAATCTGGAAAAAGAAATATTGTTTTAGAAAAAAGTCTGGAAAAAGACCTGAAGTTTGGATCCAAAAATCTGTGCAATCCCTGATCAGGTACATAATTATGCATACTTTAACTTCTAACTAACAGATGTTAAATTTGTCTGTTGTAATTAAAATTGCTAAAGAGTTTAAAAAGATATCTAGCCCAAACTTACGCTAAACTAAGAGCCTGAGAAAGCAGCCGATATTTCGGAAGGTCACTACTGGTTTCCGTGCCAAAGGATGTTCTGAGGAACGACAATAAACTGAAATTCCATACTGAAGACATGTTACTACCTAACTAGTGCTTCTGATTGGTTGAAAGAAATTCCTCCGCGGCACGACCAATCAGCTTCAACGTTTCTACTTTTCTCAGACGTCATCTTGCAGGGAAATTAAACCAGTGGTGGCCTCCCCAAATGTCGGCTGTTTTCTAGCGAACTAAAATAATTTTTTAAAATGAAATAACCTTGTGCTTCTTTTTTTCTGCCTACATGAAGCTGATACACCGCTGCCGGGAACTCCAATTTATTCCTAAAGTTTTGAGGTGACTGTGCAGTATCAATTGTTCGCTGAAGAGCTGAAGATTTTTTTTAACGTTTGCACTCAACGTTTTAATAAAGATTAAATTTCAATACTTAAAATTAACTTGAAGTTATCATTGACACAGAACGCAGAGGAGTCTTATTCGAGGGTAAGTCAACTGTCCTATTTGAAGAAAGTTGTTAACCCTTACCGGGCGTTCGGATAGAGAAGCGATGTGAGAAAGAGGAAAAGAAACGGAAGGGAGAAACAGAGAGGAGAAAATCGAACCATTCCCTATGTTTCGTCGCTATTCTATTCTTCCTGGAACAGGCTATGAACGCGTCGTTTCACTCCCTGTACACAGCAATACAGTTGCCTCATTTCTATGTTGTAGTTTCGAATTATTAAAATTCATACAGTACTTGACTTCGAGACTGAGGGGTATTTAAATAAAAGAAATTTTTGATTTATGGATGAATAATTCATTTCATTTCTTTTGTTCTCATCATTCTTAAAGTCAACGATCAGTATCTTGATAATTCGAAACTGGTCAACTGGATTAGTTGATCTTTAATATGGTCAAAATCTCTGAAGGTAAAAGATCGGTTTGCGCTTCTAGTTCATGGCGAATCTAATCAGAAAGTACCGATCAAATAATATTTCTCTGCACTCTGTGACACAGTGAAGATACTAAATATTCAGCGTTAGGTTTTTTATAGATTCATAACGTTTGTATTTGAAGTTTAAATAAACTTAAAGGCAATAAGCAGTAAAATTCAGCAGTCATTCGTTTCATTCATATTACAGTGCAAACGACAATTTTTACTACGCACACGTATTTAGGGTTGCAGGGGTAACGCCATAAGCTGCACAAATCTGTTTGTACTTGCGTTTATTTATAATTATTGACGTTTTTATTACCCTCACGGTCGTGATATCTAAGATATTAAAAAAGCACATGCATTCTCTTGCATGGCCATTTTTTCTTGCTTATCTTTGGCGGGTGAATGAGACTCATTCTTAGCGCTCGAAAACTTATTTGAATATCCGCCAAAGTGGGGTAACCTCTCCAATGGGAGGACGCGAGAGGGACTCCTAGAAAAATTTTCTTCAACGAACTGAAATTCGGTGAGTATATAAAATGGTAGGGAACTCTTATTTGCTAGAGTTTGGTTGGAGCAGTACTTATTCGTGGGGGAGCTTATCAAACTGTACATGGGCGCAAGGAAGGCTCAAGGTTTCCGCGACGTCATCTTGAACCTGTGAGGAGCGTAGTTAAGATAAGCGGTTGCAAGATGGAATCATTTGACTGTAACTTTCAGAATCAAATCCATTTTCGTGTCTTTGTCAAATTCAATAATCCTAGTGCAGTGTACAGGAAACAAAAATGGATTTCATTCTCTCTGGTAGTTATAAATAAATGGCTCCATTGTGAAAAAATAAAACAAAAACAAACACGTTATTAATCTAGAGTCTAAATTAAAATAAAAGCTTGTTAATTGCACTCTTTATGTTAAATATTCTTTTAATATAACGTTTTTGCGTGATATCAATAAAACCGGTAGGAAAGGAAACAGGTTAAACTAATGGTATTTAAGCAGGAAAAAAGTGGTTAATTTTAATCTTAAATATTTAACAGGTGTTTCAGTAACCAGTCTTTTTAATATTACAAAGTAAAAGTAATTACACGATGCTGCTAAAAGTCGATGCACCAAACCATTAAAAGACTTTGTTATCACAACATGCCTTGGTTCTTAACTTCTTGAGCCTACAATAATGCCGCGAATAATTGCTATGCCCGGCCGTGCCACGAAATATGCTTGGATGAACATTTTCTACAAATATAAACTAAAGAAATTTATGTTCTTGTACTATATTTTTACTTGTTACTACCAATTAATACGGGTATCAGTTTTCTTACAAGCAAGTTAAAGTTTAAATTAGTTTCCACTTGCAATGCAAAGTGGTGAGCGATTAAATGTTCGAGCAAGAAATGATACCCAGAATTTATTAGTCTAATATATTTCAATAACAATGAACATCTTCTTTATTCAAACGCAATCGATCGTCCCTTTTTACAAAAGGCTTGCTACGTGATCAATTTTGCCTTTTTTTTTTTGAGCGATAACGTAGGACTTAACATAACTTCAGACAAGAATATTTTTTCCCCCTTAGCTACCACGATTTTTATCTGAAATTACAGACCCCTTCCCCTCAAAAATCAGAAGATTAGCAACAACGTAGGGGAGGAGGGACTGGAAACCTTATCAGTCCGCCATTTTGTCTTTTTACTGCACAGGCGAGGCGGCCTCCAATTTTTGATTGGGCTTTGCCCAAAGGGCAGCCCAATAAAAACGAGCAGGAGTGTATTATCAGGTTTACAAACTCTCGGCTTCGCCTCGAGTTTTTAAACCTGATAATACACGACTGCGAGTTTTTTGAACGGCTTCAAAATCGCTGATATAAATCAACCTATTTTTGCAGTAATATTTAGATATGGGATTATTTTGGTCTAAAAAATTGGACGTAAAGTTTGGCCGTGTGCGATTCAAATACTTGAGTCCCTGCACAGTATATAGGTTATTTGCGAGGGGGTTTAAAAAGGCATTATTTTCGATGTTAAAAATTTAATCTACAGACATGATTCTAATGGTTCTTTTATGTCAATCGTATTGCACATACTCCAGTTACTCATCTGCACTCAGATCTCCACCGGAGAGCAAACAACTTTTTAAGAATTAAGAAAGCATGGAGTTAATTACAAAATACTTTAAAATCTTCCCATCATTGTGACGTAATCCTGACTGGGAGGGACTCCTTTTGAGCCAACCATATCACCGTCAGGGGGAGGACGGGGAATTTCCGCCAGACTATCAAACATCTCAGGCTCGACAATCACGGGCTCCTGTGGTTGCGGCTCGAGTTCGTCCACAGGTGAAAACAACGACGACATCGAAGGTGATTCTACTTCTCGCTGGTCTTCCTTCCCGTGCTCGAAGGTTATATTATCGTCACCCAACTCATTTGGATCATCAAAGTCACTGTCATCATCATCACAGATGAGTTTCGGGATTGATCCCGAGGGATTTTGGTCGTGAGCCGTGGGCTCGAGCATGCCTGGTAGGTACGAGGTTCTTGCCCAGTCGTAATTGGCTAAAGCGCGTTCGTTCACTTTTTGAGGCTTTGTATAAGCCATGTCAAATTTAGATGGTTCTTTTCCTTGCCGTTTTTCCTCTGATGAAAAAAATAGTAATGTTAACAATAATAATAATAATGTCCCGTTTGGTATTTTGACCTCTTCTTATCACAAACAAAATTCTGGGACTTTATTTCCTTACTTCTATTCCAGAGTAACAGCACCTCTAAAATGGCATTGAAATCGTTCTTGATGTTTTGACTATTTTCTCTGTTTTTTAAAAGAGATCAAACCCCTAAAGTACCCTCCGATTGTTGGAAACTTCCGCCTCTTTATTTGTACCGGCAAACAAAACCGCCACTCACAGAAAGTTCTGATGATAGAAGATCTGAAGCCCGTCGTATAGTACGTTTATATCAAACTTGGCACGTCGAATTTAACATCTGACGAACCTTATGCTAATGAACAAACTCTATGATCCTCTTTCATTAGCATTAGGGTCGTCGCTTCTGAAGTTCGACGTTTCACCCTGGCCTTTTCCGTCTTGTAATAATTTGAAATCTTTACCTAATGCTTCTCGCATTCTGGCCTCTAGCAACTCTTTTTTTCTTCGCTTTTTTTCTATTTTACTCAATGGTGTGCTGTTGACATCTGTGAACTTTTTCCTCTTTAACCACCAAGAATGAACAGCACACATACAGCACACGAAAACAATAAATCCTCCAAAGCCCGCTGCCACCGCTATAATGATCGGCGAGTAATCGGTGTCGAGAGAATAGAACTTGGTAGGTTTGCTTGTCAATGTTGGTATTGTTGTTTCACTTGGTATTAGTACAGTGTGAGACGCTGCAGTTTAAAAGAAATCTTCGATAAATATTGATTGCACCAGATGTGCAACTTTACATGTATGCTGTGCTAGGTGCCCGGGCTAGGTGCAACCTCGTTTCTAGGGTCCCTCGCGGTTAGGCTAGGTGACAATTTCGAGATGACAATGATTTGGGGTGGCCTCTACTTTATGTTATGATTCAGGTTAAAACGTTCATCCAAACGGATTGTTTTCCTTTGATTAAAGAGGTAAAGAGTTTGAAAGAATTGGGTTGGAAAGTACCGTTTCTTGGGTTTACTTTTTTTCTTTCTTTTCGTTTCCTCGGACGTGGAGCCCAAAGCCACCTTCATAAACCTCCAGCCTAGCTACTAAAAATAACCTTTTTTCCTCCCCCCCCCCCCTTTTATAATTGCGTTGATCTAGTTCACCTACAGGGAACTAAAGCAACCCCCTCCCCCCACCCACTATAACTTGAAATATTCTGTACTCCATTTAAAAACAGTGCTGCTGTTACAGAAATCAAGTGGCTAATACCCAGTCTCCAATACACCTTTTTGTAAAACACAATGCAAATCTTTTTACCGTTAGTAACGTTACTTGCAGTTGAAGAACTAACTGTGGTCATGGATGTTGTTGTTGCTGAAAAAGAAACCAAGCATATAGCTGAAGTTCAGTGTTTCTCAGTGTAATCTAAAGCAGGTTTTATGTTACTTTTTTAAATAACCGAAACGAAACTTGTTGAAAAAAAAAAAAAAAAATAGAAACTACCGTATCCGTAACAATAAGAAATGATCTATTAAAGACATAAACAGAAAAAACAAAATGTTCAACTGCCTACATTTGAGAAACTTGCAATGCAAGTAGTTAAGGATGGATTGTTTTTAAAACTAAAAGCAGTCAAAAAATTTCAACAGGCAAATGCGACAGCCACACGCTTATGTTGCAAATGAATCCCACCTAAGGGATTTAAAGTGAACCATTATATTGACATCATTTATTTGTGGCTTATTATTAATGAGCCGGAGCCCCCAAATTTTGGATTTCTTACCACTCTTAGAGGCAAAGGCTATCATAGCTTTTTAGAAACCTTTGTTCCCTCTATTTAATTTTTATGTATGATCCACGTCATCGTTGTAGCTTTCTTGT
>OZ037993.1:25731938-25861938 GCA_964035705.1 Porites rus
ATAAAGAGCCGTTAAGAAAAGGGTTTCGGAAAGCCTGTCGCGTTAAATATGGTTTCGTTGTTTCCAAGAACCAAAACAAAAAGCAGAAAGTTTCTTTGTCAATTATTTTCAAGTAATATATCGGTTTTTCCACTCGCAAAATTAAAACCTCACATATACCAAAGTTTCCATGAAAAAAAGAAAACCACGACAAAAAAAGTGAAAAAGAAGGTGGAAACCTGGAATTATTCAGGGACATCATACGATGCCCATGCCAGTCGTGGGGTAATAAATAACAATTAGCGAAAGAAGGTTGTGAATTCTTTCAAATGTGCTTGGAACTTCTAACCAAAATACGCTACAGTCTAACTAATTTCGCTTGTGTTTTCTTTTGAACTAGATCTCTAAGACAAGTCTCGAATGTTTAAGAGTTTGTGAATGTTACAAGTTTCAATCCCGCCATCGTTAAGTTTTGTTTACCGTTGTTGATATATCAATCTCCGTGTTAATTCTAATAGGTGGCAACGGCATCATCAAGGTTACCCGCTAACGACAACTTTAAAACAAGCAAGAAATATTGTAAATATAGCATCTCTCTTAACAAATTGCAGATATGCAGGAAAAATAATACGCGTTAGTTAATGCGCAGGAAAACGGAATCTTTCCGGTGCAATATACATTTAAATTCATTCTAAGGTTGAGATTAGGGCAGACGTTTTGCAGTGCATTTTAATATGGGAAGAAAATTTAGTTTACCTGGTCTTGGTTGCTGGAGGCACAAGAAACATTCACTGCAAAAAGAAAAAAAACAATTAAATACGGGCAATACTGAATTTCTATCTACCATTATCAGCGGATAATTAAACAAACTTTGAAGCATGGAAGGGAAACTTGACATGGACACTATGTTTGTTGATATACGCTATTTGCAAGGTTCTATGGAGTGATTGGTCACTAAATTCAAAGGCAAATAAAAATCATGTTGACGGAAAATACGAATTGTTATATCCCAGTCGCAGAATAATAGTTTCGCTATTACTTAATACCTGATAATATCGCCAGAATTACCACACAGCTTAAAACAGGCATTTTGAGTCAGCTATTTGTGCAATCTGCCTGGTGTCATATCAGCATATCAGCTCTCGAATAGGAAAGATCTTTCAAGGCGTCTTGAACGAAGTTAATTTCACATCAATATGGCAGTACTTCATCGAATATTAATGATATTTTCCTAATCGACCAAGTTACGGCAACTTATCACTAGACGCATGCCGTGCAGGACAACAAATGAATAACGGCAATCTCTAGATATACCTTAAGGAATGATTGGTGGACAATTCGTTTCATAGGAGCGGAAAAGATAAAAATAAAATGGCCGTTTTGGGAAAATAATTTCCTAATAATATTTTCTAGAACTGTAATATTTGGTGGCACCATCCGCTTTTATTGAGAAAACAGCGAAATCTATTCCGCATTGTTTTTAATTTAAACAGAGCTATAGATAAAGGATCCAACCGCTTGGATGTTGTTCGAACATCTCTTCTTAAAGTTGTAATAAACGACCTATGTTGCCATTTAATAGGTTTATCTCGAATACCTAGACGACTATTGCTTGGTAGTTTTATGTTTCTGGGGAAGAAGTTGAAAATGATTCCAAACAAGTGTCTGCATATAATTGTATGGAGGAAGTTGAATGAGAACGTGTCGTAACTTCAACTTATTTCTAAACATAAATAATTTAAATTGCTGACGATATGCAAAATAATCTCAATGACTTGGGTAATCGACGCAAGCTGTCAAAATTTGCGTCATTTAGACAGTTTTCAAATTGAACTAATATATGATACCCGCTCTTTTCTCGGTGGTTGTATTCACAAGTTTTTAATAACTATCAGCATTTAAAGCTGATCGAGGTGGAAAGTTAAGAATTTTCACGGAAACGAATTCTTTTCATGTCAAATTGCCGTAACGAGTATTCTTGCAAGAAACTGCATTCATTTGCCAAATAACTTATGGCTGAAGGTTGTTTTTTTTTTTTCGTCAAGTACATTTTTGGCTTTCTCCTTCCCCCTATCTCCTTCTCCCGTCGAATATTCAACAAGTGTAAACGTTAAGTGGTCATATTTCATATTTCCACATTTCAATAAAGTGTTCCATTTTCACTGGTTTAGTCAGAACAAAAGAATGTCAGACAAGTGGAGAATGAATTAAATTCACGTTAAAAATAGCACTGAAAGTGTTGGTTAAGAAATATGTCTCGTGACCTATCTAATCATGATGTGGCATAAATGTCCCTTTCTTCCGTAACCTTGTTGTTCAACGTATTACTCGCCAAAGTCATATACCATAGCAACAAATAAAATGAAAGTTGGGTGAATCTTTAGGCCACGAATTAATACGAGCCGAAGTGTTGTTGAAGGCATATTTTTTTACTAATTAAAAAACTAATTAAACATACTTTTTGGAACTTGAAGCAATAGGAAGTCACAACAAAAATCCACTGTCTACTGGATCAGGGCTTTATTACAGGTGAAGTTTGAAATGACAGCAAATAACTGAGACCTAACCTGCTCAGGTAAATTGCAAGTTGATGAATAAGATTCAGTCCACCCTGCGAGTTTTATATCTAAAGCAGTACCCTAGCTTGGCGATCCTTCTTCCACTTCTGATTTAACAAGCGATACCGAAGTACAGTGGAACTCTTATATCAACGATGGGCCAAGGGATTGGCAAAATATGTTTACTGTAACGAGGTTTCGTTACTTTGATGCTCTTTATGATATATTTTACTATTACTGGGGTGAAGAATTCCATTCGTAATCCCGAGGACTTCGTTAAATTGAAGTTCGTGTCATCGAGGTTCTGCTGTACCCAGTGAGATAACTCCTGACAACACTATTGCAAATCGATCCCACTCCTTTCGGTTAGCGTTTATGTAGTAACCTTCAAGGTAATACATATCATTTTATCTTTTTAATATGGTAAGTCAGTGACTTAAAATTTTTTATTTCGATGCGCTATTATCGGATTTTGTATACACGTATAAAATAATGCTTGCGCTTCAAAGCTTTCTTAAAAATGATGACCGCCGGAGAGCTTAGCGCTAGGTCGTTGCTTAAGACGAACAATAAGGAGCGAATACATCACCCGATTATTCAGTCATTGTATTTGAACCAGCAGGTCATTTTTGTGGTCACTAAAGTGAAACAGGTGAGCTATTTTTTCAGTTCCAATAATGACCTGCTCCACTTTTTATTCAATGAAAGGTGTGTTAAGCAGGTAATTAATGCAAAAGATCTGCGTACCCATGCAATTGGAAAATAACCTCTAGCTATCAGTTACTTTGAACTCCTTCTCCGGCATGCGTGTATACTTTTTTCTTTTCTTTTTTTTCATAAATTCTAGCTTCATTGAGAATTCTATAATATTCTTCATTGACATGTCCATATGTTACATCGCACTTGTACGGCTGAATTTGTTTTCCTTAAGAACTCATATTTACTGTTCAGCTTTACACCTCAGGGCTTTATCTCACTTCGGGTTTCAACTGAAACATTTCCTAATACATTAAACTGCTGCACAAAAGACAACTGTGCCGCCTGGACACCTTTCCATTCAGTTTATTTAATATATTTGAACAGCGACTCAAATGTGTGATGTCAGGTTATTACGGTTGTTACGGTTAAGTCCGTGAAACTTGTCTTGAATAAATGTTTCTGCAGCAATAATTCCAAGGATTGCAGTTCCGAAAGCTTCAAGACTTATTTTTTTATTGAGTTTCCAGAATCATCGTTTCCTTCCGTCTGCTCTACTATGATCTGGGAAGCACTTCAGAAGTCGCTTGATATTTCTCCTAAAGCTTTCGTTTCTCCAGCAATATATCAGGGGATTCCACCAGGCGTTCATGCTTGCAGCAAAATATACTCCGTGCATCTGATGTATTTTAACTGCCGTTACATTAAGGAAATGAAGACAAAGTGTGACCAACAACGGGATGAAACTAACGAGACAAAGTCCCACAACGATGGCCACCGTCCAAGCACCTTTCATCTCGCGCCTCCTGAAGATTTTATGTAAGTGCAAGTTCTGTCCGTCGTGGATCTTAACTCTCTGTTTCCAAGCGACACTGAAGATGTAGCTGTATGAGGTCACAATTATACCTATTGGCATCACTAACAGTGCCACGACCAAGAAAACCAGGTAGGCTTGAACCGATTCTGAATGCAAAAAGAAGGGCTCTTCAGAAACAAAACAAGGTGTTAGGCCTTGTAAAAACTCTGTGAACGTCTTCAAGCCGTCTACCTTTAACGACAAGGGAAATATCATGGAAATGCTAATTCCCCAAAACCAAACTGCAGCGGACGCGATTATTGCTCGACGATGAGTCACTAGGGTGTGATACGACAAGGCATATTTGATCGCTAGGAAGCGTTCCACGCTGATCAAGGCAAGGTGAAGGATAATAATGGCGTTGACGGTGAGGTTAAGCATCGATGCAACGCTGCATAATTGGTGAGGGGGCCTTAATCTCGGAAATTGAATGTTTGTGATGTGTAGGATAAATACAAATACCATAAGCATATCTGCCACTGCCAAACTGACCAGTATGGTGTTAGAAACGGTCCGCAGGTTTGCAAATTTACTAAAAGCTCTCACGACGAGGAGATTGCCAAGAACAGTGACCATTATAAGAATTACGTACAGGGAAGTGATGGCCGCTTTCCGCGATGTACTCAAATGAACTTTGGAAAAAGATGAATTCATTTCAGTTGCCCTCTTCTCCTCTGATCCGTCTGTTCACCTTCACCTCCAATAAGCTTTCCGTCTCGAACGTGATGACAAAGCAAATCTTTAGATTCTCTTTCTTAGGCTTTTGAAAAAATTAGCTGTGGTGTTGCTGATGGCGATCTCCATGCATGTGAAGAGGGTCGTTTAGCGTGAGGCCAATATAAACTTCGTGACGTTAAAAGCTTATTCACTGGCTTTCAATTTTCTACGAGAGCAAGTTTAAGTTATTAAACATTTGCATTTGAAAGGCAAACATTATTCTCTTTTGACCAGCTTCCCAAATTACAAACCATTCTGTATATTCTTAGAAATTGTTCTTTAATTAAAAACGTTCCTGCTGAATTCAGATAAAAATCGCAATTATAATCATGGAATAAGGAAGACTTTTTTTTTCAACGTCAAATAAAAGTTAAAATGCGATTTCAGTTTTCGTCATTCACTTATTATAATTGAAATGCCAACCTTTTCACATTATGATGTGTTTATTAGAGGGGGAAGGTATTGAATCAAATTTAAATTTAAAACAGGCATTTATTGTCGATTTTTTTCACCATAATAGTAAAATGAATAAGTATCGCTAATTCTCATTCGGTAGCTTTAAAATAATTGTCAATCATCTTCTGTTACTCCTTTAATTCAAAAAAAAAGTTTCATTCAGTAGAACAGAAAGTCTTTTTGAAAAGATTCCATAATGTACCCGCGCTCCAATCAGCATGAAGCAATTATTGACATTTTTGTCCGCCAACAAGGAACTTATAATGATAATGTATAATGATATGACAAAAGTGGGTTATCTTGTGCATAAAATGTTAATTCATACTGATAATCTCTTCGACCTTACAATTTAACGGTAATCGAAAAAGAAAACCA
This sequence comes from Porites rus, assembly GCA_964035705.1. Taxonomy (NCBI): domain Eukaryota; kingdom Metazoa; phylum Cnidaria; class Anthozoa; order Scleractinia; family Poritidae; genus Porites; species Porites rus. Next base: position 25,737,576 of record OZ037993.1, read on the forward strand.
GCGCCTTCTGGCGTAATACTTAAACATGTTAACAGCTTTTTTGTTTTCGCTGCTTGTCAAACTACTACGAAATGTTTACACTTGAATCACCCTTTTCACCACTACTTGGTTAAAAACCTAGGTGTTACAGTAGAATCCGGGTAACTCGAACTATTAAGGGGAACGAAAAACAGTTCAAGTAATCAAGGGTTCGAGTTATCGAAGTCGATTGCAAAATTCAAATTGCCAAGTTAAAAATTGATAGTTGCCGATTTTTCAGCACTTAAGAGTATGTGTTGTACAAATTGAACTTATTTCATCAGCAACGGTAACAGGATTAGGAATTTTTATGATAGAACGTGATCGTTTACTAAAACCACCCGTACCCCCCCCCCCCCCCCTCCTCAAAAGTTAAATGGTCGGCTTTTTAGGGCATGGCCTTCCGGCATTCTTACATACTTAAGTTTGATGCTAAGAACTGCGTTGCAATTATCTACCTACGGAACACATACGAGTTGGCTCAGCCTGAGGAGCCTGATTAAATCTGATGGTTCGTAATTAAAGAGAAGTCACATGTAGTAAAGTTTTGATCTCAAATTCTCCAAAGCCGAACTTTATGTTCCACAATGGTCGAGTTTTCATTGGAAGTGGGCAAACGTTGGCCGATCTTTATCCGGTGTTATTATATGGCCATGTCTCAAAAGGACTGGAAACAAACAAATTCAAGAATTTGATTGGCTAAAATCGATCTTGACCGCGGTCTAGATTTTCCCATCTAGACCCGATCTTGTCGTAACCGTTGTCCTCAAAAAGTTACAAACAAAGAATATTAAAAAATTGGCTTTTTCCTGCTAATAATACTACATGGAAGAATCAGTGGACCTTCACGAGGAAGCAGGTAAAGAAAACGAGCAAACAGTGGCAAATTTGAGTCCTGCCGAGGAAGCTACGAAGAAAGAAAGACCAGTGTTGGACGACTTCTCGAAGCAGACGTTCAGCCAAACTTCTTTGCACAGCTAAGCGGTCACAAAAATTTGAAAAGCCTCGACAGCTACCATTCAGCATCTCTGAAGCGACAGCGAGAAATGTCTGCTATCCTGAATCGTGAGCCAGGTACATCCGCTCAGTCCGAAGAAAACCAAGTGAGTACCTCCACTACAACACGGCAAAATGTCTTCACAGTCCAACAAATCCAGCTTCAGGCAATTTTCGCCGGAGGGCATATTGACAAGTTCGAAGGTTGCACATTTAACATCAACGTTTTCTGTGGTGGTCGGTCGAAGATCGCAAGGCTGAATGACAACTGATCGCTGAACGATCGAGGCACAAACAGGCATTACATACATTGCAGTTGCACTTTTGGTCACTTTTCATAAATTGTTCTTTCAACCACAAGCTTTTTCATTGAGCCTGTATGAAAATTTTGTCTTCATTCATTGACGAAGTTTGTACAAAGCTGGACTTTGAACAGTTATTTTTGTCCCGTTTGGACTGGAAACCAGTGACAGAAGAAAGCCAGCTAAATGCTTGAGCCCGCGCAGGGAAGCAAATAAAATTATTTATGTTTTTGTTCCTTTGCTTTCTTGTTTGGCCACATAATAAACATCTTATTAACCGAGCTAGGTCGGTCTGTATGGGAGAATCTTGACCTCGGTCGCTGGTTCAGGCCTCACTGCGTTCGGTCTGTACTGGCGACCTCGGTCAAGATTCTCCCATACAGACCTCCCGCTCGGTTAATAAGAACTAATAACTGTTTGTTATTTGCAGGTTTGCTTCTGCCTTGCTTGTGTTAATGGCTACATAATGCAAGAGAGTAAATAATGAAATTATGAATATATGAAAATCATATATGTGAACTGCGGAGTGAAGAATTATTTGAAGGAGTTATATACGCAACTTATGCAGTTGCGAAAAGAAACCCTGAAAAAAATTCAGGCTTTTACCGGATATAATTGCGATGATCTTCCTTCAAATAAGTCTTCACTCCGTAGTTCACTTTCATATATTCATAATTTCATCATCATCCTTTCACGGGTTTTTAACGAACCAATTCAATGACCTGCTCCCAGTTGGCTTGTTAGCTTAATTAATAGAGCGCTGCACAGGGACACCCAACAACTGTTTTCTGTAAAAGATCTGTCCGGAGAGGAAAATATTGCCTAGAATATTCTATTGCTTGAGAACAGCTAAGAAATTCTAGATGACCGTTCCATTCATGTACAATTTTGGAAGCTTATGTAATCAATTTCCTACAATTTTCTGAAGTTTAATTTTTCATATTTCACTCCCCAGGTAACGCCATTTTTCGCAGAAAAAAAAAACCTAAAATTTTCTGATTAAAAAATGTCATGGAGAGAGGAATCAGAAAAATTTTCACTTTCGTTAAAAGATAAATTGCATCTAAAATTTTCGGGAAAATCATACTGAAGTCCTTGTTATTTCGAAAAGGCTCAAGTTGCCCTAAGATGACCGAACAGATACAAATGTTATATGGCGCCTTAGAATGCATTTCTACAGATCTAAAAGTACTCTAGATATATCCTAAAAAGTGTCTTTAAAGTACTTAAGGGTACACTGTCGTTGGGCACCCCTGGCTGCACCGGTATCGCAGAGGTCAACGGTTCGAATCCCGTACAAGCCTGAGTTTTTTTCAGGCTTTCTTTTCGTAACTGCATAGGTTGCGTACTATATAACTGCGATGATCTTCCTTCAAGAGAGAGTAGGCAATCATTACAAGCTTCAAAAGAAGACTGATAATCGTTTACACTTATGAATATACAGTCGACCTCCGATAACGCGAACCTTCAACGCTAAACGAGTTCGAGTTAACGGAAGTACGAAGCAAATAACCAGAAGTAAGGAAATGGGATAAGGGGGGAGGGGGAGGGGGGGGGGGGGGGCGAATGCAAATATTATGCACTCCCCACCTCAAGGGCAGCGAAAGATATATTGATATTTTTGACAACTGAGGATATTATACAACAAAGCTGGATTAATCAGTACGAGCGCTAAGCATCTTATTTGAACTGGACTAACAAAAAAGTAAAGAAGCTAAAAGACGTTTACGTTTTTTTGGAGAGAAATTCAACTTTTTAGACTGCAGTTACCTGCGTTTTCCGACTTGTCACACGCTCAAAACATGGTTCGAGGGTAAAATTGTGTAGAAATGATCTGAAGGGGAAACAAAAATTACTTCGAGTTAGCGGGAGGTTCCATTTATCGAGGGTTCGAGTTACCGGCAGTAAAATTACAGTAAACGTATGAAGGAAATCAAGGGAAATGGAAGTCGTTTCGATTCAGCGCGAGGTTCGAGTTAGCGAGGGGTCGAGTTACAAGATTCAACCGTATTACTTCAGGTACAATTTATAGCAGCTATTGATCTTTAAGAAGCGCGAAAGTCAAAGAACATACAACAAAGTGATCATAGCTATTTTAATAGGACTCAAGTCAGACTAGAACTTCCTGTTACTAAATGCAGCACTTTCATCATTGAGGAAAAGTCCTGATGTGGTGGCGGGATTATTGTTAGCAAACAGTCGAGTATGCAGCAATGCCAATGATAAACAACAGGACAACAGCTCCACTGCCTATGCGTCCCTTGGAGTTTCGCTTTTGCTTTTCCTTGTCAACCCCACATCTTTCATCCGACAACTAACAACAGAAAACATTTAAACAATGAGTTTTAAAAATGATAACAGGAAGAGGCCTAGAAGAGGGGCTATACCGTTACAAAAGCCACATACGTACTTGGCGGCATAAGGGGTATTGGTTTGCTGTCGACTATCGTCTGATGCAACCGATTTGACGGTATCGGAACAATAAATACAAGTGCTCTCCTGTCTACTCTTTGAGACGTGAATAAGCACGAACCTTTGCAAATCCCAAGTCAATTTTGTGCTGAAGTCTTTACCGGTACTCAAAAAATAATGCTTCATTAGAGAATTCAAACAAATGAATTCACTTATTTTTCTCCAAGCTTGCGAGTGGGTGGAATCCTCCAAATCCCTCAATCTGATTGGTTCCGAGAGCGGGCGGTATTTTGCTATCTTGCCCGCTAACCCGGGTGGAATCGTTGGCAGCTTCATTGGCAAGTTTGTTGGTTGTTTGTAAACGAGCAAAAACCGTCATTTTCAAACCATTTTTCTCTTAAACCTGGGGTTATTATTAGCATTAGCTAGGGAAAAGTAAATTTTATTATTCAGACAAAAAATCTGAAGGGAGAATCAAGTAAGTCGGCCAGGAAAACCGCTAAAGTAAAGGAAAACAGGTGGCTCGTGACGTCGCTAAGTACTGCAATCTTGCTTTTGTGCACAGTTTATTGGACATTTTTGCTCTGTTTGTAGTTTTGTTTTCCATTTTGCTGTATTAATCTAGATTTTGCCGTTTTTCATTGAATTTTGCCTCGCTAGTTTTCTACTTATCAGAAAATGTTATTGTCAATGATTTCATTTAACTTTCAATCTTAAATAAACAACACGAATCACTTTTCCAGCAGTCGGTTATCGCCGCTTTCATTTCTTTGTTTATAACTTGTCACTCACATCGCCTTCTTTTATTCGAATTCAATTCAAAACCTTAAAATTGGTATTTGTAACAGGAGCGGATCTATGGGGAGGGTGCAGGGGGTGCGCAACCCCCCCTGATATGACCTGCGGTTTTCTAACACAACTGGTATTCTGCAAAAAAAAAAAAAACTATGTGGTTCATTGGTGTTGAAGTAGAGCAAGAGACGAGTGCACCCCTCCTAAAAAAAATCCTGGATCCGCCCCTGTGTTATTAGCTATTTTTACAAAGCTCTTGTGTAGTTTTTATCCCACTCGATTGAACTAATCTTAAAGCACTTTTTGAATTACTCTGCCGAAGAAAATCCTTGCTGTTTTTTTTCCTGGCGCTTTTAATATCAAACTCGTCAATTCTTTTATCCTTGTTTGACGCTCAGTCTTTTGCCAAAATAGTTGATACTTTCACTATTTTGAATTTCATTGATCTGTCGATCTCCTCACAGAAACACAATATATTTTGCAATGTTAAACTAGACTATAGTACAAAGAGTGTAAGGAGGTTTTGGGAAGGGAAAAACATGACTTGTAAAAAATGGCCTATTGATTTTGATATTTTTCTAGAAACGCGAAGAATGTGAGGTTTCGATGACATCGAGGATAACACCTAAAAATACTGTTTCTTTCACACATTCAATATAATTGTTGTCAATCTTAAATAGATATAGATCGAGTGTTTGCCTCCTCAAATTTGATTTTTTAAAGTTAATGGACAGCTTATTAGCTCGACACCACTGTGTTAATTTACACCTTTCAGAATTAAAGGTTTGAGAAGGTAAATTTAAATCTTTGTGGGAAAAAAATATGTCAACTTTGTATCATCAACAAAAAGAATAAAGTCCACGGCCTTTGACACATTGCACAGATCATTTATATGGAGCAGAAACAGCAGAGGACCTAGTATAGAGCCCTGAGGTACCCCCACTTTACTAGGCGAGACTCCGAAGGGATACCATTAAATTCCACATGAAAATGTCATCAGGAAGCACTAACAAGAATGATAATTTTTGGGTGATTTTTGCAGTCATAGCATTAAACTTTGAAGTGGCCCAACAACTGCAAGTTTCAATCCATGTCCATCCAGACGACAAGAGACAATTTTAATTCCTAAATATAGTTGTAAATAACAAAACTGAGCCATGTTTCTTGAATTAACAGATGAGACGACGACTTTTATTTTTAAGAAACGTAGAAAACGGTGTGACATAGCTAGCCTCCCTAAACAATATACATTATATGTTTTAACCGGTAATACCTGTTTGACAGCATTTGCACTGCAACTGTGTAGGTCCCATTCTGCACGATGACGGTCCGTTGCGTTAGAGCACCTTTAAAAAATTACACCGTCAGTTGCATTGGATGTTTTAATCTATTCTATTTTTTTTATCTATTCTTAACTGGCAACGTTAATTAAGGACTGGTATAAAATATGGACTTTTGGAGGTTTAGTTTAAATTATTTTCTTTTAAAAAAAGAGGTATTCATATATTCTAAATAGTTTGATGTATAACCCTGGGAACATAAAGTTGGTAATATCTGTCTAACCCGGAAAGTCTTAATTAAACCCTTAATTAAAACAAAAATTTTCACATTTCCTGCTCCCACTTTTTCACAGTTCCCACTACGTTTCCCGATCACATGTTATTTACTTATTCATACATGGCTAAATTTGAGACGACGATGGCACATACATTTTTAGTGTTACTTTGAAATGCACTTCTATAAGAAATTAACAGCTTCCTGATGAAAGCTTCAGTTGATTTAATCTTTGTACAAACGATATATTCTTATTTCTAAAGTGCATTCCTACCTTTGTATTTGAGGACACCACTGGCATTCAAATTCTGTTGTTTGTTTCCGCTTTATACACTCTATACAAGAGTTAGCACTAACACAGCCTGACACCCAAATACATTTACAAAAAGTTTACTTTTGAGTCACAAACTACACACACAACCTGGAACCAAATGTTGACCTATATTATTAAATGACTGAGATACAAGACTACTTGTTAGGTTTGGAAACTGGGTCATTGTCCATATTGCCTTCAGTTGATGGTGGCCAGAAATTTCTAAAGTTATGGCTTTATTTAAGCCTGTCACTGATCAGTTATGAATGTATCGGAATCAGTTAATAGAAACCTTTTGATTCGAGGACAAAAACAAGTACGAGTACGAGATTTGATTTAAAGTTTTTTCGCGCACTTTAAAGAAAAAGAAAACCGGGAATGTTTCGTTGTACTATTTTTTATACCAGAATAGCACTGTTATCTTTATTGGAAAAAGTTAAGCCCTCTCCCGATCGAAAAATGATAAAACTTCTAACACCGATCTGATGACTGGTTTCCTCCACTACGGCTAGAATGAGGATTGCTATCACGTTTTCCCTCCAAAATGACGCTGTTTCACGCACAAGCACTACTTAGCATTAGGAGAAAATCTCGTCCTCACCTTAGAATCTAAAGGTCTCTAAAAGTAACTTAAAATGAACGAAGTACTTTAATTAAGAGTGGCACTCTTAAGTTCATCCATCGACAACACTTACTAGTACTGTTCTTGGCAATACTTAAACATGCATTGAGATGTTTCACTCCATTCGCGCTGCACCCGTGTAGATCCCATTCTTGACGATGACGGTCAGAACCATCAGAGCACCTTCAAAATCAGGTCACACTAATTGTCAGGTCATGGTCTGGCAATATGTCAAAAGTAATCTACACGGGATCTCTAGTTTGAAGTTTGATTTTCAAGTCTTAATAAGGAAAGATATCCTAGGCCAGGTCTGAAGGAAAGACTATTTAGCGGTCTTAGCCGGCCCAGTTGAAACATGTACCAAACTTAATATCTATTTAATAGGTAGAAATCAGTAAACAAGTTGGACGGTTGGTTTAGACGTCGAACTTAATTAGTGAGACTCAATTCATTTTCACAATGTACAATGGTTTATAATGCTAACCAGTGATGAAAATTATTTTAATTAATGCATTAGGTTCGGCACATGAGAAGTGCGACGTACGCTTGAAACGAAGTCGCTCCCATGCTTGAGGGCCACTCGACCCTAGTTTATGGTTCGAATCAAAATAGTATCGGTCTTAACTGAAAGGATTAGGGTTTCTACGTGAAAAATTCGACTTTTGAACTGGGTCTTAGCTTATTTTAAGAGAAGAGTATTCTACCGGTACAATATTAGAGATATGAAGTTTACGTAGGTAGCCTTCCAAGGGACGATCATAACCACAACAAAAACAGTTGCACATCTGCCTTACTTTGCTCTGCAGAATTTTTTTATGCACTTCCTCTTCTTTTTGCATTTTTTTAGTATCTTTTTCTTATTCACACCTTACTGTACAATTTTGAGATGTCGCCCGTAACCTGTAGGTGATCGAGTGATGAAGGTTGAACCTCGTCAACCTCTGGGATATATTTAGATATGACTAAGTTGAAGAAACAAACAGCTTACTAATGGAAGCCTTACGGGTGAAAATGTTTGAGTTTTAATAAGAACAAAGCGTATTTTCGTCTACCTTTGTATTTGAGAACACCACTGGCATTCAAATTCTGTTGTTTGTTTCCGCTTTATACACTCTGTGCAAGAGTTGGCACTAACACAGCCTGAAAACCAAATACATTAAAAGGGTTAAGTCACATGTCATTTATAAGAATTTTTTGTCGTCTTAGCTAAGACGCATCTTATCTAAGAACAGGTGTTCAGGGTTATTATTAGATAAGACGTACGTTAGCTAAGACGAGCTAAGTCGATAAATGACCTTCCCGTCTTATTTAATACGCAAACGCACCCTACACATGCGTTGATTATTGGCGGGAACAGTTTCGGAGTGCTCCCCACCGCGGACTTGCAGAGACAAATTTTGTTTATAGCAAATTACAACGCGTGTTCGTCTCTCTGGGCTGCCATCTTCGACTTTTAATTTGTTTCCTGGCTCAAGAATTCAGTATGAGCACGCTGACAGAATGAAAGAGAAATGTTAAGTTTGGTCTGAGTGCCGAAGAAAAGGACTTTTTTTAGCTGTGCAAAGAAAAGAAAATTGCAGACCTCCTCGACAAATGTGTTACACATGCTGGCGTAAGTAGAAGCTATTTTATAGAGCGTTAGCAATCATATTAATGAATAATTAAATTGTTATCTTCGTATTGCAAACTTGCAATTCAACTTACAAAAACATCCAATGTTAGGTTGCCGTTGCTGCGGGTAACGGGCATAGCCAGTCCCCGGACCTACAAATTTTTGGTTTGATCACTCTACCGCTTGTGATAAATTATGCGTTGTTAGGGTGAGCTAAAAAACTTAAGAGTTCACAAAGGGTTGGTGAGTTCAGTGCGTACTAGTCATGCGTGCAATCTTCGGGATATGTGGAAATGAAAGTCAGCCAGGCCTACAGTACAACTAGTCGAAACGTCCCTGGGTAACATTCAGATGAAATTGAGTCCAGGACAGAAATAAGACGCGAACCATTTATAGGAGCTGTTTTCGTCTTAGTAAAGACATTCTCGTATAAATGGTACAGTTTACGTCTTATTTAAGACGCGTTTTATGGTTTTATGTAAGACGCGTCTAATATTTTTCTCGTATAAATGGCCCTGTTGTCTTAAAGAAGTGAACAAGTCGATCACTGAACAATACACTCTTGCCACAACCATATTCCCTGAACTTTCATCAGCAAAATTTTTGCACATCATATCATAAATGATATGTATATTTTACTTGTACATGTTGTGCTATATAATTTATTAATTCATTGGATTTTTAATAATCTAGAAAAGAACAAACTTGTTTGAGGGCGGAACTCCACTGCTGATCCATTAAGAACACAGTCCTTAGTAATGTTCACTACGCTATATATATGAAAGACCCGGTACTTCATATTTGTCCTGCCAGTGCGGAGTGATTTTACAAATGCATCTGAGATGCCAACTTTGACAGGATGGTATCTTACATCCGCAATGGCTGAAACATTGACTGGGATCTGTAACATGGTACTATGGTTAGTTATGATATCAACAAGCTTTTATATGAATGAATGAGTGAATGAATGAATAAATGAATGAATGAATGAATGAATGACTGACTGACTGACTGACTGACTGACTGACTGACTGACTGACTGACTGACTGACTGACTGACTGACTGACTGACTGACTGACTGACTGACTGACTGACTGACTGACTGACTGAATGAATGAATGAATGAATGAATGAATGAATGAATGAATGAATGAATGAATGAATGAATGAATGAATGAATGAATGAATGAATGAATGAATGAATGAATGAACATCTAAATACATTGTAGACGGACATTGGGTTCCGCAATGCAAGTGATGGTAAGTGTGATGACATTCAGTGAGCCACGTCTACCAATTTTTCGGTTCTCCCTAATTTGCTATTTAATTATAGACCGGCGTGACTAGCATCCCTATGTACTATATTTCCGTGGAATGAAGATGATGTGAACTGCGGAAATACAAATTTAAATGAATATATGATCGTCGCTGTGGTAATTCCAATTTTTTCGGGTTGATATGCAATTGCCACTGCTACGATCATATTTTCATTTAAATTTGTATTTCCGCAATTAATATCATCTTCATTCCATTTACGGCTTAAGATGAACTCAATAAATTGGCCTGTTCCTAATGTATGAGTCTTCATAGCTCAGTCAGTAGAGCAGTGCAGCGCTAACGCAGAGACCATGGGTTCGAATCCCGTTGAAGTCCGCAAATTGTTTTAGGTTAATTTGCAATTGCGTAAAGTGCAATTACCATTACGACGATCATATCTTCATTTGTAAATGAAGATATGATCGTACTGTCTTTCCATCGCAAAAGATTCTCAGTTCCTGGTAATAAGGTATGAGGAACCGCTCTGGCCTGGATATTAAGAATCCTTACCTCTTTGTAAGCAAACCAGATTGTACCATTCTTATGCAAAGTGCACTGAAAGGTGAAGTGTCCATCTTAATCGGCGAAAAAAAAAAAATAGGACTGAATATTAGAATTAACCTGCAATCTGTAGGTCTCATTTTGGTGCAGATCACAAGGAAGCAAAGAAAGAAAGAAAGTGATGCACTAAAATGGGTTTTGAACGGGTTACTCGTTGCCCATAAATTGAAGGAGAAGCCACATCTGCTGGGGCAGGACTCTCGCAGTTTCTATGGCAATAAAGATGTAGAAATAACGTGTTCTAAAAATGTTCACGCCGATTCAGGAAAAAACCGGAAGTTACATGCAAGCGAGGCCTAAGGGCCCTCATACTCAAAATGGCGACGTAGCAACAACATTCTTGCAAGCAAAATAAGACAAGTGCTACAGCCATATGAAATAATCGAAGTGAAAATCGGCTGGACCTCACCTATATACCAAAGAATTTTCATCAGATTCTGAATCAAGTAGACAATGGGAAGAGGGGTGTCGTTGTTCAGAGCATTTTGTACCAAACGATTCTAGAATAAGTGTCACCGGACATAGAAAGGTCAACTTAAAAACAGAAGGCATCCGTTACTGTTTCTGTTTGGTCTCAGCCAAATCAAGCGTTAAAGAAAAACGGGGACACAAGGAAAAGTATCGCGTGAGGAAGTAAAAAGGTCAGAAGAATCGTCATTGAGCGATAAAGTACAAGCTGTTAATTTATAGCAACGATCGAACAATTTGCCGAAGCGAAACGTTTAGGTGAAGTGGACATCCTTTAAAAACTTTCTAAACTCAGAAAGAAGGAGAGAGTTTTTACGTTTGGTCTGGAACGCTTCTCGTACAACCCAGATGATATTCACTTAATCTACACTAGGTTTCCAGATTATGAAACTTGACTTTTATTGTAGCGTTTTTGAAGTATTGTAGAACCAAGCGTTTCCCATCTAACTTGTGTTATGAAAGTGTGAGAGATGCCACTCAAGTGAATACTGACAATGTTTTCCATTCATAAATACACCTGGAAAAAATATTTTTCAAATTTTTACTTTTTGGGGGAACGGAATGAATAAGGTATAATATCACACACTTAATTTTTGGTGTGCAAATATTTTATTCAGTTACAGGTTGAGACATGAAAGATTCTTCACATGTAGGATCAGAGTGAATAGGAGACCTGTGCTAACAATAACCCAAACTTACTTACTTGATTTGCAAAAACTAATTAAACTTGAAGTCATACCGCAGGCCAGACTTAAGCCTGGCCGGGGTATGCTAATTCTGGTAAAAGGTGTTGGTCAAAAAAGTTCTAAAGGTGTCCTAATTCCTCCTTCCATGATGCCATAATAAAAGGTACCTGTTAGTGAGACAATTTCTTGATGCTCCCTCGTACTACAAAATCACACAAATTTCTCTCTGCAACAAATGCTTGTTGTTGAATTTGGAAGTAATAAAGGTGGCTCTTGTTACTGATGCCATCTTTGTTACCAATCCCTTTTCTGACTAAAGCCATCTTTACATTTTATGTTCTTCACTTCAACTAACCCTAGGGGGTTCTCACAGCTTTAATCAGTTATAAGTCCATCGGCTGACACCCCCAAAAACCCATGGCTTTTAGAAACCAAAAATATGCAAGACTGGACTTTCAGTCCTTCATGGTCATCTTTGTTTATTTTTCTTCATACTGAGAAAATGGCAAGTTCCTCATTTCCAATTCCACCTTTTATGGATTTTTTTTGCACACCCTTACTGTAACTTGAAACATCTTTAATAATTTTTGTAAGGAAAAGTTTTAGCTTAATGTGGACAGGCCACTGTGACATTTGGATGCTGTTATTAATCTATGATCAAACCACTTTTGGGTGTTAGACTGACATCTGGTCTCAGCTTCATTTTTTAAATTTCCTTTTCTTCACTGATTAGTTCTCTTTTTGATCGCTGAATATTTGTCACGTATTTGATCCATGCTGAAGGGCTGATCTATCAAATGAAGTGGGTTCAAGTTCAGGTCAATTACAGTATCTGTATTGTTGACTGTGTTCAATTGGCTCATTAAGACAAGATTATATATTTTTTTAGATCTTGTAATTGATTTGTGGCCGCATCAACTATTCTCCGCATTGTCTGCTGTGTTTGTTAAATTGACTTGAGACACTGTTGTATTTGTTACACATGGATTTTGTTGGAGAACAGAAGTATATGTACTATAATTGTATGTAGAAGAAACACAGGGGCACCCAACGAGAATATAGTTCAAAACCACTTAAACATAGCATTATTAAATGTATTTTAGTATTTAAACGGTAGACATAGGCATATTTTTATCCCCTAAAAAAAAATTATAGGGATCAAAACTTACCTTTTCGAAAATTTTAGCCAGAAAATAGGCTCCCGAAAATTCTAGGTGAACTTTTTAGGGTAAAAATTAGTTAAAAATGGGCAAGTATACAATTTTTTATTTGTTCGAAAATCCTAGGAGAGGCATGGAAGCAAGAAATTTTACAACAAATGTTCCGAAAATTCTAGATCTCAAATCGTCTTCCGAACAGATATTTTTCCCTAAAATTGTCGTGGGTGCCCCTGGAAACAGATGTGAGTACTGAAAATCTTTCATTTGCATTTGTAGAGCAGTTCCTTTAGCAGCAATTTCAATTAGGGAATTCACAAGTACTATATCAGAAGCATTGGGATTCTACTTTTGAAAGGGGACACCTTTGTCAACTCTGACAATGTTCACTTTGAGTTTTTCAACAGCCTAGGGGTCCAACTTTCTCAATTTTAAAGGACGAGGATCATAAAAAGTAGACAACGCGCCTGGAATTCCCCATTTTCGTGGCGAAGAAGAGCAAGGAACGTCATTCTCGCATTGATTTTTCATTTCATTGTTCCGTGACATTTCATCCATATAACTGCCATGACATGGCAACTGCAGCCGCTCCTACCAGCAGGACATAATAAATCACACGCGGCCGGTGTAAGTTTGGGTTTTCCGACTGGATTAAAAATCATACTTACTTTATATTTTACACAATAGTTTTCTGTAGGAGGCCCAACACAAAGCCGTAACGTAAAAAACGTCGTTATCAACAGGTTTAGATTCTTCATGATCAAGATAATGCATGTACAACATTTCCGCAGTGGCATACGTAGAGAGAGATTTTTTTAAACTAATTTTGCCGCATTCCTTAAGGGTGGCCGGCCTAGGGTATCGGTCAGTGGAACAACTCTGAGTTGACACGGTGTGAAGCTTATCTTGTGGTACGGTATCCAACTAACTTTTTTAATTTTCCTGGATTTGGGCTAATTTCGCCCTGGTGAAGCATTTGCCTGGGTCAGAATCATAAACGTTATCTCTGTTTTCAGGCATGTTCTTGACATCTCTGTGGGCCAGAAAACAAATGAAGATATCGAATCTTATTCCAACTTAAGCTTAACTTTCGTAAAGGACTTTCTTGTTACCGCCTTTAGTTTATTCTTCTACATTTTTCCTAGAATTTTACCTGGTTTACCGTAAATTTGACATCTTCAATATTTACTTGCTTCATCTTGAAACTTTTTCGACAACAAATTTGTTTTTGCCGCCATTGCGCCGCGAAGGCCGAAGGGCCCTTAGAACTCGCTTCCCTGCAACTTCCGGTTTTTTCCTGAATCGGCGTATTGAAGCTTGCCTTGAAAGTGAAGGAAAACGCACAGATGTCGTAGTTACAGATAAGCCTGACAAAATGAAAGAGATCAACGTAATCGAGGTGCAGTGCCCGAGTTGGGGGTATAGGACAAATGCGGAAGACCGCGAAACCATGCAGAACACAACCGTTGGAACAGAAACTAGAAAGAGACACGCGGGTGTTAAAGTTAATAAAAAAAAATTGTGGTGGATATCCTTGGAGGATACAGAATGAGACTGCGAGAGCAGCCACCGTTCTCGGTAAAACTTATGTCGGTAAAACTTATGTAAAAACGTGTGTTTCTTCGTATATCCCACTTGAACATTCTGGATATAAATAATAAATACGCAATATTTTCTGTTTAACATTACCCTGAGTTCTATCAAGAAGATAAACTCTTGACCACTGCACTGTCAGCTGTGAACCTGAAACAACGGATAATAAGAAAAACTAACGCCTTCAACTTGGGCAATGTTCTCACTGCAACTGAAAGCTTTTAATGCTGATTCGAAAAGTTATCCGTTAAAATATGAACAGCAACAGCACAGAATTGGAAAAAGTCTCGAACATCGTGCTCGAGTGGTTAGCCGAGAGGGTATAAGTTGGAGATAATAGAACTAAATAACGGTCCTTACTTCTAAATATTTACTTCCGTCTCAGTGGATTACAGTCCTTGCTCTTACTAATTCACTTCCGCTACGGCCCAAATGACTTTTCACATTGCACCAATGCAAAGAACCTATCCGACATGTGATGATCCTGTTTCGAGGATCGGCGAGACGCAGCTTCGCTCCGTTGCAGAAAGCGCGCCGAAATCGTCATTCTAATGTGTGAACAAAATGGTTTTCGGAACAGTTTTCGTGTCGGCGGAAGAGCTATCTGTTATAATGTGAACATAGCCTAAGAGCTAGTAATAATGTACCGTATCAACCCTACATGAACATGTATGCAACAGTGACTGATGTTTAGTTGAATACCGTAAAATTCCGAAAATAAGCCCCGGTACTTATATTTTTCAAAGGCCCTTTTGGAGGGGCTTATTTTTGGAGGGGCTTATATTGGGAGGGGCTTATCTACGGAGGGACATTTGCGTTTCAAAATCTAGCCTTACAGTTGGAAGTAAATTTACCGTTTTTGCTTTGTTTTACTTTGTATTTGAGGGCAATTTTCCAAGTACAAGCCCCCGGGGGGGCTTATATTTGGAGGGGCGATTTAACGGCGGGTTTTTTTGCGTTACCGGTTTTGCGGGCTTATATTTGGAGGGGCTTGTACATGGAGGGGCTTATTTTCGGAATTTTACGGTATCACAACAATTTTACTTTGAAATTGCAAATTTATAGACAGTAAATCGCAAAACGCACGATCTAGAGTATCACGCATTCTGTGCCGTTGGTTGTGTTAAATTTATAATTCGAGGGTGGTTTAAGGTCATCCTCCTAATGCAAGTATGGAAATTTAAAATTCAGCTTTAGTGTCTGAAAAGAAAAAAATTACGTTCAACCTCATAAGGAATAAGACCATACAAGAACATAAATGGCTAGGGAAAGTGAAAACTCACCAGCCACAATGGTCACCAAAACAAATGAGGGAATCCGGATTCCTAAATCCGGGAAATTTTTGTTTGTGGATTCCGGAATCCTGGGCTTTGGAATCCAGAAAACAGCTCAAGGAATTGGGAATCTCACTAACGATTGAAATTCAGAATCCCAAGTTCCACAGACAAAAACTGAAATCCAGTACCCGGCATCCAGAATCCACGGTGTGGAATCCAGAATCCCTTTCATGGGATGTCTTGACTGATAATAATTCTCAAGACTGATCTCCATAATATACATTTCCTTTTAAAAAGTATTTTGTTTAATTTAATTTTTAAGATGTTGTTTGATATCGTTAGGAGAAAATTCATGTTGATACTATTAAAGGTTTGTTGGGTGGAGAAATTGCAGATAACTGTAACATTACAGGTCTTTCCTTTCTCTAGAAATTCTTGAAATTGTTACGTTTGTAACCCAATACTTGTCTGGGAATAAATTTTTCAAGTAATGGGTAACAAACAACTTATCAGAGAGTCAGTCTCACAAGGACAATTCTTTTTTGTTGAACAGTGTTCCACAAGATACCCCTCACCTACCGTTTTCACATAGACCATATTGCACCTTGTGTACCCCACAAATTTTCCATAACCATTGTCTTCGATTTCCCTTGAGACTGTAATGCCCAAAATTTTGGGGGTAAACAAGGTGCATTATGGTCTATGTGAAAATGGTGAATAGCCGGCGTATTCACGAAGGAAAAGTTGAGAATGTTGGATGGTGTGTAACAAGCTGTTGCAACTGAATTCACCGGATCGGATAAAAAAAATGAATGAGTTGACAGTTATGAATATATATGAAGCAGGTTATAATCACAGCCAGCCGTGACCACTTACTCCTGACCTTCGGAAGTTAAGAGAATCAACGTCCAGTAGTCATTATATAAATACCATCTCCTGCTGGCAAAGACGATGATTTGAAAGTCCTGGTCCTGCCATTACAACCTATTCGGCAGCTGTTGAGTTTATAAGTTTGCCGAAAGGAGTTGGAGGGAGGCTTCGGCTTGTCTCACATTATGCAAACAGTTTAATCCAGGAGGCCTTCGGTCTGACTGTCTGATTATTATTAGGATGAAAGTTCTCAGGAATGATCTCCATATTATTCCCTCAAAGAATTAGTAGTAGAGAGAATTTGATAAAAGATCAAAGCATTTTCCCTCTGGTAATCATGATCATTTTATTACTTCTCATAACTTTTTCTCTTAATAATGTTTTGTTATTGTCAGGGGAAAATTGATATTGGCAGTCTTGGAACTTGAAGGGTTAAATCTTATTTTTCTTACCTTTTTTTTAAAGCGGCCCTTAGAAAGATCAGCATGAACAATTTTATTGGGATTTCCCTCAATATTTCTCCAAAATTTTTGGCCACTGATAAACGTTTGTGAAACATAATATCTATGGTTGATCTGAAAAGAAAATTGTGAGAAACAAGACTTGGTGAGTATGAACAAAAAGGAATTTGGACCCCATTTTAAAAAGTATTTTGGCATTCATCAGGCTCAGAATGCTCCGTTCAAGAAATAGCCAAACGTTTGATACCCACAATCGACTTTGACGTCTCAGACGTGAAATACGTCTAGACGACGTTAACCAACACAATAAAAACGGCCAATATGTGTCAATGGGAAAACGTCACTGCAACGCACACATTCCAACACCATGCATAAAATGTTAGTTTTTTCACGTCAGCCACCTCTAAATTGGAGGCTTTCTGGCAAATTCAGTTCTGGTGCTGATTCCAATTCTGGCAATTATGCAAGTTGCGTTGCATGATCGTTTGCATTATGCAAGTCATGTGACTGCGAGCTGCAGAGCGGTCCTCTTGATATCCTGTTCCAGGTGTTCAGATAGTAGAGCGTGGATTTAGTAGGTGGGGAGGGAGTTAAATCGTACGCGGCGATGAAAACGAGAGGAAAAAAATAAGGGGAGAATGGACTCTCTAGTCTGCCCTGTTTTTTTTTTCGTCCTCAATTTTTCGCCCCCGCTCTACTATTTTAAATCCTGGAACAGGCTATGCTCTTATGAGTACCAGTTGGTTAGATGATTTCTAAATACCAGAATCTCCAAGAGAGAAGGTAAGTATGTGTATAATAGGGAATCATGACAGATTAACTGACCTTTTTGGTGCAGTTACCATTTGTATTCGAACTAGTTGCATTTTCCCGTACATTTCTCTTGGCTCGGTGAACATGAAGCCTGTCAATAAATGTGTTTTCTGAATTTCTTCTACCATATTGAATATGACCAAATGCTGGTGAATAATTAAATGAGAAGAATTGTAAATTGCATAACAATTTAATGATTAACACGCTGCAGTGTTCTAAGGAGCCCAAAAGCTCTGAACAGCCTATGAACGAAACCTAAGGTGTCAGGAACGTTTGGTTTGTTATGTTAGAAAAAAACTACAGTACTGTGAAAGATTTATTGCCACCTGTAGTCGGTCGCGCATGTGCTAGCCTAGAGCACAATGCCAAGTTATTTTTTCATTCCTTTATTGATTAGTTTTATTACTGTGTTTTTCAAGTCTGGTTTCGAGACTATATACAACTACAAAAGTACAAATAAATACTGTAGATATAACATACAATAAATTTATAGTACTTATGAAAATTTTTCATAAACAAAATTTTCAAAATTTGCGGCCATTGGTACGAAATTCAGCTGTGAAGTTTTTTTTGAATTTTGAAACCGAATAGCTCTAAGGTAGAACGAGCCACCAGTTCGAATTTCCGGGACAAGTAATTCTAATGCTTGCTTATTCTTAAAACAAACTAAGGCGATTGCTAATCGTGCTATTCTTTAAAACGTGCTTTTCAGTTTTAGAAGCACTATAAATTGCTCCAAAGCATGCTCTGAATTCGAATGACTTGCTGTAACGCCTGCTATATACATTTTAACGAATTCCAATGCACCTTCATGAGAATTTACCACTGTGCGTTCCTTCCAATTCAAGAAATAGGTATTGGCATTAGTCTTGTACAAGTCAGGTAGAACTGTCGACCACCTTTGTTACGACCATCCATTAACGAAAGAAGTCACGAAATTTTCATGGAGTTATAAATTTATACACGAATGTTATTGTCGCCATTATTTATCGACCACCCGAATCGAAGTTAAATGAATTTCTGTCTGACTTGGATCTAGTAATGGGAAAAATTTTCAAAGAAAATAAGCTTGTATTTTTAATGGACGACTGGAATTTATATCTAATTAACCACCATTGTCATAAAGCGATAAGTGATTTCTTAGATTTGTTTTCACTAATTACACGTCCCACCTCACTAGAATTATGGCTAACAAAGCTTCGTTGATAGATTACATTGTGAACGATCCACTTCGTCCCTCAATAAGCGGTCTCAGTTTTCTTAGTGACATATCTGACCATTTACAGATATTTTCACTTATTTTGTATAATAATAGTACTAGTGATAAGGATAAAGGAAATAGCTAATTTCTTTTGCAAATATTTTGCTAATATTGGCCCCAATTTAGCTAGCAAAATTCCTGTATCAGAAAAGTCGCATAATTCTTTTATAACTCCAAAATTAGACAATTAATTATTTCTAGATGCTGCAGTTGAGCAAGAAAATATTGAAATATGTAATGCTTGCCGTTCAGGTACTGCTGTAGGTTATGACAACATTTCTATAATAACTCAATTAAAGAATCTATTGATACAATTATTTTACCGCTTACATACATAATTAACTCCTTCAACTTTGGCATTGTACCAGAACAATTAAAAATTGCTTGAGTTATTCCTTTATTCAAATCTGGTGAGCGGGATATATATACAAATTACCGACCCGTGTCTGTTTTACCAGCATTCTCTAAGATTCTAGAGAGAGTAATGTACAAGCGTCTTTTAAGGTTTGTTAATAATAACAACATTCTCTCCGACAATCAATATAGTTTTCGCAAGCATCACTCCACTGCTTATTCTCTTGCTTGTTTATATGGAAATAAATTGAAAATAAGGAATACACAGCTGGTATTTTTATAGACTTGTCTAAAGCCTTTGACATCGTTGATCATAACGTGTTAATTTCAAAATTAGAGCATTATGGTGTTCGAGGCACTGCACTTAGATGGTTCAAAAGCTATCTAAGCAATAGACAATAACATTTGGAATTTAATGGTATCAGTTCAGAGTCTTGCAAAATAAAATAGGGATGCCTCAGGTCTCTTAACTAGACCCCCTGCTCTTTCTTCTCTAAATGATCTCTGCAATGTGCCAAAGTTCGCTGACTTATTCTTTTTGCTGATGACGCAAACATATTTTTTCCCACAACGATTTCTTGCTGAATTCTGAAATGCTGAAATTAACACAATGGTCTCGAGCAAATAAGCTGTCCATTAACTTTAAACAATCGAATTTTATGGTTTTTAGGCCTCGCCAAAGGAGACAAACACATATATATCTGGTCAAGTTAACAACAATGTTATTGAACGTCCTCATCCTCGATGAGCATTTGTCATGGAAGACTCATATTCTTACCGTTTCTAAAAAAAATATCAAAATCAATAGGTATTATTTATAAATCATGACAAGTTTTTGCCTTCCCAAAACGTCCCTACACTCTTTGTACTATAGTCTACAGTAGTTTAAAAAAAATAGACTGATATGTCGATTCCCACACTGAGTCGGATTATTATTCTGCAAAAGAAGATAATGATAGTATTATCTATTGAAGTTATTTTTGATTCTCATAACGGTGTTCTTTTTAAAGAGTAGAAGATCTTAAAATTCTCGGACATTTATTTATACCAAATAGGTAAATTTATGTATCTTTTTAATGTATCTAATTACTTTCTCGATATGTTTACTCTTGCAAGCCAGATACATTTGCACATAACACAAGAACTTTCCAGCCTTTTCAATCAGTATCTCATTGTCGAACTAATTTTCGAAAATTCTCAATTTCGGTTTTTTCAACTCGCTAAGTCGTGAAATTCAAAACAGTGAAAGTATCAGTTTGTTTGGCAAAAGACTTAAAACATCCCTTCTTTCTTAGTCAAATATACTCTTTGTTGAGCAACATACCTTTTATTTTTTCTTTTTCTTTTTTCTCTTTTCTTTTAAAATTAAATCCAAATTTTCTTTAAGTACCCTTACCTTGCGTAGTTTACCCTATAGTTCCAGGAAGCCTATAGTTTATGAGCCCTCGGCTTCTATATAGGCTTCCTTGTCATTACCACTTTAAACATTTAATTTTGTTAATAATTTAGTTACAATAGTGTATATCATCTTTTAAAAACTGTATTCTAATGTACTATGTGCGGTAGTTAATGGCAGAAATAAATGAATAAATGAATGAATGAATGAATGAAAATTCATTTGGCATAATTATAATTATACATTGTATCAATGAAAGCCGTTTCCTGAAATTTCAGTTAAAAATATCGGCAAAATGTTTTTTAGCTAGATGGGATTTTCTTTGAACAGTAGGGTCCACTTAAGCACTAATTTCGTAAAAAACATTTACCACCAGTAAAATCAAATTATTTCATGTTATCGCTGAATGAGATCTGAAGTTCTTTTCAAAGTTTCGTAGCCACAGCGTCAAAACCAAAGAAGTTATGACGAAAAGTTCCTCATAGCTCAATGCACCTGAATTAACGTCGGGGCCATCTTAAGTGCGAGGGAATCGGAGTGGCAAGAATCTGAACATATCCATTTTCGTCCTATTTCCGGGTTATGACTGACTGGCTTCGGTCTTGAACTTCCGCTTGCCACCCCGACAATCTGGTATTCACTGTATCTCAAACTGACGGGATAAGAAAAACGCTGTTGTTCATATTTGCTCCATTTAGTATTTTGGATAAAATGCAGCCACATGAGTGTGACTTCTATGTCAATTATTTTCAAACAGAAAAGGCATTACAGTGAAACCTTTTTTTAAGCGGACCCCCAATTAAGCGGACGCAAAGCCGGGTCCCGAAATTAACATCTTATATTTCCCTTTATAACGAACCCAAATAGATCGTTTTCAGTCACGTGGTCAGCAGCTTTGCAAATTGCTTGGAATAAAAGAAAGTTTTAACATGCGAAAAGAGTTCAATACC
This sequence comes from Porites rus, assembly GCA_964035705.1. Classification (NCBI taxonomy): domain Eukaryota; kingdom Metazoa; phylum Cnidaria; class Anthozoa; order Scleractinia; family Poritidae; genus Porites; species Porites rus. The sequence continues at coordinate 25,759,362 of OZ037993.1, forward strand.
CACAGGATTTTTTTTTGTACACAAACATGGCCGCCGAGTCTTTTTTTTATTCACAAATATGGCCGCCGAGTCATTGTTTTATTCACAAATATGGCCGCCGTGACGTCCTGTGAAAGCGATCTATAATTGTAATTGGCTAATTTCTATTGTTAAAAACCTTTATTTAGCGGACACCGCACTTACAATCGGCAGTATTGGATAACGTCCTTGAAATACCTACTCTAGTCTATTAATAAAGATAACTCAATACATTTAGCAATAGCTATCTTAAAACTACTGCATGAGAAATTTCTGCAGTTTGATTGGCTTAGAATAGCTGTTTCAGCTTAAATTAAAATACCTTCATGTGAAAATCACAAACCTTTCGCGGGTAGTAGTATAAACAAATAATAGCATGATTTGTACCTGATATTTGGCATAAATACCACGAGTGATATTTCAAAATTGTCTCAATTCTCTCAAATTACGTATAACAACTTTGCAATATCACTCGTAGTATTTATGCCAAATATCACTACAAATCATGCTACTACCTAGACATATATAATATAGATTGTTATTATTCAAATATTAACAAACAGAGACACTTCAATGCATCCAATACATTTTGTTGTTTTGATGGTTGCTAGTGTTTCATATTAAAACAAAATTATCCCGTTATTTATTGTTGAAAATTCTATTTCTAATATAGTTGAGAAAATGTTATATGTGAGGTATTGGACTCCGTCTAATGCCATTATAATACGGAGCGCCAGATGGTTAATGATTGACTATGCTTGAAAGACGTTTATCCGACATATCAGTTTAGTTCGCCTTTGTACTGTTCACACGTTCCTTCCCGCGGGCCGCATCGGGGGGGGGGAGACCTTATTCGGTCTTTACTTATCACCAGCGTAGGATTATTTCTTATATTACTTAAAGTTCTATAAAAACATTTTGAAATACATTTTATATCTGAAGAGGGAGATTTTAAAGTATAATTATTTCTGATAGCAATATCATTGCTCATGATGACTGTGTAGAAAGCAAGCCACTATTATTTATGTTTTGTTGTATGAAGAAATATCAAACAGTTGTTTTCAAACAAAAGTATTGAACCACAAATTAAGAATTTTTAATTATCTTTATCTTGATGCATTGTTTTATGTTACCTTTTCCCCCCTTATGCCATGCTTTTAATAACCTTAACTGGTTTTTTCAGTCACGTGGCCAGCAGCTTTGCAAATTGCTTGGAATAAAAGAAAGTTCTAACATGCGAAAAGAGTTCAATACCCACAGGATTTTTTTTTGTACACAAACATGGCCGCCGAGTCTTTTTTTTATTCACAAATATGGCCGCCGTGACGTCCTGTGAAAGCGATCTATAATAGTAATTGGCTAATTTCTATTTTTAAAAACCTTTATTTAGCGGACACCGCACTTACAATCGGCAGTATTGGATAACGTCCTTGAAATACCTACTCTAGTCTATTAATAAAGATAACTCAATACATTTAGCAATAGCTATCTTAAAACTACTGCATGAGAAATTTCTGCAGTTTGATTGGCTTAGAATAGCTGTTTCAGCTTAAATTAAAATACCTTCATGTGAAAATCACAAACCTTTCGCGGGTAGTAGTATAAACAAATAATAGCATGATTTGTACCTGATATTTGGCATAAATACCACGAGTGATATTTCAAGATTGTCCCAATTCTCTCAAATTACGTGTAACAATTTTGCAATATCACTCGTAGTATTTATGCTAAATATCACTACAAATCATGCTACTACCTAGACATATATAATATAGATTGTTATTGTTCAAATATTAACAAACAGAGACACTTCAATGCATCCAATACATTTTGTTGTTTTGATGGTTGCTAGTGTTTCATATTAAAACAAAATTATCCTGTTATTTATTGTTGAAAATTCCATTTCTAGTTGAGAAAATGTTATATGTGAGGTATTGGACTCCGTCTAATGCCATTATAATACGGAGCGCCAGATGGTTAATGATTGACTATGCTTGAAAGACGTTTATCCGACATATCCGTTTAGTTCGCCTTTGTACTGTTCACACGTTCCTTTTTCCTACCCGTTCCTACCCGCGGGCCGCATCGGGGGGGGGGGGGGGGGGGGAGGCCTTATTCGGTCTCTGCGCCTTTGCTCTCCCTTGATGCGGCTCTGCTCATACCGGCAAACAATAAAGGTGATTTATGGTACATGTATGTATCACCTTTACTTATCACCAGCGTAGGATTATTTCTTATATTACTTAAAGTTCTAGAAAAATATTTTGAAATACATTTTATATCTGAAGAGGGAGATTTTAAAGTATAATTATTTCTGATAGCAATATCATTGCTCATGATGACTGTGTAGAAAGCAAGCCACTATTATTTATGTTTTGTTGTATGAAGAAATATCAAACAGTTGTTTTCAAACAAAAGTATTAAACCACAAATTAAGAATTTTTAACTATCTTTATCTTGATGCATTGTTTTATGTTACCTTTTCCCCCCTTATGCCATGCTTCTAATAACCTTAACTGCTATGCATATCGCTTTCTGTTCAGGAATTTTTTTTTACGTATCACCGCTCGCAGGATTTTTTTTTAGACAAGTTTCCCTTACAGGAAATCTTTTTTTTGGGAATTGTCTCATCACCTCTGGTTGTTTCTAATGGCCCGTCCCTTTTTTTGGTGCTTGTAACTGCACTCCTGGCTAAGTTAATTTGAAAGACGGCATAACATAACGAGACTAGTAACTCGTGGAATATAAGGAAACGCTTTTAGTCTTGTGACAAGAGGTTTGTAATGAAAAAGCCAACAACATTTTTAGAACATTTAGGAAGAGGAATCGTGTACTCACCTTTGCATTCTAGATGAAAATATGGGAGAAAAGCTCCGAAGCACAGAACTACAATAATGAAGTTCATCTTAGAACCGAAGACTTCCGTCAAAGTTACTCAATCAACATTCAACGGAACCAAGAGAGGAGCACAAACCCACTATCGCGCCTACTTTACGTCAACCAAATATTGGTATAGCCTAACACTCAAACTTTCTTGGGGCTTAGTAATGCCTGCTCCGGCAAAGAGGAGGGAGCGTTACGTGACGACACAAAATAGCACAGAAAGTTATCTGAGGAACTAAAGTAAAAGATGTAATCATAATAATCATCATCGTGATCATTATCATCATCAAGATCCTGAGTGTGTACTATGTTGTTTTTACGCCTGTTTGGTGGATAGCTAAGGATAGTTTAGGGATAGTCGCTTTAAGGATAGTCCATGACGTCACCCATTGTTTTAACCTAGAAAAATATTGCGTTTCCTCATGCTAATAACTGTCTTCTTGCATACTAATTCAGTGTCTAGTCACTGCCTTCGTGCATATTAATTGTGCCTTGTCAGTGTTTAGCTAGCTAGGTAAAAATGCGTTCCTCTATACTAATACAGTGAAACCGGTTGTTCGTTTGCGCGCCACTTTGCAATATTGTCACGCAATGTTGGTATTTTGATTGGCAGTTTACTCCGAGCAAGTTGCGATTCAAATTTCAATTTGCTCCCTGAGCAAACGGTTTTTCATATTGGAATATTGTGAGTTGACTGCGATGGCAAGCAACAACCCCGATTTGGTGTTGTTTTCACGACCGAGGTTTCGTCAAAAAAATTAACCGTAGAGGGATCAACTCCCGACATATACATAATATCGTTCAAAGTTTTCAGAAGATTTTCATGAGTTAAAGATTCTGCAGGATGGACGGAAAGTTTTTTCCATGTGAATTGCAAGTCCTGTCGTACAATATCGGATATTAGAGACCTTTAGCATCAGGTAAACCGCAAACCCCAAACCGCAAACCGCAGTTACGCGTTTGCAGTTTCGCGTTGCCGAGATTTCAAACTTTAGCAAGGCGTTCAGTTCGATTTGTTCAGTTCAGTTCAGTTCACTTTTATTTAGCCAAAATACAATACAATACAAGAATACATATAGGAATTGTAAGGTTGCAAGGGAGCCCAGAAGAAACCAGAAGGCTTTATGAAGCCTGAGCTCCCCAGTCTAAAAGAAATAAGCAAAATAAAATGATATTCGCGGAGTGATACGTTAAAAAAAGGAACCAGACAGAGACTGAGTTAAGTTATGAATTTAGTAACAAGATAGAAAAAAAAATTTAACTCTGGATTGGAACAGAATACTTTCCATTGTTAGTACGGCAGAAAGGAATATAAAATTGATTTGAACTACGCGTTCATTGTTTATGGCCGCCATGTTGTTTTCATCAAGTCGAAGTGCATCACTTTAATCGCCCAAAAATCAGCAATAATTCAATGATTCGAGATCAAAAATCCAACAAACACATCGCAAACGGATACAAAAAGCTAGTTCATACCTTTAAACGCGAGGCTGTACAATTTTTTGTGGCAAAAAACCATGCCGTAAATCACTTACCGCTGGAAGCCCTTCCTGCGGTTCAAACGTGAACTGCAAACTGCAAACGTGACCGCAAGGCCGTGGTCACGTGACATTTTGCGGTTTGCGGTTTGCCGTTTCCCACGAAAAACCTGATGCTAAAGGTCCCTATTGAGCGAGCGGGGACATTAGCTGGAGTACATATGGCGTTGGCAAGTAAGCCCTGCTGTATTTCAAAAGTTCGTGAAGAGAAGAAGGTGAAGAGCCACTAGGTGGATACACTGTTAATAAACCATTATTACCGCACCGTTAGTCAGTTAATTATGCGAGTTCAGAAACCCACAGTTGAATACAAATTACCTCTACAGTAAGAAACCCAAGAGAGCTTCTTGACGTATTATTATAAAAACGCAAAAAAAATGAAAAACTGAACAAGGATCAATTTAAACACGCGATAAAACCAGTCAATCAACAACAAAAAGAGTAAAATACACAGTGATTTGAAAGGAATGGAAATAAAGTAATCATCATCTTCTTCGCCTCTGGCGTACTACTTTCTTTTCGTCTGTTTGACAATTGTATCTCAAGGAAACGACTTATTATTGAAGTCTCAGGGTTTCACGCGTCGTTAGTCAGTTGATTATGCGAGTTAATAAGCCCACCGCTGTTACAAATTAGTTCAGTTCTGCCGTAAAAACCCCAAGAGAGAACCTTGAACGGTATTATTTACCCTGCTAGCGAACGCTAAATAACGCTAAACCTTACTTTTTCTTAAATGAAATGAATACAAAATACTTACCTACAATGTATTCCACTGCATTTTGGTATCTGTTTGTCGTTTTACTGGTGTTATTGGCTTTATTGCGTAACCACTGTTAATCCTTTCATAGAACGAAGTGAAGGCTGGTCACTTCGATCTGTCGGCGTCCCGGACCAATATCAACAAGAATGCCGTTTTTTTCCCCGAAATTCAAATCCGCTGCAAATTTTTCAGCTCCGGCCTAAGAGGGTAACCTTAAGACAATTAGCACTAGCACGACGGGTGCAAGAACTCGCTTTTTCACACTGCGAGAACAGCAAGTGGTAACGTTGCGAGTATGCGCGAACCGCTGGACGGAAGTTTGTGGTGGTATTGGATCGCAGCGAATGAAGCAAAGAAAAATTCTTTTCAAAATTACCATCGTCTTAGTCATCTGTTCTATCTTTGTGGAGTGCAGATAAGACAAAGTCTTCTTTGTGATATGCGAGATTGGTCTCAAGGCTAATAAGTCGCAGATCATTCACAATTTTGCGCGGTTTGTGGTCCATGAGTGATTATTGTTTCGTGTTTTGGCTTGCGCGCGGACACGTCGATGGGGTTCTGTATAACAGCTGCAAAACTCCTCTATTAAACACTGGATAACTGGGAAAAAATCTCTTCATGTAAGTTGTGACCGAGTGCAAAACGTCCGACGCTTACGATTTGAATAAAACGCTGTGAAAAAAAATTCTAAATGCTAGTCTGTTTATATAGTCATAACTGCAGTTCTTGCGACAATCCCCTTGCAATAATACGATTTCACGTCAGTTATGGTTCAGGAACGCCCTGTTTTTCAGAAATGTGCAACCTCAGTGCAGTGATTCTGCCAGTGATTACTTTTCAGAGATACCCCATCCTATCCACCAGTGGCCAAAGTAGGTGCAGTGCCCTAATTCCCCGACTGATAAAATTTCAAAGATATCCCACCCAGGGGTATGAAATTGTATGTTTCCTTTTTTGACTAGATGATATAAAACTGAAGACCCAAACTCACGAAATGACATCTATTAAATCTATATGATGCCTTAACTTATTCAGGGGTGTAGGCAGAATTTTGTAATATGGAGGCTCTTGACTCCAAGATGACCCTTATGCTTCTAAAATAAAGAATTAGATGAGCCAAAACAGGAGTGTGGTACAAGATGTTTCATATTACAGATGTGTTTTATTGAGGTAACCCTAACCATGAAAAATCCTTCCCTTTACTCCCCACACTTCTACATACTAGAAAATTGCAAATATGCACACAACAGTGAAAATACTTAAAACAGTAAAGATCATAGTCATATCTAAAACTGCATTTTCTCTCTGAGACATTGAAGTGAATTTTCTGCTTCTGATACTTCCATGCTTGCACTCATTTTTGCTTTTCATAAATTTTGTTGTTGGTATTTTCTACTGCACATGTGTTAATTATTTAAGATATAACTAATAAGGCATAGCTCCCTTGACTAGCCCATATCTGGACGAAGATTAAAATATTGAAAATGAGAGAAAATTAGCTCTAACTTTTCCTTTTCATTCAATTTCAACATGAGGAGAACATAAGGATCTTAAAGCCTGATATTTATAAAGTCTGAGTTTATGGTAGCTTCAAGTGAGCCAATGTATGACTCATTAAAATTAAAGCTTGTCTGTGTGTCTTCTGGGGCACCAAGGCTATTTGACGCAGTTCAGGATGGAGTGACAGACCCTCCACATTCTGCAGACAGCATAGGGTAAAATAAAAAACGGATAGTCGCCATTTTGTACCAGCTCTGCTATGGCTTGAGTGAAAAGTGCGACTGGTTTAAATGTGACGATGCAGTCGTCCTCAATTATGACTATCACCTGAATCAACAAGTTTAGTGCTGAGCATCTCATAGGGAGCTCCTGCAACAGGAAAAAGGCAAATGAAATTTTTCATAACTTGTCATCTTGCGACACCAGGAGCATCAATGAGCTTGTTTTAGGGGCAATTTTACATAAATTGCAACTTGTGCAGCCTATGATATATGACTATATACACTACTACAGTGTATACACAGGCAAACTGACATTGGCAAGCCAAGTGCTCCTAAATTCATGTGCACAAACACTGAATATATGAGACTCAGAGTATCAAAAGATCTATTAATTTTGTATCGGAGAGTGAAAAGTTACCCCTATGGCATTTAGTTGTTGCCCACAACTAGCGATACCCCTTTAGATATTTTTTCAGGATTTCTAAAGTGTCATGGATACGAATTTATATTCAAAAAGGAAAGAAATCTTTTGGATAGAAAAGGAATAATAACATTTATGATTTTTGTAAGCGTACAAATACATTGTATGTGATGAAGCTAATTCTTATGTGGATGCCAATGTAAGGAATCAAATACAGGGATTTAATGTCCAGTGTTGTCTGTACTTCAAACAGAAATGGCAGTCCAGCAAGTGCAAAGGTGAACAAGGGCAAGAATTGTTTTGCGCTTGAACTTGTGCTAGTGTCAAAGTGGGAGTAATATTGTAATGGTCATATGAAAATGGATTAAATCACACTTATTAAATCACTTTTATAGTAGGGCAGGGAAAAGAATGCACATATATGTGTATTTTCATATCTTATATTGATTTCAGTTATGTTTCAAGACATTAAGTAAACATTTTAAGCATAACATTACAATTCTTTTAGGCGCCAATTTTGTATGTATAAACAAATCATCATTGAATAATTATCAGAATAAATCATCTTCCAAATGGTGAGGGATCTTGTCAGTGAATCTGAGAGCTTACAGTGCATGATTATTAAAACGCAAATTCATCAGTGTTCCCCCCCTTGGATGCAAAATCAAACATTCAAGAATGAAAGAGTGTTCCGAAACAATGCTCTTACAAATTAGTTTTGTTGGGATATACTTTTACATGTTAACGAAAAATCTAAAAACAAGGTTGAAAAGGACAAGAAAAATTTGTCCATCTTTAACGAAGTTTTAGCAAATAATATTTTACAATCCACCGCCTCGATCTCTTAATCTCTGAGAATAAGTAATCGTTATAGAGCACCAATGTAAACCAGAAAAGCAAATTTTCGAAAATGGAAGGAAACATCCGACTATGGCCTTACTTGTAAGAGTAGGAAATTTGCTTGTTGATTTCATGCCGCTAAATAGTATCAAAATACTCGAACTTCCCCCCTTTGAATTAACCATTAAAAGTGAAAATACGGAGTGACCGAAAGAGAAGTTTAACCTGTTTAGTCGCTTGCGTGGGATATATCACTGGATCTCGCTGTACGGTCAGGGTCAAATACTACAAAAATACCAGGGTCACATAAATTACGTTGAATTCAGGCTGCTATAATTTTAACACATAACATTCGATGATGCTGCTCCACATTTCACAAAGTAAATCAAGGGGTATATCTTACCTAAATGTTAGGCAGCTCTGCAGATCGTGGACGATAACCCAGAAATCCGTGACCGCTTGAATGTCAACAAATCAACATATCACAACAAACGACCTCGTGAACGCTTTATCTGCTTCATCAGAAGAGCCAAATGGACGAAAATTAACCACCTAAATGGTCCTTCTCCCATACATGACACTTCAACATGGCTTAGCCAAAGTATCCAATTTATAAGACATGTCTGTTGTCGATTGGGTATGCAAAAAAATCTCCCTTGAAAGTGTTTCAGAACGGCTTTCGGCCATCCATCCTCGGAGACCCAGGGGCAGATAGTTGGGGCGAGGGAAAGTCTAAACGGGCGGAAAAATATATATGGAACGAAGAAAAGTAAAGAACGGCGAGAAGAGCCCCTGGGGACAATGTCTTACCAGACCAGTTCCAAACGGTCGCCGTCGTTCTGGCTTCTGATTGGTGCCAGAAAACTTGTGTTTTTCTGGCACCAATCAGAAGCCAGAACGGCGGCGACCGTTTGGAACTGGTCTGGTAAGACATTGTCCCCAGGGGCTCTTCTCGCCGTTCTTTACTTTTCTTTGTTCCATATATATTTTTCCGCCCGTTTAGACTTTCCCTCGTCCCCACTATCTGCCCCTGGGTCTCCGAGGATGTCGGCCATCACGATTTCCCGTCAACAAGTGCTTCCCAGCAAGTTTGACGCATGCGCAAACGTTACCACTTGCTGTTCACTGCGAGAGCCTAGTTGACGTGTCATTTCCGACCTCGCACCCGTCGTGTAAGTGCTAATTGTCATAATGCAAATTAGTTGGTAGGCGCAACAGTGGTCACAGGGACTGGACGAAAGCCAGACGTGCCACGTGGCTCGATTTAATGGAAAAATTATGGATCTTTTTTCGAGCCGATCTCCCAGAGGGGAAGAAGAGGTTTCCGTCTTAGGCCGGAGCTGAAAAATTTGCATTTGAATTGGCATTAGGGTCTAATAATGAAGATAATTATAATAATAATGGTAATAATAATAATAATAATAATAATAATAATAATAATAATAATAATAATAATAATAATAATAACAACTGTTTATTGACAAATCCATAGATGAGTGAAAAGGAAATAAGGGAAGTTATCCCTTTCTAGTTTATCTCCTGATAATAAAATAAATTAAGAACATTATCATTATCATATATTGTCACGCATAAGTTATTTTTCGCTCCAAAATCATCCCAGCTAAACGGCAACACTTTTTATTATAGTCTGCTGGCTGTATATAGGTTTAATTATGATGTTGACACTAAATCATTTCTGTAGTTGGGCATCTTTGGAAGATTTAAAATAAAAGTCCGTAAAAAGAAATCATTTTAATTGGGGGACTGGGCACTAGTACAAAATGCTGTATATTTTCAAAACCAATGACATATTTAACAAAGACCAAGCACAGTTTGTCTTCTTTTACCATTTTGATTAATCTAATAGTAACAAACTTAAAGGACTTTAAGCATAAACTGCGCCGTTTTTTCTTTTGAATGTTTTGGCCGTAATATGTCGGAAGTTAGACCACCCCTCCTCCTCCCCTTTTTTGTGCAATAACTTGAGAAAATGGAGGCTTGTGCCTTAATTCACCTGAGTCAAGGAAACGGCGTCCAAAAAATAATAATTCCTTTAAAAATGATAAAAATGTGAGGACGACGTCAAATGATATTTTAATACAGCAAGAGTTGGAAAATTTTATTTCATTCAGGTGAAAGGTATAATTTGTGCATTTAATACTGGCTTAGGTTCAGCAGAACTTTAAATAATGATTAATCTCAAAACGTCGAAATGGACACAAATTATTATTATTACAAAGTTGTATGAAATTGTAGACGTTACCAATATGAGTATGCAAATATCGCCTAGGCTTTGATCAATTATAGGAGCTTACTGGAGTTTGAAATCCAGGGATAACAAAATAAGAGTTACTTGTGAAAAGCGTTTCTTCTTAATTTTTTTTAAAAATCAAAAAACAAAAACCTTGATGGTGAGCTTTCGTTCAAGATCTAACTAACGGCGATTTTTGCAGAGTTAAGTTGATTTGCAAGAATGGACCTTGACGTGAAATCAAGAAGAAAAAAGCAGATCACCGACAAAAAACAGGTAACTATTTGAACAAAGGATGTATGAAACCGACAAAAAGGAATTTGATTATCCGGACATATTATTTTTATCCCTTACATGGCTTTACGGGGGCCAAAAATAGCTATTTGTCGTTCAAAAGAGGTGACATTCCTTCAAAAAATTAACGAGGTAGGACCCAGAGGCGCCATAAATGAATGGTCAGAGCCCAAACGGTATAAAATTTGTTGTCCTGCAAACACAATTTACATAACAGATGGTTACAAAACGCAATGTTAGTCTGAGATACAAAGGAAGATATAATGGCTACGCTTCATGTTTCCTACCTGGTCTCTCTGAGTACTTTGTCAGTACTTGTAGTGGTTATCAACGTTTTTGTTTGCTGTTTGGTTTGCATGAACAAAGCCCTACGGACGTACACAAATGGGTTTGTAGTGTCACTAGCTCTGTCAGACATTTTAACAGGAGGAGTCCTTTTTCCGATGATACTAAGCAAGCCTTCATCTCTGGCAACTGGTTATCTCATCTGTATGATTCTCCTCTCTTCTTCTTGTAACTTATCCTCGGTAACGTACGTCCGCTATGTTGCCATCATGAAGCCGCTGAGAAGCCGATACCTGGTACCAAAGATGTTCAAAAAAGCAGTGGTATTCTCGTGGCTAATGCCAATAATCTTCTCCTTACTTCCGCTGTTTTGGAACACAAATTATGAACTTCAAATACACAAAGTGTACATCATATGCGCTCAGGTATTCGGCTTTGTCGTCCCTTGTGCCTTCATTGCTTTTGCTTATGTTCGAATGTTCAAAGAAGTTCGACGCAGTTTGGCACTGGAAAAAAACTTTCAGGTAGAGTCTTCGCAAGAGAGAACGAATGAAAGAAGACGCTTGTCAAAAGATATTAAGATAGCGAAAGTATTCTGCATAATCTCAGCAATTTTTCTTTTCTGTTGGCTGCCTATTATTTACATGACAACTGCCGAAATAGTGTTCAGCCGTTTTGATATAATGCCCGATTTTATGCCAACTGTTTCTTCGTTCACGGTAGCGATCAATTCGCTTGTGAATCCTGTTATTTACGCCTTTCTCAAACCTGATTTTATAAGTTCCATTCCCATTTTCACGCGAAGTCTTTCTCGGGGACAACGTTGCCGGAAGGATCGAAATGAACACCTTTAATCCTTTAACTTTAAGTTTTAGAATCAATTTAAAAACTCTCCCATCATCCTATCCTTCTACTTCAAACCATTGAGCCATCCCACATTTCGCAGTTGTGATGAGAGAGTAGTAATTGCAGATAAAAAAAAGGAAGGAAGACTTTCAACGCCGGCTTCACCTCAACAAATTGCCCGATGAAGAGCACCAGCAGCGAGCCGCCGGTCGAGACAAGGAAGCAATGCGTGTTCTCTTCACAATTATTCTCTATTAGAGACTATTCTCTTGATAAATAAATAACCTGGCCCGAGTTGCTCGAAGCATGGTTAGTGCTAACCTGCGTTAAATACCATGGAAACCTATACATTTTGATACCTCTTAACCAACGGTTAGCGCTAACCAGGCTTCGAGCAACCGGCCCCTGGTTACGCTAGAATGTACCATCACAATATTTGATAACTAGCTAAACGACTGTTTCAGTTGATCGATTTTTAGTTACTACCATTCCGATGTACATGTCCTGGTATTGGTTGAAACAGTTAAACTAAAGGTGGCTCGACCCAGTATTTTTGTAGCGACACCCCTTCCATCTTTGAGTCTCTTACACTGAAACAAATTGATCTTTACAACCCATTATTATATGCTTAATGAGATTACATGTATTAAAAACATGAACGAGAAAAGGTTTGTTGATCACGATACTTTCGAAAACAAGAACACGAAAGAAAAAACGAAACGAGATGTGAAATTGTTGGAAACGTTTTAAGAAACGAAAAGAACGACGAGCGAGAAGTTCAAAACATAGAGTCTGCAGAATTAAACAAGCACCTTGCCGAGTTTATTCGTTCTGTGAGACGTAAAGACGGAGAGGATTATGAGCCTTCAAGTTTAAGAGGCCTGTTTCAAGAATTGAGAGACATTTGAAGAAAAATAATTACACTAAGATCATTAACGATAAAGAGTTTGAATTGTTTAGAAAATGTTACAGGCTAAACAATAAGAGCTGAAGAAAGCTAGCCGAGGGGACAAGAACAAAGCTGCTGTGGCAATCACTGACGAGGAAGTCGATATACTGTACGAAAATAATGTGCTTGGAGTTTCCTCTGGTGAGTCATTGCTGAATACTGTTTGGCTGAAAAACATTTTTTGGAATGCGTGGTTGTCAAGAGCCAGGGTTTTGTGCTGGTGGGATGTAAAGCAACGTAAGGACTCACAAGGTAACAAATATCTGTAGTTTACCATGATCGACAGACAAAAACAAGGTCTGGAGTTTCCCCGAAAATGTTTTCAACTGGTGATGAACGAGATCCTGCGATGGGGTACAAAATTTAGCTTCAAAAGTGACAGGAAAACATGATGCCTGACGATGCGCCATTTTACTTGGGAATAAACCACACGAAAACAGAAAAAAACATCGGGCATCTTAAACCTAGCATCATCTCAACACAAGTGACTACTCGAACTGCAACTAAAGAAACTGCCGCTGCCAGCACTAGTAAAACCCCGATGAGTTTTTTGGATGGAGCAGTAGTAAGTGGAGCACAATTTACGATTTCCATTAATGCACTTCAGACTACCTCGCCTAAGACCACTCAAACAGGAGTTACGTCACCGAAACCACCGAAAGTAGGTAGAAGAGAATCTGAATTGAGTTGTCCTACTCCAATTAAAGTTTAGAAATAATATTTTAACATTCTTGCTGTAATGTTAAATTTCTGGCAGAAATTTAAGCTTATTTAATCATCCTTGCATGAGTTTTTGACTTGAAGTCATGTAACAGAGTTTTGTCTTGATTTGTATTAAAGACGATAAACAAGAATTTAAAGCTCAGTATGTATATAATAAACACAGTACCACATGGAATGTGCTTTGTTCGGTATTTACGCACTCGTTGTTTTTGTATACGTCAACAACTCGTGCGTAAATACAGTACGCCCGCACTTTCCATGAAGTATTCCATACATGTGTTGTAAAATTTTTACAACACATGTATCACACATGGACTAAACTTCATTTTGATATTATTTTTTGGGCGATCAGAATAAATATCACCTGACAATGACGTCACAATACCTACCCTTAGCGACTTAATACAGACAAATTTGACACATTTTGGATGCTTCCTAAAAGTTTTAATCACTCATTCGTTTTGTAAAAGACCTCTATACACGCTACAACGGGCTGAACGCAAGTAGACTTGCGTGATTTCGAAAAAAACATGAAAACATGTGAATCAGTAAAACGCAATGCTGAACTCTTTTTATAATTTCTGTTGCCATATGATCGTCCCGATCACCCCAGTCGTTTCAAAACTTTGAGACGATCCGGACGACTGGGACGGTTTGTAGTTTCCCATGATATCGGATCGTGTCGATCGCCTCAAAGGAAAGAGACGCGGGGTCGTCAGCGATGTCTCTGGAATTGACAACAGAATTTTTGGGTGTGTTTCGCAAACAAGCCTAACATAATCGGATGATTTTTATTGGGAGAGTGAACCTCTTGCCTTGCTATCTGTTTTTTCTCTCGATTTTGTGACAAGAAGCTAGAAGAGGTTCAGGAAGATATAGTATCACGTCGAGAACTTGATGTCACGGACTTTCTCTAATTTCAAACACTGTTCAAATAGCGCCCATACGCGGTGCGAATATTTTTATATTATTAATTTATTTTTCGACTTCAGCGCCATCCAGGCTGAATTTATTCACGATTACTGGAATAAAAGTGATTGTCCCGATCGTCTCAGTCGTCTGAGAGCGTTTCCATATGATTGCTTCAAAATTTACACGATTGTTCCGACTCAACTCTATCTAAGCGATCGAGGTCGTCTCAGTCGTCCGGGTCGTTTGCGATCGTCCCGGTAGCGTTTCCATATGATTCTTTCGATCGTCTGAACATTAGAGACCTTAAGCAACAGGACGGGAAGAGACGACGGCGACGGGAAATCTGTGTGAAGTCTAGGGCGAGACCGACGTCGCACTCTACTCGCTTGAACACAGGGCGTAATAAGGTCGGGCGTTGAAACGAGCGGGGTCGAGCGATCTAGCTGTGATGCAAGGGTCTGGGCACTACCAAAGAGACAAAACAAGATGGCGGACATTATACTGGACCGTCAGAGAGATATCCAGCGAAAGTTAGCCATTATCCCGTGGCATTCATTTGCTGCAAGCAATAGCGAAGGAGCAAATTATTTTTTCTCACGTTCGTTTTCTGTTTTGTTCAATTTTTCCCCCGCGAACAAATATCTGTATTGAATATAGTTCCACCTCTGTAACCTCGGTGTTAACATTTCGTGACTTTGTAAGAAAATGGCAACTCAACTCTGATGATAGCACTGACATCATTTTTAAAACGATGTTATCGGTTCTCCACTTCAGTTTAATATTAAGTTGTGTAATTCATCAACTGCTATGGCATTTATTTTCTGCTTCCCAGTTTCAAGACCAGATGATCTGTTTTCACTATTAAAGTTTGGATTTGTTGGTGTACATCAGTATTCTCCTCTAAACACCTTATTGAGCTATCTCCAGTATTGAGCACTACAGTTGAACAGATTGTGAAAACTAAAGTGCGGGTAAATTTAAAACATAATAAAATCATCATTATTTTTTATCTTGTACACTAATACTACTGTGCAATGAAGAATAAGTATGTGACAAAAATATAATTCACTGTCCTTGAAAAACTAACAAAGAGGTCGCAAGAACACAAATAAGTAGCCCAGCAAATATTTTTGTTTGATAATAACAACTTTTTGGAATGAAATGGTCACTGAAAACTACCCATGCAATACATACTAAGGAACTTAAAAGAAACTAAACATTCACTAATCTTACATCGAAACCAGACATTGCTATATATATATATATATCTTAATGATATAACAAAACATTTATATAACATACTAATTCAAAAGTATATTGCAAACAAGAAAATTATACAGAATTGTGCGCAAATGAAATACAAATGTCCTGTAACAGCTATTACAGTCAAACCAGGTCAAGCGTACCCCCAAGAATCCATTAATGAATTTATTATTCAAAAGTTGAATCCGTTACTAGTTGTAGATTTCAGATTGATCTCTGCATTCTTGTATGTGTAACGAGCCGTGAATTCACACGCGAGGCAGTTATGAAATTTCTACCAGCTCCATTTTCCTGAAATTGATGTAAATGTCTTCTAAGAAGCTTAATCCATTCAAAGATTTCCAATCTGACCAAATACAGAGAAGTTCTCGTAAAATATTCCTTGCTAATTACGCATGCAGAAATGCCGCTTTGAATTTGACACCAGTTACGGGAACGACTAACGGATTCATTTTTCAAATAATCAATTCACTGACAGAATCTTGGGAGGTACGCTCGACTTGGTTTGACTGTAAACCATTGAAAAACAAACTTTTTAGTGTGACCAGCAACCCTAGCACACTTGTATACTTCATGTCCAGTATGATTCAATTTCATTCTTGGTTAAACTTATTAACTGCAGCCAGGCTTAATCAAATTTGATTCAAAAAATACTTTCCTGTTTCCTTGTCTACAATATATAACTGATATATAAGAGAGAGGATATAATGCTAAATCTAAAGGTTGTATTGCACAGAAACAGAATGAAGCCTATGGAGAAATTTGCTTTCAAATCCCCACAAAGATTCCACTGTAGTATTAAATCGTAGAAAGTGTTTGTTATTATGATTTTTTGCAGGACAACAATGATTGCCCGGCCTGAAAAGACTACTAGAACACACACTGAAAGATAAACGAGTTCATAATACTGTGAATATGAAGAAGAACATAAAAAGGTCTTAATTTGATTGCAAGTAGAATGAATTAAGACTGTGTAACATTGTATTTTTGTAGCTTTTTGTCCTCAGAGGCTTAAGTGTGGTGTTGTACAAGCTACAGTCAGCTCTCAGATGGAAACTATTGGGACTGGCACTAAATGTCTGTATATAGAGAGTAAAAGAAAATGACTGAAGAATAGTAGTAGGGACCAACTCGATTTCCTGGAGGTGCCTTATCTTTTGATTGTACTTCTACTGTATAATCATACCGCAGTGAAGCAGAATTTGTTGTTGTTGTTTATGTAAAGATTGTCACACGAGATCATTCGAATGCAATTTTCTAGTAGAACTTTAAAAATAGTCAGAACCTTCTTAGATCGCGGTTCTGTGACTAAAAAAAATTATTTGCCATCTTAGTGTATATTTAAAAAAGAAGAATCGCTAAATACGCATTTCTCACGTATGGTAATATGCCCGTCTAACCGCGTTTTTGAGTAAAAAATCCTTTGAAATGCTAATCAGACGACATTTTCGTATTTGAATTTCAAAAGAATTTTTACCCGTAAACGAGGTTAGACGGGCATATTACCATATGTGAGAAGAGCGTATTGGGCAAATGAAATCTTTTATTTTACTAAGAAGCTAAACGCCAACGTACAAAACAAAACCCAGGGTTGCTATACTGCCATTATGAAGTGGTCACTTCCGAAGTAAAAAAACCTCAAAGGTTCATAAAAGTTCACTCTAAAAATTTGCATGCACAAATAAAATTTATAAAACCATTACATATTTTTTTGTAGCCGTTTATTATAATCATTATTTGGTTTTGACTGGCACGATAAAACGCGACCTTCAACCTTTTAATATTCGATAGGCCATTTTGACACTAAATAAACGTAAAAGGCGAAAAAACACCTTAACTTATAAGATGAACTATAAAATATCACCTAAATATTTTCTGTATATCGCCTAGAAATACGCCAAATAAAATATAATTATAGATTGCAGCGATCTAAAGATATAATGCAATAAATCTGAACCTACCTCCAGCTAAACGGCGCCATTTTTCTTGCCCTGACAGCGGATCAAGAGCGGAAAGGCCGACTAGTTCCAGTCCTACTCCGCGTCACAGCTGAACCAGAGAGCGCGTATGAGCGTGTCAACGCCCTAGCTTATTACGCCCTGCTTGAACATGTTAGGCAACATCGCGACGAAAACTTCCCGCCAAAACATGAAAATGAGAAAATGGCGTCTTTTGTAGAGGCAGATAAAACAGAACTAATTAAACAAGCAAAGCAAAAGGAAAAAAAGTAAAATAAAAGCAAGACAAAGCCAGTTTACGACTAGAGAAATGCTAGAGCAGTTACGACGAGAAGGAGACGAGACTCGTTGCATTTGGAATTGATTTTAAAGCAAAGAGCATTTAAAAATTCATGCATGTCCTTTGAAAGCATTAATATACTTTGTACATCAACGAAAATTTGCTTGAAAGCCACCCATCACTCTGCAAGTTTCTTCTCATTGTTCTCTTTAGTAAACTAAACACCCTTAACATAATTTCTGACGGTAGAGGACAAATGATTACTTAAGCGTAATAATTTTCCTGTGTTTGTTTATCCATATGTTTCTCGGGAAAAATGAAAACAAATGACTTTACACAAAGAATTATTCCTATGACTGATTTTGCTTTCACGTCATCTGCGGTAAAGAACACCGCATTTGCTCTGCAAAGAAAAGAGCAATCGGCATTGACAATATAAACATTAGGGATCTTAGCTTACCGAGACGGTTTATTTAAGCTTCAGGTTTTCTCTGCTTCAGGGACGACGTTTATCTTAAAATGTCTTCTAAAATACTTTAACATTGAACACCAGAAAGATGATTCTTTACGATTCCTTCGAAAAATCTGGTAAATCGAAGCACAAAACAAAAAAGTTTGGCATGGGAAGCGACGTTGCCTGCACAACGTAAAAACAGTGGAAATGGCGTTGTCGACGTGAGGACGACGGGAGATTGCAGACAACTTCTTTCGTTCTGCGCATGACTGAACCAGATAATGGACTTCCGGTACGCCGTCCTCGTGTCTCCCGTTCTGGTGCTTAAGGTCTAATTATTTGAGTCGACTGCGACAATCGGGACCATCCGGACGATCATATGGAAACCAGGCTTTAGAAATTACAGCTCAGCATTGCGTTTTACTGATTCACATGTTTTCATGTTTGTTTTTCGAAATCTACTAATTGCGTTTAGCTGGTTGTAGAGTGTATAAAGTTCATTTGCAGATCGAATGAGTGCAGTGATAAAAACTTTTCGGAAGGCTCCGAAACGTAGCAAATTTGTCTGCATTTAGTGCCACCTTCAGTTCATGCGTAATTTATACCGTTTTTGTAGAAATTCCAAGATATCTCGAATTTCCTCTTATGGATTTTTGTGAAACTTCAATTCGCACAACAGAAGACAAGCACCCAAAGTATAGGTAGCTTAAAGCATTTCCAAAGAAAATGCCGATAAGGGCAGAAATTCAATTTAGAGCTAAAACTATTGCGACGTCAATGTCACGTGATATTTATTCCGATTGCCCAAAAAATAATGTCATAATAAAGGCGTAATACATGTGTTACTGAATGTTTTTGCAAAAAAGATCAATTTGTTTAAGCCTGAGGGATTCATAGATGGAAGGTGTACCTACAAAAATACTGGGTCGAGCCACCTTAATATTTTCCTTTCTTTCAAGTCCATTATCATAGACAAAAGCTAAGTAAAGATAAATTTGGACTACAGCATTTATTTGTACTATAAAGAGCGCTTTTAAAGGATCTTCGAACCAAGTTTTGTTTTGCCATCTTTCTCTTCTAACAGCATAGAAAGTATTCTTGAGCGAGAATAAAACGATGATCCTAGGTGGAAATTCTTACAGCTAGTTTAAGGTATTTAATTTACCTAAGCAAGCTTGTAACGAAAACTATCTTGTCTTAACCGGGTTGCTGATCGCAACCCAGGAGTTTGCGAAAGGCACTCCTGAATCTTCCATTTCTCCATCCGTATATAAGAGGATTGCAAATGGCGTTTAAACCAGTTGCAACAACGTAGGCGATGAAATTTAGATGCTTCGGTCTTGAATGGCGACAGTCGGGAAGCTCCCTGAAAAATCGGAGACATGTCACGACCAGCAAAGGGGTGATACTGAGTAGGCATACTGATACCACGAAGGCGAGGGTTAGGGCGCCTTTTAGTTGATGCCTGATGGTGGTTATTCCTGGGAAGTCACCCCGCCCTGCGATGTGTCGTCTGTGCTTGTGGGACACTATAAAGATGTAGGAGTACGAAGATAGGATGATTAACAATGGGATGACTAACAGAGATATCACAACGAAGATGAGGTACACTTTAGTTTGCAATGGCAGATCCCGGTCTGGCCAAGCTTCTCGAGTACTAAGACACGGATGAATCGCTTGGCGAAATCGTTCAAAGTCGCTCCTGCTATTGGCTTGAAGAGTGTGTGGAAAAACAACCATAACGAGTGTAGTCCACAACCACATCGACATGGAAGCGATCGCTGCCCGGCGATTGGTCACTATGATATGGTATCTCAAAGCGAATTTTACGGCAATGAAACGCTCCATGCTGATTAACGCCAGATGAAGAATGATAACCGAAACAAGAAGGAAGGTTAAACTTGCGCTCGATATACACAAAGCTTGTTGACTCTTTTTCACATGTGAACTTAGTTTCAGAAACATGTGCATGATGTCCAAAATGAACGGAATGGCTAGTAGGCAGTCAGCGACAGACAAACTCACCAGGATTATGTTGGACGCCTTTCGAAGATTTTCAAATTTTTGAAAGGCTCTAATCACGAGGTAGCTGCCAAAAATGGCTGCGACTGCCAGAATTGCATGTGTGCCTATCCGCACAATCATAAGTGTCTCGTTCCGAGAAAAGCGATTGGAACAACTTTTCGCCGAGGAGTTCATGTTTAGTCATTCGCAGCAGCTATCTTGATTACAGAAAACATTTTCTAGCATGATACGTAAACGGCATTAAACTGTTGCCTTGCGCTCTCTAGTGTTTTCTCGTACTACCCCTCAACGAAGATCGGGAACCTTTCCACAGGCTCTGGATCTATTAATGCTAAACTTTTGGTGGAAATGCCCACTTTTCAGTTTTCAATTTTTGGTCACCAGCACTTGTGGTTGAACAAATTTAGCTCTTCACAATTTACCCATCATTGTTTATGGATTAAGACATCTGAAGCAAACTCCAATTATTTAAGGCGCATCAAAACTCAGTGATACCGTGCGATCTTTCTTCAAATAAAAGAAATTACATAACATAATCCCTTAGAAAATTAAAAATATGAGAAAAACTTGCATTAACTATTGCCTAAAATAACAAATTTAAAGCCCTCTATTTCAGATAAAGATATGAGAGATATTTTGTTTTATTTACATTTTTTGACAACTGCTAAATTAACTGTCTCAAAGTCATATGCTTTTTTCCGCTAAACCATTAGTGAAAAGCTCGGATAACATGTTTAAATTGCTTAGCAGGTGATATTTAAAATGGGATGGCATATGAAGAGGCCTAGAGGCAATAAATAAAGTTAAGACTTTTAACTACTACAATAGGTTTTAGCGCAATAATGTTAAAATGAATGTGAACAATGCGTATTTTCTAGCGTTTTATAAATGTACAGCATAATAAAATATTTCATCTGCTCCGCTAATTGGCAGCTAGATCTATAACGTACTCGACAAGCTAACGTTCTCAGTTTATTCGATGTACAAATACTTTTCTTTGTTCTCTTCCTTTTTGCCGAAGGATTTCTGATGTCTTAAATTTCTCCAAAAGAAACCACGTGTTTGTCCTTTAATTCTGAGCACATGAGGTTCAGCGTACAAAATTGCCCATCCTTTGACTGCTAGCCAGCATTCTTTTTATCCTAGCTTATTTTAAATAATCAGATCTTAACTTATAATAATATCTTTAGTTACAAAGTTTGAATTCATTAGCTGCGTTCAGCTTTGTCGTGCAAATTTGGGCTTTTGTTAATCAGACTTCGCTATGATTACCAACTTTGGATATGAAAGAAAAAAAAAGAAATGAATTCTGGCCTTAAAAAGACATTATCGTGCAAATAGCCTTTTGTGTTATTATTGGAGACTTTTAAACCCACAACCCGTGCCAACTGGCTTCAAAATTCTGTTGCTTTAAATACGGTTAGATTTTCAATGTAAAATAAATGCGTCAACAACTTTTGCTTTCACCCCGGTAAAATTAATTTGCTTTTGTATAACTGTTATTTTTAAGGTACGGCCGAGAAAGTACAATTATCTCCTTTTTATTAATTCAATTTAAACTGCTATAATTGCTGGTTTGTAGGCGACGTCACGGCGCTATGTGATCAGCAACACAAGCATTTTTTTCTCCTCTGGGATAAACTTACTCCATTTTCATTTGACAGGTGACGTCACGTCCGAAATCGCCGAGGACGACTGGGAACGAGGCTGCATTTTCATGCAAATTCTACAAAAAAATTCATTGTATTGAATACCAACATGGCCGCCTTGTCACGTGCCTGCAGACAAAGAACTGACTATAACTGTTTTTTCTTTTTTGCTTAGGATTCTTCTGTCAATATTTGAAACGGATAAGTACTACAGCTTTGTTCTAAGAACAAGTAACTGAATCAAGAATAAGCTAAAAGGGAACTTGAAAACATAGTTTGGCGAGGATAAAAAGGAATAGAATAATCAGAATAAAGTCTTGGAAACCTAAACAGCGCTGTTTATGGTTATGATACTTAGGGCCTGTTTACATGGAGATGGGGGACCCCAGGTAGGTGAGGTAACTCGCTTAGGTTGGGTAACCCGCCTGTCCATATAACCTCAATTTTAATTTGGTCACGTTTACATGATAGGTGGGGTGACCCGCCAAGGCGGGTAGCCCGGTCTACTAGACCGGGTTACCCTCTCAGCCGGGGTCAAATTTTGCCATGTAAACGTTTCAAGGTGGGCTATTACGAATCCGACCCCGGCCAGGCGGGTTACATCCAATTCGCGCAAAACACACTTTGGCGGTGGCTTTGCATCATTATTAGAGTTAACAATAGAAAGCCATTGCACTGAAGGTTGCAGCAAGAGCAACAAGGGAGTACAGAAGGGCGTTAATCGCCAAAAAACATGGTTTGCCAGCATTTTTCTTGTTTACGTGCTTAGCGACCATTCAATAATCTTGAGAAAGTGCACCCCGGGATGGCGGGGTTGTAAGATTGCATGTAAAGGAGGGTAATTTTTTTACCCCACCTAAGCAGGTTACCTCACCTACCAGGGGTCCTCCACCTCCATGTAAACAGGCCCTTAGACGCCCAAGCAGTGACAATTAGGCGCAACATGCAGATGGAGGTGCTCGCTATTTACCTACCATGGACAGCATATTCCAATCTGATTTTGACAATCGGCTTCCAGATTGGAACAATTTACTTTTTCTCTCTAACAAGTACCCGCTTTCTTACAGAAATTATATAGTAATCTATTCAACAACGTTCATATTCATGCTCACTTATATTGATAAGGTATGGGAAAATGAATGATCAGCAGACTAAGCCAAGCAGGGACAGCTTGACTAAGGAGTGGTATTTATCATCAGGAATTACCTAATTGTACGTGAACCCGTTTGACTGCTACGTTAAACCTGTTAATTAGGTGCATTTCCACTTCGCATATCATTATGTGTGTTGTGAATAGTTTCAATGTAATGGGCCTTTATCACACGGCGGGCATTTTGCCCCAAGGGACTAAAGTAGCTTTGTTTATCCCGTCTATAGTTCGCTCCCAAGTTTTTCATTGCCAGGTCGAGGGTGGTAAGACAAAGCTTTTTCAGTCTCTTGGGACAATATGGCCGCCCTTTGAATAAGGCCCATTTTAGTCTCGGTTTCGTAACACCTAAATTTCCATTTTTACCGGCAGAACTCGCCTGAATTTCAGACAAAATATCATGGGTGACGAATCACTCCTTAATTTTGGCGCGAAATTTCATTGTTGATTCAAAATTTCACATGTGAAAGTACCACATTGCCATGGCAACGATCCGTACGTCTCCGGTGCCAAGATGACAGCAAAGTTTTAAAATGTTATGAGTGAAGATACTAGGGCATGTAAAGATGCTTTAGAAATCCTAGACACACCAAAGAGTACATCACGAAGGATTCTACTTTGTAACAGGTATTTTGTCGAAAACTTCTGAACTTAAGGGAAAATGTAAGCTCTAATGAAAGTTTCCAGTGCGCGGAATTCTCGATCGATTGTCAATTTGATAAACATTTCAAACACCAACTTAACTGCTTTACCGCACAAAGAATTTTGAAATCGCGACTTTACACAGCATATTTTATATTGAAGCTCTTGTTTTTGTCTGAAGTTGCGCACAGAACATTTTGGGTAAAATTTAGTTGTCTTACAAGCGAACTGGAAGCCTCGAAAAATCATAGTTGAGCTCCATAAGAGATAAAGTGTAACTAGGAAGTTTTACGTTTTAGTCGTGTAAAACGGCATTGTAGTTGTACAAAACAACGGCAAAGAAATGTACAAAAAAGTCTGCTGCACGTGCGAATTTTTTTTTTTTTTCCTAATTAGATCTATTAATTTTTTGCCGTTCCCATTGCCGTCGCCGTTTAACATTACATGATTTTATTCTTTTGTTTATAAGTGCCTAGTTAAAGAGAGCTTCTCTTTTAGCCCTGGGTTAATCTATATATTATTTAAGTCCTTGAGGTTTATAATTGGTCTCTTTTTTAAGCTTAGGAATTCTACTTTTCAGGAGAAAGATTTATAGTGCGCCGACGAAGGCTTCTAAATTATTTGCTTCAAATATACAATAAATAGTGAGGCGTTATTTTTTTTCTCAGCGGCAGGCAATAGAAATTTCCAGCGGGCAAATGCGACAGCTATACACATATGATGCAATAAAGCAACTTAATCCATCCGATGATTCGTTCGAAAACAATGCATTCTCTAATATAAAGATTTAGCCACGGCTAAAAGCGAAGCTCTGGATAATAATACTCATTTTTTTTTACTAAGTGCCTGCTCCCAGATGGGTGAGGCAAAATGTGCACCTGGCGGGTCACCCCACCTATCACGTGACTAAATTAAAACGAGAGATTATATGGACAGGCGGTTTAATTACCCCACCTAAACGGGTTACCTCACCTAACTGGGGTCCCTCACCTCAATGTAAACAGGCCCTAATTAGCAAATTAGGAAGGTGTAAATGAGGGGCGGTGAAAAAAGAAGCGTTCATGAACACAGGAAACAAAATATTTTTATATTGGTTAGCACCTACGAAAAATCATCCATAAAAATAATGTGTAACTAGGAAGTTTGACGTTTTAGTCACACACTGACGGCGTTGTGGTCGTGTAAAGGGGTTTGTCCATTGGTTTTGGTAGAAAAATTTGTAAATTTCCCATTTTTTTATTCTAGGCAAATTAGGGAAAAAAAATGTGTTTAACGATAGACTTAAGAAAAAAAGGATTCTAGACAATAAAAACATAGATTCAAAAAGTCCCTGAAAAGTTAGTCCATGGTTTTGGTATATTTTCCATCTTTTTACTCTAGCAAAATAGGCAAGGAAAGTGTTTGACCATATTCTTTATCCAAAAAAAGGTATTTCTATGCAAGAAAAAGATAGATTTTAAAAACTCGAAAATTTGCATTTTTCCAAAGGGTTTAGTCCATAATTTGGGTCAAAAGTTTGAAAATTTTCTATCTTTTTATTATACGAAAAATAGGCAAGGAAAATGTGTTTGATAAAATTCTTGACAGCAAAAATGCTTTGTAGAAAATGAAAACATTAATTTTAAAAAGTCGAAAAATTGCATTGTATTTAAGGGGTTAGTCCACGGTTTTGGTCAAAATTTTGAAAATTTTTATTGTCTTCTTACTTTATTCAAAATAGACAAGGAAAATGTGTTTGACAATATCCATCATAGAAAAAGATACCTTACACACAATAAAAAGATCGATAATGAAAATTCGAAAAACTGAATTTTTCCAAAGGGGTGTGTCCATGGTTTTGGTGAAGAAATTGAAATTTCCATGTTTTTATTTTAGGCAAAAGAGCAAAGAAAATGTGTTGAAGAAATTATTTATAGCAAAGAAAGGCTTTCCAGGCAATGGTAACATCAATTTTAAAAAGTCGAAAAATTGCAATTTTCCAAAAGGGGTTAGTCCATGGTTTAGGGTAAAACTTTAAAAATAAGCCATCTTTTTATTTTAGGCAAAATAGGCAAGGAAAAAGTGTTTGACGATATTCTTTAGAAAAGAAAAGCATTTCTATAGACAATAAAAACATCAATTTTGAAAAGATGAAAAATTGTATTTTTCTAAACGAGTTAGGCTATGGTTTTGGTCGAAAATGTGAAAATTATCTACCTTTTTTTAGAGAAAATAGGGAAGGAAAAAGTGTTTGGCAATTTTCCTCACAGCAAAAAAACCTTTCTAGACGATAAAAACATTGAATTTAGAGAGTCGAAAACTTGCATTTTCCAAAGGGGTTGGTCCTTAGTCATCGTCCAAAATTTTAAAATTTGTTAGTTTTTTTAGGAAAAATAGGCAAGCAAAATGTGTTTGACGATATTCTTCATAGCAAAAGAGGCTTTTCAAGCAATATAAACGTCATTTTAAAAAGTCTAAGAATTTCATTTTTTCAAAGGGGTTAGTTCTTGGTTTTGGTCAAAAATATGAAAATTTTCCATCTTTTTTATTTTATGCAAAGTAGACAAGGAAAATTTGTTTAAGAATATTCTTCACAGCAAAAAAGACTTATTAGGCAATAAAAACATTTATTTTAAAAAGTCGAAAAATTGCATTTTTTCAATGGGGTTAGTCCATGGTTTTGGTCAAAAATTTAAAAATTTTTCATCTTTTTATTTTAGGTAAAATAAACATGGAATTGGTATCCGACGATATTCTTTACAGCGAAAAAGCTTTGTAGACCATAAAAACATCGAATTTAAAAACTCGAAAAATTTTAATTTTTTTAAACGGGTAAGTCCATGGTTTTATTCAAAAGATTTAAACAATTCCGTCGTTTTATTTTAGGCAAAATAGCTAAGGAAAATGTGTTTGACAATATTCTTAATAGAAAAAAAAAAGGCTTTTCAGATAAAATTATCGATTTCAAAAAGTCGAAAAAATTGTTTTTTTCCAAAGGGGTTAGTCCATGGTGTTGGTCAAAAATTTGAAAATTTTCCAATTTTTATAATTTTAAGTACAATAGGCAGTGAAAATGTGTTTGACGATATTCGTAATAGAAAAAAAACCTATCTAGACAATAAAAACACCGATTTTAAAAACTCGAAAAATTGCATTTTTTTAAAAGGGGTTAGTCCATGGTTTTGGTAAAAATTTGAAATTGTTTAATCTTTTTATTTTAGGCAAAATAGGCAAGCAAAATGCGTTAGACGATATTCTTCACGGCAAAAAAAGGCTTTGTAGACAATATAAACATCGATTTTAAAAAGTCGAAATATTGCGTGACATTTTTGCAGATTGGTAGTCCACGGTTTTGGTCAAAAATTTGAAAATTTTCTTTCTTTTTGTTTTAGGCAAAATAGGCAAGGAAAATGTGTTTGACGCTATTCTTCACAGCAAAAGAGCCTTTTTAGAGAAAAAAACATCAGTTTTCAAAAGTCCAAAAATTGCTTTTTTACAAAGGGGTTAGTCCGTTGTCTTGGTCATTAAATTTGAAAATTTCCAAATTCTTAAGTCTTCCATGGTTTTATTTTAGGCAAAATAAGCCAAAAAAATGTGTTTGACTATATTCTTCAGAGAAAAAAATGCTTTTTGGACAATAAAAACATCGCTTTTAAAACGGAAAAATTGCATTTTTCCAAAGGAGTTACTCCATGGTTTTGGTCAAACATTCTTAAATTTTCTATTTTTTTTTTATTTTAGGCAAAATAAGCAAGGAAAATGTGCGATATTCTTCAAAAATAAAAACAGCGCCTCATATTACTGTTTCACCTCAGATGTGATGTATAAAAAGTATGAAATGTTGGCTTACACGCACGATTTGTTGGCAAGATTTTGTTAAGTAAACCTGTCGAACGCCAACAATCTGGCCTGATTTGTTTTCCAAGAATTCGTTTTCCATGCCTAATCTACTGTGATGAAGAACTCTTTAATGTGATCGAAGATGATTGTTATTTTTTGGGTGTACATATAAGGCTATCAACTCGATGTAAGAGTTTTTTTTCTCTCTAAAATCACTTAGCCTAAGCTTTCCCTAAAAATTAAGTCACATATGTGCCCTTAAGTTAACTATTTGTTGATTACAAGTTTATTATTTGATTTAAATTATTATTATTATTATTAATTATTGTTTGCTTTAAATTATTATTTTAAGAGAGTTTCGCTTTTAGCCATGGCTAAATCTATATATTAGAGACACACAAAGCAATGTTCACTCTCAGTTTATTGCTATCTTTGCGAGTAAGATTATCTTTGGTGACAAAAAAACAGTTTCAACGCTTATTTTTAGCAGTCACAGTTTCAGCAAAGGCTAATGAAATGAAGTCGTGGAACAAAAGCTGAGTGAAAAACCTACCCAGTATGCCCACTTACATCTAGTAGCAAAACCCCTGGTCAGCTGTACCCCATTTCAAGTCCCCTGGACTAGCCCGGCAAACCACGAGTAAACAACTGAAACTGCTCGTGGAAAAAATCTTATTCATGTACCTTGAGCCAAAGAAAATGACATGGGAATATTAATTAGTATCTGGATTCTGGAACCCTTTCCAAGGGTACTGAATAACTATATTAAGTCTTCAATTAATACTGCAAAGTATCCTTAATCTTGAAATCTGCAAAGGGAATTCATTTCACGCACTTGTGTCAGCTTTACTGGGACGAAAACTGTTCTTACTGAGGTATTCTGATAAGAGACTTTGTTGTATTGTCGGATACTAAACTCTGTGCACCAACAAAAATGCCTTTCCTTGAAGAGTGCTCTGCAGGACCGAGGATGTTTCCACTACAAATTCTTGAACTTTCAGACTCATCAGGAAAACTTTCTGTCTCATTCATCACCTCTCCAATAAAGGGCATTGTTGAAGAATGAAGCTAGAAACGATGGCAATTGAAGGCCTGCTGGATCGGCGAAGAACATGCTAAATGATAAAAATAAAAATAAAAATCCTTAATAAATAGTCAACAGATGAATACATAACCAATGCTTGCGTTTGTTGCTGAAGAAGTAGCATTCTACAGAACAAACTTAAGTTATACCGGCAATCCGTGTTATTTTCAAAATCTCTTGGAAATAACAACACTGGCGTATCTAGTCTATCTAGTTCAGTTTAGCTTTCCTTTTATCGGCAGACCAGTGACTTTGATTTTTGAGGCTATGTACAAACTATACCGTAGAGCTTTTTTAGGCGTCATGAAAAGCTATCCGATATAATGTGAACACCTGTCTGATATGTGACTCTACACATTATAACAGATCGGTGCAGAGCAGCTTCGCTCCGTCATAGAAATCATGCCCCAACAACTGTTCTTGCGTTTCAACGGAAGCCCTATCCGGTATGATTTCGTGGCCTAATCTACCATTTGCACTTGAAACATAGGATGTTAATAACGAGGAAAGTAAAGGGGAATTATGATATAATGCTGTCACGGCTCATAATAATACTAAGAACTTGGGCTTTTTAAAAAAAAATTGTTGTGGTCATTTTTTGATGTTAATGGTATAATAAAACGTTTTGTAAATGTTCCAAATTTGGCTCCATGAAAAGTTTCAATGTCAATATCCACGGTGTCAGGGCTCGCATCTTCAATGGTCAGATTCCACTTCAACTTCAAAGGGAGGGGATAAAAGAAGGAGAAGACACAATACCTGTCAAATGGGTTTTAAGTCTCCCGGAGCTACCATAGGCCTTTGTTTGGGTCATGAGATCGTACAGAGGTAATTGCTTGACCTATCTGGGTCTGTGGTTTTTCCACGATGATAATAGTACTTATCCCTTTCTTCCCTGAAAAACATAAAAGAAGTACACTACAGCTCCATATACAACTTTCAGCCCTTTTAAATTAAAAGAGCACAAAATGCAAAATCTTCCGTTAACAGCATTCTAGTGTTTCTTTAATAGTCCATCGACAAATAGACCATTTTACAGTTGTGGACTTAGCACCCTAGCCTTTGAGTGAACGTGAGGCTGACGGTGACATCCTGGCTTTGTTATGGAAATTGTCCTTGAAAAATACCAGTTAGCATAAGAACAACTTGTTTTACACAATAAAGCAGGAAGATTTGTATCAAAACAAGGTCACCGTCAGCCACGCTTCCATCCATAACTGAAAAATAGGCTATTGGCCACCTCCACATTTCTCATAATGCACCTTATTTGCCCCCCCCCCCCCCCCCAACAAAAAAAAAATGCCTAAGAATTGTTTTCAATTTCTCTTGGGACCGTTGTAATACCCAAGTGAAATGAAAACAAAGGATATTCGAAATTTGGGGTGGGGGGAGTTGTGGGCTGAGGCAAATAAAGTGCATTATGGGAAATGTGAAAGTGGCGTATTTGCTGCATGAAAAATTTTCCATAACTATGGCCGTTACTTTTTTGCAGATCATTGTGAAGCTTGTGTAAGTTATCATAATAGAGTGCTCTCCATATATTTTGATAGATATTCTTCATAGTATACGTATTAATGAACTTATTGATGTCAATCAAATAAGTTGGGCAGGAAGGCTTGAAATTAATATGTGGACATTTCAGGAGATGGTTGATTATAATGTAGTCTCATCACAAAAATGCAATCAATGGAGATCTAACCAGGCTCTGCTCACTGAATTTTTACCCTAAGAATGATTGAAATTTTTCATTACCTTTGGTATAAAAACATCTGAAAAGTCGTCGTTCATTAGTCGGCAAAACTGTGAGTAACATATAATATCCTCACCAAGCACCGTTAATTCGTCTCGTGAATAACCGTAAATGGTGGGGTAGTCTAGGTAGTTCGTAAATTAATGGCCAGGATATCAGGCATTTTGTCCCCAACTCTGTTAGACAATAGACGCATCCAAGCCATGGCAACGTTTGTGGTATGTCTTGGACCATTCAAGGAGCCAAGTCTGAACACTGCGCAAGGCTAACTGGAAAGGCGCTCCGCGCCAGGCTTTAATGCATAATGACATTTTTTTAAAAGTTGTACTTCTGGACTGTTTATAAATTACCAATTCCACACGACACGTTCATTTTGACTTCTTCAAAAAGGACGTTGGAAATTTCCGAAGTTTGTCTGACTGATTGACAACGGAATTTTTCATCGTCATTTTAAATAATTACATGGTCATTTCAACCATAGTTAACTATTTCAAACCTAGTTAATTATGTTTCAAAACGACGTAGGAAATTTCCCTGTTCATTTTCAGTAATCTTAACCGCGGCAGGATTTGCTCAGTAGTCGGTAGAGTGTTTGACTGCAGAGCGAGAGGTCGAGGGTTCGATTCCCGGGGCCGGACCAATACTCAGGGTCTTAAAATAACTGAAAAATGAAGGTACTTCCTTTGCCCTGCAGGCGGCTGGACCTTCGCGTGGCTCGTATGACCAGGTAAAATAGCGGTGCCGTCTCCATTAGGAGACGTAAAATATAGTGTCCCAATTAGCACTTTCGTGCTAAATACATCGACACTCATATA
The DNA here is from genome assembly GCA_964035705.1 of Porites rus. Classification (NCBI taxonomy): domain Eukaryota; kingdom Metazoa; phylum Cnidaria; class Anthozoa; order Scleractinia; family Poritidae; genus Porites; species Porites rus. Next base: position 25,790,689 of record OZ037993.1, read on the forward strand.
AAATGGATTGTTCTTTCTGAAAATTTCTTTCCACCGTCATTTCAAGGTCATATAGAAAAAATTGCAATTTATAACCTTGCCTTGTAATCAAAGGACGATATAAATTTCAAAGTCATTTAAGTCCGTTTTACATTTCTTCAGAATTCTCTTTGGTCACTGTTCTCCACTGTGACAAAAAAATCAAAATTCTTATACTTACCACCAATGACTAAACACTGGTAAAATCTTCATTAAAAAATATGTGTATTACCAACCCAGTCTCGGTGTGTAGTAACATTTTGACGTTCGAAATAAAATATTACCTCTTTTTAAGCCAACTTGACAAATTTGAAAACTTGCAACTAAAAAGGCTATTTATTACCAGAATTTATCCATTTTAGAATATCGCATTTGGTTAGAACGTCTTTACACTGATTATAAAGTAACAATTAAGTGTACATGGAGACAGGGTTTTCTCCAGATAAACAGGGCCTTAGTGTGGACGTGATCGTTGAAGGCAAGCCAAATACGCTCAAGAAAAACTTAACTACAAGTTCAAAACAACAACAAATAAGATGCTTTTGTCAGGCATTTTGACCTCGTAAATCTAATATTCGTTCTGATCCACGTGGTTTTCGTAACGTTCCGAAAGAAGCTCCCAATTACATTATTTCTCTTAAAAAACTCAACAGTCAAAGGCTTTCACTTTGATTGCAAGGTATTTAACAGTAGACGGTAACAGTCGAGGATCAATCTTCTCTAACTGAAAAGCTAAGCGAGATCTTTTCTGGTAATTTGGTCCTATATGAATTCTTTATAGTCTCTGCGATGTGCTAACAGACCGTACTAAAACAAATGAAAGAATGAAATGTCATAGTTTCCTGCGATCAATTAGGAGAGACCTTACGAGCAGCTCTACACTACACTACTTAACGGAGTGAGCCACATCTCGAAATACTTGCAGGTTTTACTCCTGTATAAATTATGTAATCTCGCTGTTTGTGGCAATTTGATGATATTTTTGTATTTCATAAATACAGTGGAACCTCGATTTAACGAATCTCTATACAATGAAGTCCTCGGTATAACGCTTATCTTCAGCCCCGCCAAAATTACAATAAAATGTATGGAACAGAACCGACACATAACAAACCTCGATTTTGCGAAATACTCGTTATAACGGACACAATCCAGAAACGCAAAGGTAAAATATTCCTCGATGTGAGGAATTAATGTCAACATGTGACCGAAAGATAGCTAAAGATGAATGCGAAACAGACCAAAAAGGATAAAATTTGTGAACGATAGTTTTAAGTAGTTTTGTTTACCTGTTCTCGTGTTTCTAGTGCCATAGCTATGTACAGCTCTGAACTAAGACAACAGCCTCGTAAACAAGTGTTTACAACAGAAACTGGTCAGATCCGGAAATGCTGGGCGCTTGAAATTGATCATTAACTACACCTCGGTATAACGAACATTTTGTTTTTTTTCCAAAAACTTCAGTTCCTTAACACTTTGTTAAATCGACGAAAAATCTTACGTTGAAAGCCGGATTAACACAGGACATCGAGAAAGAATTATCGAATCGCCAATGATTCCAGCGTGATAATCTAAACAGAAGCGAGAAAGCAGCCTTAATAAAGGTTAAGTAAGAACAGAGAAATAATCATTAAACCCGCAGACAAGGGTGGAGCAACAATGATTTTAATACAAAGGACTATATTACCGAAGCAATGCGGCGACTGATTAATGACGAGTATTGCAAAAAAGTAGAAAAAGATCTCACTCCGGATTATGAAAAACTGATTAACCAGAGTACTGACGAACTGATCAGTTATCAGCGATGGAGATTTATATTAGAGAGGGGGACTGGCCAACTTCTAAAGCCAACAAACTCAAGACTCCGATGTGCATGCTTCCGAAGATCCATAAGCCCAACAATCCGGTACGACCGGTTTTCTCTTCTGTTAATAGCCATACGGAGGAACAATCACTTTGTGTGGACGTATTTCTTAGACCGCTAGCAGAAAAACTGCCGTTACACATAAAAGATACCATTGATAGATTTTATCAGAAGATTAAAAAAAAAACTGAACAGTTTTGTAGAATTTGATACAAGTTAAGGGTACCGCAATGGGCACTAGAGCTGCTCCCAACTTCGAAGATCTATACATGGACCGACTAGAGGATAGATTTGTTCACCAGACAGAATGATTTAACTATGTTCTTGACTGGCTACGTTTCATCGCTAATATATTTCTAATTTGGAATGGAGGCAAAGACTCTTTTACAGCATTTATAGAGTATCTTGACGGCGTGGTACCACTGATTAAATTTACGCACGAAATCCCCTGCAGTTCCGTGAACATTCTTGACACCTAGGTCATAAAGAATTCGATGGGTGACGTCAACACGAATGTGTACCAGGAACCCACCCACACCCACCCATACCTACTCGGTGAATCCGAAACATTTGAAATAAGCATTCCATACAGCCAGGCCTCAAGACTTAGGAGGATATGCTCATCAAGCGACATACAAGAACAGAGGATTATGGAATATTCCAATTTTATCGTCGCTTGCGGCTACAAATGCGAAAAGTTCTCTCGCTCAAACAGGAAGAGAGTTTGCGCGCCAGGGATAGGAGAACGACCAATCGTATTCCCCTAGTAACTTATCACAATCCCCATACCACATTTATCAGCTTAAGAGCGAATAGACACTGGTACTTCCTCCAATCGAAGGAAAGGTTAATAGCTCGCATCTTTCACCAACCACCATTAATTATAGCATACAGACGACCCAAAAGCCTCCGAGGTACACTTGTGAGCGCCAAACTGAGAAGAGAAACGCCTGCCGGGAGAGGATACCTCCACAACAGGTGTTGTGGCTCCTGCAATAAACCAAGAGAGAATGATCTAGTTCATTCTCTCTTGAATAAACCTAAATGTAGCTTGTGCACACGCACAAATAAAACCTCAACAGGCACAGGCACCCAGGAAGATGGAATTTTTTATATACACTATGTAGTGAATTGCCTATCAACGTGAATTGCCTATCAACCACGACCTTGCGCGCTGGCGTGTCTTGGATTTTCGAATGTAACTTTTGCAACTTACAATATGTTGGAAAAAGTGAGACAGTCTTCAACGAAAGACTAACAACCACAGGAACCACATTAAAAAGGCTTTTTGTAGCCGTGATGATCACGGAGCACTTTCTCCTCAACTCCAGAACTCATAGCTTTGGCGTGCAGGGGAGATGTTTGGTACCAGATCAGTGGCCCTGATCATATGAAATTCAAAGTCAACAAAAGGTTCGTGAGAGACAGACTAACCTTGCTGATTACCAAGCATAAAGCGAAAATGTGCCAAGAGGAAAATGCCTCTGGATTCACTTGCGAAAAGGCTAAACTAGACCAAGCTCTCGAAGAGATAGCCAGCGAACCGCAGACGTATTTCCGGTCTTCGCTTCTCTTCCTCCGAAAAATAACGTCTGTGAATATGAGGGACAAAACGATTTCCGCGACGTAAAACCTTTAGTTTGATTTTCGCCAATCAGATCAAAGGATAGAGTGCAGCTCGAGTGACTCCTCGCGACCTCGCGCGCTGGCATGCCTTGGATTTTTGCGAGATGCGGGAATCGTAAGGGGAAAAAAGGGGGAAAAGGGAATTTAGTTGTGTCTTTACTAAATATTGATCAGTGTTGACTGAAAAAAATGGTTCTTTAGTGTGTATACCACCTTTGTAGTCAAGCTGTGAGTGTCAAAGGAAGTGAAGCCTATCAAATTTTGCCCATTATCACTTTAGTGTTGTTCGTCTTTTCCGGTTTTACTATTTTCGTCGTTTTTGTCACTCGGAAAGAGGTATCAAATAACTGAGGTTAGAGGTCACGTGCATAGATCTGCACTGATTCCTGTTTTGTTGACGGATTTGACCATTTCTGCTTTTGCCTGGACGGACCTGTTGGACCTGAGCGTTCGTTAAGTAAGTCTTGCCTCGGTACGGCCACACCAGAACTGATAGAAGTGGACAATGACGACAATGTGGTAGACATCATAAATTGTGAGGGCTGTGTATGACGAAAAAGGCGCCAGTGGGAATGCGTTTCTTCGGAAAGAAAAATTTAGAGCTCCTGTTTCAATGTAAGTGAAGACTTTGAAAGTCTTAATAGAAACAGTCAGTTGAGTCGAACTGAGTTTACTGCTATCCATTATTAATTGTTTTCAACGACCTCAGTATGCCAGTATTAGATCTATTATAACCTGGAATATCAATGGACTTTGTGCCCGGCGCTAGGGTCAGCGACTAAAATGGTCTCGCTAGCTTGCGAAAGTTGATTATTGCCACTTTGGATGGAGAAGCAAACTTCCTGCTTAGAAGGGTGCCCGCATTTGGTCGTGCTATTCGATTCAACAGCAGATTTATGTTGTCCTAAAAGAGACCATTTTCTCAGTCATTGGTTGTGTACAACCAGTGTGTTTATATACATTTTCCACGTTCTGCACCCCACGTAAACAATATTGACAGAATTGGCTTCATCCCCTGATGGAAACTAGCAGCAAAGCAGTCGTATCATCGTGAGGCAGACAGATAACATCAATCTACCTACCTCCAAAAATATAGGACTTAAAATGTACCGATCAAGGACGAAAAAATAAGCAAAACAAAAAATAAAGTTACAGTCGCCAATTGTGATGTTGAGAACCTTGACTGTCAAAACTGGCAATTGTTAGAAGGTAAGTCTTATATAACGTTTATTTCAATAATAACGCAAAAAATCTCGTAAAAAATGGGTACGGGATCGGGATTCGGGCGTAAAATAGGGCGGGATGGCGGGATTGAGAAAAAAAAGGTGGGAAAGCGGGATTTGAGAACCCCTATTGTGGACCCTATTTCATGACTATAACAAGATTTCCTGCGACGTTGAACGCTGAATTCTTTGTGAAGTAACATAGTTTAAGCTATGTGATGTGGGCCTTTGGTTTCGCTCATAAAATATACGGTAGTACATGGCATAGACAAAACCTGAACAAAATAATCCCTATAACGCGAAAGGAAATCGCGCTCAACCCGCGATGTATTTCAATTTAACCAGCGCTGACGAAAGGTGGTGAATCGATTGTACAGACACATCCTTGACTGATTCAGAAATATCTGACAATCGCTCTTTAGTAATCTAAAATCCTACAAGTATCGCCACAATTATATATTATATATAAATATTATAGACCTGGGCCGGACCCACCGTGAAATAAATATTTACATGCAGTAAAAAATCGATCATAGTCAAGATGACATTTCAGCTACTACGCTTCGACTCATCATATAAAAAACTATGGAAATTAAAACTTTGAAAAGAATATATATTTAAAGAAATATAAGAACATATATTAAAATCGCTTTCGATCTGGTCAAAGCTCTGTCTGAACCAAGAAGCAATCACGCACTGGAAATCAATTACCACATGTCATAGCTTTCAAAGATAAATAGTACTAAAAAATATCTAAAGCGGCACACAACAAACTATAGGAAGAGTTCTTCGAAGCATATACTTTCCTACGACGAACCAGATGAGCAACAAACGGCATGATGCGTCTACTGTCATTAGGACATTTGTCGTTTCGAATATGATCAAAACAACAAGGTGTGATAAATCATTGACTCCGTAGGCAAATAGGGAAAAAAATTTCCTCTAATCTTTTCTTCAGTATGAATCCTCTTGGTACTTATCTCAACAATGAGTCCTACGATCCGTAGACGCGTCGTTCTGAGGAAAAAAATGCGTCTGCGGTTCCCAGGCTAGAAAGAGGGCAGCTGTAAACGGGCTATAGCCTGCGAGAGCATCCGGTTTTTTGGCTCTAGTTCAGCTAGTTTCACCCACAACTCCCACAATGTTCTTTTCACGAGCTGGTTCCACATAAGAATACACAATAGGCAAAGCCTGGAATATACTACAGACTTTCCGAAACCAGTTGGAAGATTCACGAAAACATCGCCCTTTGATCCAACAACAAATCAAGAGGCTTCCTCTTGATGCTTGTTGAGTCTTCTTTCAAACTCGAAAACTTCCCATTCTTTCTTCAACGCGTCTTCCGCTATATTTTCCCACGCATTTGCGCGAGATCCACTCAAACATTCGCGCGTTACCTCTTCGAATATGCAAGGTGTATTTCGGTTGGTCACTAACAGCTGACGTCACTGAAATTTTTTCTCGGCTCTGTTTCGCAGACAGTGTTTCTCGGCGGGTGAAACTAGAAGCTAGAGCCGAAAAAACCGTATGCTCTCGCGGACTATCGAAGAGATAATTAACAAGGAGAAGTTGGCCGACGAAAAAAGCTCCGAGGTAAAGAAAAAAAAGGAAGAATAAGCAGCTGTAGTGGAACACAGGCAGAGCGCTATGGAACGTTTAGGGCAGGCCGTGAAAAGTCATTTTGAACACTTCATTCGCATTTCCTTTATTTTCATGAGAAACTCGTCCTCCAAAGCAAGGGTGCACTTCACTCTCGAATTTTCCTGCCTTGAACGACGTTCTCGACCCAGTCCTTTCACGGTGCATTTCGTCGTCGTCGATGCTTAAGGTCCCTAATATAGTTGGGAGCGTTACATAGTGCTATTTAGTGCACTTTAGCAGCTTGCAAAAAGCTCTCCTAAGTTCTTTGTTTCTCCATCCATAGATAAAAGGGTTGCAGATGGCGTTTAAGCCTCTTGCGACGTCGAACACGATGAACTTAACAATCTTTCGCTTTGGAAGCACGCCAAAAAAACGTAAGCATGTCACGACAAACAACGGGATAATACTCAGAAGGCAGACGGCTACAAGAATGGCCAGAGTGTGGGCGCCTTTCATTTCGCGCTTGATGGCAGCCATTCCTGGAATGTCACCCAGTTCTCTGATCTCTTTTCTGTGCCGCTGGGACACAACAAAGGTGTAGCCGTACGAGAGCACGATGATTATTAAAGGAATGAAAGGTAATGATATCATCAAGAAGACGAGAGAGCCTTTGGTTGACGGAGCCAGGTGGTAATGATCTAAGGGCCCATCATGGCTGCAAGAACATGGATAGATCGATTGGCGAAAGTGGTCGAAGTCGTCGCTGCGGCTAGCTATCATCGCATTTGGAAACAAAAATGTCAAGGCTACGGCCCATAGCCATATCCCTATAGATGCCATCACTGCACGACGCCCTTTGTAACTCCTTGTAACCGCCTGTAACCCCTTGTAACCCCACGAAACCCCTTCTAACCCATTGTAACCCCTTGTAATTCCTTGTAACCCCCCGTAACCCCCTGTAACCCCACGTAACCCCCTGTAACCCCCAGTAACCTCTTGTAACCCCAGGTAACCCCCTGTAACCCCTTGTAACTTTCTGTAACCCATTGTAACCCATTGTAACCCTATTGTGACCCAATGTAACCCCTTGTAACCCCTTGAAAGTCCTTCAACCCCTTGTAACCCCCGGTAACCACCTGTAACCCCTAGTAACCCATTGTACCCCATTGTAACCACTTGTAACCTCCTGTAACCCCCTGTAACCTCTTGTAACCCCTTGGGTCCCCTGGAACTCCTTGTAACCGATTCTAACCCTTGAAACCCCTTGTAACCCCTTCTAACCTCCTGTAACCCCTTTTAAACCCCTCTAACCCCTTGTATCCCCTTGTTACCCCCTTTAACCCCCTGTAACTAACTGTAACCTCTTGTAACCCCTGGTAACCTCATTGAAACCCCCTGTAACCCCTTCTAATCCCTTGTAACCCTTTGTAACCCGCTGTAAGCCCCTGTAACCCCTTGTAACCCCTTGTGACCCTTTGTAACCCCCTGTAACTCCTTGTAACCCATTCCAACCCTTGTAACCCCTTGTAAACCTCTGTAAACCCTTGTAACCCCTTGTAACCACCTGTAACCTACTGTAACCCATTGAAACACATTGTAACCCCTTCTTCCCCCTTGTAACCCCCTGTAACCACCTGTAACCTCTTGTAACCCCTTGTAACCCCTTGTAGCCCTCTGTAACTCCTTGTAACCCCCTGTAAGCACCTGTAACCCCTTGTAACCCCCTGTAACCTCCTGTAACTTCTTGTAACCCGTTGAAACCACTAGTAACCTTTTGTAACCCTTAGAAACCTTTTGTAACCCCCCGTAACCCCCTGTAAGCCCCGTAACCCCCTGTAACACCCTGTAACCTCATGTAACCCATTGTAACCCCTTGTAACCACCTGTAACCCTCTATAACGCCTTGTAAGCCCTTCTAACCCCTTGTAACCCTCTGTAACCCCATGTAAAACCCTGTAGCCCCTTGCATCCACTTGTAACCCCCTGTCACCCCCTGTAACCCCCTGTAACCCCCTGTTACCCCTTGTTACCCATTGTAATCCCTTGTAACCCCTTGAAAACTCTTGTAACCCTTTGTAACCCTCTGTAAGTCCTTGTAAACCCCCGTAACCCCTTCTAACCCCTTGTAACCCCCTGTAACTTCCTGTTACCCCTTGTAACACATTGTAACCCCTTGCAACCCCTTGTAACCCCCGGTAACCCCTTGTAACCCCCTGTAACTCCTTGTAACCCCTTGTAACCCTTTGTAACCACTTGCAACCCTCTGTAACACTCTGTAACCCCCTGTAACCCCATATAACCCATTGTAACCCCTTGTAACCCTTTCTAACCCACTGTAGCTAAATTTAATCCATTCTAACCGTTGTAACCCCTTGTAACCCTCTGTAACCCTCTGTAACGCCTTGTAACCCCCTGTAACCCCTTGTAATCCCTTGTAAGCCCCTTTAACACCTTGTAAGCCCTTGTAACCCTCTGTAACCGTCTTTAACCCCTTGTAAACCCCTGTAACCCACTGTAACCCCTTGTAATTTCTTGTAAGCCCTTGTAACCCCTTGAAACCCCCTTTAACCTCTTGTAACCCCTCGTAGCCCCTTGTAACCCCACTCGGACCCCCTGTAATCTCTTGTAATTCCTTGTAACCCCTTGTAATCCCTTGTAATCCCCTGTAATCGCTTGTAACCCCTAGTAACCCCTTGTCACCCCCTGTAACCCCCTGTAACCCCTTGTAACCCCTTGTAATTCCTCTTAACCCTCTGTATCCCTCTGTACCCCCTTGTAACCCCTTGTAACCCTTTGTAACCCGTAACTCCTTGTAAACCCCTGTAACACCTTGTAACCCCTTGTTATCCCCTTTAAACTCCTGTAACCCCTTGTAACAAATTGTAACCCCTTGTAACACCGTGTAACCCTTTGTAACCCCCTGTAACCACCTGTAACCCCTTGTAACCTCTTGTAACCCCTTGTAACCCTCTGTACCACACTGTAACCCCTTGTAATTTCTTGTAACCCCCTGTAACCCCTTGAAACCCCCTTTAACCTCTTGTAACCCCTCGTAACCCCTTGTAACCCCACTCGGACCCCCTGTAATCTCTTGTAATTCTTTGTAACCCCTTGTAATCCCCTGTAACCGCTTGTAACCCCTAGTAACCCCTTGTCACCCCCTGTAACCCCCTGTAACCCCTTGTATTCCTTTGAAAACCCTGTAACCCCTTGTATTCCTTTGAAAACCCTGTAACCCCTTGTAACCCCTTGCAATTCCTTTTAACCCTCTGTATCCCTCTGTACCCCCTTGTAACCAATTGTAACCCCTGTAACTCCTTGTAAACCCCTGTAACACCTTGTAACCCCTTGTAACCCCCTTTAACCTCCTTTAACCCCTTGTAACCCTCTGTAACCCCATGTAAAACCCTGTAAGCCCTTGTATCCACTTGTAACCCCCTGTAACCCCCTTGTAACCCCCTGCTACCCCTTGTAACCCAGTGTAATCCCTTGTAACCCCTTGTAAACTCTTGTAACCCTTTATAACCCTCTGTAACTCCTTGTAAACCCCAGTAACCCCTTGTAACGCCCTATAACTTCCTGTAACCGCTTCTAACACATTGTAACCCCTTGTAACCCCCCGTAACCACCTGTAACCCTTGTAACCCCCGGTAACCCCTTGTAACCCCCTGTAACCCCTTGTAACCCCTTGTAAACCTTTGTAACCCCTTGTAACCCCTTGTAACCCCTTGTAACCCATTGTAACCCACTGTAACTAATTGTAACCAATTCTAACCGTTGTAACCGCTTGTAACCCTCTGTAACCCTCTGTAACCCCTTGTAACCCCCTCTAACCCCTTGTAATCCCTTGTAACCCCTTTGTAATCCCTTTTAACCCCATTTAACCCCTTGTAACCCCTACTAACCCTCTGTAACCCTCCGTAACCCCTTGTAAACCCCTGCAACCCCCTGTAACCCCTTGTAACCCTCCGTAACCACCTGTAACCCTTGTAACCCCCGGTAACCCCTTGTAACCCCCTGTAACCCCTTGTTACCCCTTGTAACCCTTTGTAACCCCTTGTAACCCCTTGTAACCCATTGTAACCCACTGTAACTAATTGTAACCAGTTCTAACCGTTGTAACCGCTTGTAACCCTCTGTAACCCTCTGTAACCCCTTGTAACCCCCTCTAACCCTTTGTAATCCCTTGTAACCCCTTTGTAATCCCTTTTAACCCCCTTTAACCCCTTGTAACCCCTACTAACCCTCTGTAACCCTCCGTAACCCCTTGTAAACCCCTGCAACCCCCTGTAACCCCTTGTAATTTCTTTTCACCCCTTGTAACCCCCTTGAATCCCCCTTTAACCTCTTGTAACCCCTCGTGACCCCTTGTAACCCCCCTCGGATCCCCTGTAATCTCTTGTAATTCCTTGTAACCCCTTGTAATCTCCTGTAATTGCTTGTAACCTCTCGTAACCCATTGTCACCCCTTGTAACCCCCTGTAACCCCTTGTATTAATTTGAAAACCCTGTAACCCCTTCTAACCCCTTCTAACCCCTTGTAATTCCTTTTAACCTCAGTATCCTTCTGTACCCACTTGTAACCTTTGGTAACCCTTTGTAACCCCTTGTAACTCCTTGTAAACCCCTGTAACCCCTTGTAACCCCCTTTTACCTCCTGTAACCCCTTGTAACACATTGTAACCCCTTTTAACACCTTGTAACCCTTTGTAACCCCCTGTAACCACCTGTAACCAGTTGTAACCCCTTGTAACCCCTTTGTAAGCCCTTGTAACCCTCTGTAACCCTCTGTAACCCCTTGTATTAATTTGAAAACCCTGTAACCCCTTCTAACCCCTTGTAATTCCTTTTAACCTCAGTATCCCTCTGTACCCCCTTGTAACCTTTGGTAACCCTTTGTAACCCCTTGTAACTCCTTGTAAACCCCTGTAACCCCTTGTAACCCCCTTTTACCTCCTGTAACCCCTTGTAACACATTGTAACCCCTTTTAACACCTTGTAACCCTTTGTAACCCCCTGTAACCACCTGTAACCAGTTGTAACCCCTTGTAACCCCTTTGTAAGCCCTTGTAACCCTCTGTAACCCTCTGTAACCCCTTGTATTAATTTGAAAACCCTGTAACCCCTTCTAACCCCTTGTAATTCCTTTTAACCTCAGTATCCCTCTGTACCCCCTTGTAACCTTTGGTAACCCTTTGTAACCCCTTGTAACTCCTTGTAAACCCCTGTAACCCCTTGTAACCCCCTTTTACCTCCTGTAACCCCTTGTAACACATTGTAACCCCTTTTAACACCTTGTAACCCTTTGTAACCCCCTGTAACCACCTGTAACCAGTTGTTACCCCTTGTAACCCCTTTGTAAGCCCTTGTAACCCTCTGTAACCCCTTTAACCCCATGTAACCCCATGTAATCCCTTGTAATCCCTTTGTAATCCCTTGTAAGTCCCTTTAACTCCTTGTAACCCCTTGTAACCCTCTCTAACCCCTCGTAACCTCTTTTAACGCCCCTCTAACCCCTTGTAACCCCCTTTAACCTCCTGTAACCCTTTGTAACACATTGTAACTCCTTGTAACTCCTTGTAACACCTTGTAACCCCTTGTAACGCCTTGTAACCAATTGTAAACTCCTGTAAACCTCCTGTAACCCCTTCTAGCCCATTGTAACCCCTTCTAACCCCCTGTAACCTCTTGTAACCCCCAGTAACCCCTTGTACCCTCCTTTAACCTCCTGTATCCCCCTGTAACCGCTTGTAATCCATTTTAACCCCCTGTAACCCCCTGTAACCAATTGCAACCCCTTGTAACCCTTCGTAACCCCCGGTAACCCCCTGTAACCCCTTGTAACCCCTTCTAACCCCTTGTAATTCCTTTTAACCTCTGTAACCCTCTGTACCCCCTTGTAACCTTTTGTAACCCTTTGTAACCCCTTGTAACTCCTTGTAAACCCCTGTAACCCCTTGTAACCCCCTTTAACCTCCTCTAACCCCTTGTAACACATTGTAACCCCTTTTAACACCTTGTAACCCTTTGTAACCCCCTGTAACCACCTGTAACCCCTTGTAACCCCTTTGTTAGTCCTTGTAACCCTCTGTAACCCCTTGTAACCCCCTGTAACCCATTGTAACCGTTCTAACCCTTCGTAAGCCTCTGTAACCCTCTGTAACCCCTTTAACCCCCTGTAACCCCTAGTAATCCCTTGTAATCCCTTGTAAGCCCCTTTAACTCCTTGTAACCCCTTGTAACCCCTTTTAACCCTCTCTAACCCCTCGTAACCTCTTTTAACGCCCCTCTAACCCCTTGTAACCCCCTTTAACCTCCTGTAACCCCTTGTAACACATTGTAACTTCTTGTAACTCCTTGTAACACCTTGTGACCCCTCTGTAACCCTCTGTAACCCCTTGTAACGCCTTGTAACCAATTGTAAACCCCTGTAAACCTCCTGTAACCCCTTCTAACCCATTGTAACCCCTTCTAACGCCTTGTAACCCTTGTAACCCTCTGTAACATTCTGTAATCCCCCAGTAACCCGTTGTAACCCCCTGTAACCACTTGTAACCCCTTGTAACCCTTTGTAACCAATGGTTACCCCCTGTAACCACCTGTAACCTCTTGTAACCCCTTGTAACCCTCTAAAACCTTCTGTAAACCCTCCTTTAACCCCTTGTAACGCCCTTGTAACGCCCTGTAACTAATTATAACCTCTTGTAACTCCCAGTAACCCCTTGTAACCGTTGTAACTCCCTGTAACCCCTTGTAACGCCTTGCAACCCTCTGTAACCCCTTGTTACCTCCTGTAACCCCTTTTAACCCCTTTTTTCCCCTTGTAACCCCAGGTAACGCCTTGCAACCTTCTGTAACCCTCTGCAACCCCTTGTAACTCCCTGTAACCCCTTGTAACTTCTTGTAACCCCCTCTAACTCCCTGTTACGTTTTATAATCTCTTATAACCTCCTGTAATCCCTTTTATCCCCTTCACGGGACGAAAAATTGGATTTACGACATTGGATTTACACGCGTCAAAAGTTAAATCAAATATGGTATTGGCTTTGACGTCACCTTTGACGCGCGTCAAAGATGTCGCCAAATATATAACCTCTGTGCTTACTCCTTTGACCTTGGTAAAGGTGAAGTCAAATTGGTAACAACTTTGACTTCTCCTTTGACGTGCGTCAAAGATCAAGTCAAATGCATCAATGCTTTGCTATTCCTTTAACCCTTATCAAAGGCGTTGTCAAATATGCTGGTAACTTTGACTTTACCTTTGACGCACGTCAAAGATAAAGTCAAAAGAGTAGTGGCTGTGACCACACCTTTGATACTAGTCAAAAATGAAGTCAAATACGACCGCTACACTTCTACAACACTTTTGAATGGTGTCAAGGGTGAGAGCAAATATGCAATGAATTACTTCTACAAACACTTATGTCGAAACTGATTTTAAGAAAGGAAATTAAAAAGCTGTATTTGAATACTGTTTTAAAGATAGAGCAGTTTTCACTTGACTGTCGTAAAACCAAAACCAAAGTAAATACACTAGCCAACCAAAGGGTGTAGTAAAACCAAAACAAAAAACCAAAACCAATCCCTTTCGACAGTCAAGTGAAAACCGCTCTATTTATACGACAATACCGAACACAGGCTGGTAATCATTGTAATTGGTGTTTATAATTATTTTTGAAAATGTTCTGGAATATGTACTTTTTCGAGGTGAATTAAGTGAGTTTTGTTTTTGTCTTATCTTGAGTGGATCATTTTCCCCTTGATCGATTAATATACGATGAATAAATGATAGCGACGCAAAACAATGACTCAACAACTGGACGATGGAAGACTGAACCCAAGCAAGACACCCTGTTTTTGGCGCGAAATTGTCGCGGCTGCAAACTCTCTCCGCCCGCGCAAACAAACAAACTACGCAGATCTGAAGAAAACAAAGGCTGCTTTTTTGTACGAAGCAGTCCAGCTTTTTTTTAACAAATATTTCCGCCCTTATCTCTGATAGAGTTTAGACTACAAGCTTGTTCAAAAGGTACGTGTCATTCTTTTCTATGTGTGCATGCAATAGTTCTTCTTCAAACTTCATAGTTGTTTTACTATGTTAAGCTTACAGAAACCAACTCCGAACAGGCGTGTATATCGTGCTTGGGAGCTTTTCTGATCGTTAAATCTGGTTCAGTAAACTATAAAAATCTTTCTGTATCACAGTAGAGTTTACATTAGATCAAGCCCTTTTTCTTAATAGGGTTAATGCATTTCTGTAAAAGTAATGCCTGGCTTATATTTCACAATGCAATTCAACTCAAAACTTCATGCGAGAACCTACTAACATCAAGATTAACCAACTCTGGTTTTTCTAACAGTTTATATTTATCTGCGAGAACTACTCAGGTAATGAAATAATATAAGACTTACATATATCTTTTTTATTGACAGTGTACTTCAATAAAAATGTCTGTACCAGACTTTGATGGGCATATTACTGAAGCAAGTACATAAGCTTATTTGAACAGGATTCAGTGCAGTTTATCAAACAAAGAGGTGTGATTATTTGAAGACTTCGGATGTTTTGCGAACGTGAGTATCTCTTTCTATTAATTTTTCTGGGTTCTATACGTAATGGGGCTCATACTGCATAATTAATTTTTAAAATATTCCACTGATTTTTTTACCACTACAGTGGCAGCTGGGTATGTTTCAACATTTAATAACAATCATTCAAACATACCGAGCTGTCCCTTCATTATTGTTACTGGACAATAACTTTGGGGGTTAAAAAGGTAGAAAAATAGCCGCGTAGCAAGTTTTTCCGCGCGAGTTTTGTGCAAGAGGGCAAAAAAAGAGGAAGGAGGGGCCGGGAGGGGCTAACTCGCGCAATAACTCGATTGGAAACGCTTGTTATGCAAGCTAGGTATAATATAAAGTGCTTCTTTAGTTTAATTTTAAGCTTTAGGCATGTAGAGGGAAATTTTGATTGAATTTTCCTGGACTTTATTATGTGATAATAAGGCTCGATTCAAACGTCAAATTCACAGGTGACGAACTTAATGACAATACATGTACACGAAATGTAATGTTTCCATTCAAAAGCATCAGGTTCGCTACACATTTTTAACAGGGTCTTTAAGTTTTGATAAAGGTAAAGAGAAAGGGGGATTTTCTGAAGAAAAGGAGCGATAGTAAACAGGGAGTGGGGCCAAAAAATTTATTTAAAACACTATGACTGAGCTTTTTATCTCAAATTTCTATATTTTTTTACAATTATTTCACAGATAAAAGAAGCAAGGCAAAGTGATAAGTCTCCAGTGGGAAAAAAAAAGTACACAACAGAGGAAGATTGAAGTTAGATACATGGCGTTTGTCTTTCACTTACATCAAGAGTCAAAAGCACTCTAGAATGAAAATCTTGGCAAAGATAACATCAAGACAGATAGGCTCCTGATCAAGAACATTTCTTACTTACCATGATTTCAGCACTGGTTTTCGTGAAAGAGTGTTTTAAACTATTTTGCAGGTTGCCGTCCGTGACAACAACGTCAATCTGGAACATTTATAGTGCTTCAAAAATTTGCGGCAGTCATTATGATTGTCCATTGACAAACTGCATTGAGTACTTTAGACAATAAATCGTGAAAATGTTTTAAAAAACCATTTTTATGCGTTTAAAAAAGTTTGAATCGGAATTATTCAGCTTTCTAATCATCTAGTGAGGTTTTAGGACAATAAAGTACAAGATTAAGAACTCAATCTCTTATCTGCCCACCTTTTTAAACGGTATCCAGTTCGCAATTGAATTTGACTGAAAATCTCAAGTTGGATTCTAGCCTGTATATCAAGCGCTTATGACTAGCGAGGCAATAACGCGGCATTCGCGCGAAAGGCGAGGAGAACGAGGAATTCACACGAAGCGCGAGACGAGCGAGAGGCGCGATGCGCGGGGAGGAAAAAAAACAAACATATTTGGCAACACCTTTGTTAAACCTTTGACTTAAATCTCACACGCATTTGACAACAACTTTGTCACACATTTGACCTGAGGCTCAGACACTTTTGACGACACTTTTCACAAGCCTTTGACTTTAATCACAGACATAGCTTTGCCGCGTTTTTGTCACACCTTTGGCCTGAATCTCAGACATATTTGACGACGCCTTTGATAGGGGGTACAAATGCTAATGAAATATACCTTTGCCGCGCGTCAAAGGTAGGGGTTAAAGGCGTGACAAAAACGGCCTTTATCGCCTGAAGACGCGCCTTTGACCGCGGGCAAAGGTAAACATTTGTCGCGCGTCAAAGTTGTACAAAGGTGTGCAAAGGTGGCCTTTATCGCGCGTTTGACTTCACCTTTGACGTTCGGTAAATCCGTTTTTTCGTCCCGTGCTTGTAACCCTAACCCCTTTTAATCTCTTGTCTCCCTCTGTAACCCTCTGTAACCCCTTGTAACCTCCCTAACCCCTTGTTATCTTTTGTGACCCCTTCGAACCCCTTGTAACTCCCTGTAACCCTCTGTAACCCCCTGTAACCTCCTGTAACCCCTTGAAACCGCCTGTAACCTCTTGTATAACCTTTTAACCCCTGGTAACCCCTTGTAACCCCCTCTAATTCCTTGTAACCCCTTGTAACCCCGTGTAACCCCCTGTAGCCCCCTGAAACCTCCTGTTACCTCAGTAACCCCTTGTAACCCCTTGTAACCCCCTTATCCCCTTGTAACCCCCTGTAACTCCCTGTAACCTCTTGTAACCCCTTGTAATTCCTGGTTACGCACGGTAACCCCCTGTAAACCCTTGTAATGCCTTGTAACCCCTTGTAACCCCTTGTAACCCTCAGTAACCTGCGGTAACCTCTTGTAGCTCCGTGTAACCTCTTGTAACCCCTTGTAACCCCCTGTAACCCCTTGTAACCCCCTGTAACCTCCTGTAACCCCTTCTAACCCATTCTAACCCACTGTAACCCCCTGTAACCTCTTGTCACCCCCTGTAACCCCTTGTAACCCCCTGTAACCCCCATATCCTCTTGTAATCCCCTGTAAAACCTCTGTAACTCCCTGTTACCTCTTGTAACCCCTTGTAACCCTCTGTAACCACTTGTAAACCGTTGTAACCCTCTCTAACGCCTTGCAATTCCTTGTAAGCCTCTGTAACATTCTGTAACCCTTTCAGTAACCCGATGTAACCCCCTTTAACCCCCTGTAACCACTTATAAACCCCTGTAACCCTCTGTAACGCATTATAACTCTCTGTAAACCTCTGCAACCCCTTGTAAGCCCCTGTAACCCCTTGTAGCCCCTTGTAACCCCCTGTAACCTCCTGTAACCCATTGTAACCCATTGTAACCCTCTTTAACCCACTGTAACCCCTTGTAACCCATGGTAACCCAATGTAACCCCTTCTAACCCTTTTTAACCCCTGGTAACCCTCTGTAATCCCTTGTAAACCCCTGTAACCCCTTGTAACCCCTTGTAATCCCCTCTTATCCCCTGTAACGCTTTGTAACCCTTTGTAACCCCCTGTAACCCCTTGTAACCCCTTTTAACCCCCTGGAACCTCGTTGTAACCCTTTTTAACCTTCTGTAACCCTATGTAACCAGTTGTAACCCCCTGTAACCCCTTGTAACCCCTTGTAACCCTTCGTAACCTTGTGTAACTCTATGTAACCCCTTGTAATCCCCTGTAACCCCTTGTAACCCCATTTTCCCCTGGTAACCCTCTGTAACCCCTTGTTACCCTTTGTAACCCCTTATAACCCTATGTAATCCCTTGTAAACCCCTGTAACCCCTTGTAATCCCTTGTAATCCCTTGTAACCCCTTGTAACCCCCTGTTACCCCCTGTAACCCCTTGTAACCCTTTGTAATCCCCTGTAACCTCTTGTAACCCCTTTTAACCCCGTGGAACCTCGTTGTAACCCCTTGTAACCTTCTGTAACCCTTTGTAACCCCTTGTAACTCCCTGTAACCCCTTGTAACCCCTTGTAATCCCGTGTAACCCCTTGTAACCCCTTGTAACCCTTCGTAACCTTCTGTAACCCTATGTAACCCCTTGTAATCCCCTGGTAACCCCCTGTAACCCCTTGTTACCCTTTGTTACCCCTTGTAACCCTCTGTAACCCCTTGTAACCCCTTGTAGCCCCTTGTAACCCCCTGTTACCCCCTGTAACTCCTTGTAACCCTTTGTAACCCCTTGTAACCCCTTTTAACCCCCCGGAACCTCGTTGTAAGCCCTTGTAAACTTCTGTAACCCTTTGTAACCCCTTGTAACCTCCTGTAACCCCTTGTAACCCCTTGTTACTCCTTGCAACCCCCTGTTACTCCTTGCAACCCCTCGCAACTCCTTGTAACCCCATGTAACTTTTTTTAACCTTCGTTAACCCTCTGTAACCCTCTGTAACCGCTTGTAACCCCTTGTAATCTCCTGTAACCACTTGTAGCCCTTGTAACCCCCTGTAACCCCCTGTAACCATTTGTAACCCCCTTTAACCTCTTTTAACCTTCTGTAACCCTTTGTAACCCGTTGTAACCCTTTGTAACCCCTTGTAATCCCCTGTAACCTCCCTTTATTCCCATGTAACGCCCTGTTACCCCATGTAACCCCATGTAACCCTTTGTAACCCCTTGTAACCCTGTTGCAACCTTATACATACCCCTGTAACCCCTTGTAACCCCCTGTAACCCCTTTTAACCCTCTTTAAACTCCTATAACCTCTTGCAACCCACAGTAACCCCTTGTTATCCCTTGTGACCTCTTGTAAACACTTGTAACCCACTGTGACCCCCTGTAACCCCCTGTAACCCCTTGTTATCCTTTGTTACCCCTTGTAACCCTCTGTAACCCCTTGTAACCCCTTGTAGCCCCTTGTAACCCCCTGTTGCCCCCCGTAACTCCTTGTAACCCTTTGTAACCCCTTGTAACCCCTTTTAACCCCCCCGGAACCTCGTTGTAAGCCCTTGTAAACTTCTGTAACCCTTTGTAACCCCTTGTAACCTCCTGTAACCCCTTGTAACCCCTTGTTACTCCTTGCAACCCCTTGCAACTCCTTGTAACCCCATGTAACTTTTTTTAACCTTCGTTAACCCTCTGTAACCCTCTGTAACCGCTTGTAACCCCTTGTAATCTCCTGTAACCACTTGTAGCCCTTGTAACCCCCTGTAACCCCCTGTAACCATTTGTAACCCCCTTTAACCCCTTTTAACCTTCTGTAACCCTTTGTAACCCGTTGTAACCCTTTGTAACCCCTTGTAATCCCCTTTAACCTCCCTTTATTCCCATGTAACGCCCTGTTACCCCATGTAACCCCATGTAACCCTTTGTAACCCCTTGTAACCCTGTTGCAACCTTATACATACCCTTGTAACCCCTTGTAACCCCCTGTAACCCACTGTAACCCCCTGTAACCCCTTTTAACCCTCTTTAAACTCCTATAACCTCTTGCAACCCACAGTAACCCCTTGTTATCCCTTGTGACCTCTTGTAAACACTTGTAACCCACTGTGACCCCCTGTAACCCCTTGTAACCCCTTTTAACCTGCCTTTAATCATTTGTAACGCCGTGTAACCCCTTGTTACATTCTCTAACTTCCTGTAGCCCCCAGAAGGTTACAAGGTTATAAGGTTACAAGGCCTCCTCTAACCCCCAGAAGGTTACAAGGTATACCGTGTATACCTTGTGTACACAGCCCTAGGGTCATGGCGGCAGCTCGTGTACACGAGAGCTGTTCTTCTTTTGATTTATCCGACCATAATATCGGTTTGGAACCACGTTTAAACACTTCCTATCCATTTTCTATTGAGGAAGACAAAAATAGTCGCAAATTTCAGTGGCAGAGCGGCTTTAACGAGCTCAAATCGTTTGTAAACGATGAGTTCAGTTTGTCGGGGCAGTTGTCTTCTGTGTCCAAACGCGGTGGATTTCTCGTCTTGAAGGCGAATGGTGTCACGCTTTCTTTTTTTCCTAAAACTAAAACGCTGAATGTGCAAGGAGCGAAACAAAAAGAGGTTAGAAAGAAGCGATTTTCTCTTCTCTCGCGCAGAAATTTAAATATTGATGCAAATGAGCTAGTTTCGGATGAACAACATGTCGGTCAAGAGCAAACGGATAACGAAGATGTGGATGTTCTGCCTAATGTTGGGATAATGAAGTGATTCAACAGAATCATGATGAACCTGCATATCACGAGGAGCAAGCTTTCCACCACTGTCCTGGTTGCAAGGAAAATGCCGATGCTATTAATGGGCTTAAGCAAGAATTTGTTAAACTCAACGAACAGCTCAAAACACGTGTCTTTACTCCTTCATATAATGAACTCTTACTTCGCATAAAAACCCTCGAAGAAGAAAGGGACAGTCTTGTAACAGCTCTAAGAATATTGTTTGAAGATGTCAAAGAACATGGGGGTAACAGAAATACAATCGACCGAAATGACGAACAACAAGCCTCCAAATCTTGGGAAACGGTGCAGCCAAAGAAGAAGAAAAATCCTTCTGGGCACAAAGGTGTCGCCTCTGGTAACAACATCACAAGCCAGAGTAAACAGGATCAAAACAAACCTCCAGATGTGGTTGTCATCGGTGATCCCATTACCAAAAACATCATTTGTAAGAAATTGTCAAGAAAAAAATGTTAATGCTTTTTCTCTTTCGGGGGCCACCATTGATGACATGGTGATTTTGCAAAACCGGTTATCAAGTGGAAACCGAAGAAAATTATCCTACATGTCTGCACCAACAATTTGAAGATGGATCAACCAAAGAAAATAAAAAACAAAGTGGCTGGTTTAGTGGATAGTATCAAAGCGGAACATCCGTCCATCGACGTCGCGGTTTCTTCAATCATCTTCAGGTCTGATGATCAATCACTTAATTCCAAGATTGATGAGGTAAATCGCCGGCTCTCTTCTTTTTGTCAGAGTAAGAACTGGGTTTTTATTGATAACAGTAACATCAAAGAAGACTCTCTTAAGGTGACTCGACCCAGTTTTTTTGGGGGGGTACCATCCTACTTTGAAGCTCTCTGGTATCCCCACCTTTACTTTTATCGTAAGTCTAACACATAGAATGGATAACATATAGATCAATCTACAATATAACATAAAATGTTTGGCGATCGGAGTAAATGTCACGTGGTTATAATGCCACCCCCCTTTGCTGAACAAGAATGCTGTATAATGACAGACTAGAAACAATAGACAACTCCAAATGCACAAACTCAGCCAAAACGCTAAAAATCTTCAATGTTTACTCAAGTTTGGGCTCATAGAAGGTAATGTCACAGTTTTTTAATGACCATGAAATTCAGAGTCCGGGTTGTTAGTTAATCAATTGTGGCCCTGAAAAAATTTGAAGGAAAAAACACGACGAATTTTTAAGAAAATGCTTTTTTCGTGAGATTAACTCTTAAACGCTGACAAACGTCAGCAAATAGCGAAAACTATAATTTCTATATGTTTGCTTTGCTCGAAATCGCGCGCATTTACAAGGCCCTAAAGCGTTTTGCTGACTTGCAAGGACCCATCTGTTATAAGGATGCCCAAAATACAGAGATGAATCTCATAGTTTATTAGATATAATCCGTGTAAAGTTTGCTTATCATTTTCGCATAAATTATGACCTAAATTTGGAAACCGCTGAATTTCTCGAATTGGGTCTTTGCGATTTTGGTGAAACTCTGTTCAGCGCAAGGCACTAATGCGCACTATGTGTAGCCGAGAGATTTTCACGAAAAAAATGCTGGCAACAGCAGATTTTCGACTCAGACCTCAAAGGGGCGTGGCATTATAACCACGTGACATTCACTCCGATCGCCAAAAATTTTATGTTATATTGTAGATTGATCGATATGTTATCCTTTCTATGTGTTTTACTTACGATAAAAGTAAAGGTGGGGATACCGGAGAGCTTCAAAGTAGGATGGTACCCCCTAAAAAATTGGATCGAGTCACCTTAATAGAAGTGGATTGCATTTAAATCGGAAAGGTGTTTACCACCTTACGTCTAATTTTAGGGAATATATTAATGGAGATTGAAATTTGACCTGTGTAGATAGTAATCGACGACCTAATGATCACTGTTCTGCCAAACTACTGTCATTTGATAAGATTACTTCTGAAATTAGAGGTTTCAAAATTGCCTTGCTCAACGTAAACAGTCTTACTAAACACGTAGATGAATTAAAAGTCTTCATGGCAAATACGCCCCTGGATGTTTTGACTATTAATGAATCAAAATTGGATCTGGTAGATGGTGATCGACTGGTTAATCTAGAAGGTTATAATATTGTTCGCAGGGATAGAAACAAACACGGTGGTGGAGTTTGCTTTTACCTGCGAAATTCTAGGCAATATTAACTGGAAAATGATGATCTTGAATTAATTGCCTTAGAAATTCAGAAACCAAATTCATGTCCATTTCTTATTGCTACCTGGTACCGGCCACCAAACACACCTTTGGATTATTTTAAAAAATTCGAAATGTTTTTGAAGGATGCAGATGCCAGGTATTCAGAAATTTACATACTGGGAAATTTAAACTGTAATATTCTTTCAAATCCCTCAGAGGTTCACACTACCTATCGACTTGATGGTTGATTATCAATTGGCACAATCAATCAAAGAACCAACAAGAGTTAATGCCAAATCGCAAACTCTTATTGATGCATTTATTACGAACAAGGAGGATAATATTTCTCATTCGGGAGTATACACACTTTCCATTAGCGACCACAATTTAATTTATACTGTTAGAAAAATTGGTTTACCCAGGGGACAACAAAAGTTTATTCAAGCGAAGAATTTTAAACATTTCAATGAGAAAAAATTTCTTAACAGATCTGAAAAATGCCTCATGGCCTGTTATTAAAAGCGGTATGGAAGTGAATAGTGCGGGGAATGCATGGAAAGATATATTCTTGAATATAGTTGATAAGCATGCTACGACAAGAGTCACGCGAGTCAGAAATAAACCCGCTCCTTGGTTAAATTCTAAGTTAAAAGAGGAAATGTATGAACGTGACTGGCTAAAGAAAAAAAGCTTCAGAAACGCAGAGGCCAGATGTTTGGAAGGCATATAAAACTAAAAAAGTTAACGGTTAACAAAAAAGTAAAAAAGACAAAGAAGGATTATTACAAACATGAAATAGAAGGAGCCTCTGGTAACCTGAAGCAACTTGGAAAATTCTTAACGACCTAATGGGTAAGAAATCGGACAGCACACAGATTAATGATTTAAAGACAGAAAATTCTGGGCCTTTATCAGAACCCGAGAAAATCGCTGAATACTTGAATATTCACTTTACAAACATTGGGCCGAAACTTGCATCTGAAATCCCTACGGTGGATTGTGATGCAAATCCAGCTGATTCCCAACAGCGCGTTAATTCTTCTTTTGAACTGAAGGAAGTCACGATCTCTGACGTGTTTAAAAAACTGCAGGAAGTAAATGTTGCAAAGGCGACTGGTCATGATAACATCCCAAACAAGATTAGATAAAAATAGCGGCTCCAGTTATTTCTTTATCGTTAGCTGACCTTTTCAACCTCTCGATTACTACAAATACTTTTCCAGATAATTGGAAAGATCCAAAGGTCTTTCCGCTATTTAAATCAGGTGAATGAAATGATCCAAATAGCTTTAGACCGATTTCTGTCTTACCAACTATAGCCAGAGTTGTTGAACGATTAGTTTATGAGCAGATGTACGCCTATTTTACGGAAAATACAAATGTTTCATAAACGTTATTGAGTGATTTTGTCACTGAAATACCTAGTTCTAGATGTCAACATAAGCATCCATTCGGATAGTTGGTTTTAAGCTAGGCGGCAACCATTTTCCAGTGAATTAAGCCAGGCGGCCCGCCTAACCTTAAATACCTGGGGAGAACACTAGCGCAAAGTGTCTCAACTAATTTTGTCGCCGATTGTAGGTTGATTCTCAATTTTCTTTGTCTCCTTGCCTTAATTCATGAATAATCAGGACTAGGAGACAAAGAAAATATTGAATCAATCTAGGGTAAAACATTTTAACTTGCATTTAGTTTTGACCTGTAATACACACCTGCCTCCACAAAACAGCCCCCTTCACACAATGGCCACCAAAAAAATTAATAGTTTAGAAGGTAGCTATATTATGTATAGGATCAGATGTAAGACCACTCACCTTTATTTCGATTTGTTATTTTTCTGGACTGCTCACATTCGCTATAACTCCCTGACCTCACAATTGATCTTCCTTGTATGATGAAAAACTTTTAACATGGCATGGAAGATTACTTAAAATGAGGAAGATTATGTAACTGGCAATAGATGAATCTTGGCAGACCTCATCAATTACATGTGAATGTTTGCTCACTAGCATTGTTAACCCACAGAAGTAGCCTAGCCTGAGAAAACAGCCAAACTTATGCATCACACCACCAGTTGGTTTCCCCATGAGATTACACCTCAGGAACAACCACAGATGTTACTGCCCAGAATTTGGTAGTGCTTCAGATTGGTTGAAGCAAACTTCCCTCACAGCAGTGACCAATCAGAAGCACTACTCAGATCAGGGTAGTAACACATCATCACTGCGGAATTTCTCCAGTCGTTCCTTTCAAACCGAGGGTTGTCCAATACTCACAACCAATCCTACCATTGGTATCAATGGACCATCGGTTTGACGAATCGTATCCGTTTGTGTATATTGGACATGTGTGTTTGGGAAAGGCTTTCGTTGCGAAAAAAGCAGCTTTGAGTTCGAGGACGTTTATGTGATGTCTGGTTTGCGGTTAGTTCCTGGCAGCATGAGCTCCAGCCCGCTTTGGATGCGTCTGAAGTTATGTATAGATCTGAGTCAAAGGAATTGATAACAATTCCATCCAGAGTCGTTAACTTCTGAAACCACCGCCGTAGCGGTTCGGTCTGAGTGTTGCTGTTCAGGTGCACAGACGTCTCGTAATTGCGATGAGATGCCTTAAGGTATTTTATGAGTTTTATTTGTAGGGACCTGTCAGGGAAGGGGGCCTGCCAGATGGCGGGGCGAGCCACCTCCAGTGTCTTTATGAGGCTTGCCACTTTGAGAGCCGATGGGGTGGGGTTGCACAACATCTCTTGACATTTAATTTGTTTTGTAAGGTCAGGATTTTCTTCTCTGGGAGACTGAATAACATCGTCAGTGAGTTTATGGAGAAACCAAGAAATGTAAAATGACTAAATGACTGGTTGGGGTCCAGAAGCCGGGACTTTTTTCTGTCTGTGGTGAAGCGTAGCCCCTGTAGTAGGTCAAGCATTAGCAGAGAAGTGGCTCTTGAATCCTCAATGGAGCTGCCCAGGATTCGAAAATCGTCTGTATAGATAATTTAGCCTGCGAGCAAGCTCTCCTATTTGGGCTAGCGAAGCGAGTCTCGCGAGAGCGCGCGGGGCAGAGGAAAGGAGCGCTTGCAACGATCTCTCATAAAATTTCATTTGTACTTCGCCCAGACGAAGGGAAATACAATTCGCTGAAAAATGACGTTCCGGAAAACAAAGTTGATTCATTACAGGCCAAGCTGGCACCCCCTTCGTCTGTGTGTCAAGTTTGGTTCTCAGGGGGATCAAATTGGTACCGAGAACTTGTTTCAGCCTTCAAAGCAGACGAGGGGGCTCGTTTGATTTAGTTCTCGCAAAGAGAATATTACGAGCCGAGGATATGTCGGACCGAATTTATAGTTCTTGTGGAAGGATAATGAAAACCCTTCTTCAGTTGTATTCGTTTGTGTCAAACGTCTTGTTTAGTTCTGAAAACGAGAAGAATGAAGGTGAAGAGGGATTCAAGCTCCCGGTTTAAGCGCTGCCTTCCAACGTCGGTTTCTTCGCCCCATTGAATTCCACTGGGTGGAAAAATTCAGAAACATGTACTTGACAGTGTAGCTATGTAGCTGGACCGTACGGAAGGACAGGAGAAAGAGTTGGTACATACATACATACATACATACATACATACATACATTTATTTGATAAGTAGGTTTGAAATAAGCAACTGTACAGCTGATGTGGACCTACTACTACTAGTCTAGATAAGAGAACAAAGATTTACAATACAATTATTTAAGATAAAAAGACTAATCAAATAATTTAAAAATATCTAAATTCAGGGTTCTTATTATAATTTACTGAGCATTCCTTTTGAAAACTGATGTCCCTAACATAGGTCTTGATCGATTTTAACTTTTTTTCAAAGAGGGAGGGTTTTCAAGCTGTTTGATGGTGTCAGGTGAAGAGTTCCAGGCAATTGCAGCTCTGTGTTTAAATGAACGACGACCCTGTTCAGTTTCGTGGCCTAGATACAACAACATTTAACGATTTCCTAAGACTATAAGAAGAAGCGTTCTTAACAACTAAACTATTTATATCACCTAACTCTAAATTATAAAAAGCTCTATGCGTTATATTTAGAATATGAGAGCAATAAAAATATTTTAATGGCATCCAACTTGCATTTATGAGTACTGTTTCGTCTTCCATGTCTCTTGGTAGTTTGTGGATAAGTCTTGCTGCTCTGAGTGGATTAGTTCTAGATCTTTCCTCAAATAATCTGAGCAAGAGCCCCACACAGCCATACCATATAATACGCTTGGGATTACTGTATTGTAATAAATTGTTTCTAGTGTGGCTTTTGGTAAAAAGCTTATGCGTCTTAATATTTTAACTTTAGAGCTGTATGAGGTAGAGACCGATTTTACATGGTTGGCCCAGGAGAGTCTTTCATCAATGGTTATACCAAGACATACAGAGAAAGATCTGTATTCAATGGTTTTGTCTCCCCAAACTAAAGGCTTCAGAGGGCCAATAAAGTACTTTGCATCCAGGAGTACTGCATCGCATTTCCCTTCATGAATAATTAATCTTTTCTTTTGGCACCAGGTTTGTAGCTGATCCAATATCACTTGGAGAGCTATAACAACCTCCTCAGTAGTGTTACCAGTGGTATAAATGGTAGTGTCGTCAGCATACATGTAAACTTCGCCACTTCTAATGCTGTCTGGAAGATAATTTATATAAGTAATAAAAAGCCTAGGTCCCAACAGGGAACCCTGAGGGACCCCAATTTTTACATGTTTAGATTCCGAAGATGCGTCATCTATTTGTGTCAATTGGCTTCTACTTGCTAAATAATCCATAAACCATATCCACATATCTTCTGACACTCCAAATGCCTTAACTTTCTCACCCAGAATGACATGATCTACACAATCAAAGGCTTTCCTAAGTCAAGGAACAATTTGTTTACTTTAAGCCCAACGTCCAAGGCTTCTTTCCACACTTCAGTAAGGTGCAACAAAAGGCTACCTGTAGAATGACCCTTTCTAAATACCATTGTCTGTCAGACAAGAGACTGTGAGTGGTCAGATGATTATCAAAAGATCTACAAACCACCCTTTCCAAAATTTTGCTAGGAACACCTAGGAGTGATATAGGTCTATAGTTATTTTCATCTAGCCTGTTGCCCTTTTTGAAAACTGCAGTTACCTGGGATTTCTTCCAACTGATAGGGAATTGACAATCTGCTCTGCTTTTCATATAAATTTCAAGGAGCTCTGAAAAACGTTTTACTAAACTGACGCATGGCAAAATGGATTATATTTAACAAATGGATTCCATTTTTCTTTTTTTGAGATTCCATGTTGCCAATCACTTGAAAAAGGTTTTTTTTATATGTGCAGGCAGAGCGCACAAAACCTAGACATACACACCACACAAATCAAGAATAAGCAGAGTTTAGGTAACTACCAGCAGATAAACATAGGCAATAACTGGTAGAAGTAAAGAAATATTGGATTGAAAAACAGAATTTTGTCCTAAAGGAGCGATGTATGGACAACAAATTAAACTAATTGTCAACGGATTTTCATTCATTTTCTTTTCACATTAAAACAGTAAAATAAGGACATGAAAGGGATAGTTTGCAGAGAGTTGACTGGCAGTCTTATTTTCTAATTCTCTATATATTTAACACGTTTTTATCAGAAATTATTCCTACAGTAACAATTTTCAAGTCACTTTTCTCTTGGTACAAGGTATGATCAAGTTCTAAGCACACTTCAGCACTTTAACAAAAGCTCTTCTGAATTCTTTATTTTTCCATCCGTAAATAAGAGGATTGCAAATGGCGTTCAAGCCAATTGCCACATTGTAAAAGATAAACTTATAATGCTTCCGTTTTGGATGGTCACACTCTGACAGCTTCCCAAAAAAGCGAAGGCATGTCACAACCAACAAAGGTATGATACTCAGAAGACACACTGCTATCACCACGGCGAAAGTGCGGGCACCTTTCATTTCATGCTTGATTCGTTGCGGTAGTCCTGAGATGTCAGCTTGCTCTCTAATCTGCTTCCTGTGCCTGTTGGACACGATGAAGATATAGGAGTACGAGCACAGAATGATAAACAGGGGGATAACCAACAGTGTTATCATTTGGAATACGAGGTATCCCTGGGTTAATGGAGGAGGGCCGTCATTTGGGGGTCCTTTGCGGGTTCCACTGTATGGATTCATCGCCTGGCGAAGCTGTTCGAAATCGTCGCTGGAGGCTTTAAGGACCTTTGGGAAAACAATGATAACGACCACAGTCCACAGCCACATGGCGATAGAAACGATCAGTGCTCGGCGGTTGGTTACTATAATGTGGTATCTTAAGGCGAACCTCACGGCGAAGGACCGTTCCAAACTGATTAAGGCGAGGTGAAGAATGATAACTGACATGAGAAGGAAGGTGGAACTCGCACTTATTCTTCTCAGAATACCAGACCTATGCTCAGCTCCAACGGATAGACTCAAGTGTATGATATCTAGGATGGACGGAATCCCAAGCAATCCATCAGCAATGGACAAACTCGCCAAGATTACATTTGACGCAGTTCGAAGATTTTGAAATTTGTGAAACGCTCGGAGCATGAGGTAGTTGCCGAAAAGGGCTGCGACGGCCACAATTACATGGAAAGTTATCAAGACAAAATATTTCGTCGTCTTCAAACCACGACTATTATCATGCCAGCGTTCAGAGGTGCAATTCATCCCTGTTTCGTTTAAGCAAAATTTCTCTTTGTCACAGTCTATGGAAAAATTGCTGGCCATGGTCTGTCAGTTTCAAACGCCACTAAGTTTCGAATTGCAATTAATGCAGTCGATCTCCTTTGAAGTTGCTAATTTGTTCACCAGCGCTTTTATATAAACTTAAGGTTGCCTTGACCATCTGCAGCTGAACTTCGCTGAATATTATGTGTTTTAATTAAGCAATTTGCAAATTACCATTGGTCCATCATTTAGTAATATGTTTGTGTAAGTTGTCAGAGAGCACATACACCCATTGACGCAAGTTCATTTTGAGGCATAAAATGTAGCGTATAAAAAAAAAACACAGAAAGAAGACTTCAAGACTCACCCAGTTTGAGAGACTTGAAGCAACACCTCAAAATTGTTCCTTACCTACAGCTTTCTAGACTTACTTTCACCCAAAAGTCGAACGTCAGAAATGTCATGTAAATATCGTGATGCCAAGTGCAGTACTTAAGTTTTGCAAATTTTCTTACGGGGTGACGCAAATTTTAGTTCCCCTATATAAAAGGTTCCGTGAAAAAAATATCAGATTAAAAAAAAACTTTCGAATAAAACTCAACAATAATAATAAATAGTTTTGATGCGAAGCATAAAATTTTGTTGGTGACTGTTGATTGTGATACAGAAATCGACTCCGTCCACTCACCATATTTCACTGAGTTATTTAAAACGACAACGGCAGTTTTGTTTAACATTCGGATGTTGTTTAATTGTTTGTACTTGGCTCAGATAAACACAAGAAGTCTAAATGCAACTTCTAAGGATCGCAAAAATTAATTCCCGAGAGAAAGAAAAAAAAAACGTCCCGACCCATCGAAACAATTTAAAACTGCTCCCCACAATCGCCAAAATTTCGTACCAAAGGGCCGGACATATGCAATTTTTTAACGACCAAGGTTTTGTGAAGGGTTTGAAACATTAAAGCAGATATTTCAATAAATATGAGGACTAAATACATAATTTGTATTCAACTACTCTAGTTTTGTTTTCGAAATAGACAATACGCTTTTAATGTCGACCGGCTGCTTATACAAACAGCATTAGACTAATAAATAAGCGTAGTGCTCTCTCGTTTTTAAAATATATTAATATGTAATGTAGGAACATCGCCATCACGTTATAGCCCCAGATAGTACATGTCACCAGTTCCTATTTAAACACCTGGGTAAGGAGAGAAAAAGCGGAGCAAAGTTTCTTGTTTTAAAAAAAAAACAACCAGAAGAAAAGGCTCAAACCCCGCAGGAAAAACGAATATGTTCGATTGTTAACTTGTCGGCCACCACACTTTTGCTATTGGCTGATAGCAAGCCGCTCTTTTGGTCAAAACGACACAAACTATTATAAATAACCAATATTTGCTAAAGGTAACAATATAAAGCTTTATGCATGAGATAAAAATGAATACAGCTGTAACTGCCTTCAGTACTAAAGGAAAATTAACACCCTGAAAGGTGGACAGGGAAACTCTTATCGACCGTGAAACAAGGAATTAAAATCCCCGCATTTTAATCGACTTGTTGAATAATTAATCGACGATGTGCTAAATAGGCTATAACGCTACATGGTGGCCGACATGGGTCCCGGCTTAGCATTCAGATTTATGTGAATATTTTTTCGGCTATAGACTTTTACAGAACACCATTTAATTCTTACTTTCACTTGAAATCAATATATGGACTGGCGCCATCCTATCTTAGTGATTTGACACAGGTTAAGCACAAAAGCTCATACGTACTACGCTCGAACATTAGTCTATTATTAGAAGTTCCACAATAGATAAAATGCGCTCTACGCTTAATGGCAGGTCTTTTACTTTTGCCGCACCGGCTCCATGGAACAGCTTACCGGCTGCCCAGCGTTAAATGTTACGACACTTATTGCTTTTAAAAACTAACTTAAGACGTTTCTGTTCAGGTCTGCAAATTATTCCCTACTTAATAATGTTTTTAAAATACATACATATATTTTTATTTTGTAATGCGCTATTGATAAGTATATGTAAATTAGCGCTATATAAGTTATTACATTTATAATTATAATAATAATAATAATAATAATAATAATTATTATTATTATTATTATTATTATTATTATTATTATTATCATCATGAATGAGATTGGCATTGACAAAAAGCAGCAACTTTATATAAAGCAGGACGTTCTTAAACAAACGTTTCCCGGGCAATAACTGGAGCTAAAAGCCGTCTTATATCATGTATTAAGGCAATACTGAGAATTTACTAAATATAGTGAAAAAAATAATAATTAAAGTAACGAATGTATCGAGCAAGCGGATAAGGAAAATCCTCAAACTTTCTCCTTTCATTGGTATTATTGGTGTATAAATTGATATAAAACCGAGTTTGAGCGGCAAAAATTTCAAATCCCCGACTGAAAAATGAAAAGAAGAGATTATAATACTTTGCGAGATGAAAGCAGGCTGTTTCAAAACCCACTGTTTTCGAGATTTCCTTCATCCAAACGCTAAAAATACGAAATGCCATTACCTAAGCCCTTACGATCCCGGGCCAGCGAAAAAGAAAAACGTTCCTCTAAAGAAGAAAAAGCCTGCGCAAAAATCAACTCGTAGTACAGGAGGGAGCGTGACCGAGGGTCAGCGCAGCGGACTCTCAATCCGGCGGTCTCGAGTTCGAGTCGGAAACAATGGAGAGGTACGACAAGTTTGGACATGTTTACCAGAGTGCATAAAAGTGTAGGATTTGCATATTTATTACCTTTCTCTCAACTAATAATAACACAGACCTTATCTTAACGAAATTGTTGCGCATTTTATTCCTGAGATGAAGACAAAAGGTTATGACGTCATCGGCGTTAATGTATTCCCTCGCACGTTACTGAGCTCCCCGCAAAAAAATTAATTTCATCCCTATACTACTTGACTTAGTATGCACACCACTGTTATTACTTAAAACGACAACGGCATCTCGGTCTTTCGACTCAGATAATATAAACAGATGAAGTTTGGATGCAATTTTCTAAAAAACGCTCAATTCAATTCCCAATACGAAAACCGGACACAACGTCTAATAGAAGCTCTCGAGCTCCTAGATAATCATTCCAAAATGCTAGGAATTAGCAAAAACGAGAAAAACAATTCAATTTATTCAGTTTCTTTTTTGATTAGCAAGAAAGTATGCGCATTGCATCTTGTTCAACGTCAAATCAAGTGGAACGTAAGCAGCGAATTTAACGTAAGCAGTGAATTTTTTTTTTCAGGCTTCTTCTTTACGCAATTGCATAAATTGCGTTCACTGCGACGATCATTTCTTCATTTTCATTTTTTTCTTTTCTTTTTCATGTTCTCCCTTTGTTATAAGGCAGTTGTTTGTTTCACATAGTTTAATATTTCTTTACTGACAATCCACAGTAATACCTCTACAGTTATATTGGTTCCATGCATAATCCATGATCAACTCTAAGTGAGGAGGCGAATATTCCATCATTTTCATATGGGAATCACACCCTTCCCGCGGCTTCCGACTGATCTTCTTTGAACCGTGTACCCACAGGGTACATGCGTTGTTGTGATTTGTTTTCGTAAATGGAACGTAAGCGTATTCACTGCATAATACCAAGAGACTAGTAAGAATGCTTGAAATTCGTTTTAAACTTTTGTGGGCAAGTTTTAATTCTTTACCATGTTATCGGCGTAAGCAATTGTTTAGCTTTTTCTTTTACAACTTTTGGGAGTTACAGGGTGACAGCATGGGGATGCTGGAATCACCGTTGGCTTTTCCCAGCCGTATCAATAGTTCTTTGATCTTAAGTCTAAGTTCTTAATTAAAAATCCCTCTCACTTCTCAGGCGACAGTAAAAATTTTGACAAATTCGCAATGTATCAGTGTATGTCCTCCAATGGGCCTCTTCCAAAAATTATTTTTCACTAGATCTGATCATAGAACATATAATTAGTCTCTTTTTTTACTCATGCAAAAGGATTCGTTTGTTATAAAATTTGACAACTTACATTCGTGCTACTATACCAATTTAACACCATATAATTCCTGCGTAGGGCAAGTTATTTGAGTCCAGTAATTTAGAAATCTAGAAACTTCTTGAGCGATTCTCAGCGGCTTACAAAAGGGAGTTTGGTATCGTCTGGTACCTGATACTTGGCCAATTTGCCTTAAACAAAAAAATACAGTTAATCTGGGTATGGCCTAAGACGCCTAACAACGTTTGCGCACTAAGATCACTTAGCAGCATTTCAGCATCTTACGAAAAGCGTTTCTAAATTCTTCATTTTTCCATCCGTAGATAAGAGGGTTGCATACGGCATTCAAAAACATGGCCACGTCGTAGACGATATTCTCCATTAGCATTTGATCGCGGCGCCCGAGTGATTTGCCATAGACGATTCGGAGGGATGTCACAACCAGCAAAGCGATGATACTGAGTAGACACACCGCTACAACAATGGCGAGAGTGTGGGCACCTTTCATGTGATGCTTGATGGTGGGCATTCCTGGAATGTCACGGCCCTGCTCTCTGACATGTTGTCTCTGTTTGTAGGACACAATGAAGATGTAGGTGTACGAGCATAAAATTATCAGCAAGGGGACAAGAAACATTGACACAGCAGTGAATACAAGATGCCATCTGATGGGGTGCACTTGGGTTGTATTGTGTGTTGTATTACATTCATGTGTATTCATCTGTCGGTGAAATTTTCTGAAATCTTTCCCTGTTGTCTTCTGAAGAACCTCTGGAACAGCCACATTAACGAACAGAGCCCACAGCCACATCGCGATGGAAACGATCCGTGCTCGGCGTTTGGTTACTATGGCTCGGTATCTTAAGGCGAACTTGATGGCGATGAAACGTTCTGAACTCATTAAGCTGAGATGAAGAACAATGACCGAAAGGAGGAACAAGGTGATAGTTCCGTCTACTCCTTTAAGAATATGCATACGTGGACAACGCCCAACATTACGCTTAAGGCATAACTGAATGATGTCAAGAATCAAGGGAATCGCTAGTAAGCCGTCGGCGATAGACAAACTCACCAGAATATTGTTGGAAGCAGTTCGCAGTTTCCGAAATTTGTGAAACGCTCTTAGCACGAAATAACTCCCGAGCAAAGCAATGATTGTGATAATCCCATGAACGTTCAACAACAGAATAAATTCCCACTTCGGTAAATTGTTCTTCATTGCGGGAGGAAGATACGTTGTCTGTACAGTTCAGAAGGGATTCGTCTGTGTTTGGTTAATTGCGGGAGGACAACTGTGCCACCTATATTCCTATATACCGTTCGAACCACCATTTATACCACTGTTGTTCCGTTTCTCATCATGATCAAACTAGTCAGCCATGGCCAGGTGAACTCAACTCTGTATATCATCAAAGGATATTAGTTAACAATTATTCCTCGAGTCCTAATGGGCTCTGAGTCAATAGCCCATGAGGGCGAGAGGAATAATTGTTTTAGTAAAATCCAACTAGTAGGTCAAAAATATCGAGACAAAATAAGTTTAATTAACTATCAAAACGCAATTCAGCTGCCATTGTTTTGGTTTTTAAAGCCGACGCTTTTCGCTACTAGTGGGCTATAACATATAGCCTAGTAGTAGCTCAACCAATCAGAACGCTGCATTGATAATAGACAACTAGTTGGATTTTACTAAATAACGATAGCAACTATCGATGACGTTCCTTTTGTTTTAATAGCGTCAAAACAAAATACGACGCATCTGGAATAAAGGTAAAATTAAACCATTTCTGTTAACCAGGATCCAAATAAATGCGATTGTCCATAAAATATGCAGGTTAATAGTAGGTAACTGCCTTAATTACTGCCTTCTAAAACATCAAACTCTAAATTTCTTGGCAAATTCATTGAGAACCCACTAAGAAAGTAAATAGGATGTCAAAATTGCGTAGTATAGAGTTAAGGAAATAAAACTAGTTATCACGCATTGTGTTTTTAAGTTTTCATAAACAACTGACTGCGTTCAACGGTGAAATGAACAAGCACAAAATAAAGTCAAATAATCCATAAAAAAATGAGAACCTTATTATTATCATTATTATTATTATTATTATTATTATTTAAGAGATTATCAAGTCAGTTTATTAATATCAACACCAGAACCTGCTTCACACGTACAAAATGCATGGGTCCCGTTTCTTTGCGACTGTGGATAAGTTTCGGCTTAAAATAGCCGTTTTCAATTCTAATATGCACTGAATGGAGAAGAGGATCAAAGTGAAGGCGCCATTGTCAGCTGAACAGAGATTGTTTTTGTTCAAGGAAGCAGACACACTGGCTCGACACCTTCGTTTTTAAGCCATTAATCAAGCGACTAGGAAACGTCAGTTTTCATTTCTAACTTTGTGATGCTGTGTTATTAAAAATTAATTGAAACGCGTAAACCACTATGTAGGAAAATAATGAGTTCGAAAGGAGAAATAAACTGAATTCATACTTGCTGGCGACAGTTATAAGAAATTAAACTTATTAAAGAGCGGAAGAAGTTTGGCGCGGAATAGAGACAATGAAGAACGCCCACATAAGCTTGAAAAAGGAGAAAATCATCATATTATATTTAACATATTTTAAACATAAACGAAAACATAATTTAAAAAAACTTTTCAGTCGAATGAACACTTGACGAAGCAATCCTTCAGAAGCAAGGTTGCGAGCAATACAGGTAAAACAAAAACATGCGAGAAAAATGAAAATATATTTGGCCTTGTTCACGATTTTTCTTCTGGTGTACATGTCAAATAACAAGGAAAAAAAATGAAAAAACACCTGAAACGATGTCTGCCATGTCTGACTTGGAGATGGAAGGCCCCGAAGCGAGTAAAACACAAGTAACCCGTTTCTCGAAAGTCCCGATAATTAACGGGCCCGGTAAGCTGTCTCCGTTTACATTAAAGATTGAGGTTTCAATAGTTTTGCATCTAACATGATAAAACTATCAGTTAATGAAACAAAGTACTACAAGAAAATTAACACCCTGAAAGGTGGACAGGGAAACTCTTATCGACCGTGAAACAAGGAATTAAAAACCCCACATTTTAATCGACTTGTTGTGGAATAGTTAATTGACGATGTGCTAAACAGGCTATAACGCCAGATGGTGGCCAACATGGGTGGCCTCTTAGCATTCAGATTTATGTGAATATTTTTTCGGCTATAGAATTTTACAGAACACCATTTAGTTCTTGCTTTCAATTGAAATTAATAAATGGACTGGCGCCATCCTATCTTAGTGATTTGACACAGGTTAAGCACAATAGCTCACACGCACTACGCTCGAACATTAGCCTATTATAAGAAGTTCCACAATAGATAAAATGCGCTCTACACTTAGTAGTCCAGTCAATCTAGGCATTTTCGAGGCTCAATATCAAACTAATTGCAAAAGAATTGTTTTCAACGCTATTTAAGTAAGGGTGGCCTATCTAGCAACATACTTAAAATCCGCCAAAATCCGATCGGTAGAACGTGTCAAAATTAAGCGTTAAGGGACGGACCATTAGAAAACTTATGGAGGGGGCGGGGCGCGGGCGAAGTACAAAAAAAAATATTCGCGCAAGGGAAATTTAAATGAAAAAAATTCATGCACGCCAAGTAACCCTAAAAAATATTTATGCTATGGCCTAAAAAAATTCATACAAGGAATTTGATAGCGAAAAAAAAAATTCCCGCGGCTCGAAAATTCCCCCCCCCCCCATAACTTTTCTAATGGTCCGTCCCTAAACATTTGGAGCTTTAAACACAGGCAACCCACGTTATTTGAAATTAAACGTTAAAACAAAAAATGCACAAAATGTGTTTGTTACTTTTATGGAAAAGTGGAGAAGAAACAATAACTGCTACCTAGTTTTCGGTGATAAGACGAAGTGTTTATTTCTTCAAAAAGGATAAATATTAAACACGGTTGGCTTTTGCACAGGAGACCCATGCTTCAGTCAAGGAACCCCCAAATAACAGGAGGCTTACAGAGTAAGAGAGTGAACTGTTGGCTGTAAAACTACAACAACTTTAGTCTCTGAAAAATGAAGGCCGTTATTTAATCATTGGCTTTAAAAATATATTCCTTTTTTTATCAGATTTCTGTTAGCCGCAAGAGTAAGAAAAATATATATCTAGTTGGATTTTTAAGAAGGTTACAGCCAAAACAGAGCTCTCCCATCAAACAGTTTTCTCTTTCAAAAACTATCTCCAAAGAAGTCAACATAACAGCTAATAGTGCAGCCATTGCTTTTTTTCTCTTTCTCCGCACTCTTTCTATTTTTTCTTTCCTTGTTCTTTTCTAGGGGGATTTTCGGGCTCATTTTGCTTTTGGTCTTTTTCTTGTGAAAAGACTGCAATTTTCGTTCGGTACGTTTTCAAATATCCAGCAAGGTAATGCTTTGGCTTTTACGGCTACCTATACATTAATCTTCGTTAACGTACTGACATCCTCAAATACAAGTTTCACTTTTTTGAAGTTTTTTGTTTTCCCCTTGCTAAAAGTGAATTGGAGAGGAGGGGAGGATAGTTTTACTAATTCTTTACGATGCACAACAATGCAGAGTTTTTGAGCGGATAAGCTCGAGTGCCTATGAATTTGATAGGAGGGGAATGGGTTTTCGTTTAAGGAAAAGTGTTCTTACCTTCGCAAAAAAATTATAAAGGTTAACTGAACATTCATCGCATAAGAACTTTGGTTCCAGCAAACGTTTGTTTCAAGAAAACGAAATAGTAACTTGAATAGGGAGGCAGTTTTTTAAGAGAAAATTTAACTCTGGGTAGCCAAAACAATGCGTATGTAAAAATATATTGTAAGAGTCTATGGAGAAATGGAAATTCCCCACGCAGAGCATAATTTACGCAACTCAGTGAAAAGGTTAACATGTAGTAAGTTGAAGTGTTACACAACGCTCATCCGAAGAGATACATAGGCTCCGCAAAAAGAGGTGAGCCGTCAGAAGCTAAGTCAGCAAGCCCATCAATGTCGTACATATGTCCAGTACTTTCGCTCCTTTATTGACCGTTAAATTATTTTCAGACGTATAGGATCCTATGATCGTTATAGAAAAAGAGGTCTTCAGACTTTATTTGCCAATGGACGAAAAAAAACTGGTCAAGGTTCAGGGTTGTTCTCACAAGAGAAATGCAAGGAGGGAATATGAACGCCTCGAGACAACAGAGCGACTACTCTACTTATTCATCTTACCAAGAAATGAGGGGCTGCCGCAAAAAATGCAAACTAAACATACAGATACACTAAACTAAATCTGAGACTCGCTACAACAAGAAGATAAAACTGGAACAATCACACTGCGCTTGGTTTTCTGGATTTCCCTCACAACAGATTTGGCCAGGTGTAATGAAAAGCGCAGAGCTTTAAGATCTAGCAAAAACCAAATAGACGGAGTCCTTAGCAGAATATTTCTTCACTCACATTGTAAAGCAAGGAGTCATAATCCTAAAGGAAGTTGCACATGTCGCTAGAAAAAAAAAGAATCCCTGTTTTTGATCACACATATTGTGTTCAAGGTTTGAACATAACTACTTCACAAAACTCGATTACGTACAGAAAACGGGAATAGGTGTGAAACAGTTTGAAAATCTTTATTGCCAATTTTTCTCATGTTTTCTCACTTAGTGTTTTTAAAAACTAACTTAAGACGTTTTTGTTTAGGTCTGAAAATTATGCCCTACTTAATACTGTTTTTAATTTTTTTTATTTTATTTTGTAAAGCGCTATTGATTAGTTTATGTAAATTAGCGCTATATAAGTTATTAAATTTTTATAATTTTTATAATTATTATTATTATTATTATTATTGTTATTATTATTATTATTATTATTATTATTATTATTATTATTATTATGAATTAGATTGGCATTGACAAAAAGCAGCAACTTAATATAAAGCAGGACGTTCTTAAACAAACGTTTCCGGGCAATAACTGGAGCAAAAAGCCGTCTTATATCATGTATTAAGGCAATACTGAGAATTTACGAAATATAGTGAAAAAAAATAATAATGAAAATAACGAATGTATCGAGCAAGCGGATAAGGAGAATGCTCAAACTTCCTCCTTTCATTATTGGTGTATAAATTGATATAAAACCGAGATTGAGCGGCAAAAATTTCAAATCCCCGACTGAAAAAAGGAAAAAGAGATTATAATACTTTGCGAGATGAAAGCAGGCTGTTTCAAAACCCACTGTTTTCGAGATTTCCTTCATCCAAACGCTAAAAATACGAAATGCCATTACCTAAGCTCTTACGATCCCGGGCCAGCGAAAAAGAAAAATCTCCTCTAAAGAAGAAAAAGCCTGCGCAAAAATCAACTCGTAGTACAGGAGGGAGCGTGACCGAGGGTCACTGCAGCGGACTCTCAATCCGGCGGTCTCGAGTTCGAGTCGGAAACAATGGAGAGGTACGACAAGTTTGGACATGTTTATCGGAGTGCATAAAAGTGTAGGATTTGCACATTTATTACCTTTCTCTCAACTAATAATAACACAAGACCTTATCTTAACGAAATTCTTCCGCATTTTATTCATGAGATGAAGACAAAAGGTTATGACGCCATCGGCGTTAATGTATTCCCTCGCAAGTTACTGAGCTCCCCCGCGAAAAAAATAATTTCATCCCTACTATACTACTTGACTTAGTATACACACCACTGTTATTACTTAAAACGACAACAGCATTTCGGTCTTTCGACTCAGGTAATATAAACAGAGGAAGTTTGGATGCAATTTCTAAAAAACGCTCAATTCAATTCTCAATACGAAAACCGGACACAACGTCTAATGGAAGCCCTCGAGCTCCTACACAATTAATCCAACATGCTAGGAATTAGCAAAAACGCGAAAAACAATTCAATTTATTCAGTTTCTTGTTTGATTAGCAAGAAAGTATGCGCATTACATCTTGTTAAATGTCAAATCAAGTTCACAGTAAGGATTCTGACATCAAAAGCTGAGGATTGAAAAACACAGGGTCTAGACGTATTAATGCCGATGGAGTGGATAGTCTGCTGTTTATATACTGTGGTGGTATATTCGTCGAATACATTTTATTTTTGTGGAGTTCCTTACAGTTATGAGAACAAAGAGATTAAGAGTCACGTTCGCGGCAAACGGCAAATTTAAGTTGAGAATTGCTCAGAAAAGAAAATAAGAAGATAAAAACTGTTCAGAACAATTCTTATGGATAAAACTGGCGTGGAACAAAATAATTTTGATTAGACGTAACAAACAGTAAACGACAGTTAAGGGGAAAACTTCAACACCGCCGAGTAAACGTGATTCTTAATCTCTCTAATAAACGCCTCTCTCTTTTAAACGCATCCTGTTTATCAAACGCTCCCCCCCCTCCCCCTCCTCCCGCTTGGGTTCCCAAAATTAAATAGACGTCCCAGGCGTCTATTACATCATTTACGGTATACAAAATTGCCTTTCAGCAAAATAAAGAACCACAGGGTAAACCTGCAATTAATAAACGAGGAAGGTTTTGTTTGTCTATGAGTATATTGCAACGAGCGAGTGTTTTTAGTCGTTATAGCGTCAAACACATATAAGGGTTTTTGCGAGATAATGAGATGTCAATGAACCTGACATCGCTTAAGGTACAAAATATTTTGCCATTGAGCGAAATGTTCGTCTGCACTCAGTGCGAGTAGGCCAGTTAAACTTGTATTGTTTGGCAAGATATCAGACTTCGATTAAACATAAACATACGAGTACACGGACAGAAAATACAGACGAACGACAGAAAATCTTGATGAAAAGGTTAAGCTGACTGCTTCAAGACGACCAAGTACCACAGGTTTCCGAAGAATAGGAGTTGCGTTCCCCTAAAGTCAAACGCAGATATTGAGACATTATAGTTATAATTTTTCCGTAGTCTTTTCAGATACTAGTTCAAACCGTCACCAGATGTTAGTATGACATTTTGCCTCGCTTTCATGCACTGTGACGTTCAACAAAATAGCTGACAATTGAAACGCTTGCTCAGCATTTGCTGTACTCGATTCACTTCTCACTTTACTTATCGATTATTTAGAAAGATTGATATGTTTTTTTCTTATTTAGTGCCTACTTTGTCACGAACACGAGTTGCTGGGCCTTTTTCGAAGAATTGGGTCATTTACAAAAAGGCTTTGAGTGGAAAAACAAGGGGGAAGGAGCAAGAAATTGTGACCTAAATAAGACATAGGACGATACTCTCGTAAACATGTATTAATGTTAAAGAAGTATGTAAATACAAGTTACGCTCCGATTTTGATGGACTGCTTCTAAACCCTGTGAAATTCAAGACTTTAACAGCGTTATGAGATCGATCTTTTGCTGCTGATGCTCCTCAACTAGGGACTTCATTGCCCTATACGATTAGGAGTAGCCCCACAGTAACATCTTTTAAAAAGACACTCAAGACATTTTTATTTCAGGAAGCATTTTGTAATTTCATATGCTTTTTAATCTCGTTTTAAGGAGGTTTTAAGCAATCTTTTTTACGATTTAAGTAGTCTAGGTAATTTTTATATTTTTAGTGTTGACGTAATTGTTTTTAAAACTCTTTTTGGTAGGCTCATACACTTTGTATACATTAGATAGTCTTGGTCATTTTTTTTTTTTTTTAATATTTTTATTTTGAATCGCTGCCGTATTAGCAATATTGATATCGGCGCTATATTAGTTTTATTATTACTATTAACATATACAAATCGAACCTAACTGAGAAGATACATAGAATATAACGCGTGTTACTGAAGATGATCTGCTCGCAGCACCTTTTGGAACCACTAGAAATATTGCAATGACGTGCACATTCGAATGAGTTTTTCAGCTCTTGGGTAATAAGTGTTAAAATAAGCTACTTATTATTTTACTTACTAACGTATTAACATGTACTTAATGCCCCATTTAACAAGTTTGGTCAGTCAGAATGCTTTCCAGAGCAACAAAAGTTTTCTCTTTCCTCCTAGGACTGCCTAGGAAAGTAAACGTTCTAAGTGCATTTCAGCACTTTCGCAAAAGCTCTTCTGAATTCTTTATTTTTCCATCCGTAAATAAGAGGATTGCAGATGGCGTTCAAGCCAGTTGCCACGTCGTAAACGATAAATTTATAAGGCCTACGTTCTGGATGGCCACTCTCGGACAGCTTCCCAAAAAAGCGAAGGCATGTCACAACGAACAACGGTATGATACTGAGAAGGCATGCTGCTATCACCACGGCGAGAGTGCGGTTGGCTTTCATTTCATGCTTGATTCGAGGTAATCCTGAGATGTCAGCTTGCTCTCTGATCTGCCTTCCGTGCTTAAGAGACACGATGAAGATGTAGGAGTAGGACCATAAGATGATAACTAGGGGGATAACCAACAGTGTTATCAACAAGAATATGAGATATCCTTTAGTTAAAGGAGGCAAGTCACGATTTAGGGGTACTTCAGGAGTCTTACTATACGGATTCATCGCCTGGCGAAACTGTTCGAAATCGTCGATGGATGCTTTAAGGACCTGTGGGACAACAAACAAAACGGCGGCAGCCCACAGCCACGTGGCGATAGAAACGATCAGTGCCCGGCGATCGGTTACTATGATGTGGTATCGCAAGGCAAATCTCACGGCGATGGACCTTTCCAAACTGATTAAGGTGAGGTGAAGAATGATAACTGAAAGGAGAAAGAAGCTGGAACATGAGCTTATGTTTCTCAGAATGCAAGACCAATGCCCATCTCCAAAGCGTAGATTTAAGTGTATGACGTCTAGGACTGACGGGATGGCTAGTAATCCATCAGCAATGGACAAACTCGCCAAAATTACGTTTGATGCAGTTCGAAGACTGTGAAATTTGTGGAACGCCCGGAGTATGAGGTAGCTGCCGAAAACGGCTGCGACGGCCAAAATGACATGAAAAGTTATCATGATAATAGACTCGGCATTCGTCAAACCGTGGCCTTCAAGACAAACTTTAGGGGTAACGTTCATCTCTGTTTCGTTGTAGCAACATTTCCCTCGGTTACAGGACATGTTCTGCTCGGTCTGCTAAATTTAGAATTGCAATTAGCAATGTCTCCTTATAAGTTTCTAATTCGCTCACAATTGCTTTTATCTGAATTTAAACTGGCCTGCGCGCAGCTGCGCTTCGCTGAATATTAAATATTATAATGTTCTTAAATGAGGATAACTACAAATTACCATGCCCACAATTTAGTAATAGGTTTGTCAGTTATGAAAGGCAACATTTTATTGTTAACAAAACACTCAATGACGCAAGTCCTCTTTGCAGAGTGAAATGGAACGAATAAATTATTTAGTAGTGACTGAATTGAGTTGGTTCCCCAACTTCTATTAAAACTTCCAAACCTTCCCCTATTGAAATAATTTATAGCACTGTTAAGGGACAATGGTGAAAACTGGCCAAATATGAGACTTCGTTAGGAATCGGACTGGTCAAGGCAAAAAAAACACAGGAAAATTTGACACATCGCAAAGAATTCGAAAACAGCTCAAAATTAATTATTCCAAAGCCACAATTTTCAAGACTCTCTGTCATCCACGTATGATGTTACGTGTCGTAATTAATTCTCGCGGATTGATCCGGCGCAAAAACTGCTTCCGCAAAAGAACACTACCGCAAAAATTAGTTCCATGGTCGAAATTATACATAGCCCATTCACGCCATTCATTTGACTCAAAATAGATGTTGACTACCATACAAAAAGCAACACTGTGCACACCCAATAACAATACTTTAAACGACAATGCAATTTTAGTTATTTTATTTTCGGATGTTGTTTTTACCGTTTTTGACTCAGATAAACGTATAAGAATTGAATACGATTTCTAAGAATAGCAAAAATTAATTCAGAACAAGAAAAACCAAACTAAACAGATCGGAAA
This sequence comes from Porites rus, assembly GCA_964035705.1. Classification (NCBI taxonomy): domain Eukaryota; kingdom Metazoa; phylum Cnidaria; class Anthozoa; order Scleractinia; family Poritidae; genus Porites; species Porites rus. Next base: position 25,834,947 of record OZ037993.1, read on the forward strand.
AATCATTTCCCTCATAATACGAATAACGTCCATTTGCAAAAACAAAGTGTCACAACGAAAACATGTAATTAACAAACGAGAAGGGTTCTGTTTGTTCAGTATATTGCAATAAGAGAACGTTTTTAGTCATGAAAAGCAGTTATTTTAGTAAAGATAACAGGTGGATACTCAACTTATATTCAAGTAATTCAGCTTTGTCTTCGAAAGAGACAATACCTTCTTGATATCGAGCAGCCATCCGGCAGCGGACTGATAAATCGCGCCGGGGGAGCACTCAACAAAGTTTTATACGGGGAGGCTCCGCTCCGAAGTCAAAAGATTTAACTTCTCATATACTACGTATACCATTTTTGACAGAAAAGGAATCCCTTTTGTATACCCTTTTATTGACAAATGGTACCGGTCCCCTTTCACATACCTAAATTAGGATGCTGCATCGTTTTGAACTGCCATATATTCACTGTATCTTAATTGTGAAAAATTACTAAACCAGGAGGTTTTTCTCGACTTCTTCGATTCACAGCCATAGGAAATAACAGATTTCCGGCCCCATTTTTCATATACTTTAACTAGCCAGGTGAAATCCCTAGCCTTTTAAATACCTGCAGCTGAAGCTTTAACAAAGAACCCCGTTCGGGTGGATCTCCCCTTTAAGGCCACTACGCCAACTCGTATCCACCGTGATATAAGAGGGAGGAAGGATTTTAAAATGATCCCGATCGGGTTTCCTCCGTTACAGCGTTTTATTCGACTTGACATGACATAGATAATTGGCTATGAGTTACTGGTAAACCTGAGACGTCATCCAGAACGGCAGACAACATGGGCGACCATGACCTCTTCGAATTCAAATTTATCGAAATATTTCTTTGAGTTAGACTTTAAAAAAGCACGATTTCATTTTTCCATTCTTCTAACTCAATACTTACCAAAGATGACCCTTCTTTCAAACCTTTCTCTCCTGGGAGAGGAGGAAATCCGAAATAAAGATGATCGTTGGAAAAGTGAAATTTTCATTATATAGGAGACAAAATATGTGTGCGACTGAAATGCATTTGACTCAACAAAGTATGAGGGCATTTGATTGTTTCACATAGTTGCTTCTTTACTCACAATCCACAATAATTAACCTCTATGGGTAAACATATCATAATGGTTTCCGTCATGATCAATCCTAAGCGAGGCGACGAATATTCCATCCACTTTCATATGGAAGTCGCCCCCTTCCCCGGGCTCCCAATAGATCTTCTTTGAACCGTGTACATACACGGTACATAAGTTTTTGTGATTTGTTTTTGCGTATGGAATGTAAAGAACGTATTCATTGCATTATACTAAGAGACTAGAATGCTTGAAATTCGTTTAAAACTTTTGTGGGGAAATTTTGCTTCTTTCCCATGCTATTTGCAAAAGCACCAGTAAAATTGGTCAGCTTTTTCTTTTACAACTTTTGGGATTTAAAGGGTGACTGCTGGGGGTCCTGGAATCGCCGTTGGCGTTTCCCACCCATGTCAACAATTCTTTGATCTTAAGTCTCAGTTCTTAATTTAAAATCCTTCTCACTTCTCAGCCGACAGTAAAAAAGTTTGACAAATTCGCAATGTGTCAGTGTATGTCCTCCACTGGGCTTTTTTTAATGATCTTTTTCCCTAGATCTGATCATAAGACATGGTCTCTTTTTTTACTCAAACTGTGACCAGCTTACATTCGTGCCACTATATTATTATTAAACATGAAATGAATAAGCATTTGCCACCATACAGTTCCGGCGCAGGGCTCTTTTTGAGCCCAGTAATTTGGCAGATAGAAACCTCGAGCTGTTTTCAGTGGCTTACCGAAGGGAGTTTCGTATCGTTTGAACCCCTTATGAGTTTCTGCCGGTACTTGATGCTTAGCCAATTCGCATTAAACAAAACATTTTTAAACACCTAAAAACGTTTGCGCACTAAGCAACATTTCAGCATCTTACGAAAAGCGTCTCTAAATTCTTCATTTTTCCATCCGTAGATAAGAGGGTTGCATATGGCATTCAAAAACAAGGCCACGTCGTAAAGGATTTGCTTCAGTAGCTTTTGACGGCAGCGACCTCCGAGTGATATGCCACGGAAGACTCGGAGGAAAGTCACAGCCAGCATAGGGATGATACTGAGCAGACACAGCGCTACAATAATGGCGAGAGTGCGGGCACCTTTCATTTGATGCTTGATAATGGGCATTCCTGTAACGTTGCGGCCCTGTTCTCTGACATGTTTTCTCTGCTTGTAGGACACTATGAAGATGTAGGTGTACGAGCATAAAATGATCAACAGGGGGACAACAAACATTGACGCAGCTTGGAATACAAGATGCCATCTGGTGTGGAGCACTTGGGAGGTATTAGTGTCTGCATTTCTGAAATCTTTCCCCATTAGCTTAAGTACCTTTGGCAGAGCAATCGTAACGACCAGAGCCCACAGCCACATTGCGATGGAAACGATCCGCGATCGGCGTTTGGTCACTATGGTGTGGTATGTTAAGGCGCACTTGATGGCGATGAAACGCTCCACACTCATTAAAGCGAGATGAATGATGACCGAAACGAGAAAGAAGGTGAAAGTTCTGCTTACCCCTTTAAGAACAGGAACACGTAAAAGATACTTTACTTCGGTAGCATTATACCTTATGCTCAAATGAATGATGTCTAGAATTCGGGAAATCGCCAGTAAACCGTCAGCGATGGAAAAACTCACCAGAATGATGTTGGACGCAGTTCGCAGATTTTGAAATTTGTGAAACGCTCTGAGCACCAAATAGCTGCCGAGCAAAGCAGCGACTGTGATAATCACATCAAAGTTCAACTGTAGGATAAATTTCCACGTCTTCTTCTGTGAGCTATGGTTTCGACCAGAACAATTCATCTGTGTTTGGTTCATTAGAGGAGTATTGTGCCAGCTATGTTGTCGGTAAAGTTTGGCACTGCCTTATAGTCAGAACTTAATGTTATTATGTTCTCGTGATAATGCTACTGTTGATCCGTTTCTTGTCATACTTACTCAGCAAAATAAATGCTGGCAGCCATAGCCAGGTGACCTGGCGGCTCATTTTATGATATTAGATAACGGTATTTACTTTCATTCATAGCGTTCCCTACAAGTTTTAATAGCGTCCAAACAAAATACAAATGAATACTGAATAACGATAAAATGTGACTAATATAATAAACCTTTTTCAACGAACCTAAAATTTCGTAATTTCTCTTCCATCTTCATGAGTTTGCAAACAAATAAGCTGGTTTACATCAGGTACCTGCCCTAACAAATGCCTTCTAAACGTCAAACTCTTAAGTTTTTCTTTACAAATCCATTAAGGAAACAAATAGCATGTCAAAATTGCATACTGTAGAGTTCAGGAAATAAAAATAGCTATCACGTGCCGCGTATTATCAGTATTTTTGTTCTTATTGTTATTAAACAACTGACTTCTTTTTAACGGGGAAATGAATAATTCTTATTAAACAGTGTCAGTCCAGTGTATTTAGACTTGGTAAAACAGGAATCTTGGGATTGTAGAACTACTGAGAGATTTTCTATGGAGCTAATATTTTTGGAGATAATCACCATGTTTCTTGTCGTTTCCCCGAGCAAAATTAGAGCTAAAAGCCATTGCTATACCAGGCATAAAGACGCTGCAAAGAATTAATTCCTTTTGTTTTATTATTTTATTGTTATTATGATTATGATAATTATGATTAAGATTATTTTCTTATTATTAGTCAAGAGTTATCGGCACCGTACAAACGACTGATTGACGAAAACTAACTACGAGAGAACGACTGGACAACTGTCTTTTTAACTGTGACAATAGACGGATCGAAACGCACCAAAGACATTTCGAGTCTTCATAGCCAGTAACATCACGGTTTAACTGACAGACAACCAATAGTATCGCGACTTGATTGACCAATCAGGTCAATACCCACAATTAAATACCATCAACTGACGTGATACAACTCACTTTGACTTTGAAGGAGACCACCGCACCGGTTGTCGAAACCTCAGTCACTGTCAACAACAACAGTTCTATTCACGACTACGTTCACGCGTACAATCATACTCAACGTACTTATGAAATGACTCCTGGGTTATTATTATTATCATCATCATCATCATCATCATCATCATTATTATTATTATTACTATTATTATTATTATTATTATTACAAACGGACTCTTAAGTCAGTTTATTTTTTCAACAGACCTGTTTCTTTGCGGTTTAAAATAAATTTTCAATTCCTTGCACTAAAAGGAAAAGAAAAGCAAAGTAAAGATGCAATTATCAGCTGAATACAAAGTGTTATCATTCAAGGAAGCAGACACTTTGGCTCAACACGTCCTGCTTTATTGTAAATGGAAACACGTCATTCCCTAAGTAGTAAAATAATAATGGTATTCATAATCGCTGGCGACATTTAAAACAAATTCAAAACTTATTAAGCAGCGAAAGTAGTTAGGGGCGGAACACAGATAATAACGAACGCCCACAATTTTACATGCGCAGGTGTTCATGTTAAGCCGAAAAGAAACGACCAAAAGAAAACAATTTGCGAACACCCGAAGATGGCTGCAAAACTTAGTTATTTACCACTTTTCTTAAGTCATTCGAAGTTTGGGACCAATAAGCAATTTCTTTGATAAATATGGATTACAGTGATGCTTAATACTGAAAAAGACTTTTCGACCACCCAGTTCAGTGGTTTTTAAGCTTAAAAAAGGCGATTGAAATTATCATATTATATTTATCATATTTTAAACTTAAACGAAAATATAATTTAAAAAACTTTTCAGTCAAATGAAGACTTGACGAAGCAATTCTTCCGAAGCAAGGTTGCGAACAATACAGGTAAAACAAGAACATGCGAGACAAATGAAAATATATTTGGCCTTGTTGACGATTTTTCTTCTGGTGTCAAATAACAAGGGGAAAAAAATGAAAAAACGCCTGAAACGATGTCTGCCATGTCTGACTTCGAGATGGAAGGCCCCGAAGCGAGTAAAACACAAGTAACCTGCAGGGGCCCATTTCTCGAAAGTCCCGATAATTAACGGGCCCGGTAAGCTGTCTCCGTTTACATTAAAGATTGAGGTTAATAGTTTTGCATCAGCGCTAACATGATAAAACTATCAGTTAATGAAACAAAATGGAGTAGTTTTCAAGCCAGGACCGGCGCCCCTATTCTTTATATTTCGATTTGAATATTTGATTTCGGGCCCGAAAAGTTACCGGGACTTTCGACAAACGGGCCTCTGGACCCCTGGGGAAGTCTCTATCAATTGTCTATTTTGCTGATTTTTAGGTTTGAAAAATCGGTATTTTAAAAATTTAAAAACATTTTGCTGATATCCAACAAACCTATACCGCAATAAAATCCAGCTCCGGAGCGAAAAGTTAAGAGGATCTTCGAGTAACAGGTCTTGCTCGCGTTAATATAGCGGCGTTATGAGTTCGTCTGGCTGCAAACTGCGGCCCACTTCTTAACTCAAGCAGCTTTTATCAAAAACAAGAAGTCCAGAGACTACTGCAAAGCTGATTCAGAACAACGTGTATTGTTCTTTCTTAACAATATTTCGGCTGGCCATACCAGCCTTCTTCAGGTTTATACATGTTACTGTTACAGATGCTACTTTTATCAACCATTCACGTTTTGGCGTAACACCCTCCAAAGTTCTTTTAATTCCTCGAGTCTCAAATATGTATCGATGGTAAGTGTAAACTCGCTGGATATAGGAAGGATCATGTAAATTGTCATACGCTCTGAGAGCATCAATCGTAGCTCGCACTCGCGAATTATACTGACGAGATGCCTGCAGGGTTTGCATTCCTTCGGGAAGTGCGTCACTATCTTGTTCAAGTTTTTCTATGACCACTTAACTTTTAGAAAACGAGGACAATTAGCCTTGTTGTTTTAGAAGAAACCAACTAGCAAACTACCCTTCATTCTATACCAAGCAAAAAAGAAGCCTTTTAATTTATACACATCTTGAATTCACAAACTTTGCGTTGACAAAAAGAACAAGAAAAACCAGATTTAACTGAAGGCAAAAATTAGTTCTTTTGAAATATAATACAAAAAATGCCCATTCGGAACACCAAAGTGCCACAGGGTGTAGACATGCAATTAATAAACGAGGAAGGCTCTGTTTGGTCAGCATATTGCAATAAGAGGACGTTTTTAGTCACGGAAATTTGTAGCGGAGCACCATGGGTAAGAAAATGTGGTAATCTACCCATCCGAGAAATTTTGGTAATGGCGTGACCGTACGTCCGACCGACCGACAGTCCGTCCGCAATTTAATTGTGAAAAAATAACTAAGCCGGGGGTGACAAAAAATGCATCTCGCTTAGCCCTTTTGGTTCCTTTTAGCAGCCGAAATGACAGATTTCCCTATCCTTTTATATACTTCAACAAGCCAGGTGAAATCCCTACCCTTTTATATACCTGAAGCTTGAAAAGGTACCCCGTTCGAGCGGACCCCCCTATTAAGGCCACTACAGGGAGTAACCCCCGGGGATAAATCATAAGCAATGGTTTCCAAAATTTAAATATAAGGATTAAGTAGAAACGTTACAGGCGACCGTTGAAAATTAGAGACTTTGTATGAGAAATAAAATAAAACTGTGAAAGGTTTGAACCCAGGAGAAATAAAATACTAAGATCTTCGAACGCTAAGTAACGTTAAATCTAATTTTTCCTTCAATGAAATGAATAAAAAAGACTTACCTGCGATGTATTCATAAAACACGACGGGTGCAAAGGCGGAAATGACACGTTTACTAGGCTCTTGCACCGTGAAGAAGTGAGTCCTTGCACCCGTCGTGTAAGTGCTAATTGTCGTAATGCAAATTACTTGGTAAGCGCAACAGCGGTCACAGGCACTGGACGAAAGCTAGACGTGCCTCGAAGTCCGGCACAAATGGTTCAATTTGATGGGGAAATTATAAAGCTTTTTCCGTGCCGATCTCTTAGACAGGAAAAGGAGGTTTCCCTCTTGGGTTGGAGCTAAAGAAATTTGCAGCAGACTTGAATTTCGGCGAAAAACGGCATTTTTGTTGCGACTGGTCCAGGACCCTGCCAAATCGAAGTGACCAGCCTTGACTTCGTCTTATGAAGGGAGTAACAGTGGTTATGCAATAAAGCCAAAAAAACAAACAGTAAAACGACAAGCAGACACCGAAACACGGCGGAATATATCGCAGGTAAGTCTTTTTTATTTATTTCATTGAAGGAAAAATTCGATCTAACGTTATTTAGCGTTCGCAGATCTCAGTATTTTATTTCTCATACAAAGTCTCATATTTTCAATCGCCTGTAACGCGACACCGACGCGTCTAGCAAAAAGGTGTCTTTCTCAGGAGATTCGAGATATTTTCTCGTAACTTTCTCCGGCAAAATCAGTAGCCCGAGTGAGATTTCTTCCCACGAGTTATGACCGAGCACTGTCTAAAAATATCACTGTAAGAAATAAGCGTTGACAGGCCAAACACGACTCATAAGCTCGTGATAATGTGAAACGTGACCTTGAGAGTCTACTTGAACAGTTCTCTTTCTTTTTTCTCTCGCGCGAAGGTTACTAGCACTACACAGTGCAAGACGTGTAGCATTCTAAACTTTGACTGAGTACATCTTCGCAGATCTAGCAATCTGTGAAAAACAGCAAAACAACTGTGTTTTCTTTAACTTTCATGGTACGGGGACCAATAATTAATCACAGAAAGAAAAATCACATGAAATGTCTCGAGCAGGTGTGACAATACTTTCTTACCATTCGCGCTTCCCTTCTCTTTTTAGATGGTGGCTCGTCATCTTCTCCTTTCCGTTTAGCGTGTATTGATGGGAAAACACAAACCCCAATTTCATCTTTTTTTAAATCCCGCTTTAAGTTCACTTCTTTGCTTAACGGCCTTTGAAAGTCGTCTGGAGCAAAGTGTTCGGAACACAACGACGAGGTCTTCCCCGGCACCCACATCTTCCTCCTCTCCAGTACGAAGTCGACCCACTTCTTTCGCCTTTTCTTTTTAATCGGACACAAGTCGCCGAAAAATGGAATTTTATGCATGGATATATTCCTATCTGGGTCCTTTACGTTGCCACAACGCGCTGCAACGCATCTCTCAGGCATTATAAATCTCGGCTTGGGAAGAAGAGATGTAACAGGCCGAACTGATACAAGTTCCTGAAGCTACGTCATCATACGTCACGGATACTATCCGGCCGAGAGGAGACTAATACGAATGGTGGACCAAAATGGCGGCAAATTTCGGAGACTTTAAAAAATCATAAAAAAAATCATGTTTTGTTCAAATCGCAAAATTTTTTCGCAGAAGTTCCTCTTTCAATGTGTACTTTCAGATAAGAAAAGAAAATTTTTTCGGTTATGGGCACTTTAAGTACTGTCAGCCGTATGCTAAAAGAACAACGCATTTAATGACTTGGTCTAACACGCGGTCCATAAAACCCAGACAACAACAACAACAAAATGGCAACTATTCTTCTATTCGTAGTTAAACAAGTTAGTTCAATGCTCTTTTTTTATGATTTTTTCCCACCACATTCTTGGGCGTTGCCTCTAGACTGCGTGGATTTTGCTCTTTTTCAAACGTTTTGTTTCAACATCATGATAGAAGCATACGCGCGCACAAAACCCAACTGGACTTATTCTGATTAGCTTGCGCCTAATGCTGCTATTGGACTAAGTTTGCTGCACTGTTTCAAGTGTCAATAAAGGAATTGGGATTAACGTTCAAAAATGGTTTTAACTCACCTCAACTGAGTTGAGAAGAAAACGTAGTTATTTAAAAAACGCAAGCCGCGCCGCAAATCTCTTACCCTTGCAATGAAAAGATGACCAGGGAATTGCGAGAGAACTTATGACAAAAACACAGAGTTGATTCTTTCCTTAAATCTTGCTCAACCTTTTACTATAAGAAAGGAGATTTAAAACAACGTATAGGGCAATTGGTGTATGTTCAATCGCTCGCAAACTTGTTGGGCACTCAACCTCTAATAGTTTTAGGTTCCAAACAACGTCCCACGCAAAAAAATCCGAAGTCGGATGAAGGAGAAAATGAGTAATCGCCTTGACTTTATTTAATCACTTAAGTTAACAACGTTCGTCTAGAGCTGTTGTAAATTTGAACAAAATTTATGTATTGCTAAAATGCTACTCACAAAGACTTTAAACCTACAATAATTGCAAACAAATTAGAATAACAACAAATTACTAATATATGATCGCTAGGTTATTTGAAAGAAAGGTCTTTAAAACTACTAGGTTAACCCTGTTTGGAGTCTTGCCCCCACAAGGAACTTGTTCCCTGCTGAAGATGTTACATTTCGCGAACTCTCACGACGTAAGTCTGGAAATACGAAGATTATTGGCAAATTTATAAGGTTAAACAGGCTAAAATTGAATATGTTGTGACGAACTTTTTGTCGGCAATTTTTTCTAAGGAGTGCCCCACATGCCTTGCGGTACGAAACTAAATAGTAATAAATATGCCAAGTCAAATCTCACGTTGAGACCGGACAACCTTGATTATACTACGCTCTAGTCCTTCTATTGAGCACTCTGCCGATGGGCGTGCATACATATCAACTGGTGTATTGGTAAAACATATAGATTTAGAATTATCTATTACTTTGTACATTAAAGATTTCTTTTTTACCCATCCCATGGATTGATTTATCTTCAATGTATTTATATTCTATTTATTATTGCTACTTAACACCCGGCCAAAAACAAAACCCCCATAAAACGCGACACTTGCCTTGCATGGTCCAATCATAGAACTGAATCTTTGTTTTACTAATGTTAATAATATCGATATAAATTTGACCAACTTACATTTAATCGCTGTTATATACATGAAACGAAAAGCATTTGAGACTAGAAAGTTCCTGGTTGAGGTTCTTTACTCGACTTGGCGTAGTAGAGGAAAGGTAGAAACTTCTTAAGCTGTTCTCAGTAGTTTACAAAAGGAAGTTAGGTATCGTCTGCTAAGAGATACTTAGGCCCTGTCCACACGTATCCGGATATTTCTGAAAACGAAAAAAAAAAATTCCCCTTTTTCTGAAAAACTACGCGTGCACACTTAGTGTAAAAAAACGCCAAAAAAAATGGAAAGACGATAGCACTGATCCCTAACAGGATATGCCCTGTATGACGTATAACATCGTACTCAAAACCCTCTTGTTTCGTGCATCCTCACGAAAACTATAAGCTGCCGTTTTCAAAATAACTACACTCTGGGGACCTTTTTCGAAAACCAGCGTTTTTGGTGCCCCAAAACTTCGTTTATATGTGGATGGGGAGCTAAAACGGAGGAAAAACAACTCCGTTTTCAAAATATCCACATACGTGTTGACGTGCCTTCGGCTAATCCGCTTTAAACAAGTGAATATTTAATCTTGGATATGGCCTACACTGCCTAACACCGTTCACGCGCTAAACTCAATTAGCAGCACTTCAGGATCTTGCGAAAAGCGTTTCTGAATTCTTCATTTTTCCATGCAGTGATAAGAGGGATGCATATGGCATTCACACACATGGCCACGTCGTAAACGATCTGCTGCAGTAGCTTTTGATGGCGGAGGCCTCCAAGTGATATGCCACGGAAGACTCGGAGGGATGTCACAACCAGTATAGGGATGATACTGAGCAGACACAGTGCTACAATAATGGTCAGTGACCGGGCACCTATCATTTCCTGCTTAATGGCGGGCGTTCCTGTAACGTCGCGGCCCTGTTCTTTGACATGTTGTCTCTGCTTGTAGGACACTATGAAGATGTAGACGCTTGAGCATAAAATAATCAACAGCGGGACAAGAAACATTGACGCAGCTTGGAACACAAGATGCCATCTGCTGTGGAGCACTTGGGAGCTATTACTGACTGCGTTCATCTGTCTGCGAAACGTTCTGAAATCTTTGCCTGTTGTCCTCTGAAGCACCTCTGGAACAGCCACAATAACGGCCAGAGCCTACAGCCACATCGCGATGGAAACGGTCCGTGCTCGGCGTTTGGTCACTATGCTGTGGTATCTTTGGGCATACTTGATGGCGATGAAACCGTCTGAACTCACTAAGGTGAGATGAAGAACAATGACCGAGAGGAGAAATAAGGTGACAGTTCCGCCTACTTCTGTAAGAATACGTGAACGATGCCCAACATTATACACAAGGCACAACTGAATGATTTCTAGAGTGCTGGGGATCGCTAGTAAGCCGTTGGCGATGGACAAACTCACCAGAATGTTGTTGCAAGCAGTTCGCAGGTTCCGAAATTTGAGAAACGCCCTTAGCACGAAATAGCTCCCAAGCAAAGCAGCGATTGTGATAATCCCATGAACGTTCAACGTTAGAATAAATTGCCACTTCGGTAATGGATTGTTCTTCATTGCGGGAGGAAGATATGTTGTCTGTACAGTTTAGAAGGGATTCTTCTGTGTTTAGTTAATTGTGGGAGGAAAATTGTGCCATCTATGTTTCCTGTACAGTTCGAAACAGTTACTTAAACCACTGTTGTTCCGTTTTTTATCATAATCAAGCTATATAAATATTCAGTGGTCAGCCATGGCCAGGTGAACTCAACTCTGTATATGATCAAAGGATATTAGATTACGATAACAGCTATTGCTGATGCTCCTTTTGTTTTAATAGCGTGAAAACAAAATACGACACATCTGCAATAAAGGTAAAATTAAACCATTTACATTCACCAAAATGCAAATAAACACGATCGTCCATAAAATATGCAGGTTTATGTCAGGTAACTGCCTTAATTATTGCCTTCTAACACGTCAAACGCTAAAGTTCTTCGCAAATCCATTAAGAATCCATTAAGAAAGTAAATAGCATGTCAAAATTGCATAGTATAGAGTTAAGGAAATAAAACTAGTTATCACGCAGTACTTTTTATTAAACAACTGACTGCGTTAACGCTGAAATGAATAACTACAAAGTCAAATAATTCATAAAAAAACTTATATTTGGCCTAAAAAGAAAAAAAAAAGAACTGTGGCACTCTTAATAATGATGTTCCTTTTGTTTTAATAGCGTCAAAACAAAATACGACGCATCTGGAATAAAGGTAAAAATAGCATGTCAAAATTGCATAGTATAGAGTTAAGGATATAAAACTAGTTATCACACAGTACTTTTTATTAAACAACTGACTGCGTTAACGCTGAAATGAATAACTACAAAGTCAAATAATTCATAAAAAAAAACTTATATTTGGCCTAAAAAGAAAAAAAAAGAACTGTGGCACTCTTAATAAACAGTAGTTGGAACAGCAGGCTTTGAAAATTTAATAAACTAGTAAGGGAGTCTTATCCAGTTTAAAATACAAGGAACAGCCGAACATGTACGAAGTGCGAGCTTACTAACAGATCTAAAAAACTCCTAAATACTCCTTTGAATTAATGTTATTATTATTATTACTATTATAAATATTATTATTATTATTATTATCATTATTATTATTATTTAAGAGAATATCAAGTCAGTTTATTAATATCAACATCAGAACCGGCTTCACACGTAAGAAATGCATGGGTCCTGTTTCTTTGCGACTGTGGATAAGTTTCGGCTTAAAATAGATTTTAAATTCTAATATGCACTGAATGGAGAAGAGAATCAAAGTGAAGGCGGCATTGTCAGCTAAACAGAAATTGTTTTTATTCAGGGAAGTAGACACACTGGCTCGACACCTTCGTTTTTGAGCCTTTAATCAAGCGACTACGAAACGTCAGTTTTCATTTCTAACTTTGTGATGCTGTGTTATTAACAATTAATTGACACGCGTAAACCATTATGTAGGAAAATAATGATTTCGAAAGGAGAAATAAATTGAATTCATACTTACTGGCGACATGTATAAGAAATTAAACTTATTAAAGAGCGGAAGACGTTTTGGAGCGGAATAGATACAATAAAGAACGCCCATATTTCTACAGGTGTTCATGTAAAGAAAAGAGGCGACCAAACAGGAAAAATTGGCAAACACCCAATTATGGTAACCGTTGCAAAGCTTAGTTTGCCACTTTTCATTTTCGAATTTCAGAACCCACGGGCAGTTCCTTTAATAAGGATATTTTACAAAGACTTCATACAAAAATAGGACTCTTAGACCACTCAGCGGCGACCTGTTTGAAGCGTACAGAAGGTGCTTAAAATTAGTATATCTGCTTAACTGGAAAAGTGTTTATTTCCGGTTTGAGGAATTAGGAGACCTCATACTATTAGAGTCGTTTTTCTTTTCCCGCGGGATTCGGGTAGGTATCGTTCTGGATGCCATATGATTTCACGGTTTGGACGAAATCTTGGACTGGCTGGCTGGCTCATTTTACCTCGATCTCATTTTATTTATTTTATTTTATTTTTATTATTTTGCCACACAGAATAATTTAGTCAGAATAGAAAAGATAGTAAATAGGTAATTAATATTAAATTTAAAATGAGCATACAACTTGGAAGGAGTGACTGTGGCGGGGAAATCTCCGAGAAGCAAAGCCTATGAGGAATAGAGATTTCCCCCCACGGGTAATTTAAATACTAGGCGGCATTTAAGAATAAAGAAAAAAGACGTGTATTTTGAGTATATAAGTGTGCTTAGAGAAAAAAATAGATATAAAGTGTTAAGGTATTTAGGTTGTATCTTGTCTGACCCTTAAAAATGGTTTGCCCATAAGCTTGAATATATTAAAAGTCGGGGCGTTTTTGATGTTGCTTGGTAATGAATTCCATATTCTAGGACCTTGAAACAGGATCGAAATTTTTTTGATATTTGTTCTACAGGTATGAGGTCGGTAAAAGTCAGAGTATCTTGTTGAATATTGATGAATCTTATTTCCAGTTTGAAAGATTTGATTAAAAGCAATAGGTAAAGCGTCATTATGATATAGGTACATGAAAGAACTTAAATGGAGCGAGTAGATACTAAAGACATCAAGAATTTTCAAATTTGCAAAAAGAGGTTTACTTGAAGCCTTGTAGTCAGCCTTAGAGATCGCCCGGACTGCTCTTTTCTGTAGTAGGTAAATTCGTTGCAGGTTGGTGACATAAGTAGAGGCCCAAATTAAATTACAGTAAGTAAGATATATGGATAAACAAGGGCATAGTATAGTGTAAGAAGAGATTTTGAGGGCAAATAGTATTTAGCTTTATAAAGTAACCCGACAGATTTAAAAATCTTAGCCGCAATAAAATTAACATGAGTTTTCCACATAAGGTGCTGATTAATATAAACTCCGAGAAACTTAGTACTATTATCTACTTGTTCAAGTATATTTTTTTCTATGACAATCTGCCTATTGATAGGTAACGTTTTTTGCCTTGATCTGAAAATCATTAGTTTTGTTTTCTTAACGCTGATTGATAACTTATTGGCTTTTAGCCAAGTTGAAACATTGTGGAGCTGGTCGTGAAGATGGGAGGTAAGTACATCCAGGTCACTATGTTCAAAAAATATACTGGTGTCATCAGCAAATAATATAAATTCGAGTTCATTAGAACTAGGGCAGGCTGGGAGATAATTGATATAAATAATAAAAAAGAGGGGGCCTAGTATAGAGCCTTGCGGTACGCCACAAATTTGTCTTAGAGCATCGGATTTAGAATAGTCAATTTGGACATATTGTATTCTATTACGAAATAGTCAGTTATCCATTGATGAACTGTCCCAGTGATGCCACATGCTTCCAGTTTTGATAGTAGTATTGCGTGATCTAGGGTATCAAAGGCTTTTTGATAAGTCAAGAAATATTACGGCTAAATATTTTTGGCAGTCAAAGGCGTTAGCAACTTTGTTCACAAAATTAATCACAGCGTGGGAAGTAGAGTGGCCAGGACGAAAACCGAATTGATGTTTAAATAATATGTCATTATCGACTAAGAATTGAAATATGCGATTATAAACAGCTCTTTCGAAAATTTTAGAAAAGGCAGGAAGTATAGAAATTGGTCGGCAGTTTTGTGCTAAGCTAGCGTTATCAGATTTAAAGATAGGAATAATTTTAGATATTTTCAGTCTATCTGCAAAAACTCCTGATGACAAAGATAGGTTAATAATTGATAGCAGCGGATCTGAAATGAGGTCGAGTGTTTTTTTGATAACAGAAATTGGAATGTTGTCAGTTCCGGGGCCTTACTGTCCCTAAAACCTTTTGTTATTGCTTTGAGTTCCTTGGCCGTTACATGGATTGAGTGAAGCTTGACAGGGAGTCCGAGGGCACACTGTTTAAAAGATCCTGGCACGACTTGGAGGCAGGGGCTATTTTATCAGCCAATTGTCAGGAGCCCATAGGGTAGGAGCCCATAGGGTTATGGGCTCCTGCAATTGTAAAATACTATTTACAGAATTGGTTGGCGACTTTTTCTGTACTGGTAATGCTTTCACCATTTTCATCTACTAACGGGTATGTCAATTTCTTCTTTTTGTTTTGGCCTATTGCATTATTCAAAATCCTCCACGTCTGCTCTGCTTGATGTTAGTCTTATTTATTTCAATTTGATTTTTAAAATAGAGCCTCTTGGCAACTCTAAGAAGATTAGTTATTTTTTTTTATATACGTTTTGTATTTGAGAAGTTTTTCATTCGATCGATGATGAAGGTATTGCTTGAATAGCTCATTTTTCTTATCGATTGACCTAAGTAAGCTCTTTGTAAGCCAAGGTTTCCTGAAGGAGTTCAGAGATTTACCTTTGACAGTTTTAAAAGGGAAACACGTATCAAATAAGCCAGTGTACTTATCGATGAAAATATTGTAAGCGGTGTTCGGATCATTGGCATTGTTGGCCTGATCAGAGAAATCCCAGTTAGTATTTTCTAGTTTGTGTCTAAATTCATTAACTCTTATCTCGCTGGTATCTCGGATAGTAAAGCTGTTGCTATCTTTACGCAAGTAATCACCAAAAACAGTTGAAAAGATCGGTAGGTGATCTGAGATATCACTTGTGATCAAACCACTTTTTGAGGATACTGTAGTATTGTTTGTAAAAATGTTGTCTATAAGCGTCTCGGAATGTGCTGTAATTCTTGTGCGTTTTGTAATCATTGGCAGAAAACCAAAAGCAAAAAGCGATTCAATTAATTGAGCAGTGATTGAATGGGATTCATGCTTCAGTAGATCCAAATTAAAATCACCAGTTATATAACAATGCATATTGCCTTTGGTAACACCTAACCTTTGTAACGCCTGAGATAATTTCATTTAGTATATACTAAAACAGTGGATAGTGTTTTTCGCGCGCACTGATTGGCTACTCAATCAGTGAATATCCTGCACTATTCACTGAATTCACCTCCAGTTCCTCCGAGCGAGCGACGCCAAACTCGCGTAAGTTGCGAGCAAAATGCCTTCCCGGTTTACTGCCGTAAACAAACAAAGAAATTTCACAACTAATCAAGCAAGCTGTTTCCGAAATACACGAAGAAGATGACGAAGTTCGGATTGGAAGTTTTAACAGGTAAAGCTTTGTCTTTTTGACACGAATTTATCGATAACACCGGTGAAAAAGTTTTTTGTTTACAAATGTAAATTAAGTTTAAGTCTTGCGTTACTTTATTTAGTTGACTTGTTCATAAATAAGCTTAAAACTAAATTTAACTATCTTTTTTTATAGAATGATTTTAAATACAAAAAGAATTCACAACTACTTTTGAAGAAATTTCCCCGCAAGAGCTAAACAAATGCCTTCAAAAGTTTTAATTGTCGGCAAGAAAAAGCGACAGCCGCGGTCGCCCGGTCATTACGCGCCAAAATTGTAATCGTTGGCAACAGCATTTGAGTTAAAAATCATCATTTTTGTGCTCAATTATCTCACTGTTTTAGTATATACTAAAACAATTATTCACCTCAGTGTCGGTGGCTAGTCGTGGATATTTACCTCACTGCTTCGCAGTTCGGTAAATATCCAAGACTAGCCACCTCCACTTCGGTAAATAATTATTATTTACTTTCTCTATGAATTCCAGAGCGTTTTCAGAGGGAGGGCGATAAATAACTCCAATTACCATACTTTTATGTCCCGGAATAAAAATTTCAACGAAAAGAGACTCAATAATATTTGCGTCGGAAACCTTAAACTCTGGTAGGATTTTATATGAGAAATTTTGGTCGATAAAGAGCCCAACTCCTCCGCCAATTCTATTAGTGCGATGGTTGCTGACAAAATTGTAGCCTTCAAAGCTTAAGTCATTAACATTACTTTCTTTCACCCATGTGTCAGTTATAGCAAGAACTGAAAACTTATGATTTATATTGGCTAGTAAGTGGGCAAGGGCATCTTGGTTTTTAACTAGGCTGCGGGCATTTAAATGAAATAGCGAAAAAGATATTAAGTTATTACCACCTATTACCCCATTCACATCTTCCGCAGTCTCGTAATTGCAATAACTAGCTGAGCTAGCATAATTTTGGTTGTTTAAATCAGGATCAAGGTCACTATTACGATCACCGAGGCTACAATTTTGGTCAAGAATTGGATTGAAAAAAAGTGTTTCAAGTTGATCAGTGTCATAGCTTATCGTCCCATGTTGAAACTCATAAAGGACAATTTTAAAAGCATTGACACCCAAATCATGAAATAGAAACTGAGACTTGCAGTAATTACGTAGTGAAGATCCTAGTGATTCGTTGCAGAGAAAACAAGTCATATTAATCGGCGTTACTAGATTCTCCTGATGCTCTCTCATCATTTGCAGATCGAGAATTTACCGGGTTATCATAAATAACTAATTTGTCAAACCTCAGGAATGCTCTTTGGTTCTTGCGTCTTGCTTCCTTCACCTTGGGCATTAGTATCTCATGTGATAGTTTTTCTCGGCCGGGAACTGGTATCTATTTTGTGCCTCGCTCGTTTACCGCAGATAATTTTTGTTTTACTGTATCCTGGGGAGGTGTATCAATACCCTTTTTTCCTTACAGTTTTTGGTATTTGTTTTTATTTAAGTTTTTTTTCTAGGAAAAGTAAGATAATCCGATAATTAGATTTTGTGTTAACAGTGTTTTCGGCACACTGTATATTAGTTGGATAAGAGCTACATCAACTTAGATCGACCGTCACTTCTTTTGAAAAACTGCTCGCAGTCTTAAGTTCTTGGAAATTTTTTGTAGTTTGTCTTTATCTTACTTACACATTGTACTGAATGAACGCTCATCATCATTGCCCAAAAGCTTCCTTAAAGGGACTGTGACACGCTTCTGCGCATGTGCGGCAACTTGATTTCTGTGCTGGCGAACAGTTTTTCAAGATTGGCGTTTGGTGAAGAAATCCTCTTCCATCGACCCTGAGACGCCCGAGAAGGCCATAATATGAGTATTCAAGAGCTATTTGGTCCATTTGGGAAGTTTTAAACGCCATATTTTGTATTTTTGTCCACGTATTGTGGAGAAAATTCGCAGTCATTGAGGAGAACCGCACGAAGCCATGTTCGTTGTTGTCAGTGTTCCCACAAACAGATCAAATGTGGCCTTTAATGTGGTCATCTGGCTTTCATTTCTGTCTATTAAGGTTCTCCAGTCAACGATCTACCTTTGACAGATATTTTTTAAACGATAAATATGTAAAGAGAGGTAAAAAGGGTTTCCTCGATACAGCCGTTGATTACTAATGGGACGCAGCGGCGAGTGAAGCTGATCTGCAACATGACTTCCGATTGTCTGCAACAATATAATTTCTCGAGTGCCTGGAATCAAAAGGAGAAAACCCAGCAATCTTTTGTTGTACAGAAAGTCATATGAGGTTTGAGGAAACAATCCATCGAACATGAAACGTTTTAACAGGCATTTATGACTCCGATCAGTAGTTGAATGTATAGCAGAAAGTACTGACCACAGGCCGCGCGATCTTTACTGATGTAGTTCACTGGGAATGTTCCTTGTATCTTTTCAGTATATGAGCGTAGATGTTTAAGAATTGAACTTTTAAAAATAAATTGTTCCCTGAATGTTCCATGTAACATCTGGTTTCTTTATGTGTTGAATCGATAAAGTTTTTTTTTGCGGAACACCCGACGCAACGACTTGGAAGGAATTTGTTCATCTGCTAATAAGCAATAGGCCATTTTAGCGGAGCTCCACGCGCGCGCGAAGCGCGCACGTGGACGGAGCCCCATAGCTAAGGAAATGTGGTAATCTACCCATCCGAGAAAATTTGGTAATCACGTGACCGTACGACGGTCCGTCCGCACCACAGGCAAACCAATGTTTACTCTCACACTTTCTAGCTAGTTTGGGAGCCCAATAGAAAACTAATTGCACATCAATGTTGTGATCAATTGACAGCTGTCAAAACAGGATATCCGCTGATCAGTATCACCTGACCGTACCGCGGGTTCAAGTGTCGACCCATCAAGGTCGAGTACTTTTTTGAAGTTATGCGCTGACACATTACCAGTTTCAAATGATCGCAGGCTCAAGTCTATTTTTTCCAATGATTCATATGAAATATGTCGTGTTTATGTCACTATGGCCCCGCACTGTCAAGATTTTGATTTCAAACTGACCTCGGCTGCGAAAATTCAACCACCTTTTTAAAAATAAAGGCGGGGAAGACTTTTCTTACCATGGTCACGCGTTGGTCACGCTCTACGTCCAATTTTGTACCCTGATTGGTCAAAATTTGATAGGTGAGTTCATGCGGAAAATTTATGCAGCATCTGGAAAGTTGTTTACTTTGACAGCAAAAGCTGACAGAGTTTGGTGTCAAATTGTGATGTTTTTAACTGTCTTTTTCCACCGGATGTACAAAATGAAATACAGCTGCTATCAAGAGTCTTCTGTTATCCATGGCTTGTTTGTTTATTGGGTTTTTGGCTGAGAAATGCGTCGCCTGTCAAAATTGGGTAATCCGATTTCGGATGGTATCGTTTTCGTCTTTCACTTTGCTCAATGCGTAAGAGGGTTTAAAAGTCTCAAGCAACTATGGCCTTCCTTGATATCTTTCAGGAACTGAATCTCGAATGGTAAGCCTGAGTAATTATTGTATTTAATTTTTGTTTTTGTTATATCTAATTTCATGAAGTCGAGCACAGTTTATGCGGCAAGTTTTTGCACGTTTGTTGAGATTTGAGTCAATGATCTGATCTAGTATCAGGTTTGATATAAGATTACAGAACTTTAAAAGGCCTTCAGATATATTTTCTCACGGCAAATAGAAAAAAAAAACGTTTCGAAGAATATTTAGTTATAAATTTGGCTGTAGAAAGAAAACTTTGAGTGATTTTCTTGTTTCGAGGAGTTCATCTGTGAAAAAAAAAACAAACACCGGGAGGCCGGCTGAAAGTAAAACAAAATAAACTTAAGCTTAAGCTTTAAGCTTTAAGACTCAGGATTTTTAGAGACACTTTAATACTTGTCCTCGTGAATGAAAATTGTTGTCTCTGTAAACGTTTTACCGAATTATATTTCTTTTATTGATTGTTAGTAGTCTCTCTTGCAACTTTAATCGCTTGTCCGTGGTGTTTGTTTTCATCGTTCATGAACATCGCAGGAGTACTTAGAAATGTCGCGCGTATCAAACGCTTTATAAGATCACACATCGTTATAACTGGAACCATTAAATAACAAAAAATAATGATAAAAAATTCGTTATTGTGGTGAAGCGTACCTCCATTAAAGTTCATTCAAACACTCGATCACACTGACAGCTCGCACTAAAAATGGGAACCGGCTGGCCGTATGGGTGATTTTAGAAATTTTTTGAACGGTTTCGCTAAAAGCCCACGATTCTTCGTCCTGAATATTGAAAAATTGGCAAATGCCGTATTCTGTCCGAGGTCTGTATGATAAAAAGTACTGTTTCACCTCAGATATGATGTATAAAAAGTATAAAAAGCTGGTTTACACACCCTCAGATTTGTTGGCAAGAATATGTAAACCTGTCGAACGCAAAAAAATGCGGCCTGATTTGTTTTCCAAGAATTTGTTTTCGAGGCCTAATCTACTGTGATCAAGAACCATTATGGCTCTTGAATGTGATAGAAGATGTTTGCTATTTTTTGGGTGTACATATATTTAGGCTATCAACTCGATGTAAGATGTTTCACTCTAAAATAACTTATCCTTTCCCTCAAAAGTCACATGAATGTGCCCTTAAGTTAACTGACTTGTGGATTACAAGTTTATTGTTTGATTTAAAATATAAATTTATTAATGGGAGCTTCCCTTTTAGCCCTGGCTAAATCTATATACTACAGTTATGGATGGAAGCGAGGCTGGAGTTGACCTTGTTTTGACACAAACCTTCCTGCGTTATTATGTAAATCAAGTTATTCTTATGCTAACTATTATTTTTCAAGGACAATTTCCATAACAAAGCAAAGAAGGTTTGTATCAAAACAAGGTCACCGTCAGCCTCACATTCACTCGAAGGCTAGGGAGCTAAGTCCACAACTGTAAAATGGTCCATTGAAATTTATGCAGTAGTGATGGGCTCCTGTTTATGCCTTTTTTTGCGTTGTTCTTTTAGAATAATCTTTATACTTATACGTTATGTGGCTACTATTGCAATGAAAGCGTTTTATGATGAAGCGCTAAGAATTGCTTTCAAACACTGCTACGATTTTCAGCTGGTATCAATCGACTGAGCTACAGTGTTCATGCAAAGTATTCATCGCGCTAGCCGACCGCATGGCATAGCTTATTTTATTATAGTACGCATTTAGCTGGCATTTTAAGCAAAACCTTTGCCTCATTCGATACTGTGTTTTGATCACCGGTCAGGAGCTATTTGCAGGTATTTCTAAGTTTATATAGAGCAAACAGGGAGATCAGTAAGGTTTGTTTACAAATTATTTTTGTTTGCGGATCGGAGACTGCTTTTCCAGCGTGGGTACGTAAAAATACACGTAGGTAAATGTTTGTTTCAAAGCAGGACAGGGTTGTTAATCATATTCTTATCAGCTGCAACATTTATCTGAGGAATACCAGAGAAAAAATATGAATTATGGGGATATATAAAATCGAACAAAAACTTCCGGAGGACTCCCGCTTCGCGAACAATGTAGATTTCCTCGCGTGCATCTTACTCGCTTCCGATTGGTTCAAAGACAATCAGCTATTGTCACAGCTCACACATGCGCACTATCGTGACACAGTCCCTTTAACCTTGAAATTTTGTTTATAAAAACCGGGATGAATTTCAGCGGGATTTTCGAGTAAAAGCATTTTATTTTAGACCCGGGATAAACTTAGGACAACTTTTGTTGGGTACGTGCCGCTTGCTTCTCAGAACCTCTAGTCCCTTATAGGTTATTTTGTGGCAAACTATGGGCTCATCTTAGTCACTTTTGGATAAATTG
The DNA here is from genome assembly GCA_964035705.1 of Porites rus. Lineage (NCBI taxonomy): Eukaryota > Metazoa > Cnidaria > Anthozoa > Scleractinia > Poritidae > Porites > Porites rus. Next base: position 25,857,287 of record OZ037993.1, read on the forward strand.
GATAAATTTAAATTTCGTATAGATATAATGAAAGCTGATCATTCATGTGTTAAATGTAAAAACAAAGGCATTAAAGATGCCGCAGCAGTTTTTTTTCTTCCCATTTTTTCCCCAAAATAGCTAATGCCAGAACTTGCTCCTAAAGTCTGGAAAATGTTCGACTCCATTCGAGTAATTTTTTTCTGGTGGCAAATTCTCCATTTAAAACACCAGGCTCTTTAATCCCAGCTTCCAACCGCGCACAGCCTCGCGTTTTAAGAGCACTTCAGCAGTTTGCGAAAAGCGGTTCTGAATTTTTCATTTCTCCACCCGTAGATAAGAGGATTACAGATGGTGTTTAAGCCTGTTGCTAAGTCAAAAACAATGAACTTAATTAACTTTCTCTTTGGGTGGCACCGTTCGGGAAGTTCGCCGAAAAAGCGAAGGCCTGTCACGATTATCAGTGGGACGATACTGAAAGGCAGACGGCTACAACAATAGCAAGAGTACTGGCGCCTTTCATTTCGTGCTTGATGGCGGTAGCCATTCCTGGAATGTTGTTTTGTCCTCTTATATTTTTCCTTTGTTTGTAGGAGACGATAAAGATGTAGCCATTTGAGCACAAAATGATTACCAAGGGGATGACTAGCAAAAACATTAAAAGAAAGATGAGAAGCCTTTTCATTAACGGAGTAAGATCGTGATCCAAAGGATCTTCAGGGTTTTTACAGTGTGGATCCATCGCTTGGCGAAACCGTTCAATGTCTCTACTGTTTGCTACAAGTGTCGTTGCAAAAGTTATCGTAACGGTCGCAGCAAAAAACCACATCGCCAAGGCAACGATCAGTGCTCGAGGATTGGTCACTATGGTGTGGTATCTTAAGGCGAACTTCACGGCGATTAAACGTTCTACGCTTATCAACGCGAGGTGAAGAATTATGACGGAGATGAGAAAGAAGCTGGATGTTGAGGTTATTTTTCCAAGAGGACCGGAGCTACACTCAGCATCAGAGCCGTTTAACAGTCTAAGACTCATTTGGACGATGCCGAAAATCTAAGGAATCGCCAGTAAACCGTCAGCGGTTGACAAACTTACCAGAATAACGTTAGAAGCAGTTCGAAGACTATGAAATTTGTGAAAGGCTCTAATCACAAGATAGCTACCGAAGACGGCGGCGACAGTCGAGATGAGACGAATGCTCATAACTGAAATTATAATTACTTTTTCCTTCGCCAGGCTGAGGTTTTGAGCAGGGCAATGCGTTTCGTTTAGTCCAAATTTTTCCTGGTTAAAAGACAAATTGCTGGCCATGATGTGTTTTCAGACTTCAATGCGGGTTAAAGTTAATTATAGCAACAAGTCCAGCAGATCGTACAATGTGGTTTTCCTCTCTAAATTATGGTCAGCTGACTTTTATTTGAATCGTAACAGGGTTAAGAACTGTTAGCTGTATGCAAAAGGTCAGAATCAACACGCGGCCCACAAAATCCACACAACAACAAAATGACAACTATTCTTCTATTCGTAGTCAAACCAGTTAGTAGTTAGTTCGATACACTCTTTTTTATTTTTTCCCGCTTGCTTGCATGCTGCATCTCAACTACGCGGACTCCTTTTTAACACAGACGCATACGCGCAGAGAAAACCAACTGGCCGAACTAATTCTGATTGGTTTGCGCATAACACAAGATCGTGTAATTGCTGTTATCGGACAAGGTTTGCTTCACTGTTTGACATGTTAATCAAAAGGATAAGAAGAAAACGACTTTCTTAAAAGCATTGAGAGTTCGAAGTAGCCAACTTTTGCCATACACTACCTTTTTACTCTCACGAGAATTAAATTTCGCTATTTTCGCGATTTGGGAAAAATCGCGAAATTTAATACCAGACATATACATACGCATAAAATAACGAAATTCAAGATGTTGCTTTATTAGTTATCCCAACAAGTTTATCAGAGTGTAGATCAGTTTACTATGTAACCATTTGTGGGTACTTACAGTCAAAAACTATTCATCACTTTCAAAAAACACGCGCGAAATTTTTACCACCGTTGTGCACACTATCAACAAGAAAACTTGATGCAGGGCGTTCGTTTGGTCAATAAAGGTTGGGCTGAGATCATGCCTTCTCCCTATTATCCCTTTATGTCTCTCACGCCCTTGAAAAAAAAAAAAAAACGCCTGATCGCAGGTTAAACAAAGGTGGGAACAACTAGCAAAAATAGAAACAAAGGAACATCTACCAAGAGCACGAAAAAGAAAGTCGAAAGTCCCCATAATTAACGGGCCCGGTAAGCTGTCTCCGTTTACATTAAAGATTGAGGTTTCAATAGTTTTGCATCTAACATAATAAAACAATCAGTTAATGAAACAAAATGCAGTAGTTTGCAAGCCAGGACAGGCGTTCCTATTCTTTATATTTCGGTTTGAATATTTGATTTCGGGCCCGAAAAGTTACCGGGACTTTCGAGAAACGGGCCTCTGGACCCCTGGGGAAGTCTCTCCAAACTAGAGGTAATGTTTTAATTTGCTAATGAAGGTGTCTATTTTGCTAATTTTTTTTTTCGGCATTTTAAAAATTTTATAACTTTTGCTGATATCCATAAAACCTATACTGCAATAAAATCCAGCTCCGGATCGAAAAGTTAAGAGGACTTCGAGTAACAGGTCTTGCTCGTGTTAATATAACGGCGTTTTGAGTTCGCCTGGCTGCAAACTGCGGCCCACTTCTTAACTCATGCAGCTTTTATCAAGAACGAGAAGTCCAAAGACTACTGCAAAGCTGATTCAGAACAACGGGTATTGTTTTGTCATAAAAATATTTCGGCTGGCCATACCAGCCTTCAGGTTTACAGATGTTACTGTTACAGATGTTACTTTTTATCAACCATTCACGTTTTGGCGCCCTCCAAAGTTCATTTAATTCCTCGAATCTCAAGTATGTATCGATGGTAAGTGTAAACTCGCTAGATATAACAAGGATCATGTAAATTGTCATACGCTCTGAAAGCATCAAACGTAGCTCACACTCGCAAATTATACTGACGAGATGCCTGCATGGTTTGCATTCCTTTGGGAAGTGCGCCACTATCTTGTTCGAGTTTTTCTATGACAACTTGACTTTTAGAAAAAGAGGACAAGTAGTCTTTTTGTTTTAGAAGAAACCAACTAGCAAACTAACTTTCATTCTATACCAGGTTTTGATGAAAATTTGTAAAAAAAGAAGCCTTTTAAGACCTTTTAATTTATACACATCTTGAATTTACAAAACGTTGAGAAAAAGGAACAAGAAAAACCAGGTTCAACTCATCGCAAAAATTAGTTCTTGTAAAATATAATACAAAACACGCCCATTCGCAAAAAACAAAGTGCCACAGGGCGTAGACATGCGATTAATAAACGAGGAAGGCTCTGTTTGTTCAGCATATTGCAATAAGACGACGTTTTTAGTCATGGAAAGCAGTTATTTTTGGTAAAGATAAGAGCTGGATACAAAATGTGAAGCGGAGCTCTCGCGCGAGAAGCGCACGCAGCGGAGCACCATGGGTAAGAAAATGTGGCAATCACGTGACCGTACGTCCAATGTTACAATAACAGTCATACCAATATAAAATAACTCAATCAACAGTTATGGCAACCCAAATGCAACTCAAGGCTATTTTGGCGGGAAATCGCATAGCCACCCGCAGTTTGTAAAGCAGAGACAACTAAAGAGTCAATAAAGAAGAAAACGGAAAGAGGAAATTGTTGCTGTATCCGTGTTGTCTAAAGTATTAAGCTTAGATTACTTGCCATGTCCACAAATTTGGAATATAGGGCTAGAGAAAGTAGGCGGCGGGCCATCGAAGCTCAACCAAGAAGAATGGTGACAGAGATCTAGAGCGAGAGATAAAAAAGAAGACATTTTTTTGTTGGAAGAACAACATGAAAATTTTGTAACGGCGGTGAGATAAGAAAATGAGAAATGCTAGCCGCCACCAATGCAAGGCGAAAATGAGAGGCACTGAAAAAAGAAAAAGAACGAGAACACGTGCGACAACATGTAACTAAGAAGTTTCTGGAAGTTTCACGTTGTAGTCGTGCAAAACAACGACAAAGAAATGTACAAAAAAAGTGAGTTGCTTTTTTGCTACATAGACATATTGTTGTTTTATTCACTGTTCTCCGGCGTTGCCTTCGCCGCTTAGCATTACACCATTTTATATTTTATTTGAACAAACTATAAATATTATCGAGAGCTTCGCTTTTAGGCCTGGTTAAATCTATATATTATTCAAGTAATTCAGCTCTGTCTTGGAAAAAGGCAGTACCTTCTTGATATCGACCAGCTGTCCGGCAGCGGACTGATAAATGCCCACACCCGGGGCACACTCAACAAATTTTTACAAGAGGAGGCTCCGCCCTGAGGTCAAACGCCTTAACCTTTCATTACCAGATATACTATTTTTGACACAAAAGGTACCCCTTTTGTAGACCCTTCTACTGGCAAATGGTACCCCTTTCACATAGCTAGTTTAGGACGCAGCATTGATTTGAACCGCTGTAAATGCACTGTCCTTAATTGTGAAAAAATAACTAAGCCGGGGAGTTTTCTTGACTTCTTCACAGCCAAAACATGTATCTCGGTTAGCCCTTTTGGGTCCTTTTAGCAGCCGAAATGACAGATTTCC
>OZ037993.1:25874438-25955648 GCA_964035705.1 Porites rus
AAATTTACAAATTGACGACTTTTCGCGAAAGCCTTACGAAAACGAGCTGTTTTCCCTCGTTCTATGTTCTCCACGACCCGCTGAAATGTAGGTCGAGGTACCCGTTTCTAGATATTTATAAGTGATTTTGAGGGGGGTCTTCGTTTTCTACCCACCCTTACGAAAACTGCAAAATTTGCAAAATTAACGATTTTTCACGATGGCCTTGCGAAAACTACAAAATGTACAAAATTAACGATTTTTTGCCATCAGCTTGCGAGAAACGGCGCTGCGTATTTTACAATTCTAACGGCAACTGCAGAATTTACAAATTTCACGAGTTCTCGTCAAAGTCTTCTCCGATTTTCACAACTTGTTCCCTTTTGTTATGTAAATAGCAACATATCCTCAAAGCGGCGCTGCGGATTTTACAATTTTAACGGAAATTGCAAAAATTACAAATTTCACGTTTTTTCGCGATTTTGTCACAACTGTTCTCCCTTTGTTATAAAGCATTTGTTTGTTTTATCTAGTTGTTTCTTTACTCACAATCCACAATGATACCTCTATGGGTAAAGATATCACATTAGTTTCAGCCATGATCAATCCTAAGCGAGAGGACGAATATTCCATCGTTTTCGTTTGGAAGTCACCCCCTTCCCCGGGCTCCCAACAGATCTAATTTGAACCGTGTGCCTAAACGGTATATGCGTTTTTGTGGTTTGTTTTTGGGTTTGGTATTTCATTGCATGATACCAAGAGACTGGAATGTTTGAAATTAATTCTAAACTTTTATGGACAAATTTTGTTTCTTCACCATGCTATCTCCATAAGCACGAATGAAATTGCGGAGCTTTTTCTTTTACAACATTTAAGAGTTAAAATGGGTCTGCATGAGGGTGTTGGAATCGCCGCTGGTTTTCCTCACCCCGAGTATCAACAAGTTTTTGATCAAGTCCCAGCACTCAGTTAAAAATCCCTCTTTTCTCTGCTCACAGTAAAAATGTTGACGAATTCGCAGCTATCAGTTTATGTCCTTCACTGGGCCCCTTGTAAAAGGACTTATTCATAGAACAGAGTCCTTTTTTACTCAAAATGAAACTCGTTACAAAATTTGACCAACTTACATTCGCGCCGCTATATTATTACAGTTCCTGCGTAGGGCTCTTTATTTGAGTCTAGTAATTTAGCAGATAAAAGAGGAAAGGTACAAACCAAATTGAGCTGTTCTCAGTGGCTTGCAAAAGAGAGTTTGGTATCGTCTGTTACTCGATACTTAGCCAGTTTGCCTTCAAGAAAAGAATATTAAATCTTGGATATGGCCTTCATTACCTAACGGCGTTCAGGCGCTAAACTCGCTTAGCAGCACTTTAGCATCTTGCGAAAAGCGTTTCTGAATCCCTCATTTCTCCATCCATAGAAAAGAGGATTGCATGCAGCGTTCAAAAACATGGCCACGTTATAAACGATATGCTGCAGTAACTTTTGATGGAGGTGGCCTGCGAGTAATGTGCTCCAGAAAACTCGGAGGGATGTCACAACAAGGATAGGAATGATACTGAGCAGACACAGCGCCACAACAATGGCGAGAGTTCGGGCGCCTTTCATTTCGTGCTTGACAGTTGGCATTCCTGGAACGTCGCGGCCCTGTTTTCTGACACGTTGTCTCTGCTTGTAGGACACTATGAAGATGTAGGTGTACGAGCATATAATGATCAACAGGGGAACAAGAAACATTGACGCAGCTGTGAATACAAAATGCCATCTGATGTTGAGCTCTTGGGCTTTATCACAATCTGGATGCATCTCTCTGGGAAATTCTCTGAAATCATTGTGGCCTGTTATCCCATAAAGCGTCCATGGAAGAGCAATAACAATGACCAGAGCCCACAGCCACATCGCGATGGAAACGATCCGTGCTCGGCGTTTGGTCACTATGGCCTGGTATCTTAAGGCGAACCTGATGGCGATGAAACGTTCTGAACTCATTAAGCTGAGATGAAGAACAATGACCGAAAGGAGGAACAAGGTGATAGTTCCCTCTACTTCTTTAAGAATATCCAGCATATGTGAATTCCCAAAATTATACATAAGGCACAAATGAATGATATCAAGAATCAAGGGAATCGCTAGTAAGCCGTCGGCGATGGACAAACTAACCAGAATGTTGTTGGAAGCAGTTCGCAGGCTCCGAAATTTGTGAAACGCTCTTAACACGAAATAACTCCCGAGCAAAGCAACGATTGTGATAATCCCATGAACGTTCAACAGTACAATAAATTTCCACTTCGGTAAGGTATAGTTCCCCATTGCGGGAGGAAGATACGTTGTCTGTACAGTTCAGTAGGGATTCTTTTGTGTTTGGTTAATTGCGTGAGGAAATTCTGCTACCTAATATGTTTCCTATACAGTTCGAAACACTTACTTATACCACCGTTGTTCTGTCTCTTATCATAATCAAACTATATAAATATTCAGTGGTCAGCCATGGCCAGGTGAACTCAACTCTGTATATGATCAAGGGATATTAGATAACGATAGCAACTATTGATAAAAATATGCAGGTTAATGTTAGGTAACTGCCTTAATTGCTGCTTTCTAAAACGTCAAACCCTAAATTTCTTCGCAAATTCATTAACAATCCTTTAACAAAGTAAATAACATGTCAAAATTGCGTAGTAAAGAGTTAAGGAAATAAAACTAGTCATCACGCATTGTGTTCTTAAGTTTTATTAAACAACTGACTGCGATCAACGGTGAAATGAACAGGCACAAAGTCAAGTAATTCATAAAAAAGAACCTTATATTTGGCCTAGAAAGAAAAACAAAAGAACTGTGGTACTCTTAATAAAAAGTAGTTGTAACAGCAGGCTTTGAAAGTTTTATAAACTAGTAAGTGCGTCTTATCGAGTTTAAAATACAAGGAACAGCCGAACATGTACGAAATGTGATAACAGATCTAAAAACCTCTATAAATACTCCTTTGAATTAATATTATTAATAATTATTATTAATAATAATAATAATAATAATTATTATTATTATTATTATTATTATTATTATTATTATTATTATTATCATCATTATTTTTATCGAAGAGCCTATCAAGTCAGTTTATTAATATCAACATCAGAACTGGCTTCACGCGTAAAAAATGCATGGGTCCTGTTTCTTTGCGACTGTGGATAAGTTTCGGGTTAAAATAGCCGTTTTCAATTCTAATACGCACTGAATGGAGAAGAGGATCAAAGTGAAGGCGCCATTGTCAGCTGAAAAGAAATTGTTTTTGTTCAAGGAAGTAGACACACTGGCTAGACACCTTAGTTTTTGATCCATTAATCAAGCGACTAGGAAAAGTCAGTTTTCATTTCTAACTTTATGATGCTGTGTAATTAAAAATTAATTGACACGCGTAAACCATTATGTAGGAAAATAATGAATTCGAAAGGAGAAATAAATTGTATTCATAATTGCTGGCGACAGTTATAAGAAATTAAACTTATTAAAGAGCGGAAGACGTTTGGAGCAAAATAGATACGATAAAGAACGCCCACATTTCTACAGGTGTTCATGTAAAGAAAAGAGGCGACCAAACAGGAAAAATTGGCAAACACCCAAATATGGTTGCAAAACTTAGTTTGCCACTTTTCTTTTTCGAATTTCAGAACGCACGGGCAGTTCCTTTAATAAGGATATTTTACAGAGACTTCATACAAAAATAGGACTCTTAGATCACTCAGCGGCGATCTGTTTGAAGCGTTAAGAAGGTGATTAAAATTAGAATATCATTCTGCTTGACTGGAAAAGTGTTTATTTCCGTTTTGAGGAATTAGGAGACCGCATACTATTAGAGTCGTGTTTAATTCTTTTCCCGCGGGATTCGGATAGGTATCGTTCTGGATGCCATATGATTTCACCGTTTGGCCGAAATCTTGAACTGGCTGGCTGGCTCATTCGACCTCGGTCTCATGTGATAGTTTTTCTCGGCCGGGAACTGGTATCTATTTTGTGCCTCGCTCGTTTACCGCAGATAATTTTTGTTTTACTGTATCCTGGGAAGGTGTATCAATACCTTTTTTTCCTTTCAGTTTTTGGTATTCGTTTTTATTTAAGTTTCTTTTCTAGGAAAAGCAAGATAACCCGATAATTAGATTTTGTGTTAACAATGTGTTCGGCACACTGTATATTAATTGAATAAGAGCTACATCAAGTTAGATCGACCATCACTTCTTTTGTAAATAACATCACTTCTTTTTGAAAAACTGCTCGCAGTCTTAAGTTCTTGGAAATTTTTTTGTAGTTCGTCTTTATCTTACTTACACATTGTACTGAATAGAACGCTCATTATCCCTGCCCAAAAGCTTCCTTAACCTTGAAATTTAGTTCGGGATGAATTTCAGCGGGATTTTCTAGTAAAAGCATTTGATTTTAGACCCTGGGATAAACTTGGGTCAACTTTTGCTGGGTATGTGCCGCTTGCTTCCCAGAACCTCTAGTCCATTATAATTTATTTTGTGGCAAACTATGGACTCGCACCAAAAAACCACATCGCCAAGGCAACGATCAGTGCTCGAGGATTGGTCACTATGGTGTGGTATCTTAAGGCGAACTTCACGGCGATTAAACGTTCTATTCTTATCAACGCGAGGTGAAGACAGGGGCACCCAACGGCAATTTTCGAGAACATATCTGTTCGGAAGACGATTTGAGATCTAGAGTTTTCGGAGCATTTGTTGTAAAATTTCTCGCTTGCCTGCCTCTCCTAGGATTTTCGAACATCGACAAAATGGTATAATTACCCATTTTCAACGGATTTTGACCCTAAAAAAGGCCACCTAGAAGGGAGCCTTTTCCTGCCTGAAATTTTCGAGAAGGTAAGTTTTTATCCCTATAATTTTCGGATCACTAGAATTTCAGCTAGGAAATCCGAACAGATGAAAAGTTTTTAGGGAATAAAAATATGCGTATATTTACCGTTTGAATACTAAAATACGTTCAACAATGCTATGTTCCGTGGTTTTGAACTATATCCTCGTTGGGTGCCCCTAGTGAAGAATTATGACGGAGATGAGAAAGAAGCTGGATGTTGAGGTTATTTTTCTAAGACGACCGGAGCTACACTCAGCATCAGAGCCGTTTAACAGTCATTTGCACGATGCCGAAAATCAAAGGAATCGCCAGTAAACCGTCAGCGGTTGACAAACTTACCAGAATAACGTTAGAAGCAGTTCGAAGACTATGAAATTTGAGAAACGCTCTAATCACAACATAGCTACCGAAGACAGCCGCGACGGTCAAGATGAGATGAATGCTCATAACTGAAATTATAATTACTTTTTCCTTCGCCGGGCTGAGGTTTTGAGCAGGGCAATGCGTTTCATTTAGCCCGAATTTTCCTGGTTACAGGACAAATTGCTGGCCATGATGTGTTTTCAGACTTCAAAACTGGTTACAATTACTATAGCCCAACAGATCGTGCGATGTGTTTTTCCTTTCTAAATTATGATCAGCAGACTTTTATTTGAATCGTAATGGGGTTAAGAACTGTCAGCTGTGTGCAAAAGGGCAGCATAAACACGCGGTCCATAAAATCCAAACAACAGCAAAATGAAAACTATTCTTCTATTCGTAGTTAAACAAGTTAGTAGTTAGTTCAATACACTTTTTTAAATTTTTTAACACAAGATCGTCTAATCGCTATTATTGGACAAGGTTTGCTTCACTGTTTGACATGTCAATCAAAAGGATGAGAAGAAAACGACTTTCTTAAAAGCATTGAGAGTTTGAAGTAGTACTTTTGCCGTAGACTACCCTTTAATCTCGCAAGAATTAAATTTCGCTATTTTCGCGATTTTTTCTAATACTCGCAAAGATTAAAATCGCGAAATTTAATACCAGACATATACATACGCATAAAATAGCGAAATTCAAGATGTTGCTTTATTAGTTATCCCAATAAGCTTATCAGAGTGTAGATATTTACTATGTAACTATTTATTTTGTGGGTACTTAGTCAGACTATTGAAAACCTTATGCTTTGTTATGTTTAGCTGGTTGACGTTTTGTTCATAATTGTCTTTGTCTTTTGTTGTTTACGATAATTACTCATTCTGCTGTTACTGTTCTGAGGTTAAAGTTGCCTTTACATACAATGCAAGGGGACTAAACATGGCTAATAACATTTCGGCCGTTTTTTTTTTTTTCACTTATGTCTTTAAACTTGACTGATGAAGACTACCAGTAGTCTCTTATTTATCCATTAGAGTTACTAAGTTAGTGGGGTGGCACACTTCACAAGCGAGAAGCGCGCGTGACAATTTTCTTTCCTCGCCTGTTTTGCTCGAAGAATCAAGAAAAAAAGGGTTTTCTCGTAATGTAAATTGACATTAATCTATCGCTATTTTCTTTCCTTCTTTTTAGGCACTGCCATTTTTTCTGGATCTACAGTACAGTAAAATATCAATTTCCTTTGCACCTGAAACAAACAGTCATTGGTAGATAGAACCAAACAAAGTCTACAAGGTTGAGAGCCTTGTTCACTGTGCGCGCATTTCAGGGAAAGTACCAGAAAAGTTCAGGAATTTTAAAGCTTACACCGAGAACTAAGAAAAAAAGGTCGATCACTCGTTAACTGTATTTTCACCTTCACATAAATCAAAGCTACTGGTCGCACCGCACATCTCCTACCATTGCAATTAAACGATGTCTTTGGTTAATTAAGTGGGAACTTATGAAAAAAACGCGGGGTTGATTCTTTCCTTAAATGTTGCTAAGCTTTCCACTAAGGACATCTAAAAAAACGTATATAGGGCAACTGATGAATGTTCAATAGCTCGCAAACTTGTTGGGCACCCAACGTTCTAAACAACGCCCCACGCAAAAAAAGATCCGAAGGAGGTTGAAGGGGAGAATGAGTAAACGCCTTAACTTCGTTTACATATCTTTATTTAACCAGTTATAAGTTAAAAACGTTGGTCTAGAGCCGTGGTAAATATGAACAATATTTATGTAGTGGTAAAATGCTACTCACAAAAGGCTAAGCCTAGAATAATTGTAAAGAAATTATAACTACAACAAATTACTAATCAATGATTTGTACGTTATTTGAAGAAAGGTCATTATAACTACTAGGGCAGTGGCGGATCCAGGGGAGGGGCCCGGGGGGGCCACCCAAGTCTTATTTTTGGACCAAACTGAGGCTCGAAGGGCCAAAAAAAAAATTTTTAAGACCGCCCCCCTCCCCCCTTTACCTGAAGGTCTGGATGCACCACTTTAGGGTTATCCTGTTCGGACACTTACCCCTACAAAGAGCTTTTTCCCTGCTTAGGATGTTACATTTCGCGAACTCTCACAACTTAAGTCTGGAAATACTCAGATTAGATTATTGGCAAATTTCTAAGATTAGAGGGGCGAACATTAAATGTATTAGTAAAACACATAGAATTTGAAATAACCATTGATTAGGTTTTACACTAAAGATTTCTTTTTTACACATCATATGGATTGATTGATTTATTGATGTCTTTTCTATTTAACACCCAGTCCAGAACAAAAACCTCATAAAACGCGACACTTGCTTTGCAAGGTCGCAGAAACTATAATGCACTTGCAAAGGGATTCGGAGCATTTCCAAAATATACTGCTGCGTATTAAGAAGACAAAGTTGACCGGCAAGGTACCCAAACTGATTAAAAATATTTTTAATATAATAGATATCGGAAATCTACTCAATGACTTCCCAACAATGATTTCCCAACATGACCCGAAGTTGTTCCGAAGTTTCCAAAGTTTTTTGAACATTTGTAAAGTTTTATCAAGCGCGTATGTCTTGATTAAGATTTATAAGTTATAATAGTAAGGATGTTTTCAACTTTTTGGAGCTGTCACCATCCAGGTTGTCTAAAATAATGAATTCTCAAATAATGTGTTAAGGTGTTGTTGTGCCAGACAAGGGCTTTCCAGATTGGTCTCGTCCATCTTTATGGTCAATACTCGTATGATCCCACATGTTGTGCTAAGCTTGATATACCAAATGGGAGCTAACCAGATTGGCCAAGAAGGTCATTTAAATCCTGCTAAAATACCACACCAGATGAAAACTATCTAGATTGGCCCCTCCTGAATTTACCTCTTCTTCTGATGGTCCGCAATACTTTTGGTCCCAAAACAGTGTGCGTAGGTGTTATACCAAATACGGGCTATCCAGATTGGCCCCTCCAGAACACATCTCTCCATCGTCATGGTCAATACTCTTGGTCCAAAAAAGTGTGCTAATGTGATATCCAAACAGGGGCTAACCAGATTGGCCCTTTCAGAAAAAACCCCTCCATCGTCATAGTCAATAAGCTTTGTCCAAATTAGTGCGCTAAGGTGTTATACCAAATAGGGGCTATCCAGATTGGCCCTTCCAGAACATACCCCTCCATCGTTATGGTCAATACTCTTGGTCCTCATTAGATGCCCTACCTCTCTGTTCACCAGTATTTCATCACCTCGACTAACAACAACAACAACCAATAATTAGCGTAAAGGAATATCTCCGTATTTTAAATCAGCAACATTTTTCTTTTCGACTTAGCACGCAAGCTGAGAAAATGGTGAATTTATGCTCGATTGTTTGCTTCGAATTTTTTCAATCACCACCGCTTACGTTTTATTAGCATCACTTGTGTACATTACCCATTACAAGTGGTAATTTGCAAGAGTGGAAAGCCAGTCGAGTATTGTTAAGAAACAAAGATTACCATGCAAAGTTGATGGAAACACGGTAGACGAAAGTCAGAATAGTGTTTGAAAACTCCATTCGAGGAAAGAGTAAGTGTTGTCACCTAGTTAGCCAACTTACCAGGCTGATAAAAGGTTTGAGAGGAAACAAGAAAGAAGACAACAATAGGCTCCCCAAAGACCACTTTGGGTAACTGTCATATTCTTAAGACAATCATCAAGGATGAAGGGACGTGACAGGGCAGATTTTTTTAAGTAAACCTTAGGGTGACCAAGATAACATTTTGTCGCGTTTTCCAGTCTCCAGTCCAAAACACGTTTGCACTCCCTAAAACACCCATTTTCTCAGCTACCCTCACCCCGATGCGTGAAACAGAAACCCGCGTTTTACGTTTAGGGTTAAGTTGAGGACCACAGATTATTTTCGTACCGTGTTAAGCAATTCCTCGCAATATTATCTCACATATTTGTGTTCTGTTATGGTTAGCTTTGATACTTAATTAATCAGATGCTAGTTTGTTCAATTCCTAAGCTAATGCCATTAAAAAGTGCACCAATCAACACTAAGCGGAGCAAGTCTTCGGATAAACCCGACATAAAATTATGTCCCCTTTCAACAAATATACTCGACCATTATTTTCCATGGGACAGAACAACTGACAACAAGAAGTATTTAACGAGTTGTCAAATTGCACGGTTAATACTCCTCAAATAAAACGTTATTTTTACTTCACTGGTTCGTTTAATAACCTAAATTAATAGTATTCAATTACATACCTGATGAGAATTCCAAAAAATCCAAGTTCGCTGATAACATCTGCTAAGACCGGTTTAGGAAGTTCGGCGCGCACTATGTAATTCTTTGTCACGGGAGGCTGAATTTTGTCCATTAAAATGTATTTTGATCGTTCCTTCACGTTCGTAGTATTTTTGAGAGTCTTCACGATGTCTTCACCGAATATGTTATGTCCTATTGGGGAGAAAAGACAAAGCTTGGTAACAATTTACTAACATGCCTGTCCAATGGTACCAATCGTACCACTGGTACCAATGGAATGCCGTAACCAGCCAGACGAAAAAGGAAATTACTAAGCTTTCTTAGTGAAAAGCATTCACCAGTTAGTGCCAAACGACTGACAGCCCTGACCATCAATGCCATTACTTCCTTTGGTACACAGGGTCCCCCTTATACCCGGCGGGCAGGCGACATAGGAATAATCCTTAGCCTCCTTAACGAGATCTATGTCACCAATCAGTGCCAATCGTACCAGTGCTACAAAGGACCGCACTATTCTTATTGGAACCCACTGATTGATATTATTGGTACCAATCGTCAAACTTGTTACTCCTACTCATTCCAATGGACTCTATTCGTATCAATTGGACTATCCCCAATCTTTCGCTTACCAGGGTGAGGGACATATTTTTAGGTCGCAATGGACAGACCTCTTTCAACTCATTCCTGCAGTGAGCAATACTTTTGGGCACCCCTCCCCTAACCCAACATTTTGCCCCAAGAGAGACACAAACGTAAACGTTGCGTTAGGGGAGGGGTAGGTGGGCAGATTACCAGAAACCTAAATTGATCCTAAAAATTTACTACAAAAGAACGTGAGCCAAAGAAGAACTGCACTGTTTAGCCCTTTTAATTGCCCCTTAAGATGTTGGGATCGATTGCAGCCTTCAATTCAAGACATTATTACAGCGCTTGATTTGTTTTACAAAGATTGTATTTGTTTAAATTGTAGATTTCATATCAAAGATTTTATATACGTAAGCGATACCTGGGTGGGTTAGAAAAACTATGGGATGTCCGTCCCGAACTATTATTGGACTAAGCCCCTGGGATCCTCAAGAGGGAAAAGAGTTTCGAAACTCGTATTTCAGGCCTGCCCCAAACTCTTTGAGAAAAAAATCTACCTTGATGGGAATGACGCTTCTAGTTTAGAAGGGTCTTTAATTGGAGCTCTTAGTGTAACTGATAATCTTAAAAACAGTTCAAGGAAGGCGAGGACATATTTTCGCTGTGGTACTGACTCCTGAGCAAAGTAAGAAATGTTAACTGTTTATTTCTTTTCATTTTCTCGGGTATTGACAGTGGAACGGAGTAAAACGTAAAGACTGCAATTTTTATCTGTTTTTTCCTTCTTTCCCCTTCCCCTTGGCCCAATGTAGTATAAAACGTGAGTGTTTGTGCCGTTAACCTGCTCTATTATATCTTAACATTGAATAGGGGGCGAAGGGTATCCAGGAAATGGCCATCAGCTGCAAAGAAAATAACCCCACAGAGGTGCAATAAATTGTGCTAGCTGAACAAAACTTTCAAATTCTTTTAAAGTGCTTTTAAATACCTCCTCCTTCCAGTTGTGGTTTCAGGACGAATCTGTCAGGATCTGCTATGGCCATCTCCACTGTCTTGTCTCCCTCTGGTCCCTGGAAAAGTAAAAAACAAACGAACTTTAAGCCCAGCGAATAAACGGAAAGATGCCTCCATATCGACAGCAGTTCGACTTTATTGCTAGTAGCTTTTGTCCTTTAACTGTTTCAGGTATTCACGGGACAGCTAAAGCAAACGGAGATCCCCTAGAGAAACTAACCGAGTAGACTACAGAAAATGAACAAACTATTCTAAGGTATTTACGCCAGTTTGATTTCCAAAAGCAGCTCTTCGGCTCAAACAGCTTGGAAAAGTGGCCAGAGGTTGTTGATTAAATCGCACTGTAAATGGAAAAATTGTCGTAACAGGGCTTACCAGTTTGTTACGGAAAAAAAACGATTTCGGGTCCTGGACTATTTCGATGTCAATTCCTCATTAACCATTTTCTCATTGCCCATAATGGTATGGGCATTGTCTTCGATTAAAGTTCTTAGAACGACTATTAAGTAATATATTAAGCATGAGACGCAGTGTTTCATCACCAAATGAAACACCCTGAAGAGAGTGTAAAATACGACGCGCAGCGGAGTATTTTTGACGAACTTCGATGTAATTCATCTGGTGATGAAACACTGTGTCGAATGCTTGATATTACATCTCACACAAAATCAGTGTAGAAGGAGAAATTAAGGTTGTAAAAATGACCAGTTTTTCATCTGATTTCCAAACACTCATTAAACAATAATATCCCTTGTATTTTCTTTATAAATTATTAATAAGTTTGAGAATAAATCGGAAAAAAAATGGTTGTGCAAAATTTTGGTGGGTACACAAGGTATATAATAGGCAATGCACAAATGGTCAATGGGCCAGACCTTCCGAAATACCAAAGGTCTATCTGACCAGGTATAAATCAGCGGGCATACGGAGATTGGAGTTTAAAATTATTCTGACCTCGTCAAGTGTGTAAAGTCCAGTGAATGTGCTTCGTATCCTGTTGAGGACTTCCTCATCTGAAATAAACCTGTTGCAATGAAATAATAAAAAAAGCACACAAATTTGAATGGCTCTGCACTGCTGGCCATGAGGCTCATCATGAAGCTTTTGCTTTGCTTTCTGCAAAATTAAACAAAAACTTGTGCAAGTTTTTGAGAAACTTTGACATGAGTGATAACTTAGCTGGAACTTTTGGTGGGACGAAAGACTAGGAGATTTCAAGTAAGACGTCTTCAATTCCAAAAAACATTTTTCAACGTTAACAGGACGTAGGAAACAAATTCCATATCTTCTCCGCGTTAGGGACTTGTCAGAAATTAGCAGGGGGGCGGGGGGGGGGGGGTGGAAACAGAGGGAGGGTCATCATCATCATCATCATCAATCTTTATTTATACACGAAATCGTATCATTTTAGATGGTCTTCCTAGGAATCGTGTTTAAAACTAGACTAAAATACTAAGACTAAAAGACTAAGGAAGTATTGACTATAATGTTAAAAATACAAAAACTTACATTATGGATAATAAGAGTTACAATGGGTCATGGTGCATTAGACAAATCTTTCCCATGAATTGAAGTTTTAAAAACATTTAAACTGGGCAGTTTTCTAATCTCTGAGGGAATCTTGTTCCACAGAACAGATCCTCTGTAGTGTAGGCTCCTTTTTGCAGACTCAGTTTTGGGTCTGGGGACATAATAATTTAACTCAGAATTTCTAAGATTGTGTGAATGTACATTTGAGGTGTTGGTAAAGATCCGCCTCAGATACGATGGGGAAAGATTATTATGGATTTTATACATTGTCACAGCCAACTGTTTAAGTCTTGCATATTCTAGCCTTTCCCAGTCAAGCTCATCCAACAAAACACTTGAGCGAACGTCATAGTTAGAAAAGGTGAGAATTCTAGCAGCCCTATTCTGCAGCTTTTGAAGTTTGTCGGCTAGTCCCTTATTGATATTACCCCAAACGGCACCACAGTAATTAAAATATGGCATTACCAGTGCATTGTACATGTTCACTCTAGTATCAAATGGTATAAAATGACTTACACGCCTTAAGATAGCAATACCAGCGGATATTTTCTTTGAAATGGTATGAATGTGTGGGCGCCAGTTCAAAGATTCATCAATTTGAACTCCAAGGGATTTATGTTTAATTACTCTTTCTAAGGGTGTATTATTGACTTTGACTGTGAAGTCACTGTTTATTTGGGATAACTTAAATTGGCTCCCTATAAGCATGTATTTAGTCTTCTTAACATTTAAAGTTAATTTGTTTGCTGACAGCCATGACTGGATTAAATTCATATCATAATTCATTTTATGTTCAAGGACACATGGGTCTTCTGCAGATGTGGTAAGGGTAGTATCATCTGCATACATTCTGGGTTTTGAAAACAAATTACATGAAGGGAGATCAACTTTTTGAGACTGCAGAAAAGGGAGGGTCATGAAAAATGGGCCGTTAAAAGGGGGAGGGGCATGCAAATATGTGTCCGTGATCATGTAGAGGTTCACCCACGGAAGAAAAAAGTAGTTCTTTATTTTGTAAAAAAAACCTGGGAGAATTAGGAGAGTCGAGTGATCAGCTGTCAGAATCAGAGTCGGACTCTTAATGCTGTCATCTAAAATGTATGTATATGTCATTACAAAGACAGATTAGAAATATATTTTGAGCTTTCATAATACTGAGTCACCCTAGTGTATTGCAAGAACTAGATTTTATCATTTACAAAAGAGGGGAAGGGTCATGATATTTTAGGCCAAGGTCAAGGGGAGGGTTAGCAAATTTCACTCCCATTGCAGGGATGGGTCATCTCATTTCCGAACCCAAATTTAAAATTCCCACCCCCCTCCCCCCAGCTAATTTCTGACAAGTCACTTAAACAAAACTAAGAAGTACAACATAGGTCATAAAAGTAATTTTCAAGAGTGATGGGTCAACTTTAGAAGCCTTGGCGTGGCATGAATATTCGTCAAGTTTTGGCCAACCTAGTCAGACATTTTAAGCCATAAGATAAAAGCGATACGAAAAAATACATATAGCGCAGGGAAGATCGGCCAATAGTGTCGGCAGATTTGGCTAAAGGTCTTCAGAACAAATGGGACCACTGTAATTGGCTTACCGCTGTTGTGGCTTGTCTGCCTAATTAAGCATGTTTTAACTTTTGTTTCAGTGTATATTCATTCCTTTTTTTTCTTTTTCTCTCTATATGCTGTGATAGGCGAAGCTAACAAAATACAATAAAATAAATGATGGCATTGAGTCTTTAAGTACCTTTCCAGGACTCCAGGCGAAGCCAGCACCTGCTGAACTTTCTTTGTCCCAGCGAGGTGAAGAGCTGCAGAAGGACATTTAATCGCTCGGGATCTTTCCATCATAAGACGAGCATTCCAATCCTATGTTGTGTAAAATTCAAAGCATCAGCATTGGGATGCTCAAAATGCATAAAAACATGTACAAAAAGAAAGAAAAACTGTTTACTAAACCATGTAATTCATTAGCCAGTGCATACGTCCGTCCCGACACTTTTTCCATGCTTTTCAAGTCGCTGAGTTTTAATGGTGAGGTGGAGAAACGAATGCCACAGTGATCCTTAATATAAATAGAGGTGTACCACAGGTAGCTATTCTTCAGATCGAGTTAGGTTGTCAGGTTAAGTATTTTCCTGCCGACCAGTTGACAGCTTTTCATTAGATCGCGGGCTTAAGTTTACAAACTTTTTTGCGTTTGTTCTTTAAGTAAAACAAGAAAAGTACCAATCATCACTTTTGGAAGGAAATGAAAGTCTACTATCAATTACTGCGATGGTAGTATCAGTAAGTCATAGCTGGGCAGAAGAAATGAATTTCTTCAGGATAATTACATTTTGTTGTTGTTGTTGTTGTGAGTAGATCCTAATCTAAGACGCATTTCCCCTTTCAACATACATTTTCTGAGGAGTATTGATGTGGATCATAGCCATTCCTGAAGTACACAACAGCAATTTCATATCCGTCCCTGAAAAAAGCAAGAAATGGTTACTGTGTACGAATGAAATCGCATGTGATCAAACACATTTCAGCACTGTCCAGGGTTAGTGCAAAATTTGAATTCAGATATGAAAGCTTAAAAAGTAAATTCCGTTTAATTCTTTTTGTCAGCAAGTTGGCGATTGGATGCTCTTAAAAATGAAAGAAAGAATTTCCGAGAAAATGCTTAAGCGCTAAACGGCATTCGAACAACTGCGCCTAGAGTTAAACTTGAAGGAAAAGCACCCAGTCATTTTTAAGAATTTGTTAGAACTTTGGCATGTTAGTTTTCCAAACAGCTTTACGTTTTTAACGAGTATTTTTGCCTTCCCTCTTTTATTTCTAATGTTTTCTGATAAGAAGAGCGCTAACCAAAGCGATCAACCGAAGACTGAATAAGCAGAATAATATTTATCAGCTTTTCTGGACACAGGTCTGCCCAGAGGGAATGGGCACGAACGGGACTCAGGTCCCATGCGAGGTGTACGTTCAAACGGGTTTAAATAAAAAATAATAATAATATTTAAAGCTTCTAACCCTTTAAGACCTAATTTCCACTTACAAATTCTCCAGACTGATCTCTATACATTTCCTTAAAGAATTAGTTGAGAGAATTTGATAACAGATCAAAGATTTTTCTCTTTGTGATCATTTTATTAATTCTCATAGACTTTGCTTTTGACAATCTATGGATATCGTTGGGAGACAATTGATGTTGGTCACTATTGGGACTTAAAGGTTAAGTGTAACTGAAATAGGTATGTGTATAATGTGGCATAAGCAGAAATGCTCGGAAACGAAACCCGACACCCGAACCCACCACACTTCAATAACTAGTTGGACACGCTCTAAGCACTGGGCAACGGGTGATTCGTTTATGACAGGCCGCAGGCTTGGTTAGCCATTCAGGGCGGAAAAACGTAATGAGCATGCGTGAACTTTTTTGCCCAGATCCCCTGGCCGGGTTTGAAAAAATGGCGGGATTTCAAATATTTTATTGTCTAAAAATAAAATGTTTCCACTCATAACCTGGAAAAAACAGGCAATTTGTCTTCAAAAGTTGCAAGCTGTGGTTATAACCTTGTCGTTACTTAATTTTCCAGAAGAATACCTCATAGCAAAACGGACTTTAACGACATTAATTTCCTTGTGTTGTGCTGGAAATGTGCATGCGTAGGTCCGATTTTTTAAGATGCATTCAAAAAATGTGTTCATATAAGGAACTACCTGGATATATAAGGTCCGGAGCTCCACTGTGGACACAAAGACAACACATCTTTGGACAGTGATTTGCCCAAAAAAATTAACGCTTGCCCACAATGTGTTTGAAGTCACTGAACTTTGTCGCACTCGAGCTGATATTTTAAAACCCTCGCTCGATCTGACTCTCGTAGTTTCGCAGATCACTAAAATATAAACAAAATCCTCAATGTAGAAGTTATTGCGTTGATATGTGGGCAGAAAAAATGAAAGGTCAATCTTAATCTAATAAAATCTTCCCAAAAATCTGTTTCAAAGCAACTATAGTTCTTTAAACTTGTTCGTTTCGCGTAGATATATAAATTTTGCTTTGTGTTGTCAAGTTGAACACGCATAACATTTGTCAAAAACCTACGCTCAAAAAGGATTTCGTTCAAACAAAGTTAAAGTTACATTATTTCAAAAACCTCTTGCTGACAATGAAGAAATGAATTTTCTGTACGAAAAAAACCTACCTAAAGATCTTAAGAGCGCCTGTCTGTAAAAATCAGACAAATTCAAAATTTCGCGGCAAGGGTGGAAAATTCGATTTCTTTCATATTTTAATGTTACATAGGCTGGGGTATAACTAAAACCACTGTATAGTTCTTTCGGCGAAATATCCTTTTATTTCAGCGATAAATGCAAATAAGTAAAATCCGTTAAAATCATCATTTTGAGGCGCTCATTTATTACATGGGTTTGAAAGCCTCGCGTGCAAAAACCGATTACTCTACCGTCTTTAAAACATCACAGCCTTCTTTTACAACTTCTTAATATCACTTAAAATGATTTGGGGAGATAGTGCTCTGTTCTTTGTATACAAAATAATTTAATTTCGAAAGCATACAATTTACTTCAGTAAAAGTAATGTCTGAAAAAAACATAATTTTCACCATGTGAGAAACCTTCAAATTTATTAAGCTGCTGGTGGTTGAATCTTAGAAGGATGGTCTACAGATTCCTGTAAAAATTTCTTTGGGCAAATGATTACTAGCGACGCGAGAGCTTTACAAAATCTGTTAAAAATGCAGATATTTGACCTTCTGCGGTCAACTTTGAAGTTGCGAGTCGGACATAAAATTTAGTCCCTTCACTTGTCTAAACCCACAGTAGATTAAAATAAGCAGATAGGAAACCGTTTTGAAATGGTCTTACCTTAAAATATGCTGTAAAAGACGAGTCCAAAGGCCATTTTAGCCCGATTATGGAGTCGTTTGAACTTTGTCTTGTAACGTGTAATTGTACACCGCGCCAACTGTCAACGTCTTCACAGGACGAATACAATTCTTTGATCAACTTTCGAGGCTTTTCAAGACGACTGCATCTTTTTCGACAGCTCAGTCATTTGTTAAACATAGTTTAGAACGTAGTAGCTGAAAATATTACCAGATATTACATCTGACTGCTACAACAGAATGACACAAAAATGCCTGTGCTCACATCTTGAATTGCAGGCAGCTGTTTGTAAGTCACGCAATCCAATTAAGAGGGGTGGAGAAGGGTGAAGTAGCAAACGGCCAACGTAAGCATGCAGTCGCAGTCTAGGGACCTCTGGCATTAAAGTCATTTCCCAACCCTAATTCTCTTAGAATCATAGTAGTAGTGGTGTTACTAGACAGCCCTTTAAAACTTCGTTATATTTTGCAAGCTATGTAAATATCGTATTTCCTCGAACAAGCGCCCCAGCGCTTATTTAAAATTTCGGCTAAAAGGAGAGGCGCTTATATAAGAAGGCGGGCGCTTAATAAGGGAGGCGCTTATTAACTTTTCCTTTCAACAAACGGTATTTCTATTTTGGCTAAATGCATCTTAACGCGTTTGGCGGTCTGTACTGTGTGTTCATTTTAACTCTTTTTTATTTAACCTGTTACATATCTGTGTACCGTATTTCCTCGATAAGGGCCCACGCTCAAATAAGGGCCCGTCCCTGAATAAGCACTCACCCCGTTGGCCATAATATCAAACAATTGCCCTCTCTCCTCCTCATAACTTTCTTAAATAGTAGGAATACAAGAGGAATGGAACGATCTGCTTATTGATGACGAGGATAATCTCGAAGATAAAGAGCAAAGTGCCAGAGCGTAAATAGCACGCGCACCGTGAAAGATCGTGACGTCATTACTACAAACCCTCTTGCAAACACAACTTCAAGCTGATTTAGCAACAAAACGGAAACGTCAGTTGACGGCAGCGGGCGCAAATCAAACAACAGAGTAACAAATTGGCAACGAAAGTCGCGTTTAGTCCTTTCCGCGCGCTCTTCCGTCGTCAACTGACGTTCGCGTTCTGTTGCTAAATCAGCCCATGCAAAAGTCGGATTTGCATGAGCTGTGACGTCAGAATCTTTTGCAGTGCGCGCGAAAAATTGGGTGGGGATGTGCGGCACGCCTCCTGAAACCCTTATCCTATTTCAGACCAAAAATCTGTGATTTTTCCTACCATATTTCAGACCTGATCAAAAATTTGATCGGACCTGACCCTTAAATCAATACCCTATTTCAGACCTGCCTTATAATCAGTTTCCTAGGTCAGATCAATGTTAAAGGCAATATTTATACGATTTTATTAAGTAGGATACAAAACTGTACTGTTACGGAACGTACTCAGTTGGCCTAGAACCCAAAGGGAAATGGTCTTATCGCCTAATGATGAAGAAGTAGCTTTTTCTAAAAAAACATATCCAGACCAAACTGGTCGAAATTGATACCTTTTTTTAGACCAAAACGGCTAAAAAACCATACCCTTTGGCGCCGCACACACCTATATAGCCTATATAAGGGAGTAACCCCCCGCCCGTAACGCAATCACTATACATTTGTGTAAAGTGTTTAATGGGACTTCGGTACTCTTGATTATAACAACCACTGTTTTAACGAATAAAAGGCACATGTCTCAAAGCATCTGTACAGAAAAGTTTGATAACCTTTTTATACAAACCAAGAACTGATTACGCTCACAAAAATTCGCGTACAACAGGTCGCAACTAGCAGCATATCCCTTTTGATTAGCGCCTGCAACAATGATTCTTGCTTCTTTTTCATTTTTGAAACCCTGTTCGCAAATGAGACACGCGAGTTTTTAGTGTAACCAATAATGTTAATTGGTAACGTTCGCGAAATAAGATGACCCAACGAAGGATAGCTGTCAAAATAAAAGGAACAGAGGATTTTGTTGCCTGACAAAAAGCTGTAGGCATCTTTAAAGTTTTGGTAATTACAAAATTTTCCATTTTTTGGCGAAGACCAAACTCTATTTTCTGTGGCAGTGCGAACAGGTTCAGTTTTTTGTCGATCTTTACTATGTCGTAACTAACAACAGCGCTAGATTGTAGAGTGCCAGAGTGGTTAAAGTAGAAACTATAGTTTAGCAAAGATGAAGCAAGCAAGAAGAAGAAAAAGGCCATTGACACGATGACGCCATTTTACTGGTACGACCAGAATCCTCAGGAGTTTCGCTTTCTTGTACAAATCAGGGCTTTTGATCTCGCTGGGATTACCAAATTTAAAAAAAAACATGAAAGGAAAATACGAAAAGGATTCTGGTCGTAGTAGTAAAGTAACGCCATCGTGCAAATGCGTAGTATTTGTTGATAAACTGGCTTTAAAAAGACTCTTTAGTCGTGTATAAAGGGTTTCTAGGTCTACTACATGTACTTTCAAGCACCACCACTCCTCTCCCGTGAAAATGCACATGACAGTATTGCGTGACGAACAGCGTCGACATCATTGTGTCGTTGTAGCGCCGGTCAGATATATACTTCCGTGCAGTGTAAAGCATTGTTTAACAAAGGGCTAAGCCGTCGAAGAAGATGCAATCAAGATAAAATTCGCCTAAAACTGATCAAAGATTGGTATTCGACCTTTGAAGACGTCGAAAGTTGACGCGGTGTGTCGGGTGTGAGGTGTAAATTGCACACGTTACAAACCAGAGGTCAAGCGACGAACGACCGGAAAAACGTGCTAAAATGATCTTTGGACCGGCCCTTTACTGCTCATAATAAGGTAAGAACATTTCAAAACGGTTTTCTATCTGCTTATTTTAATCTACTGTGGGTTTAGACAGGTGAAGGGACTAAATTCTATGTCCGACTCGCAACTTCAAAGTTGACCGCGGAAGGTCAAATACCTGCATTTTTAACAGATTTTGTAAAGCTCTCGCGTCGCTAGTAATCATTTGCCCAAAGAAATTTTTACAGGAATCTGTAGACCATCCTTCTAAGATTCAACCACCAGCAGCTTAATAGATTTGAAGGTTTCTCACATGGTGAAAATTATGTTTTTTCAGGCATTACTTTTACTGAAGTAAATTGTATGCTTTCGAAATTAAATTATTTTGTATACAAAGAACAGAGCACTATCACCCCAAATCATTTTAAGTGATATTTAGAAGTTGTAAAAGAAGGCTGTGATGTTTTAAAGACGGTAGAGTAATCGGTTTTTGCACGCGAGGCTTTCAAACCCATGTAATAATTGAGCATCTCAAATGACGATTTTAACGGATTTTACTTATTTGCATTTATCTCTGAAATAAAAGGATATTTCACCAAAAAAACCATACAGTGATTTTGGTTATACCCTAGCCTATGTAACAGTAAAATATGAAAGAAATCGAATTTTCCACCCTTGCCGCGATATGTTTGATTTTTACGGACAGGCGCTCTTAAAAGCAAAAGATCAGTTGCAACTTGGCAGCCAAGCCATGCTTCACCATTTAGCTATTTTCAAAAAGCTTAACTGGTCCATGCGAGGGTCTTCGTTTAAGCAAATTAAACTCAGCCGATCATTAGAAAATACAGAAAATTGCACATAAGGGTTTGTTTTGCTCGCCTCAGTCAAATCCAACTGCAGCAATTGTTTACGGGAAAAGAGTCAATTGTTTTGAAGTCACTGCCGGCAATTGTCGTTCTCTACTTCACAGCGAGTGAAAAGGACAATTTGCGTACAGAAAGTTATTCTTTAATATAAAGAACAGAAACTTTCACAGTGCACTGGAAAACAAAACAATGTAATGAAAAAATAAAAAAACTCTGACTATTGTTAGTTGGGCAACAGAAAAATGATCTTGGGTAAGCTTACTGGCCTTCTATTGCCGAGAAAGTTTAGTTCACTCTGATGCGTTGTAACAGCAATATGGTTCTTTGATTGAACACAAAGATAAAGCTGGTTCTGCAAAGGTAATAAATCCGGGCATGTAAAAAAGTAACCGTAACTACTAATAACAGAATACAAGCGGGTTTTAATTCAACCCGGCGAAATCAACTCATAAATTAATCGGATGCACAATCAGAAAAATACTCGCCTCTTAAGAAATGTTCAAAACCTTTTATTCCACCTCAGACTGACGGAATGATCCGTTTTTCCTTGAACATTGGTTGTTCTGAATGCAAAGTAATTTTCGAGCGACGAAAAAAAAGCAAACATGTCAAATTAAAATGCTTTACGGGAAGCAAACGTTCGCACCTCGTGCATTTCACACTCAGAACTCCAGTAACAAACAAACACAGTCACCACACAGAGAAGCCCGCCTTGAGCCTGCGATAAGGGATGCGCAGAAGCTTGCGCAGAACGTTTTTCCGCCCTGAAGGTTAGCCACAAGATGTCACATCCTCCGAGTGCACTGGACGCTAATGATCGAGGGAACACCCTAAATAACCAGCATCTCGCACAGATTTTAAGCATATGTCGAGTGCACTCAAAGTGGCTAACGTGGCTTCGGCCAACAACTTTTGAGTACTTACACTATAAGTGTCTTGTCCTCTTTCAGCTGTCCTTTAGAATTGATCTCATTAAAAGTCTTCCTAATAAGATGGGCACGGGGATCACTAAAAAGTAAAAAGGGAAGTTGAATTCAGTTTGCATACGATCATGCATATGCATATTTCATGCATCTACCAGTAAATCCCACACAGAGAGATAAGAGTAACATGATAGATCGATTTTCCTGAAGTTCTGAAATGCACACCTCTACATCCCATCGGGTTACAAGTTCTAAATCACATCGTTGACTGCATAACAATTATTTAGCAGATACTGGCAGATACTGGCGCCGTTACAGAGAGAGACTGGCTCGATGTTGAGTTGAAAAATTTGCACCACTCGCCATTTGCAAAACTCAAAATCCACCTTGATTGTCCCCCAAAATTTTGTATAAGAATAGTCTTCAATTTCATCTGGAACCACAGTAAGTACCCGGGAGAAATTAAGAACAAAGGTTATGCAAAACATTTTTTGAAGCAGGATGGGGAGGGGGGGAGGGGGGCAAGGAACATGTATATGGGAGATGTATACATATATGGCGAATGAGGCCTTTAAAGGTGTGCTTTCGCATCACCAAGTTGCGCAGGAAGATGGGTAAACAATCGTCCCTCAAAACAGTCTCGTAGTGTAATCCAACACTACTCTGATCAAGTCTCAAGCTGCGCAAATGACCAACAGAGCCTTTTAAATCGCGTGGTCAGCAGCTATGGAAATTCATGGAACAAAAGAATATTTTTACAAAGGAGAAAGGTTTAACTCCCACAGGATCGGTTTGGGACACCAACATGGCCGCCGTTTCACTGTTCTGGGACAGCAATATGCCAGGCGTAACGTCATGCGAAAATTAATGCTCTATATCTATAACAAAGATACTAATTAAAAACAAATACAATATTGACTCTAAAAAACACAGGTGATTTTTCCATTAATCCCCCTGCCATATCAAATTGTATATTCTAGTTAGGAACGAAAACAAGGTAGCACACGGCTAAAACGGAGAAAAAACTTCCCGATTTCAAAAATACCCGAATACTTGTGGACGAGGCCCTAAGGGGTCATGGTTTCCGGGACTTTGCTTTATTAAATCGAAAAGACCCCTGGCTATTTTTCTGCCCTTTTCATGAGTAGTCTTTAGTAGAAAGTCTACATTGTGCACATGAGATGTACATGTAGACCATGTGCCTAAATGTTATCCCTGTTTGAGACTTTATTTGCCCAGATTTTAGGCATGGTAATCTTAGCGGCAAAATTTACTGATTACCGCCTGATAAGGAGAACATTGGGTAATGTATGATAATGAGTTTGAAATGCAGGAAAATGAAGAATAGAATCACCTAATTGTGGGAAACCCTGCAACTTACTGTTCTCGCATGAGATGCTGAACCCATCTTTGGTCAAATCTGTTCCGCTCATCTTCTGACACTACAATCATTGCTACGGCCCTGTTAATGCAACAAGAATGACAATCAACTCATACAAGTCTAAGTCCCTAAACACAGGCTAGACCGCAACCCGGGGACTACTTCCTTATAAGAGAATAATGGGGATGTGCCGCTGGATGGGGTTGCATTTTTAATAGAGTTACTAGAATGGGGTAGCACATTTTCTTTTTTGGGGGGGTAAGACAGTTCTTCATATTTAGGGTTAGCAAACGTACCAGAATGTCTGTACTGTGTGTGAAAAGTAAAGTATTCTTCATTCAATATAAGGTAGATACATAAATAGAAAGTGACTAAGTTGGGATCGCGAAAATTACATATTTGCCCCAAAGGGACTAAGATAAGGTCTATAATTGGCCACAAAATGAACTATAATGGGGTAGGGATTCTGAGAGGCCAGCGGCACACACCCAGCAAAAATTAACCCAAGTATCCGCTTTCCCCCCCCCCCCCCCCCCTACCCCCCTCGGGACCGCGAGAAGTCGTCCTTCTTTCCTCAGAGCCACAGCCAGCGTGCGATATGTTAAATTATGCAAATTTGATTAAGGTAAGAAGTGAAGAGAGATTAAAGGCTGCTCGCAGTCTACACGCGTTTAAAATAAACTCCTTATTAATTTTTCTGAAGGCTTGAGAGTTTAACCTCCAACGAGTTAGCTAGGTTGAAATCAAATTTTAATGTGAAGGTCATAAATAATTGAAAACCAGTAAACCCAACACGTATTTTGATCAGCAATGCTGTGGCTTGATTTGAAGCACTTTTTCTATCCCGGTTATAAGCCCCCCTCCGATATAGCCCTTCTATTCAAATAAAGGGTTTCATAACAGTATTTCCACAGAGTGGCTCTTCATCTGTTATACCTATATAAATTCAATTAACTGGAGGTAAAAATATTTACAAAGTGTTAATTATATACAATAGACAAAAATATTTACAACAGATAAAAATGAAAAAAGAAAAGAAATGAAATGAAATGAAAGTAAGTGAAAATAAAAGAAAAATCCCAAAATTCATCGAGATAAAAGAAACGATTTAACCCCCTGTCACCGCACATCTCGAGATGATCAAGAAGGCTGTTCAAAAGCTGTGCACCAGAGTCCTGAAAGGTGCCCTTTTCAAGTGGAATTGAAAGCCTAGTGGCTGAGCTGGAACGCAATGTACGCAGACTAGGTTACTTGATTGATTCTCAAGTATGACGGCCAGTTATTCATATAGAGCGCCTTATGCACTAATTTGAGCAAGCAAAAGTCCCTCCGTTCTCTCATTGGTAATTATCCAAGTTTAAGAATATCTTCGCGTTCCCGGACGTATCGTTCCATGACAAAGCTTGCTGCAGCGAACTGAAATCGTTGCAAGCGTTTCAACAGGAAATCAGGTAAAGGGTAAAATACAGTATCACAATAATCTAATGCTAATGCTTGAGCAAAGTAAAGTTCCTAAGACTAGAATAGACAAAGTTCTTTATCTTTCGTAAGACACTAAGTGGACTATAGCACGTTTTAACAATGTTGATCCTAGTTAAGATGCTCCTGTAAAGGCAGACCGAGTAGTTTGGTCTGTTCGACGCGTTCCAGTCCTTCTTCTGAAATCTTAAGATCTAAACTAATCTCACGCAAGCAGTGAACACAAGCCATTTCGCTGGTACCCTGCGAGCAGTGGTTTCTCCAGTTGTTTTGGTCGGATTGAGCGCCAGATGTGAGTCAGAAGACCACAAGCTTAGAGCTTTAAGAACAGTGTTCAAATTCTTTGTGGATTCAGTAAGATTAGTAGGGCGGCAGCTTTGATAAATTGTAGTGTCATCTGCATACTGAAAAGTGGTAACTGAATTTGGAAGGTTATCTTGTAGATCAAAAACGTAAAGGTTAAACAGCATTGGCCCACGAATTGACCTCTGAGGAACACCAAAATGCACGTGAGCATTATCTGACATCTGGTCATCTATTTGAACAAAGTGAAAACGATTACTAAGATAGCTAGTCAGCCACCTGAGAAAGTTCTTCGAGAAATCAAGGGAAAATAGCTTTGTTATCAGTGCCTTGTACCGAACTGTGCCGAATGCCTTCGAAAAGTCGGCAAGAACCACCAGTATAATTTCAACTTTTTATTGCTCGAGTAGATCGTCACATACAGAGTGCCCTTTGTGGAAACCAGATATAGTATGTTTGAGAGTAGCTTCCTGTTCGCAATAGCTATTTATGTATTTCGCAGTACGCTTTTCAAAAACTTTAGAACTTTAGAGAGTGTTAGGAGGATAGATTATTGGCCCAAAGTGTCCCTCAGCTACAGGCAGATCTACTTTGGGTATAGGACTGATCTTGCCTTTTTCCATGCATTTGGAAAGTACGATTTCCTGATATAGTCAGTTGTTAATAATAGCGGTCAAAGGTCCAACCATGGTATCCGCAACAAGTTTGACAAATTTGATGGGAATCACGTCAGGGCATTTCAGTATTTTTAAACCCTTACAAAACTCCTTACGAAGCCCAGAGTTTATAAACAGCAGTTTAATGTATCATATAACAACTGTACTCGTATGACCTTATAAAGAAAGATCAATCATCAAAACACTTTTCACAAACCTTTCATTTCCATAATACTTCCATGCATCTACCAGTCCTGCAGCCACACCTAAACACGATGTATTTATGGGAAGCTGGAAAGAGAATTTGGCCCATTAACCCTTTAAGCACCAATATCAACAGGCACACTCTCATCACTGTAATCGACACATTTCATATGGTCCTGCTTGAGAGAATTTGTTCAAACATCAAAACATTTCATCTTTGTTGATCAATAGACCTTTTTACCGATATGGCAGCCATGTTGAATTTATTAGATTTAATGAGTATTATGGGATGCCGAGGGGGCACTCACTCAACGCATGCATTTCAGGCAAAAAGAGAACTTCCCTGTATATTTCTGGGAAAAAAAGGTGATCATCATTACATCCAAACACGCCACAAAGATCTTTTTTTCCCATTACAATCTTTTTCTGGGAAAACTTAAAGAAAAATTGGCCCGAAAAGCCCACGTACATACTGATGCGAGTATATCAGATCGTGCTCATGCCCCCTGGGCATGCCATAATACTCCTTAAATCTAATAAATTCAATATGGCCGCCGTATTTGTAAAACAGTCAATTCATTCACTCTCATGACCTGTACGTTTGATCAGGCATTGCTATTGTTAGGGAGAAATTACAAGCTGAGGCCCTATAAAGGCTGAATCCTTTAAACCCTAGTATCAAGCTTGAGATTCCCATTTACTGTCCCTATATTTTTTCAATAGAAGTAGTGGGGAGAATTTGTGGAAATATCAATTACAATCATCTTCCCTGATCATGTTCTGAATTCTCATGACGACTCTGTTTTCTAACGCATTCAAGTAATGGGAGAAAATTCCTGCTGATCACTCTTAGGGCTTAAAGAGTTAAAGGGTTAAGCCTGCTTCATTTAGAGCTGCCGAAAGGAATCTCAGAGGGTTTCTGATTTCGGTTCCTCCTTCCCACTACTCTAACAAAAAGTTCCATCCATTCCTCACCATGCAGTTTTTAATAGGCCATTTTCAAAATGGCTTCAATCTACTACTACCAAAATCCTTTGAACAGGGTTTTGTTTTCTTGTTCAAATTAAGGCTTTTGTTATTTAAACCTTGCTCGCATTACTAAATTTAAACATGCAAGAAAAACACAATGAATGCTGGTCTTAGAAGTAGGGTAAAAAGACGTCATTGTGCCAAATTATGGCTAATTAGCCTGGAGCAGGCTTACTTGCACAAGATCAAGGAAAATCTTGGTAGTGGATCAGAGCTGACAAAGCCAGCTCCACTGGAATTTGCTCTTGCAATTCCATGGCCAATTTTCCCTGAACTCGCACTTGTAATTAGCTGCATTTGTAAAAGACAGGAAAAATCTCAAATATTTCGCTTTGGAGGAAACTATTACAGTTGTATGTGAAGTTACCTTGTCTTCTTTACTTGGGTCATGTTCATTCTGAAGATCTGATAAGAACCTGTAAATAACAGACAATATTTACACCTTTGCTCATCATCACCAGGAAATATACCTCTAATTAACATGGTTATTGAATTAAGTATATTATCATAAAAAACATTCAATTTTTTTATAATGAATCGGGCTTTCATTGTCGTTCTTACAAATTCATTAAACATTTTCACAGGAAAATAAAAAATTTTTAATAGCAAGTATAAGAATACAATTACATGAAAGTCCACTCTATTGTAATATACAAACGATACAAACAAACAGCCATTTTTAGGTTCAAAAAGGATGATAGGAATGTCAATAACACAAAAAGTATTTAGGGTTCATCAATCACCTTATTCTGGCACAAGTGCAATCCTGTAAATCCCCATGGTTATTAACCTTATAACCTCAGCTCCCTTAAATCTTACCTCGATTTTGCTTTAAAATTCCAAATCCTGAGCTTCAAATATGAAAAATCTTAGTTCATCAAAACATTGCATGGGGCGGGGGAGGGAGGGGGGAGTACTCAAAAAAAGGTTCATACAGGGACACTCTGCCCTGAGGTCCAACCCCTTACCCTTTTATATAGTATTTTGACAGAAAAGGTACCCCTTTTAGGCAGAGCCTCCCCATATAGGACATTACAGGGAGTGCAGTACCCCCCTCACCATATATGCAGGCACTGCAATCATTTGCATTTGCAGGGGCAAAGGAAAGAGGAAATTTAATGGAGGAGTTAGCCTGAGAAGGCAGCTGACATTTGGCAATGTCACTTTGACTGTTTCCTTGCAAAATGACGTCTAAGGAACAAATGCAGAAATTCCATGCAGATGACGTGTCACTAACCGGATCAGGTTTGTCATTCTGATTGGCTGAAGCAAATTTCCCACGAGGCATGAATAATTTAAGAGCACTATCAAGAGTGTGTATATGCTTAAAATATAGAGGAGAAGTTGTTACATCACGTTGCCATGATAGCAAAAATTGCTGGATGACAACAACCTAAAACGTCACTTAAAAAGTGGATTTGCACTGTTTCAAACTCCATTGATCTTATTGAATTCCAATTAATTTGTCAAATGTTGGCAAAATGTTCTGGGTTAAATCCAAAAGGATGGTATCTAAGTTTAGAAAAACAAAAAGTCTAACATTCATTTTTGTGTTGTGCTGGCCTACTCCATAAAGCAGGCGCATGAAATTAAGAAGTTTCATGTCGCAGTCATGCAACAACGACTAAGAAATGTACAAAAAAGGGGGATGCACATGCAAGTTTGTTTTTCTACCAATCTAAACCAATTGCTTTTTCAAGCTGTTCGCCATCGCCGTTGCAAAAACTCCCTATTGTTGTGATCCAGAAATTTCGCTACCATGGTAACGTGACGTCACACTTCTCCTCTCTGTTACTAGTATTATTACTACTTACGAGTGTAGTGCTCTCACTTGTGGACTCAGTCCACCAAAAGATGAGGCAATTGTATTGATCTCCACTTGCTTGATGCTAAGATCATCTGGTTTGTTTCCAATGTCTAGCATATAGTCTGACCGTAAAATTCCAAGGGAAATTGGCTGCAAGAGTTGACAAACCAATGTTTTTCAATATGCAAGCACACATTATACGATTTTAGCAAATAAGAAAACCAACTAGCAAGCTAAATAATACTGTTAACTGATCTGATTTTTGCCATTTTCTCAGAGTACCAGCAAACCTGCTACTGTAAATTAGATGTAAAGTAAAGGTTCTGGTTATTGATTGACTGTATATTGATCAATTGACAAGAAAATCTTCTGAAAGCTTTTGAGGATCAGTCACTGTCTTATGAGGGGCTGTATTTCATCTAATGCATTTTTACTTTAACCTTTTACATGTACCTGTGATAATCCCTCTTTTCTTGTCGTCTCATAAATTTCAAATATTTTTGCTGTAAACTCATCCACCCCTATGGTGCTAAATTAGAGCAATAAAAATAATATTTAGTATTCCTTAATGGGAAGGCAGCATTCCTTTAAGTGACAAAAGATGCTCAACCCTAACTAGCATCATTTTTCTCCTTAAAACACTGATTTATCATCCAGAAAGAAAATCATTATGAGAATTTATCAAATGATCAACAGCGAAAAAACACTTTTTTTTTACAATAAAATTGAATTCTCTCCACCAGTCATTGAGGAAATAAATGCATGGAGAACAGTGTGGAGAATTTGTATGTGGATGTTAGGGCTTAAAGGGGTTTACAGGTGAAAGAGGTAAGAGACACACCGGTACAAATAAACAAGGGTGATGTGAAGGACGTGCTGGATTTCGGCCAAATTTGTTTGCTGTTTTGTTTTGTTTCGTTTTTTTTTTTCTAAGAAGGAGGCCACAAATTCAATTATTGAATTTAGTGGTGCATGTGACATCTCAAGGCTTAATACGCAGAGAACCGGGTTAAATTGGGTAAATTATCAAGATGACAGAGCATAAATGCTAGTAAATACAAATCTCTATCTAACTTTAACTTAAAAAGACCAAAAACACCAACTACAGTATAAGAAAAACACATCTTGCAAAATCTCGGTAATTTCTTGGAAAGAGCTTGGCACGTAATAGCTCAATACAGGTCACCAAATTGGCAACTTTCACTGCAATTTTAGTCGCTTCGCCAAAATTTTTTTATGCCTGCCATGGCAACTAAAACAGTCACAGCTTGGACCACTGGACAGAGAAAAGTACAAATACAATAGTAAAACATCGAGAGTGACATGGTTTGAAATTCAGACCAGGGACATATGTAACTCCCTAACAGGGCCTTGTTATCTGACCTGAAAGGGATTATCAGTTTTGGCCGCATAAAGAATGGAATCAGAGCCAAGAATGAAAGTGGGGGGAAGGGGAGGGGAAGGAATGAAATGGTTGCAGACAAATCCCAGGATTTTGAAAATCCCGCCACCAGTGAACAGGGCACCTGACTGGCTCAGCTAGTCGAACATTATTGACATGTGTCAATCAATGTTTTGCTTCAGAATACTGATAGGTCATTACGTGCATATTAATTTTCTGCCGTTAGTGTTTATTCTAGAGCATTTCCTTTGACCTCTTTTGGAATGTAATCCACTTCTTGAGATTAAGGGTTTTGGGTTGTTTAATTTTTTCCTCCAAGGTGCCTCCTGGATCTGAATAACTAAAAGAAACTTTCTTTTGTCTGAGGATGCAATAGTTTCCTGCAATGTTTTGTCATGCTGGGCCCAGCTCATTAGTGTTTTTTTGCGGGATGGTAAATTCTCTGCGATAGTGACTTACAGATCCAAATTTCGAAGAATAGATTGGACCTTAAACTCCAGCTATGGAGAATTGCATTGTGAATAATTCAAGATTGTGATTGCTTGGCAACAACTTTTGAATTACCTTAACAGTCTTAGTGACTGTTCCATCATTGACACTTTCTGATCAGGCCAGAAAATGGTTTTGGTTCTCCACGCAAACCTCATCAGTTACCGGGTTGTTTTTGTTCTTAGTTGCTTTTACAAGAGCAACTCTAGTTGTTCTGTGCCGTGGCGAGAACGGTAAGCCGTTCTGTCCAGCTGAGCTTTGACCTTGTACAAATACCCCCCTGGGTGTCAAAAATTCTAGACTTGAATGTACTTGTTACATTTTACCACCTCAAATCCAACTTGCTGGAAGTTTCACTTAACCCTTGCAGTTTGTTCTGATTCATTGAGATTTTCCCATTTCTATCATCCACGTGTTGCTTCCGAAGAAACTTTGTTTTGGTTCCACACACGTCCTTAAAAGTTCACTTCCGCTGTACGGAAGATCAAACATTTTCATTGGTCAATTTATGACAGGTGATGACAGCATCAAATGTCGGCGCATGCACTGAGGCATGAAAGGGCAAGTGGGCAGTTTTCAAAATCCCGGGGTTTGCATGCAAGCGTTCCCTTCTTTCTTCCCCAACCCCTCCCCACTCTTTTACTCACATCATTTTTCGCAAGGTCTTAGGGGGTGATTACATGAGAAAACTCACACCAGCGCCTTGATAAAATACACGTGTGTTTGAAAATCGCAAACATTACGTATGCACTACCCATTCCAGTCTACCGGCAGACCAATTTCACACTGAAACGGGTGGTCCATTCGCGTTTACACGATACCATTGCAAGATTTCATACTGGAGTGAAATTCTCACCCTGGTACAACAACCAGGGCAAACTCAAGCTGGGGTGACTCATGCTTTCATGACATTTTGTGGTGGTATCACGTAAACAAATATAAAGTCAAGAGAGGGAACAGGAGGTGAACTCGCACTGTAAACAGCCCCTTAGACTCTCGTTCCTCATTCTCTGCTCTGAAACCGCACAAAACTGCTAGCTAGGTAAGCTAGTTGAATCATTGATATCAAGTTGGTGGGTAAAGTTTTTCGGATGAAGAGTGCTGTTAAACCCCTTTCCTGAATGGGCAAGTAAAAAAAACAAACAAATATTAACAGAAATGGCCCTTATCGAGTCCCATCACGAACCACTCAAAAGACTGCGACAACTGTTTGATTTATCTTATCCATGAAAAGATTGTCTTATTCCTTACCCGTTCAAAGCTTCCTTTAGAAATTCATGATCCTGACTAACTCGATGGACCAACATATTGAAGTCCTTCTGTACCTCTTTCGCTTGAAGGAACAGTCGCTTCGGAAAAGTAGTAGGAAGAAGAGTAAATGGTGCATGTTCTACCGTAAAGTACGATTCCTTGGATTGCATGACAAGGCCATGAGTTAAACAATAGTCCTTCCCTTCGGTGACTAAATACTCCACGGTATCTTCTGCTGGAAGTTCACGTGCGTCCATGTTGCTCTTTGCGAAGTATCGAAAGGGTGATATGAAGGATTGCGAGTTCTGATGTTTACCGGGTTCGTTGTTATCTGAAATTAAGGCGTTACTAGTGCCAAAATACTGTGTTTCCCTGTACAGCATATGACCTCAGCTTTTGGAAAGATTTTTCAGTAAAAACTGCAAAATACCTGTTGGAACCGAACACAGGCGTGGAAGGCCGCCATGACATTTGCGCGATAGTGGACTGGTGCCCTCAATTCCAGTCTCTCTCCACGACACCAATTGCCTATGTTTTTTTGCCTCAAATCCGATGGGTATTTCGAGTCCGACAACGATCTTTGAGTCGATCATATATTTTATTTGGAAAAGGTTGTTCCAGACCAGAGAGCTATGCAAAAAAGGTAAAAAAAAATGTCAAATTTCAAGCCAACCACGCCCCACGATCACCTGTTCTGTTCTTACACGGCCTGACGAGTGCAGTCGATAAAAACAGATATCGGAAAACCAATCAATAATTCGATAATTGTCGATAATCACGTTTTCATTAATATCGACTGAGACGGTCAGTCGATAAAAATCGATAACAACAACTTTTTTCGTCGTCAGCGCTATGGATTTGATCGATTTTAACGATATTATCGATTTCATGATCACTTGCGAACAGCATAACTCTTTTTTTTATCCTGTCGATAGCTGAAAATGTTTCGTTACTGAATGTTGAGTGTTATGTTTAAAATGAATTTCGCTACAAATTTATCCGTCCTAAGTCATATAAATAATGCACTCAGTATGTTCCGTAGCCGGCGTGGCAGGCGTTCGAAAGGGAAGGGGAAGGGAATTAGAGCGCGAGACCACGCGCGAGGGAGGAGGGAGGAGGGGGAACATTTCCTTTCTCCCTCGCGCGCCCAATTCCCCCTTCCCCTTCTGCCACGAAGGCTATGGGCGCTTTCCATTTAGCCAGAATTTCCGGAATTTCCGGTTCGGCAGTAAATGGAACACGTTTCGTCGGTTCGTCCCACTGGAAAATTCCCAGAAAAAGTGGAAAATCTAAAAACGTGGTCCCGTTTTCCCGGTTGGAATTTCCGTACGGAATGTCGTGTTCCATTTACTTTTCTCGTAGTTTGTACCAGTTCCAGGTCCACGGTCGGGCACCGCCACGTACCGGGGTTTACGACCAAATGGAACAACTTTTTACCAATCGGAAATTCCACTTTTGCTACCACCGAAATTTCCGGGTTTTTGTCCTAAATGGAAAGCGCCCTATGTGTTCCGCAAACAACGTACTTTGCCAAAGTTAACCGCTAAAACACATGGAAATTTAAGAGCCGATTAAAATCGATAACTTCGATAGAAGTCGATGAAAATCGATCTCCTGGTTAGCAACAACTTTTTCGATTCTCAATTTAATCAATGGATTTATCGATAGTTATCGATTACTATCGATTATGGACTTTATTGATTGCACTCCTCAGGCTACACAGGGGCCAACTACTTTAAAAAAATAGAAGTTGCCTGATCAAAGTAGAAAACATCTTTTTTCTGTATTTTACTTATTAGAAAAGTCTTTGTTTTCTTAATTTTCTTATTTTTCAGTCTTTACATGTAAAGTTACCCTCGGGCGCGTAAGCCATGCACGCCAGCAGCGATAAACGAGGGGGCCCAGTTCCTTTTTGCAAGGACGGGCTGAAGGAAGTAGTCCACGTCAAATGTACAGTTAAGCGTATTTTATTCAATTTCATATATTTATTATTATTTAATATATTTTTTTGGAAATCTTTCAAAACGTTGAGCAGATGAATGAGATGAGCCAAGACTTGCCACTGTCATGTCGACATGAGCGTGATATACAAAGAAAAAAAAAATGAAAGAAAAAACCCATCTTCATTTTGGTGAGATTTTCATGTGACATGTAAGTTGTTAAAGCCTACCACAGGTTTTTTCAGATAAATAAATAAATTTTAGTAAAAAAAACCTTAGATTTTGACCTTTCAAACACAGTCAAATATATCATTTTTTGACTTAAAAAAATAAAGTATAGACAAAACTATTGAGAAAGACTTTACGCCATCCATTTCTGTATAACTGTCATATATATGCGTAGTTTGGTATGAAATATGTTCACCTAGGACTTTCACCAGTGAGAAAATGGCAATTCAAATCGGCAAACTCAGTTTTAAGCTCTCTGTTGAAGCCGCTGATTTGTCAATGTCAAACTTTTTTCAAACCATTCACAACTTCATTGTCTTTTTCTATTTGGATAGTACTAAGCAAGTCGTAATACAAGAAAAAGTTAAAAACATGTAAATTCTGCTCCATAACTCAAGGTGGTAGTGCGGTAGCTTTTTCAGGACTGAGTAAAAACATTTTTTTTCTGCCTTGTATTGGGTCAGCAATATTTAATAATTAAAAAATAATTCTTATTTTCTCAGGCTGGAACGATCAAAGACGTTAATGGTCCTATCAATTACATTGACTTGTTGTCAGTTGCTGTTTAAAAAAACTGGCGTAATCTCGAACAACGTTTTTTAGTCTTTTTTTAGTCGTTAACCCTTATTATCTCAATTTAGTTTTATTTTAGCAGATTTGACGAAGTCAACAGAGGGTCCTCAATGCGTTTTTTGGGGATACGGGAATTCCCTTATTTGAAGCCCGCCGGTATTCGGGATTTTAAAGCGAAATCAGGGCGAGATTCGCTGGAGGTGGGTTACCAAAAATAACCCGCGGGATTACGGGATGGCACGAAGTTTTGGGTCGAGATTACGGGATTAATTGAAGAACCCTGAGACACTGTGATGTGAGTCATGTGATAGAGTGATTTTACTTGAATCATGAAACAGATACAAACAAATAGTGAAAAATAGAAAGAGGTTAAAAACAGAAGACAATAGAATTAGTGCATAGTAGTGCGTAGTAATCTACTACCTATTTATTTTCACGGTACAAGTAAAATCGCTCTATCATGGATATATGAGAGTTCTATTTTTTGTGGGTAACGCGATCGATAAACACTTATGCATACTGATACACCTGTAGGCAGGTTACAAAGCATTGGCGTTGACAGCGAGTGCGAGTTATTTTTTTAATCCTTTGACCTCACACCTCAAACTTTGAAGCGGACTGACGAGCCAACGCCTCCAGGAAACTAAAGGCAATAGACAACAAATCGCAGAATGAAAGGCCCAGTTTCCTTCATCGCACTTCTGCTTACATTTACATGTGTCCTCTCCAAGCAAATCAGCTACAATAACTGCACAGGTGAAGAGCTTGGAGAGATATTGTCCATTGATATAACACCGTGTGATGAAGAACCTTGTGTCCTCAAGGGGGGAGGTAACGAAACAGTAACCATCAACTTCATTCCACACGAAGCTGTAACGGCGGCAAAGATCTATGCCTATGCTATATTCGGTTTAATACCAGTTCCCCTGCCATTGCCGGATCCTGATGCTTGTAAAGGGCATGGACTGACATGTCCACTGAAGAGTGGGGAAACTGTTGAGTTTGTATACACAGAGTACATTTCTGAGGACTTTCCGGTTGGAGAGTTGAAGCTCAAAGCAGAGATAAAGGACCAGAACGATAACTCCATCATCTGCGGTATTGTTAACTTGCAAATCTCTTGAGCATTGTTATGTGTATTTTTGAGGGGTTTTTTTAAGACACGTGTTGATTTTATATCGTGAAATCAAAGTACTGCTTCGATTATATTTAGTCATTAATGTTTTTGTTAATACGTCTGGTAGCTTAAAATGAACTGAGGAAACAATTTAGGTTTGTCAGTGAATAAACAGAGTTCTCCAGAAAGATTGTGTTACAAACCTTAAGCTCCTTTAGGTATTGTCGTTACTTTGTTGTCACTCATAGTTTGCACTTGTGATTTGTAATTCTGATTTTATTTTTTAGTCTACCAAAGCAACCTAACACAAAAGCCTGACCAATGGTAGTTTCTC
Source organism: Porites rus (assembly GCA_964035705.1). NCBI lineage: Eukaryota > Metazoa > Cnidaria > Anthozoa > Scleractinia > Poritidae > Porites > Porites rus. Next base: position 25,910,698 of record OZ037993.1, read on the forward strand.
TCAATGCCGCGACTTGGGTTGTTCAAAAAAAGTAAAAAAAGTCAATATCAAAGAGGACAATCCCATTTGGGAACTAAACTCGTTGTCTACCAACTTTGAGTCACCTCGGCACTTGAACAAGTCGTGTTAATTGCAAAGTTCATTTTTACGTAGTCTGCAGAATTCAATGTGCCCACCAGTTAAAACGGTCAGGTGATATTTAAGGCTCGATTACCAGCCGCTGTTCTGGAAATGAGTCCGTGTTCCTTCCTCAATCAGATAGCCTGCAGTGCAGGCGTATTTTGGGCGGGCGAAAGCTGCTTGTTTACGTTTCTGTTGTAACCGCCATCTTAATTTTATGACGGAGGAAGATTAAGGAAAGTAAAAAAAGTAACCCTAAGGGTAGGTGCTAGGGCGAAAGACTCGCCCCATTTCCTCCCTGCTCTCTTCGGGAGTTTAATTCAACATGGCATGGCGCTTTCGGGAGCAAACACATTGCGCGCCCGAAGAAAACGCCTGTACTGCAGGCTACAATCAGAGGACTGTTAAACCCGAGAGAGCGGCGGAAATCGACTCAGGTAACATTCGGGAGAGAAGCCTGCGTGGTAGGACTCGAAACGGGAAGGAGAGGGAGAAAAAGGGAAAGGGGGTTAGGGAGAGAGGGAAAGGCCCCCTCTCGTCGCGTTCCCTCCCCTCCCCGGCTCCCCGCGATCGGCCGGGCATTTCAGAGGTATAAGGGAGAGATGAACGCAGACTAGTAAGATCAGTTCAGTCCTTATGAGCTCTTACGCAAAGACCTATAAGCTAGAAAGATTAAGAGCTTTACGCACTTTTCCCAATATATTTTAAGTGTTATGTTTAACTTTCTTCTTTGTCCCAATATGAGCCGAATGAATGTACTTGTTTAATTTTAATTTCAGCCGAGCCAATTGTCGCCGAAGATTACGTAGCTTTACGGCCATATTCTTCTTCGATCGGAGAGCGCTCGGTGGGAACCGAGAATGTCTTCCTGTAAAATTAGCTAATCGGGCTACTTTTCCTTGTGGACCTTCATGAAAAACTTCCTCTTGGCTAGTGAGATTTCGAGATCGTACCCTTGGTACGTTTCCTATTTTGTCTGTGATCCCTGAAACAGCATGATTCGATTGGTGATTTTTAAGGTATGGATAAACCTTACTCAAGAAATCCTGTGTATTCTGTTTATGATTATTATGATTGGAGCGAGGCGTCGAATTCCAGTTTCTTCTCTCGTTGTCGATCACTGAAGCAATGCGTTTACTTCCAAAATTTTCAGAGGACTGTATATTACTATAAATTGATGTGACTATGTTTGCTGGGAAGATCTTGTCTTTATTCCCCGGACTATTGTTTCGGGTTGCCCAACCCTTCTTTTTATCAGATTGACTTGACGCCGCATCAGAAACCCTTGAGGAGTTCAAATAGGACCCATCCGCAGAAATAGTACCAGTTAAACCTTTGCTGACGTTGCTTTTCTTTGTCAACCAGCGATTTTTGTGCTGTAATACGTGGGCAATAATGTCAGAAAGATCATGGAATCCACTTCCGTATCCAGGTTCGTCAGCTGGGTTCTTAGCTCCGGTTTCCATCTGACTGGATTTATTTGTTGCTGAATGACTGACAATATCAGGAGAAGAAAACGGCAAAGAAGATGCTTTTTTCCTGTCTGCAAATGCTCCGTCTTCTAAAAAAGGGGATACTACCAGTTACCTTTTTTTATTAATTCCCTCTTTGATATCCATAGCCTAGCTCAGTAGAGAAGTAGCGAAAACTAGCTAGGTCATAGGGAAAAATAGAGACGCTCATGATCATGTTCTTCACATCCGTTTTTACAGCCTCTGTGCATGCATTACTTTCTTGGAGCCTGGAACAGGCTATGATAACCATCAAAAACTGAGACGTACATGATTTAGGCAATAACAATCAAGACCTTTTTTTCCACTTTCAGTTGGTTTGATTGGTTCCGAGTTTGTTAGCTGGGCGGAGTTAGCTAGGAGGAGTTCAGTCACGGCCGTAGCTAGGTTTTTTGTAACGGGGGGGAGGGGGGGCATTATCGCGAGTGCCGAAGGCAAGAGCCTTGTGGGGGGGGGGGGGGGTCTGGGGGTATCCCAGACTCCGAAACGCTATTTTCAGCACTTGTCATGAGACCTTGAATATGATAATTGCAACCACTCCCCCCCTCCCCCTTTATAATACGCTGACGACGATGACTGGTGATGGTGAGTTTTAACCAAATTCAGAAAATTTAAAACTAACAATAAAATTGAACCACACAACAACTTCAAACTGCGCCTCATTAGAAATAACGATTGTCCTTCGTCAGTTTGATTATATTTGACACACCCGTTATAATATTACTTTTAGCGTTAAAATAAGCCTGCCGAAGGCTAGCCTGCAAGTAGAAGTCTCCATTCTTTTATTGCAGGGATCTTACTAGTCTCCCTAACTTACCTCTGAATTTTTTGTTGAGCCATTTGACAGCTTGAAATGCTCCTCCCCCTGAGCCTGCGGTGTAGAAATCCACAGCTACAAAATTGGCCCAAGAGCCAAACTTGCCGTAACAAGTATTCAACTTGTTCCTTATCTCTGCAAATGAATTTAGGCATGGCTGAAGGGGATTAGCCGCTGTACTGAACCAGTTTATAAGAATCAGACTCCAGTGATCATTCCAGGCCTTGTTCCAGCGAGATTCCGGCCGGTCAACACACTCCTTAAAAAGGAGAAACAAGATCAATTTTGTCCCAAGACGTTTGTAGATGATTTAAGATTATTTATTAAAGGCTCGCTTTGTTAGACGCTCACTTCGGCTAACCCCTCCCTTGCTACTCGTTCTTGAGAGCCCACAATGGCAGTTATTTTTCCAAGCTACTATTCGCGAAAGATTCTACAATAGATAAGAACCTAATGAACAACTTAGTACAATCAAACTCCTTTGATACGGACATTGAAGGGGCCCTAGAAAGTATCCGTATTATCAGGGTGTCCGTATTAAGCGAGATTAAGGGTTTTCTTACCCCAGGGGCAGAGCAAACTGTCCGTATAAAGTGTCCGTGTTAAGCGTGTGTCCTTTAAGCGGGCTTTGACTCTATTTATTTTCTTTAACACAATGGAAAGGTAAAAGAATTAGTGGAGCACCTTTTTGTTGAGGCCAGCGTTACCATATCGATTCTCTCTTACGTAATACCACATGTTGAACTCCGTGTACGGAAAACCGTTGAGGCCATTGTTGTTGAACACTACCAATCGACCTAATCTGCGCATGTCTGTTAACGTTGGCCAATCATTGAAGCCGTCGCCCCAGTGCTCCTTGCGCAGTACATGGGAAGATAACCCTGCTTGATCAAATACCCGTTTCAGAATTACAGGATTTCTCAGGTAGTCTTCGAAGACGATTGTGATGACTTCGCGTTCGTTTGATTCCAAGAATTTTCTGATTTCAATCAAGGTATCTAATAAGTTTGTCGAGCCACCCCAGAAACAAGACGCGTGACAGAGACGAACGTCTGCCTCTCCCCACCCTGGAACAAAAGAAGAAGAAGTAACAAAAGACATTCAAAGACCTTGTGTATATTTGCATAATTTATTCACTTCGAAAGGGCACAGAAAGTACTTTACTGAACGCGATCTCCTGTGCCCAGTTTTCCGTTCTGCCATTGGTCAATTCGGTTATTAGATCTACAAGCACCGTCATCGCTGTAATCTCGTTGTCTTTCCGAAGCTGATCAAGGAAAAAAAAATGCAGATTAAAATAGAGAAACGAGTCCAAAGACTACTAGAAAGCTAAAACAATTAATGCCTAAAAGACGTAAAACCTATGGCCTAAACTGACGTGATAATGTAATCTTTTAAACCCTTTTTGTAATATGGTGTACGTCATTTTCGACTATCCCTCTAATACAATTTGTTTGATGACATTCTCCATCTATATAATGAAATAATTAATTCTTTTAGATAAAACCGCAGTAACACCTGTAAACCTGAAAAAAGCTGGCCTGGCCAGCCAAAATACTGTTTGAAGCTGTTAAAATACTCTTAGTTGTTTCAGCTTTTGTAGCAGTAGTCTTTGGACTATGTTCGTCTCAATCAGAATGTACAAATATTGATGCCAATAGAATTAATAAACGGAAAGTAGACTCCCTACCTGGATATATGTCCAGCATAAGACCGCGCACACCATCTTCGAGCTGCTGTCTGACGCTGAACAGTTGATTGCGGACCCATACAACAAAACTCACAGAGTTTGAAAAAGAATTATGGGTAACAAGAAATGCCACTTTGTTGAAGGGACGTCCATAGTCCTTTAAAAAGAAAATTGTAAGCCATTTTCACTGTCAGAACAACCACTTACTACCTTCGCGAAACTAAGTTGTGGAAAGCGAGATTTTGCAAAGGCAGAGAATCGTAAGACAGAGAACGGAGAGGGGGATACGCGTCTCCTAAGGGAAGGTGGGAGAGTCAAAAATTGTACCCCGGCTACGAAGGGCGTTATCTGGCAAAAGAGACTGAAATCACGGGATAGATCATTGGCTTAAATAGCAAAAGGACTCCCCCGAGACTTCCACACGATTGTCTGTAATGCCCTGGGGGGGCTACGAGAATACCAGCATTGCGCGCAGGCAGAATCTGAACAGTTACAATAAATAAATCACCTTTCTACACTTGAAGAAACACTTTGCAAATATGCTGTCTAAACCGCGAGGAAAAAAAGTACAAGAAAGCAGGGAAGAACAAATTATGGGAAACTAGTAATTTTTCCAGGGCTCAAGTCACACTCATACCCGTAAGGGACGAGTCAGAGGAGAGAAACCTGGGAACAAGGTTGGTAATTTTGCTTGGCGAAAAGAAGAGGGATTTCAATTAGGGCTTCTCACAAGTGGAAGCACTTTTCCATATTACCATATTTCCAAGTGACGTTTGGTTCAAGCGCAAGTTAAGCATTTCCGCATTAGAGATCCGGAAAGAATAAGGTAGTGAGTTTTTGCTATAGTTACCCGTTGTATGCCCCGGACCTCTGCATTTAAAGGTTAGCATTAATTTTTCCAGTATGTCACAGAGACTTCTTTGGATTGCAGTAAACGTCTCCATGAACAAAAACAGAAACATTTCTCTGGTCCGAAATTGGGGGTTTCGACGTTTCAAAACGGATCGAGTTGGAAATAAAAAAGCAATTGTGCAGTCTCAGTGGTTCATTATGATAACTTTTGGTAAATAAGTACCTGTTCTGTTAGAGCGGGTACACGCCCAAGTTGACAGGTGGCAAAAGGCTTGTCACACAGCCTGCAAACTAGCCCATCTGCGCATGAGTACCCCGCCGAGCAGCGTTCATTTTCCCGCCGCGGATGATGAAGACAGCGTTGATATCCCGGCTGGCAACTGAGGCCTGAAGAACAAGAAAAGCCAGCTGAGCACGGCTCGTTATAAAGTCGAGGGTGGTGATAGCAGCGCTGAAAAAGTCAAATCAAAGAAATCCTAGCCTTAATTATGCTATTTTCGCATCTGGTTTTAATGTTACCTATGTAAAATAATAATCATCAACATCAGCTTAAAGCATACCCGGAAACAAAAAAGGTCTTCAAATTCATGCTTGGTCTTTGAGGCAGCCGTTAAATATTTGTCTCGTCACGCAAACGCTCCTTCCCAAACGACAAAATGAGCCGGACTGCTACCGAAAGGGGCCAAACGTGACCAGATAAATGTCGACAGCTGCGTGGGTGACCATCAAAGACCGATCTGACCACACAAAGGTTGTCTTTCACTAGATTCTATTCAAATTCACCCGCTGACAGAGACACTCTAGACTGGATTTATATCAGCCGCTCTTCCACCCAAACGAGTGTCTCTCGAGCCAAGGAACATTCATTAAGAACTGTCTGAAAATCTCTAAGTTTGTAAGGTTCTTTGTAATCGTAATCTTCACTTTCCCGTCTGTTGGGACTTAGGCGAGTACCACAATCCCTTCTTCATAAGGGCACTTATGAAGAAAAAGGGTTCATATGTAGTTCTTTATACAGAGGTGCATTTCCCCGCGATATTATCATTAAAGGCTTATCCTGCAGAAGCAAGTATTGTCCGAGCAAGATGGTATGATTGGGATATAACGTGTAAAAGTTATCGTTGGTTTTGTACTAACGATTACTGATTATCCCTTGAACTTCTTGCTTCTCAGTTAAAACGCTAGAATTTTCCAAAATCAAAACCAACTGACCTGAACTCCTGGCTCACATGACAGGCCAGCTCCACACTCATAACCAGCCACACAAGGCTCCCCATGACGACGAGGCACGTGGAAGCATTTTTGGACGCCCGGTTGACAAGTGAGACCACTTCCGCACGGCTTTGTAGCATGGCAACGTTCTCCATACTCCCCAGGTCGCGCGCATCTTTGAACTCCAGCCTCACACGTGTTCATTGGGTGGCAACGACAAAAAGCTGAACACACATCACCCGCTCGTCCTTGACCGTTGCCATGGGGACAAGAGAAGAACCAGAAACCCAAACTAATATGGCATGAACAGGTGGCAATGAAGAATATTAAAACACAAATCCAGCGATACGGTAATCTGATGAGCATTAAAATCCAACCCAAATTATGTCTTGGGTGATCTCAAAGTTAGTTCAAAGCCAGTTTACACTGAGCCTTGTCAGTGTGACAATAGAAACCTTTCAGGAGTCCAGTAACTAATAGCCATTGTAGCTATCATTGCTGCGAACGATCGGTCTGAGTGAAGAGTTAACGGGTAGAGATCATTAGGTAGTAGTGCTAATTATCCCTGCGAACACGCTCGTAAGGCACGTACTTACTCACGATTCTAAATTGATACTAAAACATAGCAAGGCTTCTGATTAGAGGCAAGGGTTGTTAAGGCGGTATAATCAACCAAAAATAACCTCGTCTGTGATGTTCGGATTCCTTTCAAGTTGCATGAGGTCATCTCCGTTAAGAAAAGGAACATGTTGAATAGCAAAAATAGAAGTTACCGTTTATTTTAATGTCACCGCGTGCAAAACCTTGCTGATGGTTGGAATGGGAGATCTCCAGAGCAGATAAAAAAGGAGCTGGCCGTTTGCTCTGATCTTTTCGGCGGAGCTTGTTCTGAATGAAAAATAACACTAGAACAACATTCAGACTTGAATACGTACAGGCAGCACACGACATGCCAATTCACATCTGCGCAAGCATCCTTCCGGGAAAATTCCTAACAGAAGCCAACTATAAATCGTACCTTCAAGGCGGGGTGTGAAAATATAATGCACTAAGAGTTGCGTCCACGGTGCACATGCCTCCCTGTACGACACCTACAGGACACCACTGCAAATAACGAAAGTCTGAGATATTGGCCATCTCCTCCCCCTAACCCGCGCGGGGGAGAGATTGAGTCCCTCTCCCTTAACCGCTGCCGCTACCCTCCCGTCCCTCCACCCCTGTGGGTTAGGGCGAGGATTAACGGCTGGCATTTCAAACTGCTAATAACGGCTGCATGGTTAGTATGGTTAAACCTTTGACGCATTTTATTTCTTCTGAATAAGAAAGTCACTGCATTGTACTTATAAAATAAATGAGCTTATTAACGGTATTAAACACTAACGGCTTCTATTCAAATACGGCTTTCTCAACTCCCCCTCACGCGACGTGCTCTTGAGAAAAGGTTTGGCTGTTTTACAGCTTAAATAGCACATTAGATACATTAGATTAGGACTTTAATCAAAGGTCACAGCGACGACGGCGAAAACGTTACTTAAAATTACTGCATTCCCAGGTATTTGCTCCTGCTCCATGTCGTTCGGATTGCTAAATGTTAGCGAACATTTCTGGAGTAGAATTCTAAAACAAAAAAGACTAAAGGTATTCCATAAAACGTGAGATTAGTACATTTCACGTCGGAGTCACACAACGACGTTAAAGAATTGGCCAAAAAAAGTGCGCTATACGTGCATAGTTGTTATTTTGCCAATCTAATTATAGCCTGTTCCAGGCTCCGAGATAGTGGTGTAAAGTCGTTCAGTAAAAAGAAATGCGAAAAACGCGCGGGGACTGGGGAGAGACAGGGCGCGCGTCTTACTTTTAATACGTCCGCACTTTACTATCTGATCTGAGAGCCTGGCACAGGTTAATCTAATTAAGGCTATGTTCACACTTTACCGTATAGCTTTTGCGCCGGCGCGAAAACCGTACCAGATAGGGCTTCTGTTCACACAAAAGAACGGTGATCTCGGTGTGGTTTCTGTAATTGAGCAAAGCTGCTCCGGGCCAATCGCTAAAGTGGAGAGTCACATATCAGATAGGTGTTCATACTATAACTAATATAGTATTCGTGTCGGCAGGAAAAGCTATCCGGTAGGTGTGGTGTGAACATAGTGTTAACCTATCGCTTTTTTGCCATTCTCGTCACCGTCGCAGTCCTCGTTGCCTAGCTATTATTCCTAGTTATCACTACAGGAGTTAGACCCAGGGGGGGGGGGGGGGGGTACTGCCATATACGGGCTATATAGGTATTTGCCGCTGTGAACGGTATGGTTTTCAAGCAGTTTACTCTGGGATAGGGTATATAAAGCAGAGAGTTTCGGTCTAGAATAGGGTATCATTTTCCAGGAAACTGATCAATTGGTTGAAGATTTTAGTCTAGACTAGGGAAACCGGGAATTGCCACCCAAAAATATGAAAAAATCAAATCGGTTTTGTTTTGGCTGGACTGTGTTTGTGACCTCAGTAGTTTCTGGAAAACAGCTACTCTGGGGGGGGGGGGGGAATTTTTGGAGTTTAGTCTAGTATAGGGTAGCAAAATTCACTTGGACGTCCTCTAGTATAGGCTAAGGGTTCCAGGGTCCTAGCGGCACACCCCCCCCCCCCCGGGGGAGTTAGACAGGCTCCATCAAGCGTAAGTTTCAAACTATAAATACCCCCTGTGCACTCCGACACGAATGTGGTTGCGGATAGGATTTGTGCAATTCATCCTCCCATAAAAATAGTACCTGCTTCGCCTATCTTTAGATAAAATCAAACAAGCACCAGGGGTGGCAGGTGGTGGGAAAGACTATTTCTTATAATTACACTGTACTGCAAACTACCAAAAAGTACCCACCCCTCCTGCTCCACTTCTCACAGTACCCCCACTAGATACCCTCGCTACAGAACTGTCACTTTTCAATGTGGGTAACGCGTTTGTTTTAGAGCTTCTTCGCTTCAAGAGTTTCTCGTGTTCTTCCTTTAACGCATTATAATCCCGCTTGAGATGAACAAAATCTACAAACGTGTGTTTCTCTGGTGCCTGAGATTTAAGAGATGCTATTTCGTTGAGAAGCCCAGTGATTCTGTTTTTAAGCAAGTCCCTTTCCTTGAACATGCTCTTCAATGCCTGGGCGGAATCTTGAAGATTAAACTCCAAAACTTTGTTTTCTTTGTCGAGTTTTTCGATCTCTTCTGAAAGACTCCCATTTTTCCCCTCAAGCTCCTGGACAAGTTCTTTAAACTTTGTTATTTCCGCAGAATGATCTTTTTCCTCAGCTCTTGTTTCTCTCGCTAGTTTGGACTGCATCTCCAGAACTGCTATCCTAGATGTTAACCTGTCGACTTCTGATGACAATCTTTCATTTTCCATACTATGATCTCGAACACTTTTTTCAAGGACTTTTCTCTCCTCTTTTAGCTGTTTATTGTTTTGGGATAACGACTCAATAGCTGCTCTTGCCTCCTGGAGAGACGAGCTTAATTTCTGAAAAATGAATACAAAAGGAAATAAAGATTATAAAACCAAGAGTTAGAGAGGCTAGTCAGCTTAATCAAACGCGCTAGAGTGACTCATCTGCAGAATACTCTGCCACTTTGATCACAACGCAAAAAAAATACCCACATAGTAAATACAGCTCTTGTCTTTTTCACAATGCATCCACGGAGTATCAAGATCGTTTTCTAAAAACCACTTTGACCCATTCGCTCCTGGAGATTTTGCCGAAAAACGCGTTTTGAAGCTAGTCGAGTGGTTTTCTGGTCACTGTCGTGCTATAAAGAGCTAAAACTTACCAGAAACCGGTTTACTGGTCGTACAACTTCGCGGCCTTCTGATCCAGATGCAAAATATCAGCTTGCGAAGTTCGGGCATGCGCAGAAAGCAAAATTTCGAGATTTTTGGGTTTAAAAGTGACACAGCAGTCTTGACTTTTACTTTTCGCTTTCTCTCCTCCCTTCTTTTTTCGCTTTTCTTGCCTCATTTTTTTTTTCTCTTGCTGGGCATTTAGTAGGCTTCATTTTGGTGGGAAGAGTTTTTAGGAAAGCTTTTAGGATCTTAGGATTAGGCGAAAGGAAAGGTAGGTGGGTGATGGAACAAGATTTTCATGGAGATTTTCCGGTCAATGTCACGTGGTTTTTTGCTTGTTTCTCCGGTGTCCTTGACTAAATTGTGCTCATTCTGGTATGGTTTGAAAGATCTCTTCACTCTGCACAAGTTAGCGAAGAAAGTTGTCCTTGACCGTTAAAACTGATGACCTCACAATGGGTAGAAAGGACCTGGATCCGCACGGGCGGTTACGGGCGGTTCAGGGGCGAATGGGTTAATGAATAACTTAGCGAGAACACACATGAAGAACCAGTGTAATTTTTCCTGTTGAAATGTGACGAGAAAAGAGGCCAAAAAAAAAAAAAGAAAAGAAAAAAATCGTATCCGAGCATGGGTATATTTTCAAGTGGGAGCGAGACCCCCGTACATCCCCCGCCTCTGAGCTTGTGTTAAAAACTATTCGTAAAAGAATTTCTTGGGAAATTAAACTATCTGGACACAGATATTCTCAGAGTTCTTTAGTCAATCAACAAATTAGGTATCAGAATGGCTTGCAAGTTTCCCGGCTCCCTCCTTTTTTTCAGGGGTAGAGCGCTTATCTATTTGTTTCCTGTTTCGAGGTTGCGTCAAGCAGCATTTACCAGACACTTACACATACGAGTTATTGCTTTAAGTAATGATCCGGGTAAGATGGAAAGCAATTTGTTATGGCGCAATATGCTTTCGTCAATTAGGAATGTTTTCATTTTCACTTAAAGAATACATAAACTTACGAAATATCAAAATATCTGCGGTACAAAGTTTAGCAGATATTTGTTTCTGCACGTTCTGTATTTGGTATTTTCATTGTGTTTTTCAATGAAGTGTTCAGTAGTTACGTAATACGTGTTAATTGCGTTTCATATATATAGTTGTTGTCAGTCAGTGTGTTCTTCCTTCGGGTCTGCAACGCCACACGCTACAACACTGTTCTGTTTAACATGAGTGACGCGGAGGACAGCAATGTTCGTTCGTCCGAACCCTGAAGTCGTAGATCCTTCTATTGGCGCTGCTATACAGGCTGCCGTTACTCGTTCTATAGGTTCTTTAACCGACAACCTTACACAGGTCATTGAATCTCGGCTTACCGATTTTGCCAAGCGTTTTTCAGAGGAAAACAGTTCGTCCGTTGAGCAAGCTGTTAAGAAGGCGCGTCGCGAGCAATACACGTGCAAGAGAAAGGGTAACCAGCAGCAGTTAGACCATTCCCTCCAGGTGCTGGACAAGCTAGACGAAGCTTCCGACGCACTTAAGCACAAATCTTATGAAAAAGCTAAGGCTGCTTTGGAGTCAGGTACGGAATTAGTGTCCAAGCGTGTTAAAGCAATAAAGCTAGCCGACAAGAGCGAGTTTGGATGGGCGACGGTCAATGAGTATCTATCCGACGAACTCGCCTCTGACTCAGATGATGAGAAGAGAATTTACCGGGCCGAGAGGAGAGCTGAGAGAAAGGTCACTAAGGAAAAACGTCGTCGTGCCCGTTCTGGCGACAAAGGCGGTGGCTCCGCCTCTACATCTCGGGCGACTTCGTCAAGATACGAATCCAGCGATTTGGTTTCACGCCCGGAGGCTAGACCAGCTCGTCGTCTGGGCCCCTGTTTTAAGGTAAGTACCCAGCACTTTTTCGCTTTACTATCTTTGTTTCTTTCTTCGTCGATTATGGCGTTACCGCACAGGCCATAATCCAATATTCTCAGGGATTTGCTGCATTTGTGTTTATATTTATATAGGTTAGTGCAGAATGGCAGTTCACGAGATAGAAAGCGGCTTTCCGAGGATTCCTTAAAATTTGATGTTTAAACCAATCAAAAGTGTTAAAGTTACCACCTTTTTACATTCCGACGTATTCATTGCATTTGGTTCTTTCCTTCTTATCTGGACCATTACTTCATGGAAAAGCAATTTCCACAAGATTACTTACCATGACATCATCTCCAGTTGCCTTCAAAGATTCTAGTTGTTCCTTTAGTAGTTTGTTCTCCTTCTCAAGAGCTGAATTCCTCTCCATAATCTATTAACAAAACAGACATCCAGCATTCTCTATGTGAAGGGCATGACAGACAAGATCAAAAGAGTGGGAAATCAGTATCGCCCCATTTAAGGGAATCTTAGCCTGAATTTCATCTGATTACTTCGAGTCGTTATTACTCCCTCGGTAACGACGTTGCTGAGAGGAAAAAATGACTCGAAGCAATCGGATGAAATTCAGGCTAAGGGAATCTAACACAGTCTTGGATTCTGGATTCCCCGCCATGGATTCCGTATTCCAGGTACTGAATTCAAGTCTTTGTCAGTGTGGACCTTGGATTCTGGATCCTACTCTTAGTGGGATTCGAGTTTCCTTGAGCTGTATTCCGGATTCAAAAGCCCAGGATTCCAGAGCTGACAAGCAAAATTTTCCCGGATTTCAAGGGCACCCAAAGTCAATTTTCGGAAAATATCTGTTCGGAAGACGATTTGGGATCTAGAATTTTCGGAACATTTGTTGTAAAATTTCTTGCTTGCCTGCCTCTCCTAGGATTTTCGAACATCGAAAAAATGATATTATTGCCCATTTTTAACGGATTTTTACCCTAAACAGGTCGCCTAGAATTTTCGGGAGCCTTTTTTCTGGCTGAAATTTTCGAAAAGGTAAGTTTTGATCCCTATAATTTTCGGATCACTAGACTTTCAGCTAGGAAATCCGAACAGATGAAAAATTTTTAGGGGATAAAAATACGCCTATATCTACCGTTTAAATACTAAAATACGTTTAACAATACTATGTTTAAGTGGTTTTGAACTATATTCTCGTTGGGTGCCCCTGGGATTTCAGTTTTTACAACCAAAAATTTCCCGGATTCTGGAATCTGGATTCCCTTGCATTGGGCGAATCAGTCACAAGGTTCGTACCCTTTTTTGCCCAAAAAAATCAAGGACTTTTCAAAGACTTTCAAGGTCACATTTCCCATTTTTCAAGGACTCTATTCAGTGCAAACAAGAGCCTTGAGTCTATGTCTTTTTCAGTTCTTCCAGAACATGAGCAATTTTATCCTGAAGGTCTTTCTGTGTTTGCTGGGTTGGATAAAGTTAGCACCGAAATTTAAGGACTTTCCAGCACTGGCTGCAATTTTCAAGGACTTTCAAGGCCTTGAATTTTTATTAGGGAGCTTAAGCAAAGACGTTTCTGGGCAGTACACGTCTACCCGAAGTGAAGCATTTTACGTGCGTCGCTCAAACACTTCGTTGCTTAAGCTCTTTATTTTAAAATTCAAGGACTTTCAAGGTGCGTGCGAACCCTGCAGTTATTAGGGCATTAGGGAGCTTGAGCAAAGACGTTTAAACTACTGAGTGACGCCCCAGGGGGGGGGGGGGAACTCTGCATATAAAAGGGGTGGGGATGCTCGTCGTCTCGCTTAGGGGTGTAAATTTCGGATTTTGGTCTCACTTAGGGTGTTCTGGGCGAAACGCAATCATATTTAGCCGTGAAGGTCTCATTTAGGGTTGCACGCGAAAAAATATTAAAACATCTATTTGATATGTATATTTTTAATGCGTTTTATTTACTTGATCCATATAATCCAAGTTTTCTCATTTGTCTGTATTTTAACATGGTCTCTTTTAGGGGTCAAAAAACGCTTGGGCCACGCCCAGATCGGTCTCCTTTAGGGGTTAATTAAAAATTTTCGACGAGCATCGCCACCCCTTTCATGAATATGCGGAGTCCCCCCCCCCCCCCGGAGTGACGCACGTCAACTGGAAAAAGGGAACTTAAGCAACGACGTTTTTGAGTGACGCACGTCAACCGGAAGTGGCCCTTTTTTATTTTTGGACGATTGTTTTGCCCAAATTTTCAGTCAAATCGTCACTATAATAGTAAAGAAGCTGAGCAATACAAATTTTATATCATCAAGGCATATTAAGAGGGAAAAGTCCTCACTTCCGGTTGACGTCCGTGGTTCAAAAACGCCTTTGCTTAAGCTCACTAATGAGGCCTTCTCCCCTTTTACATGCCTTGGCATTAACAAATTTGTATTGTTAACTTTCTTTTCTCTTATAAAGACAATTAATTTTACCCGATAGTTTCAACCAAACCACTACTCAATGATGCAAAAAGTCCACTTCCGGTTGACGTCCGTCGCTCAAAAACGCTGTTGCAAAAGCTCCCTATATTGACATACAGCATACACTACCTGCTGTTTTTCCAGGACCCAGCTGTTTTCAGATTCAAGTTTTTCAGACACAACTCTCATGATCTACAAGGAAGAAAAATTCATTTTTTCATCAGACTGCTGACTTTTACTTTGTAATTAAAAGAAAAAAATTGGATATTCCTCACAGTCCAATCACTCTTGTTTCTAAATCAGCTCTAATGTCGATGTTGTAACACAATATTCCACAACAGCAAAACAAGTTCACTAAGTGTGGGGTTTGCACTTAGAAAGCTATTTTGAAAACTTTACCCACAGGTTAATGCAAGGGTAAAGATTACTTGCAAAGGGGATAGTAGAAATTTCAGCTATTTTAACAAGACAAAGATGTCAAACTATATCTAAAAGTAGAAGGGTAAAGATAATTCACCCAAAGAACCACCTAAATCTCATTATTCTTTAACATTCATTTTGTTGTAAGACTCGAATAAGCTAAGTGTACACGCAGCTTAAAAAACACCATTGTTATTGTAGGAGTAGAACTAAGTGTATTTCATGTATTGTATGGCTCACATTAGAGGCAGCTTTTAATTTGTAAACTTTGGTTCTCATAGAAGTAGAAAACTACATGTACAAGTGATTTTTGCTACATCAAGATCATAGCAAGCCACATTTCAGAAAAAAAAAATTGTAAAACAACTAAGAGAGTCGCCTGACTGATTGGTAGGCTTTTTCTCAGTTTGTGGTAACCTACTCATGAGTAAAGATTACTCAGTTGAGTCACCCCAGAAAAAATTTCCCAAATAGTAGAAAATTATTTACTTAAAATGGCAAAGGGTGGCATTAAATTGATTGTAGATCTTAAATTTTTTCAAACAAGGGAATAAAGTTTATATTTTATGACCCAGTACAACTGTGTTTTGTTTTATTTCCATTCCTTTTGAATTTTGGTCACTTGTTCGAAAGTTGACCTCCTGAGGTTAAGGGGATAAAAATGACAAACCATTACAAAGATGACTGGAACATTCCATTATCAGTCATGATCGTAACCCAAGAAATTTCTGGCACGGCAAATGGTTTTCTTTGAGTCTTTCTACACCGTTAAGCTTTTTTTTTTCAGCTGAACGATCGAACCTATGATTAATGTATTTGCCTCACCCACTCAGCCCTTTTACTCTCAGGAACAATTATTGAACAAATTAAAAATAATATTGCAAAAAAAATTTGACCAGACCTACCTCTGCTTTGTGTTTCTCTGTTAAAGCAGCACAGGTTTCATCAATCTTAACCAAACAGTCACGTTGCATTTGCTGAACTTTTTCCTTGGAATCCTTTGCAATCTGATGCAGCTCCTCACACTTTGACAAATCATTCTAAGAATAATAAAAAAATAAATTTAATATAGTAATTTAGTTAAATATAGCGTTTTAAAATACATTTAATTAAGTCATTACAAGTAGAGATAATTTCATGGTTGTTATTTATACACTAATCATAACTATACAAATTGTCTAATACATGTATGATTCGCTATCGAGCTGGTCTGATTTCAGCACCAATAGGACTTTGTATAGGACAGTACACTTCACAAAGTGAGCGCTTAAATGGCTTCTTTGCCAATACTTGCAAAAATTTTCTGTGTTTTGATTTAGAAAAGCCTAAAATATCACAAATTTTGTTATGATATTGGTAACAGAACTTCATGTCATCCAATTCGGTCTGTAATCATACATGTGATTAAACAAATCAGACTTCTGCTACGCGCATGTCTGGTTTTGTTTATAATTTGTTTTGTTCATGACTTGTTTATCACAACAGACTGATCGTGAATTCGACTCCACTCAGTCTTATTACATTAACTATTATTTGTAAAATGGCTCTTTAATGCTAAAATTAACCATGACCAGAAGTATACTCCTGATGTCAGAGTGTACTGTACTGAGAATTTACCTTGATAAGAGAAAATGATAATCTTGGTGCAACTAGACATTTACAAAATCACAGAATTCTAAGAAGCACATGAGTTCCACAATACTGTTTGAACTATATATCTCAAACTTAATCTTTAATAGTTATTGAACTTATAGCTCTGAGAAAGGTTTATTTTCCATTGTACAATAATCGTCTCTATCTCTTTGCCAGAGAAGAAGACAACCTTTGAGACACTTAATGCTTTGAGCTTAATACTGTAGATGGACATGCTTGACTACAGGAGCTGCTGCTAGAAAAAAAACAACTTTTTATAAAAACACCAGGTTCCACTTGCAACACAGTAACAAATTAATCATTATAAATAATTGTTTTCTGAACTAAATTAGGTTTTTGAAATTAAGTCTTACCATGTTACACTGTATACACCAGTCACCTGATCGAACTTTACGACTTTTTTACGGTGTAAGGTGCATACGTTTCTTCAAACAATCAGATTATCTCTTAGAATCACTTAACCCAGGGATAAATTTCTTCAAAGTCATATTTTACAATGACTCATGCTTGCCGAGATTAACAATATTTTAATAATGTTCTGACGAGACGTGATAAAAAACAACTGCACTACACCAACAAAAGTGACAGGGGCCTCCGCAGCGACTTTGCTAGAGCACAGCCCTGAGCTGCTTGATTTTAAAGCTTTAATCTGAGATAATTAGCTAAGAAAAGATCACAATTAATCTACATTTTGTAACAGTTTTATGTGGAAATATGGCAACCAGCTGTATAACTGATTATGACTGACTACATATTAATTACATTAAAATGGTACTACAGTGTACATGTACAATGCACCTATAAGTCACACAGGTCTTAGAAAACTAACTAATTACAGTTAAACTTTATAGCTTGAATGAAAAATTATGGCCTACTTGTAAAAATCAATAAAAAATGCTTATCAATAGGGAACAATAAAAACACTGCCACTTTCTCAGTTCATTTTGTCTTATTTAAAGCTCTCTCTAATCAATACAGGATGAATCAATTTGTTGGCAGACTTCTAAGCCAGTTTTAATCTCTTCATAAACAAAATAAGTAAAACTCATTTGAAAAGCAAACCAATTTTCAGTTTGTTTAGAAAGTCTTAAGCCACTAGACTTTTTTGGATAAAATTTTGTAAATTTCTTATTGATGAGATAATCTGATGGAAATTCATAATTTAAACATGACTAGTCACCAGTCATTGCAGTTGTAACTAGCCCTTGAGAAAAGAGTTTTGTCGGTGGTTGTTGGTAAAATTCAGTACCCACAGGGATTCCGAAGGCTGCATGATTTAGTCATTACGATTTTTGCTTTTATTATGACCATCGCAAGCCACTACGTTTACAACATGACTTTCTACCATCCATCATTGTCCCTGGCTATGATTGCTGTGCGATTTTCAAACAAATTTCAATTGTTACCACATTTTTCGATTTGTAGACATCTGTCATACAGATGTCGTGGGTCTAATTTACACGACATGATCTGTCATAAAGTCATTGCGTGTATACTAATCGCATGCAATAGTCCTACAAAGCAATATTGTACCATCTAAATCAGCCTCAATTGTATCAAATGTTGCCCCAATTAGGTCTCTGAATTGCATCAAGCAAATCTTGGCATCTATAATACTCTTGGATAACAAACACTATACACTTACTCTAAGGTTATTGTTTTCTTGTAAGCTTTTTGGGGTGTCAGCAGCAAACATCAACAGTGGGCATTTCATATGGACAGTCATGTGTTTGCCAATTAAATCATCATCATCATCAGCTTTTTCCATTCCTTCGTGTCTAGCGCCAAATTACATGTACACACTTCACAGTGTTGTATTGATCTCTTCTGGCACTGATGTATGCCTTGCTGATCATTATGGCGGCAATGAACTGATGGAGCATAAGGTTTGGCAACTGCACACAATTGCCATACCAAATATAACAGCGGTTATAAAAACAGCTGTTTGAAAATGTTATCATGATCAAACGGTACTTAGGTACATATTGGACACTGGCATTGGGCACTTTAAGACTGTAAACTCATCACAACTACATGTAGTTATGACATATTCAATGTGCTTACGATGATACAAGGCTATGAGCCGTGAGCTTACGTTATCCTGAGCACGAGAATCATAACATATAGTTCCAAATTAAACCTGAGTGACTGTCTTCTGCAACTGCGAATTTAATTTTTTGGGCTAACCAATGATGTACAAGCTTTAAACGCCAAACTTACCCGTAATTTCTCAACTTCACGCTCCAAAAGATCGCATCTAGCGGCTTTTGCATGCTGTAACTCAAGTTCCGCAATTCTAGCTTTCAAAACATCGTTTTCAGAGTGCACATCCTGCAAGTGTAACAGAGTTCGAATGTGTTTTCCGGTGAGACGTTGATCTTGCTCAACTCTCTCCTCATAACTTGCTCTCCTTATAGACTTCGCTGACATCGCGAATTCGTTTTCAATATTTTGGAATTTTCTTTGAGTTCTTCACTAGATATAACCCTACAAATTAAGTCACAAAGTTATTTGACTTTACAAAAAGCAAAGCTTCATTGACCAACCGTGTTTACTGTTTATTCGTTGCTGATTCGTTGGCAGGAAGGAACCCTCATTTGCATACAAGAGCCCAGTCCTCAACGTACGTCGTTCTGTTGCGCCTGCAAGATTTCTGTAAACGCAACACGATGGTTGATGATATTTTTGCAGACGACTTTAGCTCTATCATCTTCACTCTCTTAGCGGCAATTTTACTCAGTGTTCTGATATTCACTGCAAGGAAGGTTTATAAGCAAAATGAAGAATGGGAAGAGAAAAAAAGATGGTGGAAGGAGGGCGTGATTTATCACATATATCCGCGATCATTTCAAGACTCCACTGGCGACGGAAATGGCGATTTACAGGGGATAACAAAGCGACTCGACTATTTTGAATTTTTAGGAATTAAGATCCTTTATCTAAGCCCAATTTTTAGGTCTCCTATGGTGGATAACGGCTATGATATCTCGGACTTCAAAGATATTGACCCCATGTTTGGAAATTTGGAAGACTTCGAGGAGCTTCTAAAAGAAGCTCATTTAAGGGGCATGAAACTAATACTGGACTTTGTGCCAAACCACACATCAGATAAACATCCATGGTTCATTGAAAGCCGTTCCAGTAAAGTCAATCCTAAACGTGATTGGTATGTCTGGCTTGACCCCGCCCTTGGGGGTGGACCCCCTAATAACTGGGTCAGTGTCTTTGGAGGGAGTGCATGGACATATGATGCTAAAACTAATCAATACTACTTACATCAGTTTTGTCCTGAACAACCAGATCTCAACCTCAGAAACGCAGAGGTGCGGGATGCTCTCAATGATGTTCTAACATTTTGGCTTGATCAAGGTGTGGATGGATTCAGAGCAGATGCTGTCGCCCACCTTGTTGAAGATTCCAGATTTCAAGATGAACCCACTAAGGATGGGTATGACACTAAGCGTCCTCGGTATGATGACTTGGATCATGTCTACACCAAAAATTTTACAGAAAATCACAAAATTGTTCAGGGGTGGAGAGCAGTGCTTGATCATTACAAAGATTCCTACAGAATTCTAATTGGTGAGATCTTGGATGAAAATTTCCAAGAAGTTGTCAAATACTATGGTGGGAGATTTTCAAATGAGTTTGACTTCCCCTTCAATTTTGGTTTGCTGGGACTAAGTCAAACTACTAATGCAGAAGAAGTTTATCATGTGATCTCTGATCACTTAGCTGCCCTTCCAAAAGGTAAATGGCCAAACTGGCTCCTAGGAAATCATGATTTTCCAAGGATAGGCAGCAAAGTAAGCCATGAATATTGCCGTGCACTAAATGTTCTTCTTCTTACTCTGCCTGGAACTGCCATTACTTATTATGGTGAGGAAATTGGAATGATTGATGTCAAAGTTCCCTCTAAAAGCCAAAAAGACTTTAGGGACCCTCAAAGATCACCGATGCAGTGGTGTGACAAGGAAAATGCTGGGTTTACATCTGTAGCAAAAGCATGGGTGCCAGTGGCAGAGAACTATAAAACCACGAATGTTGAGGTCCAGAAAGCAGATCCCACCTCAGTACTGTACCTGTACAAAGAACTGGTAAATCTAAGGAGCACAGTTGAATGTTTTAAAGGACTCAGTTTTAAAGCTGTTCATGTAGATGCTTCGGTTCTTGCCTATAGAAGGTCAGACAGACATCACACATTTGTCATAATGATTAACTTCAGTAAGGAGAGATGGGAGGGATCACTGAATGGAATTTCTGGTTCTGGAGTTGTTGTTATTGACAGTGAAATGAAACTGAAAGGAACAAATGTTTCCTTTGTCAGAGTTACACTAAACAAAGCACAAGCCCTTGTTATTAAAATGCAGTGACAACATAGCATCATTTGATTTCAAAATACAACTGCAATAATACATGTACTTTCCTTTTTTAACAATCAATGTTTTCATTTATTCATTTTTTATCTAACTATAATACTTTGTTGTGTACATTTGTGATAATAAAATCTTTTTTACCTAAATACATTCAGCGCAGGGAAGGGGGTACTTAACAAAGTTTAATTCAGGGAGGCTCTGCCCCATTTTTGACAGAAAAGATACCCCTTTCATATACCTCAGGGTGCACTAAAAATTTTCTTATCCACTTGTCCTTCGGACAAGCGCTTTATTAAATTTGCTTGTCCAAAAACCCAAGGGTTCTTGTCCAAAAAGTTTTGCTCAAAACTCAAAAACAATTGGGCATGTATTTTATAGCCTGCGAAAACATCCGTTTCATGCGGAGGAACAACATTCCTTCGCGCGAAATGTCCCCTGCGGGGATGAGCGATGAAAAAAGGCTATATATTTTACTGCTTATTATCACATAATTAGCCTTTTGGCAGGTAGGTTGTTTTTTACTTTAACCCAAACAATTTATAATATTATAAATTTTAATTCTAGTATAATTATTTGAAGTCAACTTTCATCTGTTTCTGTATTTTTTCTAATTAAAAAATGTGCTTGTCCCACGGACAAGTGATGTCAAAGGTTTACTTGTCCGAACTGTATTTCTACCTGTCCCGGACAATCGGACATAGGTTTTGGCGCACCCTGTACCTCCCATTGACAATTATAAAATAACTAAGATAGTACACATGCACTGATTGGCCAAGAGGCGTGTTTGCATGAGAGTATGTAAACATGGATGTCACGTCAAGATGCTTTGCTTTTCCTACACTAACAAGCAGGACTTCCTGTACAGGACTTCAAACAAATTTCTGCTTTTATCAGAGCCATAACAATAAAGAGTTTTACAGTTTTTCGCGGGAAAGTTAAATTAATATTATAAAAGCAATAGAAAAATTTTTTTCTTGTATTTGCATAGCCTGATATAAACACTCAAGAGGTTGGGAAAATTCTTGACAGTTATGCAAACCCTCGACGTCGTCTCGGGTTTGCATAACTGTCTCGAATTCTCCCAACCTCTCTCACGTTTATATCAGGCTATGAAAACATGGAAAACGTTTTCTATTGCTTAAATGGTACCCCTTTCACATCCCTAGTTTAGAACTTTGTTTTCCATTTAACTGCTGTAAATACACTGATTTTAAAATATGAACAAACCACAAAACCAGAATGTTTTCTTGACATTTTCATGCCATAAAATGCAACTGTTAGCCCTTTTGGGCCTTTTTACAGACCAAAATGACAGATTTCCCTATTTTACTTGAAACCTCAAAAGGTACCCCTTTCAGGTGGAGCCTCCCTGTATAGGCTTATTATTAGGATATTCAGAAGCTGTATAAATAATTAAGAATGTAAAAAAAAGTCTATTAAATGACCATTACAGTAGATGTGAAAGAATACTAGTTTTGTGAACATATCAAACAGGAAATATCGGTTTTTGGTACAGTGTATCTACCGGTACTCTACCTGATCAAAATGACAGAGGATAGATTATTAGAGTACAGACAAATGCAGGTGTGTATGGTCATCTGGTACAATTCAGCACAATCTAAATTTAAAAATACGCCACCTTAGCAGTTCCAGTTCTATGGCAACTATGCAGAGGGGTCTGTTCATTTTTTTAGAAAGAATGTACAACGGAAAGAATTTCAGTTCTACTAATATGCAGTAATCTTGAGAACAAAGAGAGCATCATCTAGCATATAATAGTCCTGATAAAGGTCACCCTCGCATAAATAAGGAACTCTTGTAAACTGCTCAACAGTAAAGCCGCACGGTTCAAATACGTCTTTAACCAGGCTGTTGACTTGCTCTTCCCATGTGCTTCCATTTACTGTTATTATCTCACTTGGTTTTATGATCTTTGTACCTGTAATTAATGTAAAGGTGATCTTATTAATATTCTCTGAAAATTGTTGAGAAATTGCCCTCAATTGGGGGAACTTCAAAGAACAAGAAATCCGCACCCCTCCCCTCCATTCTCCATTGGGGTGTTTGCTGTTTTCTACAGGTAGCTGGAACAGTGGCACAACATTCCAAGGAGGGGGTGGGGTCTATTCTATTAGTCTATCAACTAATGTTGTCGCTGATTTTTGCTGTACTGTGGTTTGAGCAAAGTTTATTTATATATGCTATTTATTATTGGGGGAGACATGCTTGGAAAGAAGGGTCCAAGAGTCTTCTGATTTACTCTTAGCCTATCCAGCCAGATATCTATCTGCTTTTTCTTGTACTTGAAGGTAAAATTAGTTTTGTCCAGGCATCAAGAATGGATCTTTCGTCCAAGAGCCCCTTCCATTGTCAGTCAAAGGATGGGTATCAACTATTATCACACTTGCATAAGTTTGTGTGAAGTGAACAAAGTACAGCTAACAATCAAAATAAAATTTAAACCAAGGATAAAATTGAATCACAACATTTAAACATTGTATGTGGACCAACCTGATTCAACACAAGGTTTAAAGGGCAGTACGACAGCCACAAGCAGGCGACCAGTAACCGGGTGAAGAGTGCGCTTGATATCAGCAAGAAGGGTTAGCGGCTTATCACATCTATCCAACAGGTTAAGACAGGCAACAACATCAAATTTGAAGTCAACATTTGCCCATTCAGTTTCATCTAATAATCTAGAGAAAACAAGACAGTGCTAAGATTAAATTAATAACAATTATTCACCCAAGTGGAGGTGACTAGTGGTGGGGATTTACTGAGCCATCAAGTGGCGAGGTAAATATCCACGACTAGCACCTACAATACAGACACAGTCACACTACTAAAATATGGACACCTTTCTCTTACAGAGTTCTCTTCAGACGGTAAAAGAAAATAAAACCAAATTTCATATAGTTCCTGTCTCTACTACACAGACACTTCTCCATAAACAGACGCTTAGGTCTTACATTATCAGTATGGAATGTTTTTGGACCAAAACACAATCAATTCTCTCACAAAATGTCCCCAAGGCAGGGAGTGATGAGAAGTAGCTGTAAACACAGGCAAATTCTTTGATCTCAGAATGATTTTCGTTGATCTTGCATTTTATATTCCCATTTGCATTGCATTTTATACTTTATATTTATATTAAAAATAATTTTTTTCTTCATTTTCAAGAATTCAAATCCTTCAATTTTATGTGCACTAAATTTCTACAAAGTATTACAGTTTCAAGTTACATACTTATGAAAGAGAAACTTAAGGAAGTTTTGATCTTTAAATTGACCACTAGAATGTCAAATGATAACATCATGATTGTAGTAACCATATCAACATTAAGTCTTAAATATTTCTGGAATCAAGTACTGTTGCTTCTATCAAATTAAAGGCCCCAGAATCCAAAAAATTCTCGTGCCTATCACGCCACCACAGAATCTGTCACTTGGCAACTCAGCTTAAAAAAATACCAACTTTCACTTACTTTCGCACTTGAATGCAGGTTTTGCTTGACTTTTTCCCCTAACCTTTCCCTGACTGCAGAGTTCAGTAAAGGAATATGAAAAAGAAAGAAGTTTCAGAAGCTTACTTGAATCCTCGACTGCTAAGTCTCCATCTCATGGATGGAGATTGCTCTGTAACATAAACTTCATCAAAGTGCTGTTTCATAACACTTGTTACTTTGCCATCACCAGCTCCCAAGTCCAACAAATGTGCAGCCTTCCATGTTCCATCTACACCCATAAGGTTTTGAAACTGGGCATTGGAGAACACAAACATTGATCCACGATCCAAAATGCTACATGTATATCAAAAAAAGTTTTCAATAAATAAATAAGGGTCTGTTCAAGTACATGTCAGGCAGTGAAAAAAAAAGTTGTGAACTTATTTAAGAATGTGAGTTGCTCCCTGTAGACAAGGCCTCTTTTCCCTGGCTGGTATTCCATGGGTGTCTATTTTCCTCCCACCAGTTTCAAGAATACCAGGGAAAAGACGCCCCAGCTGTTAGGCGGGAAGATATAAAGTTAAAATTGATGCCAAAAAGCACTTTTAACCAGGGATCAATATGATGTTATTTTCCTTCAGCCTGTACACTGAGAGGAAACAGGGGCATTTTGGGACACCACCACTGGTTTCCTTGGAAAATGACGTCTGAGAAATGAGCCCAGAAATTCCACAGTACAAAACATCTCATCACTGTCCATATCTGGGTGGTGCTTTTAATAATTGGCCATGCTGTGTGGGAAATTAATTTGCTTCAACTAATAAATTTTCTAAGCGTTAATTATTTCAAAACAAGCCAACAGTATTATCAGGGATGTAGCTTAAATTTATAACAGATGAGAAATGGCATTTGATGGGTGGGTAATATGAAAAAAGACTGAATTTTTTTTCAGCTGAAAAAACACTTTGACATCCAGGTATTTTCCCCGGCTCCTGGCAATTATCTACATCCCTGATCATACACGCCAGTGGGGTAAGAATCAATTTTTCTCAGGCTATTCAGCCCGCAACAGTGCAGTAAGACATGTTACTCAAAACCTTGATAATGATGGGGCAACCTGATATCTGCATGTATTCACTTCTGATTGGCCATACCAATAGTTATGCTTTTTGTGACAGGATTTCTTGTACAATAGATCATGAAAATTGCCATAATTCCCTGGATAGTGATGTCAAAAATATATTGCAGAATAAATTTGAGGACAAGCATTCAAAGCCTTTTACAAGTTACAAGTAACAGAATGTAAGAATGTTCATCAAGTTGATTCAGTAATGTTGCTTGTGTGTCACGTACATGACTTGTGTACCTCACAGTAATTATGATGAGCAATACATGGGAGACTGGGATAAGTCTAAATAATGGCTGGGATAAACTATATGTTTGGAACCGCAGAATGAAAATTAATCAGAAGGGAACTTTTTTGGGGTCAGAGAGCTTATTGAAAATAAAATAAATTATACTTTAAATATGACAAGGATTTCCTAGGTTAATCTACAAGTAGATAATAAATAATAAATTTATTTAATAATAACATGCTTACCCATTGACTGTAGTTACAGAGAAGAAATAACCAAAAAATCCTTTAAAAAAAAGATGTCCAATTTGTGAGAGCACCGAATCAGCTTTTTGATGGCAGTTCTCCAGGAAGACTTCAGTTTCTTCATCCAGGGTGCTCTCTACAAACTTTGCTTGTAATTCTTCCGAGAGTGAAGAGTTAATGCACTTGTACCACTAAAAAGAAAAAAACACAAACAATGTATAATAATTTGGTTAATTAGGGCTGGTTTGATTTGTAAGTATTTTTTTTCAAAAAGAATTTTTCTGTACATGCAATAGGAACATTTTGCAGATCTGATCTTTATTTAGTCTAGATGCAGGTTCCTTTGAAGAAGTGTTCAGGGCTCAAAATATTGGCCGGTCAAACGACAATGTTCAGACTGAAGGAGAGTTGACCAGGCAATCTTTTGTCTTGACGGTCATGTTCATCGGTTACATTCAATCGTATTGAAAATAAAGTAAATTAAAATTTCCATGCTGTTCAGTTGTTTCAGTTGTCATCAGTACTATGTAGTGAGTCACTGTGTATTGTGGAACTTCGATCTGAAATTCTGGGTGAAATGCACGTAAACCGGTGTTTACAATTTGCACATATCTCCACCTTCCACAAGATTCTAACAGCAGTTGAACAAAATAAAAGAAAGATCAAATATCAAAGACTGTCAGTTAGAGGTAAAGATTTGGGTAGAAATAAAATGTACTGTATGTGATGGATTGTACAATAATAACGACTCGAAGTAATCGGATGAAATTCAGGCTAGGCTGGAAAACCAGTGGGGTGTTTACAGTGCGCACTCACTGATGTTGTATCTATGTCTTGGTTTTCCTCCTCAGCTACTTGCAGTCGCTCTAATAACAATCTCCCAGTTCTACTTCTCACATATTGACTGGCCCACATGTATTTATATCCAGAAACAGACAGTACTGCAGAAAATAATAAACAAAAAGTTAACACTTTCATTAATCCCGTATTAAGGGTGCTTTCCAAAAGTCAGAACTGGCTGGCCGGACCATGGCTGGACCAGACATTTTGGCAATGAAAAAGGCTTTTTTCAAGAGGCTTTGCTGAAAAACCATCTCATTTGTGCATAATTTATTTTGGATTTGACTGATCTGGTCAAATGGATGGTTTTGGTTAAAATTGATATTCTCATTACGATGGGAATGGGCTGGCCAGTCAGTACTGACAAAATAATGGACGCAGTCCTAAGTAGTCACTTTAAATACTAATGGTTAGGCAGGGATCGACATTAACCGCTGCCTGGTTGTCTGGGGCAACAAAGAATTGCATCCAGGCAACTAAGTTTAGGATCCTAGTTGCCCGATCGGGCAACTGCAATTTAACAGACACTTTCTTTCACTGATAGACTTGCACTTCCCTAAATCCAATCCCCTCCAAAAAATCTTTAACCAAAGGCTATAATTAAAATATTAAGGTATAGTTGCAAGTCCAATGACAAAACTATCATATCTAATCACAACAAATAAGAATTGAACAAACACAAGCAAACAGACGTAAATAAAAATAACAATAATTTTATTATTCAATGCAATTTCTGAAATCCCAACGCCTGCCCCATGGACAGAATATCAAACAGAGATATCCACACCAACTGCCAAGGAAACATTTATCTGACTTATAATGTCGCACAACATTTCAACTAAGACACAGAAACCACATAAGCTCATTCAAGACGAATGTTACAAGCCTGGAATGGAACCAAGCTTTGGAGCTTGAAAGATAAGAACATGAAATACACAGTGTACCATAAAATTGTGCAAAGTAAAGCAAGCAAAATTGTGTACAAATTTCACCAAGAAATGAGATCTGTGCTTGTGGGACTGAGACATACTTTATAACTTGTAAACCAGAAAAGTCTACCCTGGCTTATAGAAATGAACTATTAATCTCAGTTAATTTGCAGACACTCAAAGAAATTTCTACTAAACACTGCTCTAATTTGATTATTTGACATGACCTTTATAAGCATCATTTAATTAGCAGTATAACACAGGACGCACCATACACCACATGCCACACTTAGTACTTTATTGTTCTGTTTTCCCTATATCTTTGACTGTAACACTGTAACTTTTGATTTTAATGTCGAAGGTTTTTCAAAGACTATTAAATTCATTTGACACCATTTTCAGGTGGGAAACTTCAACTGCGCTGCAGCAGAATTCACTGAAGCAAATTTCAAGACAAGGGATTGTTTGTTTACCTTTTGCTGGTGGAAAGTTTTTTTTTTGCCTCTGGTCAACAAGTAAACGTCTTCTGTTTTCGTATTAAAAGTGCAGAATGAGCAGGGAATTTTGTTGTTTATTCACTAGAAGTAAGCCTGAGAATCATAAGTTTTAGGCAACCGTTTGGGCTCCGTGTTTGAAATTTTAGTCCCCCTAGGGTAAATCACAGGTGTCTCTGGCAACCGGGCGCCCGTTAGGCAGCAGCCTTGTGAGTTCAAACCTATTTCGATTTGGCACATAAATTGGCCTGAATTTCATTCGATTACTTCGAGTCGTTATTACTCTCTCGATTCAGACGTTGCTGAGAAGAGAAAATGACTCAAAGCAATCAGATGAAATTCAGGCTTCCGGTAAATGGTAACAAATTTTTGTTTAGAATATTATCCTCATTTATGCCCTGCTAACTTTGAATATGAATATTAAGGAAGTTAATAAAAAGGTACCTGTTTTGCAGATATAGCTTCATTTAATTTGTTTGTACCAAATGTTTTGCGCGACTAATATTCTTCTTCGGGCAACTAGATTGTGAGGCTTTGTTGCCCAAAGGGCAACCCACTTAAAAAGTTAATGTCAACCCATGGTTAGGCTTCATTTACTGTTAGGTTTGTTACCCATAAATATGTAAAATGAAAAAGGAATGTGATAAAATAAAAAGGAAAAGGTGGTTCTGGAGGATGGAATTTAATGCCGACCAGTCAACAACATGGATTACCTGGACTACCTTGAGCACCTATTTTTAAAAAAGCAAGAAGATTTTGCATATCAACAATACAATGAAAAAAAAGATACTTTGATACTTCTCTACCTCAGGTTCGGCAAACCCTTCAGGGGGGCAATTACTTAAATAACACTAACAGATGTGAGACTAAAAGATGAATATGTTGTGGTTCAATTTTATCCTTGGTTAATACACTTTATTTCCCTTTGTTTTTGGGTATGGTGATGGATGATAATGAGTTTGAAACAAAGGAAAATAAAATTTTAACCAAGGATTGAACCACAACATAATTTTGCAGTTTACTTCGTTGATTGTGTTTGATCAACACCAATAGCCCATTATACAGCTACTGATGAAAACAAGGCTAGAGTTGAACACTTCTTGCTTTGTTATGTAAATCATGTTCTCCTTTATATGCTAACTAGTATTTTTCAAACAAGGAGAGAGGTTTTTATTTGACAAGGTTAACTCCAGCCTCACATTCACTTATATAAATGATAGCGCCAGCTGTAAAATGGTCTACTTAGAACGAGTACAACCAAAAAAGGCCTTAAACCTTCAGGCAGTTTCTTATTAATGGTTCAATATTATATATTGATCCTACTCGAAACATAATGAGGTTCTAGTATAGATCTACAGCTGTACAGGATGTACGAGATCTTTCATTACTTTCCACAGGACATTGACCCTCTTAGAGGTTAGAGACGCAAAATGTCTGAATATACTTACCACTAGAAAGAGACCTAACTGAGGTGAAATAATTGTTCTTGACAAAAAGGATAAAGTTGTAGAACAAGTTTTAATAATAAAATTTGTTCTCCAACTTTAATTTTATGTAAGACTGTTTTTGAGGAAATCTATGAGGTTTTCTATTCTATACAACATTGAAGGCATACCTGGGAAAAGAAGACTGAAAATGACCGTGAAATACAGCTCGCAAAGTTAAAAAGAGAGCATCAATTGAATTCACTCTGATAAAGCGCCATGTTACACTTTTTCCTGAATTGGGCTTGGTTACCAAGCAGAAATCTTCCCCGTTACTCTATATCCTTCATGTAAGCCATGTTGCCATGGGAGCTGGAAAGAGCTGTTTAAAAATGAAAACCAGGCATACGGCATTTATTTTTGATAAAGAGCAAAATATCAAGAATGGGGAAGAGAATTAATTAAGTTAAAGCCTTATTTAAATAATGCTC
The DNA here is from genome assembly GCA_964035705.1 of Porites rus. Classification (NCBI taxonomy): domain Eukaryota; kingdom Metazoa; phylum Cnidaria; class Anthozoa; order Scleractinia; family Poritidae; genus Porites; species Porites rus. The sequence continues at coordinate 25,940,720 of OZ037993.1, forward strand.
ATGACTGCTGTTACAAGGCGGGCTACCAAGGCCGCTACCTAGTAGTATAAAACCGCTGACCAGCTTTTTGACATTTGCCTTATCCATCCTTTCCATGCAGCCAAATTGGGCGTTTATGAAATGCAATACACTGCGATTGGAGGGATACTGTTACTCGCGGGATCATAGATCGTGGTGGCATTTCAGCTTTGTAATGCTATCATCCTATTTTAGTTCAAATCCACGCCATTGACCCTAGCGTAGAGGTCTAGGTATGGTATTTAAGTACGGGCAAAAGTGCACTGAGCAAATTCAATCGCAAGCTCAAAAGTGTCTCGGCGAATCTACGAAATTCGACCAAGTTGTCATTAAAAGACAACCACGATGTTATCAAATCTCCTATTCAGCCCTCATACTTCTTGTTATTGGAGTGATCTTAGTAGTTTTATGTCGTCGATACATCAAAGACGTGCTGGAATGGTTACAGAACTTGGATGAGTGGGTCGGGGCCCTTCTGTTTGTAATCATGTTCACAGTTGTTTCTTTTCCCGTGACTTGGGGTTACATCATTTTAAACGTAGCAGCTGGCTATTTGTATGGATTTATGCTTGGATTCTTTATTGTTGTGGTTTCTGTAGCGTGTGGCCTGTCGAGTGCCTTCATCGTTTGTAGGCGATATTTACGAGATTTTGTACGTTCTAAACTGGAATCCGACAGTCTAAAAGCTATTATGCGTGTAGTCGAAGGGAAGCGTGGTTTTAAAGTCATCGCCCTTACAAGACTCACGCCTGTACCGTTTGGATTGCAAAATGGACTCTTTGCGGTAAGACATTACTACTTTTCCTGTATTCCATTCATGTGATTTGTATCACTATCACATATCATATCATACTACACCAGCAAAAATATTGTAAAAAGTCAGAGAAGTTGGTAATTATGGTTTTTGTTTGAATCATTTTTGATGTTTAAGAGTCACAGAACCCTAATAAATTTCTTACTGTCTAGTTGTTGTTGCTTATTTTTTTTATTTATTTTTCCACCGTTATTTATTTACAAAATGCAAACATACTTGCTTATTGATGTACATGTACTTGAGTCATGAATGTGGGCTGCAGGTACTATTGCTACAATATTATTATTCATGTGTGCATAATTTGACAGTTAAGTCACCTTCAAATATAGGCTTCTATGAAGTAAATTTAAATCACCTAACATTGGGAGATTCAAGGGAAGGGGTTAGCATGAGGGAAGAGTGGGGGAGGGTGCTGGGCCATGGTGCTGAATATTTTGATTTTTATTTAAGGGTCATATATACCTGTAGTTATACAGCTTGGAACCTTTACATGAGGAAGGGCTAAGGGACTGGTAGCCTGCGTAGCATGGCGGTTTTGGTTGGGCGCGCTAAGTAATAAAGGCGGGCGAGGGCAGAGAAACCGCGAGGAGATTGGGGTGGAAGCAACTTGAAAAACCGCCTGCACGGACGGGGGGCTTTTTTGAGTCGGTCCGCACGCCAGCGTACGGATCGTTCCGATTGGTTCGGAATGTTCGCCTGTCAATCAAATATTTTGGTAATCTCCCATGGGAGAGTTTCGAGGGACTGAACAAATCACCTCCGCAAAACAAAATCAAAATATCAAAGAAGCGTTGACCAGAGCGTCGTCGATCTTGAATATTTGACGGGAAAACAGGGCAATTGTATTGAAGCCTAAACAGGAAATGGCCATTTACAGTCTTCTTCAAAGGAGAGATGTCATGGAAATTTTGTCAACAAGATTTGGCAAGAGCATGATCTTTACTGTCTTTGCTATGGCCAAAGAAGAAATATCCTCATCGAAAACCTGTATGATCACAATTTCCCCTCTAAAAAGTACTATCGACGACCAGATATCTGAAATGTTGTCGCTGAGCTGTAAAGCAATGGACCTTATGACAGAAACAGTAAATTTCAGTGCTTCGAGAAAGTTCACCTCAATTTTCGCTATTACTCGGTGTTAGAGAATAACGCACTCCAGCGCAATACATCGAACGGTGTCCGCGATTGTGGTCGATGAATATTATACGGTAGAAGAAAGACGCACAGCGTAATTCTCCATACTTTTTTGTTTCGTGTAGCTTAAGTTTAAGCTACACTGACTCAAATCTGAAGATCGCGCTATACGTAAAAATACAACATCCTGCAAACAACACTTAAAAAGCCGGGCCCAGCGTCAAACCTTCACGGACAAAGCAGTGACAAAGAAACTACAAACCAAGGCTCCTTGGTTTGTAGTTGTCCAGATCCAGGCATTTTAGTCGGAAAAGACCAAAGAAACTAAAATATTTATTTAGCTGTAATAAAAAGCTTTAGGCTTTAAGAGTGGTCAAAGAAATTAGTACTTTACAACTGTATCTGAGATCAACAAATTCTAATTAGCGAAAATAACATTAACCACAGGAAATAATTACTCAATACGGATTAAACAAACCAACTCCATGACCTCTAAATAAATGTAAGACTTAGTGCAGCAAAAATAAGATATACTCAGTCAAGTTTAGAACGCAGTGTAGTCACCTATGCGCGAGATAGCCACAAAGAAAAAACCCGTGTTTGTTCAAGCAAACGCCAATTCCGGCCAAGGTCACGTTTTACACTATATCACGAGCTTTTGTGTCGTGTTTAGGCTGTCAACACTTTATTTCTGATTGGCTGGGAAAACTGAAACCAAACAAGTTGTCAACAGGATGTCAAAATGAGTTGAAGGGGGCGGCAGTTGAAAAGGCCACGAATCCGGGCAGGCGGTTTTTATTTTTCTCGCGGCTTCGCCGCTCGTTCTCGCGCGCTTCGCGCGTGAATTTCGCTGCTACGCCGCTCCTGCGCCCGGCTCGACAAAACCGCCATGCTACGCAGGCTAAGGGACTGGCTAAATTTGTTCGCTATAATGAGGTTTCATTATGTAGAGGTTCTTTTTCATATGTTTTACTTTTACTGGGGTAAAGAAAACCATTGGTTATAAGGAGGACTTCGTCATATAGAGGCTCATTTCAACAAGTGTCCACTCTATGTACATATTGAGTGGAGATATAATTAACAGTGTAGTATAATTAATTTTGTGTTTTTATTCTTTCCTCTAGGTCACTAATGTTCATACTCCTAAATATGTAATTTCATCTATTGTTGGACTTCTTCCCACTCAAGCGTTAAACACATACATGGGATCTACATTCCGTTCATTAGAGGATGTTGTTCAAGATCGCTCAGGAGGTTACATCATGCTCTTTGTTCAATTTATTATTAGTATACTGTTAATGACCTATGTGATTCGCCGTGCGAGGAAAGAGTTAAATAAGACATGTGATGAGATGGAGCCTGATATTGAAGCAAATGGCCATGTAGTGACAGCCTTGCCAGAGCAGTTTCAACCTTTGGTAACAAAGAATTTTGCAAGAGGCTTTGATGAAGAAACACAGATGGGAGAAAAGGTGTTTATAGACAACAAAATGAAGAAAGGGCACCAGAGGTCCAAATCTGCATCTGCCGTGTTAACTATGATCAGTGAAGTAAACAAAGGTGCCCAGACCCCATAATAATAAATTATGCTCTTTTTCACTTGTATTGGTTTCCACTCTCTCTTTCTTCAACACTAAAAGCGGATGTTCATGACAAACACCAAAAAATTATTCAATTTTAGTACCTTTTTCTTAGATTTTATTAAGGAGTCTCACCATATGAGTTTTTCCCTTTCTTAAGATTCCTGGTGTGCCCATACACAAAATCAATGTAATCGATTTTATCGATACATGTAGTCTCTTGATTTCGGAAACCAATGAAAATCAAAGGTTTAAAGAGTTGTGAGTATCAATTTTCATTGATTTTGATCAATTTTAAACCGATTTTCATCAATTTTCATCGATTATATCAATTCTAAATTGTAATCATTTCAGATACGCTTGAGCTATTTCTCTTCCTACATAAAGATTTGTTGTTTAATTGCTGCTTTTCATCTGAATGTGTCAAAAATACAAAAAACTTGATTGAAATTGTGTTGAAAACTCTCTTCAAATAGTCTGATCAGTTGAGATCCATGATTTAATAGTGGAAAATGCCCTCCAAATAGCCCCCTATAATCTATGTGAACAGACTGATTCATTGAACAACGTCTATTGAAAGTATGGATTCCAACTGAAACCAAGTAATCTGGCCACTTTCTCCGCTTTTTACACATGCAGACTAAATTGCAACTGTAAATTCTACTAAAACTGGTATTCAACTCTCTGGACATTTACTGCCTTTTTTTATTTTGTTTCATCAAGAAAAAGTGATTAAAATTCCATGCTAAGAATTCATAAATTGCTCATATGTTAAATCTGATAAAAAGTCAATAAAATCGATACTGTCAAGAGGACTTGCATTGTGAATTTCAATTTTCATCGACTGGTGAGACCAATCGATATCAGTCAATTACCTTTTATCGATTATATGGATTACATTGATTGGTTTCCGGTGATCGATTTTCATCAATTTGGCACACCAGGTAAGTTTTAAGATTTTGTCATTACTCATGCACATTATGGCAGGCTCTGATTGCGGAGGTGGAAAATGTTAGGTTCAACGAAATGTTTGATACCTGAAGAGCTGTATGTAATGTTACCCAATTTTAAACAAACTCATCTGTCTAGGAAACAAACAATTTTGTTATTTAAAAAAGTGAGTGGCATATTTCAATACCACTTTTTTATATGATATATTAACTAAATAATATACAACAATCCCTCAAACAGGAGAGGTATTATCTAGCGCTATGAACTGTCCCTGAGAGGGATAGAAATAGTATTTACAAAATTTCCTTAAAGATTCAAAAGTAATATTTGTGAATAAAAGACATTACTTAGTTAGGGCTTTGTTTACATTTTAATCTAGCGGGAGCCTATAACCTGAAGCAAGCAACTTCCATGTACTCATGTCACGGCGTTTTTAAGGACCAGTTTATTTTTAGAATGGCTTTGGCATGAATTTAAAATATCTTCAAAGTCCCACAAACCAGTCATCAAAACCTACAGACCTAAAAATGATAATTTGTGCCTTTTAGTGACATTAGGTTTTCCTTTTTGATATCTTAAGCTGTCATGCAGCGTTCACACTTGGTGCATGGTGCGGGTGCACAGAAGTGGGCACCGGGTCTCAGTGTGCACACAATTTTTGTAAGTTCCAAGCAGTCCACTGCTTTGTTCTCGCTGCTAAGTGCATGTTTCAAAAATTAATGGTGTCTGACAGGGCGAACACAGGACCATTTTGTGCCGATACATAGGCACTGGCTCCCAAGCGCCAAGTGTGGACAGCCCCTTATACATTGAAGGTGTTTATGGACATAGCAGAGATTCCATTTTTATGGGAAAGTTGCCTTAAAAACGCTGTGACATAGGCCTAGTATATATGGGAGTTGCATGCTCCAGGTTATGGGCTCCTGAATAATATAGGCAGGGCTTCTGGGAATTGCGGCATGTTTTTCCTTTATTTTGTTACAAATTTAGTAATATTTTCTACATACCAGTTTCGTCTTGAGTCTAAAAATGCTGCAAAATGGGATGCCATGTTGACTCCCTGGCATTTCAAAACAGTGAATAGCCAATGATATTGTAAGTTACAGGGACCAATCAAAATGCACAAAAATTGCTATCCACTGATTTTGTAAATTCTAATAATAATTATTATTCAAGGCTAATGCAGGAGTGTAGGATTTTTGCAGGAATGTGTGAGTTTTCTGACTGCAGTATATAACCTCAACTTGCAGCAGGACATTAATCAGGGTCTCAATAGAGTTCTATTAAAGTGTAGCCTCCCCGCAGACGTCCTTTGGGGTTCGTTCGTCACACATTCATTTCTCCCCCATGGAGAGAGGCTAATTAAAGTGATGATGTCATAAAAATTAAATTTTTGAAATTATGGAATTCATTGTGGTAATTTGAAAGAACATTACTTCTGAAAGGCGTACTTGCCAAAAGCTAGCATTTTGGGGCAAATTGTCTTAGAGATGCTAGTCCCAGTTTGTTCTGATGACTCCATACAAATCCTAAGTTCTAAAATTGATTTGGTTCCTAATGTTATGAACTGAGTCAAATTTAGAAGGGTTCGTATGTAGTCATCAGAGCAAAATTTGGCTAATATCTGAATCTAATATTAGAATCCCTAACACTTTTTCTTTGTTACTTTGTTTGATTACCTAAATGTATTTATATTATATTGGTAAAGCTAATAAAATAAAATAAATAAATAAAGACAATTTGCCCAGCTGGAATGCTAATATTTGGCAAGTTGGCCTTTTGGATGTTGTTGTTTCCTAATATCCCGACAAACCCCTTTATTTTCACAAATTTAATTTTTTATGACATCACATTTTAGGACTCTATAGCTTCTGATAATAATGGAAAATTATGTTACTTGTTGGAATTCATAATACCCACCCGTGCTAACATTTTATTACTTAATCGTCCCAAGTAAGGGAATCCAGGACAGTCTTGGATTCTGGATTCCATGCTGTCGATTCCAGGTAGTGGATTCCAGTATTTGACAGTACAACTTGGATTGTGGATTCCAATTAATAGTGCGATTCCAGATTCCAAAACTCAGGATGAATTCCAAATTCCATAAGCAAAATTTTCCCGTATTCTGGATTCCACAAACAAAAATTCCAATATTCCAGAATTCAGATTCCCTTTCAATAGGGCAAACTTAAGTGGACCTTATGTGCAGATGCAGCAACATGCAAAGAAACTTTGTCCTGCTGATGAAAGGTTATCCAATAATAGTATAAAATTTAAAATCTGAATAACTTAAACAGCAAATTATCTATCATTCATAGTAACAAGCTATAAAAACAAGAGATTTTACAGCCTTTTTTAAATGGATTAGTCTTATTACAAATTAATTTTGCAGTCCTACACCCCTGCCGATGCCTTGACAACAAAAATAGTAAATTTTTATTTTAAAGGAATATAATGATGTTACTGAGCCAAAATGCTCTTGAATTATTGTACATTGTAGGTTCTGTTATTCTTATTGACCTATTTAAGGCAATGTGATTGCTTGCTTTTGCTTGTTTGAAAACTGTAATAAAGTGTGGTGACTAAACTCATTTTAAAGTTTCAGTATTTTGTAAGTTATGGTTGTTTTAATTCCCTGTTATTTTTACTTAGTGTTTAAGGAATTTTGTGGCGTTTATTTTCCATACTTTATAATGCAATTCAGCAAAATTATCATGTTGAAGCTTAATTAATTTCGCTATTTTTCATCACAGTTTTGTATGGGCAAATATTTCAAAAAGGTGCTTGTTACAATGTTTAATCTGTTAATATCTTTGAATTGAAAATATACAAATAATAAAAGTCAGACTAAGAATTACAGTCAAACCGGGAAAACTTTGAACACTAAAAAAAATCTTTGGATTGTTACTGTGTTGCAAGAAAAAAGCCAATCAGCCATGTGAGAAAACTGAACTGCAAGCAAGAACATTAATTATTTTATGGTTTTGTGGCTAGTTCACATGTCATGATCTTTGCTGTGATTGGCCATAACACAACAAACATTCCTGAGATATTTCAGGTGTTCACGGTTTCCCCCTCACACTGTAACTGCACATTCTCAGTTTTAGAAGACTTGGGTGCTTTATATTTTAATTTAAAGGTTGCTACTTATTATGAAGAATTTTTTTTAAGGAAAACTAGCCACTCTTTATTTTGGGTTTGGTTTAGGCAATTCCAGTTTGAAACTGTGAAATTCAACAGTGAAGGTTTCTGGGTATGTGACCACCCACCCCTCCCGTAAGGCACAATTTGCCCTAAATGAGAAGTAAGTGCTACAAATTTTTTGAACTGAAATAAAAAGCACAATTGTAATTTATCATGCTACAGTCAAACCTCTTTAATACGGACACCAAAGGGACAGAACCAAGTGTCCGCTTTACAGAGGTGTCCTTATTATAGAGGTAGGGAATATATGGCTTTCGGTATTTCTGGGACCAAACCAACTGTCCGTAATAGAGAGGTGTCCGTATTATAGAGGTGTCCGTAAGGAGAGGTTAGACTGTATTTATTTTTAGCCTTGTGCTAACTTTGAAAGTTAGCAGTAATGTCCGTACATGTGAGTTGATTAATACTACAGTATCAAATGATGAGGATAATCCATGTTGTTTTTCCTAAAATCGCATTCCTGGTGATGCTGTTCAGTAATTGACTGTGATATCACTTTAAAAACTGGAATGGGGCTTGTTGTTAAATTAAGTCACAAAGTAAATGTTATCCGTATTAACTACAGTTACTCAGCTTTAATACACTGTACTTGGATCAGAAGGGCTTTAGAAGATGCGTTCTATTCAATCAGCCTAGCCCCTAGGTGTTCTTGACGCGGTCAATCCTGGACATTACTGTGAGCTGTGACGTCATGAAGAGAGACTTGCCCGCTCTTTCTCAAACTGCGAGGACAACGGGGCAATAGAGAATGCCTATGGTCTAGGCTGCTTTTCAATCGCACAAGGTACTTTTTGTCAAAAAGCGGATGCAAATTATTATGTCCCAGTTGTTCCAAGTGGATAGCACTATCCACTTGATAAATTAATCTCTATCCAGTGAATAAATTGGCAATTGGTTTCTGTAACATTAATCTGCTGGATAGTAATTTAGAAATCCGATAGATAGCACTACCCAGTGTAGGGCTGAATAGGAGACAGCATGGGGACGCAGCGATAGAGTTTCAAAGTGATGACGTCATAAAAATTAGATTTGTGAAATTATGGGATTTGTTAAGATATTCTCAGAAAGAACAACATCCAAGACGCCAACTTGCCAAAAATTAGCATTTTGGGGCAAAATCTCTCTGAGATATTAGCCCAGTTATGCTCTGATTACTCCATAAACATCCTTCTCAATTTGACTTGGGTTTAAACGTTTAGACCCAAATCAAACTTTGCAGCTCTTTGTAGCTGTATCTTCCCTTGCTGCTTAAGAAGTGTCACTTTCAAACTTAGCAAATCTACTAGTTTTAAGGTGCCTCCCCCCCCCGGGGGGTACTCCAACGAGCACCCCCGACACTGTTAAAAGGGAGTAAACACCCCCCCCCCCCGGGTTCTTTCCAATGGTTTCAACAGATTTTCCCTAACTTGTCCATGTCAAAGGTTGAAAAACCGTGGAAGGGTCCGTCTCTCAGGTATCAGTAAAGAAATGCAGCATTTGTCAGCCAACCTGATTTTGAGCTATGATCAGTTATTTCCATTCTCACCCTCGTTCACCGTACGTAGAACTACCCGATAAATCGACCAAAATGAAGCCACTCAAATGGTAGTTACGATACGTAAAAACACAAGCTAAGGCGCTAGGATCAGATTTATAGAGAAGTTTTAAAATAACGTGCATGTTTTTGCGCTCGTGTTTATCCATACGTGCGAGTGAACGTTGTCCGATTATGATCTCTAATCGATCAAAAGGTCTCCTTCGACAGATTGGAGCTCGAGTGGACTTTCTTCGAAAGCTTAGGGCTATTCAACACTTCCTATCCCCTTCCCTCAAAGCTACTGGCCCAGTCCCCCCCCCCCCGACCGGAATGGTCAGGTCTAGGTTCTTTCTCCATACCCCTGGGCTCAGGAATACTCCATAGATCGACAGTGCCAACGCAGCGACCCCCACCAAAAATATAATTTTCCATGGCTGGACGGAGTGGGGTGGGGGGGGGGTGGGTAGATATTTAATGCCATGCCCTTCACACCGAGGAAGTAAACCGACTCTAGTTCCGTGGCCGCCACAGGTTTCCCAGTCCAAACTCTTATTTCTTCATCATGGATGACATGGCATGGGAACACATTTACTACGAAGACGTCCAAGGTTATGTAGATGAGAATGGCGTATCAAACATTGAAGAATTTTTTAAGAACAAACTGGAAGGTTGGCGAGACGTCGAGGTGAACATAGCAATCTCTGGCAGCTCGGGAGCTGGAAAATCGAGTTTTATCAACGCGATACGAGAGTAAGTAAAAATGGAAGTATTTTAAAATGAATTCTCTTAAGGAAGGTTTCCTGTTCACGTGTTCGTGTATAACTATGGACTCAAACTTTAGTCACAGGCGCCGTGGTTCGAAATCATAATTTAAGATAAATGAAAACTTTAGTGGCTTTCAGTCTTAAATAAAAAGTTTCCAATTTCTCAGTGCAAAAGCTGTACACTAGAGAAAATTAAACAAATTATTCACCTGAAGCAAAGCTTTTTCTAGTCATTGGCATTGGATATCTAGATCTAGAGGTAGCATAACGTTTTTCATGCGTTTGCTTCTGCGATCGATTAGTTTTTCTACGAATCTTGCGCTAGTTTCACTTTTATTACTACCAATAAATCACGGAAGAAAGCCGGAAGTTGTTGGATCGAAACAGCTATTTGCAAAATCCAACCTCAGTTAAGTTCAAACTAAGAAATTTCAAAGAAACTTGTGTCAAGCTGTGCAATGTGATTATGGCGATAGCGCTCGTAGATTCGAAAGGACCGAAAGCAAACCCTCTTTGTTTCAGAGCGAAACGGCGATTAGGCATTGCAGGGCATTGAGAGCGTGGTTTCAGTTTCGGAAATTAAGTGTAAACATAAGTCAATGAGTTAATTTTAGTGCGGTATAGTTTACCCATGGGCAAATGGCTGTTGTCCATATAGGAAAGCAACTTTTTGTATGACCGTCGACGACTTATCCGAAGTAAAATTGCCTCGAGGAATTTTCCACTATGAATGCGTATATACGTCAGAAAGAATTACAAAAGAATTTCCCAATACAGTTTCCGAGTTTCTATAATAAGAACAAACGCAGGGAGACTCAACTATGGCGCCATACTCAACTAATCACGAGAAAGGAAAATGTGCCATTACTACGTTAATGGCTATATGACCGGTAACCGGTCAAGGTTTTCAAAACACTAAATGGGCGGCAGTCCCATATTATCAGTAAATTTCACAAAATCGAAAGATTCTAGCTAATCTAAACTATCATATGTCGATTAAGACATGTCAAGCGATTCTGAAATGCTTTATAGATCTCGAGTCTAGTGTTTGGTTTACGCTGGGCTCAGAAGACGAAACCGTGTTTTGTGACACTTGGAACTTTTTGCAGTTCGACTGCCGGTCAAGGTGTTCAAAACACTAAATGGCGGGCAGTCCCATATTCTCAGTAAATTTCACAAATCGAAAAAATTCAGCCGTTCTGAACTATCATAAGTCGTGATCCTGATCAAAGTCTCTACGCGTTAGTTCCCTTCTGGAGCTGAAATACACTTCAACATTATCTTGTCGACTTTATGATGAAACAAGCTCAGCTCCAGAAGGGAACTAACGCGTAGAGACTTTTCCCGCCGGTTTTCCGCGGAGGCCGCATGAAAGGTCAAGATGTTATGACGTCAAACGTCGCCTGTCACGCCATGCTTTGGACAGAAAATAGTAACGAACATCCAAAGACTCGAGACCAACAAAAACATGATATAGAAATCCCACAAAACCGGCTGGTTTGATCAGGATCACGACTTATGATAGAACTCACCCACATTGTAATGTGATTCAATGAATGCCGATGAAATTGCTTCAGTGTTACACAATAATGGATGTTGTATTGATGCACCTACTATTTGAGCATTAAATCTTTTTGTCAAAATGCTGATTAAATTGTTTTAGTATAGTATTACACAATATAGGACTTTGTGTAAAACTGAATCTTAATACTCAAGCATCATGCTGCTCAGTGGGGATGCTACTTAAAAGAAACTTGAAGACCCCCCCAAGGTCATCTTTTGGCATTTTAAGGCCCCCCATATTCCATCCAAAAAAAATTGAAGGCCCCCCAATTTCTCCTACCCCCCCCCCCCCTTCGCAGCCGCTCGGAGTCACGCGCAGGGGAGCGTGCGTGACTCCCGCTCGGACGACTGCGAAGCAGACTCAAGTTAACCCTGACGTGACTCATAACTTGACAAATTTTGACTCATTTAACTCATAAAACAAGATTTTTCTCTGTTCTCCAAATTCGCTTACGTTAATGTGTCAATCAAGTCATGCCTAAGTAAGTGTTGGAAATGATGAATACATTTAATATTGCGCCAGGAGTAGTTAATCGATAAAAATCGGTAGCAATCAAAAGCTTTATCCTCTCTTGGTAGCAATCAAGTGTTTTTTATCGTTTGATAACGGAAATCGGTAAAACTCAATAAACAAAATTACTGTGTCAAATCAATGTTATCGGTTTTTCATGATTTTAACTATTTATAACGGAAGTCCGCCTTTGAGTCTGTTTTTTGGCATAAGTTAGAAAGTACAGGCGAGAAAACACATGCACGAGTAACGACTGATCAACAAACATGAAAATGTGGAAACTATTACACACACAATTTCTACGAATCTTGCATTACTTTCACAACCTTAGATAAAGACCTCCTACCCTGAATTTCAGACGTTCCCTTGAGTCGAAGGCGTGTCTCACGTACTAAATTCAGGCTAAAATATTACCCTAGATAGATTTTCATCGTTTTGAGTTATCAGTCGATAAATATCAATTGATTGCTAATTAAACGATTTTTAACGATTTCGATTTTTGTCTATTGATCATGATGTAACGACACCCGGAACTACACCGACGTTACTCTGAAAGGGAGGCACGTCTAAATCGTGAAAAACTGGTGAATTTAGTTTTCATTTTCTGGCAAACTGATGTATCTTCCTGTATCTTCCGATATAAATCGATGAAATCGGTAAAAGTTAAGATAAATCGAAGAACGAAAGGAGTGCGTCATCGATTTTTACCGATTGATTGATACAATCGATATTAATCAAATCAGATTTACCGATTTTTATCGATTGACTACTCCAGCTATTGACTCATTATTCTGTGTAATTTTCCCAATCATGAGCAGATTTGAAGTCCCCGTCCCCCCCCCCCCCCACACACACACACACACATACACACACACACGTGCCCATATGTATAGCTCTGGCCCTGAGGAAGGCTAATTTTGTTAGCCGAAATATTGGTCTATAAGAAATCAGCCCTTTGTCCTAGTGCCAGCCCTGCATTCAGTTTTGCTTTATTTTACACTTTAAGTGACGTCTGGCTACAGCATCTCTTTAATTAGAGGACAAGAGGAATAAACAATCGGTTAAATTTACGTGTTGCGTGGACCTCTGCATTCAAACAGTTTTGCCTCCTACTTAGGCTACCACGCCCTTCACATAAGTAAGAGCAGTGCAGTGAGACAGGTTGCATAAGTAGTTCCAGGCACTAGTTTCTATTATTATTGTTTTTTTTTTCAGCCTTAAAGACTTCGACAAAAAGGCAGCCAAGGTTGGTGTCACTGAGTGCAGCAAAGAACCAACTCCATATGATCACCCAGACAATCCTAATATCAAGTTCTGGGATTTGCCTGGAATGGGAACTAAAAACTTCCCTATGGACACGTACTGCGATCAAGTGGAAATAGACAAGTACCACGCCTTTCTCATATTCACTGATACCCGATTCCGCGAGAACCACTTCAAACTGGCAGAGAAAATTAGCTCGATTGACAAGAAGTTTTTCTTCATTCGCACCAAAATTGATGAAAATGTCCGAGCCGAGAAGCGGTCAAAGCCCCCAGGATCATTTAACGAAGAAGCCATGCTTGAGGAAATCCGAGCAGACTGTTCGAAAAACCTGGGTCACCTGAAGAGCAACACTGAGGATATATTTTTGATAAGCAACCATCATCCTGCAAAGTGGGAATTCGATCGACTGAGAAAAGCCATTCTGGATGTGCTACCGAGGTATCAGCGAGAGAGTTTAACCTTGTCCCTTGGCGTTCTGGAAAGCCTGTCAACCGAGATGCTAAAGAGGAAAGTAGAGGTTCTTAAAGGGCGTATTTGGATGGTTGCTTCAGCGTCTGCCGCCGCCGCGATGGTTCCCATCCCTGGATTGTCCGTGGCTGTTGACATTGCGCTGATGATAAAAGAAATCACATTTTACAGAACCCAGCTTGGTCTTCCTGAGGAAGGATCTGCTGAATTTGCGAATCTACAAGTCAACACCCAAGAAAAAGTCCGTAGAATGTGTCTGACAACTGCAGCTCAAGTCACCGGGTTCTTAACAGCTTATGCCGCAGAAGCGAGCGTTGAGGAATTTGCTCGTTTTGTCCCATTGCTTGGTTTGGCTATAGCTGGTGGAATGTCATTTGCTACTACATATTATGCTCTCAAGCATTGTTTAGAAAAAGTTGAAGAAGCAGCCTTATCAGTCCTTGTTGAAGCTGCCCACAAATCAGCCGACGATTTGGATATTGATTGAGTCGTGAAGATACGTATACTAGCCTAGATTAGTCTTTAGTAAAAACCACCCTTACGAGTAACTTTGACAAAAAGTAAATGCTCGAATTAGCGACAGGGGCGCTTTTTCAATTTTTGGCCGGTTGAGCGGAAGATGACAAGATAGCACTTGTCTTTGTTTGAAATAAATAAAAACTGCTACATTAAACAGGAAAAATAGAACTTATCTTTTACCTTTGGCTTATGCTCAAATTTATGAGTGTTTGGTGCATACTTTTAGCTTAAAACGTTCTGTCGCTATCCGCAATTGACAAGTCGATTATTAACATTCGATAGTGCGATGTTCTCAAATGGCACATTCTTCTTTTATTATACATGCTATGCTATATCTTCATTTATAAAGAAACATAGATAAATGTATGTAAACCGTATATCATAAAAGAAAGACTAGAAGGGGAGTGGAGATAAAGGGAACATACCAGGCCAAAGAATGGTGGGAGGGGCGCTAATTCAAAAGAGGCGCTCATTTGAAGGGGGTGCTAATTCGAGCATTTACGGGTACAATGATGTTAGCGTAATTCATCATAAAAAATGAATAAATATTAAAGAAAGATGATTCTGTAGACTAATCAGAACTGTTTGAACTGTTGTTAGGCTGGAGTACATAATCGCTGC
>OZ037993.1:25955848-25985848 GCA_964035705.1 Porites rus
TGCTCAGAATCAGCGCTAACGTCAAATAATAACTCACCGGGAGAGGGTGACATTACTTCGTTAAGACAAATCTCTACGCACCCACCTCCGAGCCAACCTCCCAGCAAGGTTGGCTTCTCTGTTTTGTTTTGTTGCTTCGTTCATTGGCCGAGTAAAAACAAAGAAGCCGACCTTGCTCGGAGGTGGGTGCGTAGAGATTTGTCTTAACGAAGTAATGTCACCCTCTCCCGGTGAGTTATTATTTGACGTTAGCGCCCAGTCACCGCCGAGCGACAAAACGGTTGAAATGTTACACTTTTACTAGTCACGGATAAATGGCGCCGATTTTTGAACTGTAGTTGATCTTTTCGATCGAGTTATGCGATCCAAACGCAAGGTTTACCGGAACGGATTGCAGGAAGGTGATCTTACCGTACCACTTTGTGGATTCGGCGGCGTAAAATGTAAGTGTGTTTGTTTTTTCGCGTGAAATTTGGAGCTGATTCTGAGCAGCTTTGAAGATCGATCGAGCGATTCTGTCCTACCTTGTCTCTTATTATTACACTGTCAGGTCAGATGATGTAAAAGTACTCAAATCGCGCTGAAACTTCGTAAAAGCAAAGACAACGACTCCAGGTAACAATATTTACACTTTATTGAGAACTTTTATCGCTTTTACTTCATTTATTTCATCTAAGTTTCAAACTCTATTTTTCCCATACAAACTCTCTCATATTACGCTTGGGCAACCTGTGGTTTAGTTGGAGTAGACAAACAATGATTTCTTTTAAAGGGTTTCTTTTATTACTTCCATGACTCTACCACTGAATTATATTTTCGTTCTGCTACTCGCCAATGTCGATGTTATTCCAAAACAAAAACAACTAAGTACTGTCTCAAACACGAAGGAAAATCTCATCCATGTCATCCCTAGCAAAACTAAAATACAGCAGTAGATGACGTGTATTTTATAAATGCGTGCAGCTCGTGCAAGGTGAAATTATGCTAATTTCAATCACCATCATCCTTCTTTTTAATTTTGAAAAAAACATCTCATACGTCTTTCTGTTACTTCGAAACTTCAAAATTAGTTTCCCCTCAGTTTTTACTGTTTACCTTGTTTTGTTTTAGAGAGAAAAACGGAGAAAAAACCTTACAACTAACCTCAATAAATTTTGTTTACATGCGGTTGCCGGATTTGCAACGCATTGCGCGAATCGCTATGGCGCGTTGCACCCGAGAAGCAAAGTTTGAAGAAGTGCAACGCCACTATATCAATATATATCAATCTAATTTTTTGTTATGTTATATAAAATTTATCCCCCTTTAACATATGTAAAAACTGAGGTTAAGAAGTGTTAAACTTTTGCAAACGAAACGGTGAAAGACGATTAGGTGATATTTAGTGGAAGGGGGAGGTATTCAACACTTTCAAATAAAACTCAAATTTTGGCATTATACGACCAACAAGTTTGACTTATAGACGTACAGACACAAACATATGAAACTGTTTATTCATATTGTTATGAAACGAATTTATCTATTTAACATTGTAGCCTGAAATTACAGAAAGAAAATAGGATTTCCGGTTTCCAAAAAGGAAAATTTCGCCGGCCTTCAAGCGCACCGGAAGCGCGGAAAGAGCGCTCGTGCCAGTCCTACTCCGCATCACACATTAAATGAAGAGCGGAGCGCTCGTTTCACCGCCCAACCTTAATCCGCCCTGAATTCAACGACCTGCTCCTAGTTGGCTTATTAGCTTAATTGGTAGAGCGCTATCTGGTATCACCGGGTGTTACGTCACCTTCTCTTTTCGAACAGTGGTGTGGGTTCTTTTATGTTCCAAAAAATCAGAAAAGTGAAAGTGCTGCGAGACGAGACCTACCGCTTTTCGTCCTTATGTCATTACAAAGGCAGCACTTTCTTCTCAGTTATTTCAGTAAAGATCTTGCGTGTTGGTCCGTCCGGCGTTCGAACCAGCGACCTCCTGTCTCGGCAGATCGGCGCTCTCCCACTTATTCTGGAAATTCTTTTCTTTAGGCTTGAGTTTATCACAGATCATTGGCTATCACTCACTGACAAAAAGCCTGAAGGCTCTTAGTTAGGTCAATGGAACGCGCCAGTCATTTCTATTCCTCGAAAAGAAAAAATGAATGGTATTTAGTAATCCCCCAGATACGCCCGCTCCATCTTGGATTTCAACCAACCCTTTACTACAGCTAGCTGATCAAATATTTCCATTGCAATTTTCTACGTTCATCATGGCTGCGAAATTGACCAAAATGGAACCATGGGCACCGAAGAAGCATTACGATGATGCGTATTCATATGTCATGAAAAACGGTGTTTCGAAAATAAACGACTTCTTTGAGGAGAAACTGAAGAATTCTGCGGGAGAAGTAAAGGTAAAGACCGCAATCGTTGGCACAACTGGATCCGGAAAATCTACTTTTATCAACAGGTTACTAAGGTGCGAAAAAATGGAAGTATTTTTATATTTGTTTTTCAAGGAAAGTTATTTTAAAAGGTGCTGTTAGTCTTAGCAGACGAAAATTGATTGCCGGCTTTTTCCAAGCGAAATTAATGGCGATTGTGTTTCTTGTTGAAACGCTACTACTTGTAAATAAGTCCAATAAAGGCATTGAATGTGACAATGTTTAAGTAAAGCAGTTTTCTGCAACCTCATCAAAATCTGTCAGACTATCTCTATTTTAATGTAAGGGAAATTTCCCATGTTTACATGGTCAGTGAAACTTCCACTTATTTACAGAGGAGTAAACTCCTTTGTTTCACTTTCACCCGGAAGTCTGAAAGAAAACCGAAAGTGGAAGTAGCATTGCAAATTATATAAATTATTTGTTTTTTGTATCGTGCTTATTAGAGACTTGCACAAAATAATATAAATCAAGACAATTTTGACATCAAACCGTAAAAAAAATTAAGCATTTTTGAGTCAATAAGCTCGGATCCAAACTGATGTGATTATACAGTACTGTTGTCTCAACCAATTTCGGATTTCCGAGAAAACAGACCTATGAAACCGTGAAAACCGACGTCTGGTGAAAACAAAGGGATCTTGTATATTTATGCTCTTCAGATACTTATGTTCCATTTCTCTTGTCTCTTGGTGTTCATGCAAATGTTTCCTAATATTCTCCAAAGTAACTGAAGTCGAAGTTGGAATTGGAAATATACGCAGTTTTACAAATGAGGGAAACACACACTTTCACGACTACTAGGGTTGCTTCGAGGAAACAACCGTTACCTGCTTTACTTCTACAAAGACATTTCATTGGGCGCAGTCCATTTGAATATATACCGGTCTACTTATTAATAAAGGTTTCAAATTTAAGATCACATAGAGTGGAACATATCTTTCTAACATCGCATAATTTTAGAAAAAATTATAGCTTTGAAAATCATGTAAAATATTTTGAGATTGCTATCTCGGGCAAGTCCGCTCCATTCGGTTTTATTCAGTCTTAAATTTTTGGTTCAAGCTTGACTCAATCGGTCGCAGTAATTTCACCAATAGACCCGAATTCATACTTGGCTGCGAGGCTTGGGGGAATAAAACAAAAGAAATCCTCTTGAGGCTCAGCAATGAATAATACATTGTTTTGGTGTATTCCCCCATGGAACCAAGTATGAATTTTATTATCACGAAATTGGTCTATTTAAAGGGACAGTGTCCCGATGTTGCGCACGCGCGAGCGTCATCTGTTTTTCCTTCAAAAGACAATAGAACTGTCATATTGACTCGGCAAGATTTCCTTCCGGACCGCACCGCCGACGGAGATTTGTTGTTTACAATCTCAAGCAATAGCTGTGGTCACACTACAGACTTTTTACCTAGGTAAACACGACTTGTTGACAGTTTACCTAGGGAAACTTGATTTTTTAAGTGTGACCGATTTTTCCCTAGGTAACTTACCACGGGGAAATTTTATCGTCTGGGTCTTGGATATGTCTCGAAAACAATAGAGTTTACCTTGACGGCTACCCCAAAGCAATAGCTAGGGGAAAATGAAATACCGAGGCTGCTAGCCAATAGACGCTCATCGGCGAAGGTCTTGATGACAGAACCGGACATAGATCACGCTGTGAAAGAAATTTTGGGGGCACGAGTCGTCTACGTCTTCGCCTTTCTTCACCTTGCACGTTGAATTAGCGTAAGAAATAACAGCGAGATAAAAGACAAAAACGTCTCTTTGATCAGCTAGATCCTGCGCATTTTGCCTGCTTGAATTTACGCTCCAAAAAATTCATCTGGCGTGAAAACTTTGGGTTCGGATATCACTAGCGTGACCTTCCCAGAATTTTTACCTAGGTAAAACAAAACCCGAGATGAATTTACCTCGGGACATTTTTGATGAATTTGCCCTAGGTAAATCGGTTTTACCAAGGTAAAAGTCTGTAGTGTGACCACAGCTAGACTTTAGACTTTCGAAGAAGTTTTTCGTCTTATTTAAACTTTAACTCGCGGCACGAAGGCTCATCGCGATTGCCTGATTTGCTCGCGTTCTAGCCTCAAACGTTTGAAGGATATATGTAAAAATATAATCGCAACGTGATGAATAATCGCAAAGGTTACTGAGTCAAAAATTACATTATGATTACATTGCACTAGTTTTTCTAAACATGTAGCGCCTGTTTGTTTGATTTTGTTGGCCGTGCGAAGGTTCCTTTGAAAGTTTACTAACGCGTCGTTGCAAAACATTCTGCTTCAGGAAGCTTGATTCCACAAGATCTCCTCAGTCACATCCGTGTCTCAATGGTTTCTTTCTTACAGTCTCTATTGTTGCTGTTTCATTTCTGCGTATTCCTTTCACAATTATCTAGGCTTGTATGGAAGCTAGCAGAAGAAATAAGCCTTCAATCGCCATAAAAGCGCTTCCCATCTTTTGGTCCTCCAGCCAACGGCAATAAAAGTAACGCCAAAAAATCCCGATTTCGCCCAAATCGAAACTAAACGGGAACAATATATCATTGATCTGTACTCCTGAGATGTTTTAGTGTAGTATCGAACTCGGCCAAGCGCGATGCAAACGGATTTTTCAAGGTTCTCTTACTCTCCTGGCATCTTTTGATTTCGCGACATCCTGTCCAAAAATCAAAGTTTGGTGCATGCGCAGTAACGGGATACTGTTCCTTTAATGTCCATCTTTGTCAATCATCAAATTATAACCTAATATAACGCTTCTTTACCAGTGCCTTATTGTATCTTCTCACAAACTTAACCCTTGGAAGTGCACGCAAAGTCATACCTCCACCGTAGTACAAGGGATGGACCCCCCCCCCCCCTCAGTTTTTGACAATTTTCCCTCAAGTGGAAAGCCGTTGATTTTCTCAACAAGATTTGGTATGGTTCATGGGTGGCGGCACTGCTGGCGGCCTGTGACGTCACCATCGCGGCCGAAATCTTGGATTTTATCAAGAATTGAAATCAGGTTAAAAACCGTCAAAATTGACATGTAAATAACACATAAATAAGTACTTTACATCATTTTATTCAAAAGCTTCACTTTAATTATCGCTGAAAAAAGTTGAGAAAACGTGCATTTTCACAAAAAATGGCCAGACCACCAGCTACCTATGACGTCATATCTCATAACCATAGAAACTTACCATCACAAAACCTGTCTCAAAAGGTATGCGAGCAATAAACGAACAGCTAGACGTCAGGTGCCAATGTTTAATCGTCTAGGAAAAAAAATCAAAAAAACCTCAGAGGGGGTGGCAACAACTGCCCCCTTCCCTCCTGAAACGTCCGAGGGTTAAATCGTATTTTTCGTTTCTTAAAGAACTGTCCACTACAAAATGATGTTATTTTACTAAATAATAATAATAACAATAAGCTGATTTTTATCTCCATGTTTGCTCTGCTGCTTACTGGTTATTGAAAGTAAATACAGCAAGGCCGAAGTGTTTCCCAAGTTTCGTTACCCTCTTTCTCTGTTTGTTGGCCGGGGAAAAATAGGAGGACAAGAAAGAGTCATAGCTAGACGAGGAATCTACAAAGCGTGATATTGAAACATGTTATGAAAAAATAGCTAATCAGAAAATGAACGGAGGAATAGTTTTATGAACTTCAGTCACTGTATTCCATTTTCCAGGCTTAAAGACCCTGCCAAAGGAGCTGCCAAGGTTGGTGTAACTGAGTGTACTCAAGATTGTCAACGGTATGAAGACCCAGATAATGCTAACATTGAATATTGGGATTTACCAGGAATGGGGACCGACAACTTCCCTGCAAAGACATACTTTCAAGATGTGAAGTTGAATGAATACGACACATTCGTAATCTTCATAGATACCCGCTTCAGGGAGGACGACCTCGAATTGGTCCGTAAAATTACATCACACGGTAAGAAATATTTCTTTGTTCGCTCAAAAATTGATCAAGATGTTAGAAGTGCCGAATACTCAGATCCCGAATCATTTAATGAGGCTGCTGTGCTGGCAAAAATTCGAAGTAAGTGTTCAGAAAAACTGGGTGACCTGCTGAGCAATGAGGAAAAGATATTCCTGATAAGCTGCCATGGTTTTGAGAAGTGTCGTGAAAAGTGTGGTGAGAAGTGTGGTGAAAAAGTGTGGGAAAAGTATCGTGAAAAGTATCAGTTGGAACCTCTCATAAAAGCCAACCGAGATGCGTTGTCTCAAAATCAGCGAGATGCTATGATCCGTCTGCTGCAAAGAGCGTCAAAGAAAGCGCTAGAGGAAAAAGTTCAAGTTCTTGGAGGTGGTAAATGGAAACCTGCTTTATGTTCTGGTGCCGCAGCAGCACTTCCTTTTGTTTCCGCAGCTGTTGATGTTGGGCTGATAGTCAAAGAATTCAAGGGTTATAAACACCAGCTTGGTATTCCTGAAGAGGGATCGGGTGAATTTGAGAAGCTTGACCCCAAATCCAAGGCAAAGGTTCATACCTTTTTAAAACTTTTGGCGGAAATTGCAACCAAAGGGATTGCAGCTGTTGGAATCCTTGCCGCTGAAGCGACCATCGAGCAGGCGTTTTCTTTTATTCCTCTGGGGTTGTTTATTGCCTGTCCATTGTCATTTGGTACCACATATTGTGTTCTATACTACACTTTACAAATGATGGCAGATACAGCATTTGCAATACTCGAAGGAACCGTCCAACAGCTATTGGACAACAACTGAAAAAACTCCGTTCTTCCGCGGCTTCAGCAACTGCACTTGATACTTCTTCTTTGAGTTAGTTTTTAGGTAGAATTTCTTTTTAGCTAAAATTTCTTTTTAGAACCGTCGTCCTGGGCCGCGGGTGGTACTCCTGGGAATTCTTGGTAGGGGCCGTTGTGCCGCCCGATTCTCAAAATCCTGACCCTATTTCAGACCAAAAAATGTCACTTTTCACGCCCGTTTTCAGACCCGGCCTCTAAGAAATATGTCATCATTACTTATATTAGAACGCCAACGAAAAATATTTTTATAATCCATTTCGATTTCGGTATTTTTCTTTCTTTCTTATTCATTTGGAATTGAAATTATAAATACGTTCATACACTTTCATAGTTTCCTCGAAAACCATACCTGATTCCAGACTATACCCGTTTTCAAAACGGCGCAAAAACCATACCCTTTTACAAGGGCACATACCTATAAGGCTTATATAAGGAAATTTTTTGTTGTTTGTAATTTTAGTTATTTGAAAATAGTTGATATACGATTTATTGTATAAGACTCCAAATAAATAAAACATGTACGTATGTATGTATGTACATAAATATTGGAAATAGGAAAAAAACTACACTTTCATCCCGACAAGCCTGTTTCGTGATCGCTCACTCTTCAGGGAATTTTAATGATAAGAATATTCATAACCATCGACTATATACATTGAGATTACATTGTTGGGGAAAATTTAAATTTAAATGTTTAGTTGTTACGTAGTAACGCTTTGTTTCTGTGGCGGCAAGAAGATATGTATGTATGTATGTATGTATGTATGTATGTATGTATGTATGTATGTATGTATGTATGTATGTATGTATGTATGTATGTATGTATGTATGTATGTATGTATGTATGTATGTATGTATGTATGTATGTATGTATGTATGTATGTATGTATGTATGTATGTATGTATGTATGTATGTATGTATGTATGTATGTATGTATGTATGTATGTATGTATGTATGTATGTATGTATGTATGTATGTATGTATGTATGTATGTATGTATGTATGTATGTATGTATGTATGTATGTATGTATGTATGTATGTATGTATGTATGTATGTATGTATGTATGTATGTATGTATGTATGTATGTATGTATGTATGTATGTATGTATGTATGTATGTATGTATGTATGTATGTATGTATGTATGTATGTATGTATGTATGTATGTATGTATGTATGTATGTATGTATGTATGTATGTATGTATGTATGTATGTATGTATGTATGTATGTATGTATGTATGTATGTATGTATGTATGTATGTATGTATGTATGTATGTATGTATGTATGTATGTATGTATGTATGTATGTATGTATGTATGTATGTATGTATGTATGTATGTATGTATGTATGTATGTATGTATGTATGTATGTATGTATGTATGTATGTATGTATGTATGTATGTATGTATGTATGTATGTATGTATGTATGTATGTATGTATGTATGTATGTATGTATGTATGTATGTATGTATGTATGTATGTATGTATGTATGTATGTATGTATGTATGTATGTATGTATGTATGTATGTATGTATGTATGTATGTATGTATGTATGTATGTATGTATGTATGTATGTATGTATGTATGTATGTATGTATGTATGTATGTATGTATGTATGTATGTATGTATGTATGTATGTATGTATGTATGTATGTATGTATGTATGTATGTATGTATGTATGTATGTATGTATGTATGTATGTATGTATGTATGTATGTATGTATGTATGTATGTATGTATGTATGTATGTATGTATGTATGTATGTATGTATGTATGTATGTATGTATGTATGTATGTATGTATGTATGTATGTATGTATGTATGTATGTATGTATGTATGTATGTATGTATGTATGTATGTATGTATGTATGTATGTATGTATGTATGTATGTATGTATGTATGTATGTATGTATCTATGTATGTAAGGGAGTACCCCTCTCTCCCCCGGGGAGGGGTTTAGGGCGATTTTATTTTTATAATTCGTTCACTCGAGGATGTGACATAAAACTTCATACTTCTTACTTGAAACAGAATCATGGCTTTTTGGATGATAAAAGATACAATTTAAAGACTATACAAAGGAAATACACGTGAGAGATACTTTTCTCGCTCTCCCTATGTCCGAGGGACGCTGGCCCTAAAATGAATAAGTTGAATTCTTTTAGTAAACAACATTTTTAATAGAACAAAAATGAGGATTCCAGAGCATCAAAGTGGTTTTAAAATGAGATCTTAAATACCATTAAAAATTCATCCTTCGGGTTAGAACCTGTAAAATTCAGGAGTGACTTACAACAGAAAATAAAGTAATTAAAACAACAGGACCAAGTGCTTGAAAACAAAAGAAATATTCATAGGTTTTTATCCACAATCAAACGCTTAATTGAACCAACTAATACGAATATGACTTATCAGTTTTATATTTTTTGATGAGTGACAAGACTTAACAAGGTAATAAGCTGATGGTTAAGCTTGGTCCTTCACCACCCTAAAACATGCTCAATATACGTCATTACACCTTTGCAAATGTAAGCAAGCTTGAGCAACAAGCACTCTGACGTCCCGGACGTCATGAATAGCAACCGGAAGTTTGATGTCTCGCTTGATGGAACGCCTCCGTCTCGCACGAAAAATTTGAATGCCTTTGTTTTAACTCCCGCTCTACCTATTTGTCCAGTCAGAGCACTGAAGGAGGGAAAATGGGAAAATGTCAACTTCTGGCTGCTATTTTGATCTCCGGGACGCCGGAAAGGGGCGGGGGGGGGGGGCTATTCCCTAATATAAGCCAGATAGGTATATGCTGCCCCAGAGGGTAAGGTTTTTGAGCCGTTTTGGTCTAAAAACAGGTATAGACTTTGCCCATTTTGGTCTGGAATCGGGTATGGTTATCGAGGGAACTACGAGAGTGTATGAAGGTATTTATCGTTTCAATTCCGTTCTTAAGGACCTTATGGACCTTATGTCAAGCTAAAAGAGCCAAGAGAGGTAAAACCACCAGGGAAGACTTCATCGCATAAGTTGTTCCACAGTTTCACAATACGGACAAAATATAAAGCTTGCAAAGTACTGGTCTTACAGGCTGGAAAAGTAAGATAACAGCCGGTAGACTGACCACGGCGTGTACGGGGATGATTGTAAAACGTTACGTAATCAGAGGCGTCTACATCAATGTAGCCGTAAACAGCTTTGTAAAAGAAAACGAGATCCTTGATTTCTCTAGATCTATCGTAAGCAAGAGGCAGCATAACCAAGGCGAGCAGTCTCTCCCCATATGACATCTGGCCTGGCTTCAAACTTAAAGTCCATCTGGTGGCCTGTCTCTGAACTTGCTCAACCTTAAACTTTAGTGACTTCTGAGCAGGAGACCAAACTTCAGTAGCGTACAGGGACCGCGGAGGGGGAGGGGCTGGTAGGGCCGCGGCCCCACCACTTTTTTGCGTCCCCTCCCCCACTTTTTGCGCTAAAAAGAAAAATAATTAAAATAAAAAAAAAGACTTGAAACAAGTTTTTTTCCGTCTATATTCCGCTATATTCTCTGTGTTTTCTTTAATATCAAACGCCAGGCATTTTGTGGGGCTCCTGTGCTTTTCGCGGTAATTGTGCCCTGGGGCCGACTTACCCCTTGATCAAACGCCATGCCTTGGCCACCCCTTCGCTTCGTTCGGCAGCGTGTTTTGTACTTCCAGCTCCGGCAGAGATTTTTTTATCAGTTTTATCAAGACGAAATGAAGAAAATTACTAGCTTTTTCAAGCCAAACGAAGGTGAGTAGGTGTTTTGAGTTGAAAAAAGTTTTATATTTTGTCTTTCTGAAATATTCGATGGCAAGAAGAATTACATTACTTGAACAGCGAACGGCCATAGTTAAAATTTTTCAGATCACTTCAGTGCAGTATTTGTATACTAAAATTGTAATCGCGTCTTTTCTCGCATTGAATCTGAACTGACCGTGGATGTTGGTCGTTTATTAGAGTTATCTGGGACTTCGTCAAAGTCTGTAAACTCTGCAGAAAAGTATGCAAAGTCACGCGACAGAAACAAATCAAATACTAGGATTTTATTCCTTTTTTCGATTTTCAATATGAGAAAATTATTTTCAATTGTCAGCCCTCCCACTTTTCACCTTGCTCCGCGGTCCCTGGCGTAACAAAGCTGGGGCTTCACAATCGCCAAATACAAGGACCTTCTTACAGCCACTTTAGTTAACAAGGGACATGATCTCTTCAGCAGGCCTAAAAGTTTGTTTACTTCTGCTGTAATCAGGTGTAAATGAGTAAGAAAGAAAGCGAAATATGCGAATTGAAAATAGATTGTAAGAAATCTTTTTGTCGCTGTTCTAATCAAAGTAATGGTGACATGATTTCTTTTTAGAGGCCGGGTCTGAAAACGGGCGTGAAAAGTGACATTTTTTGGTCTGAAATAGGGTCAGGATTTTGAGAATCGGGCGGCACAACGGCCCCTACCAAGAATTCCCAGGAGTACCACCCCCGGCCCAGAACGACGGTTCTAAAAAGAAATTCTAACTAAAAACTTGCGGGCTAAGTCCGCACTTTGGCCAAGACACATGTAAGAAAACTTGATGAATTTTAAGGGCTATAGAGTTTAGTACCAAAACATTTACTCACATTGAACTATTCGACTATTTGACTATCTTTCAGGGTACTTCGGTGGTTTTGTGCCAGTAAGGGATGGGTACTGAGCCATGAGCCTTGCGTTTCCATTATCGAAGATACTTAGTTCCGGGATTATTAACAATTATTTCTCGAGCCTGAATGGGCTATGAGTCAATAGCCCAAGAGGCCAAAGGCCAAATGGGCTATTGACTCAGATGCCATGAGGGCAGAGAGGAACAATTGTTTTAATAAAATCCAACTAGTTGGTCAAAAATGCCGAGACTAAACAACTTTAGCTAGTTAAAGCTAGATTTTAAGCTTTTTTGGCCACCAAAAAGCCGGCGCTTTGCGCTACTATTAGGTCATAACATACAGCCTAGTAGTAGCTCAACCAATCAGAACGCAGCATTGATAATAGACCACTAGTTGGATTTTACTAAAATATAAGATTTTTACATAGTTCAGTTTTTAAAAAAATTGAAAATGACTACCCTTAGAATACGTAGGCAAAATAACCAAAATAACTGAGAAACTTAGGGCCAATTATTTAAACGTACTTTAACAAAACCGCGTTCTAAGCCATTTTCAATTTGCCCAATGGTTTTACACCTAATTGCAATAAGGTTGTCATAGAAAAAAGCAAAAAGAAAAAAGCAAAAAGCAAAAGGTTAAATAGGAATTAATTAGCATGTAATTATCATAGCTTGCAACATTCACAACACACACGCTTATAGCTGAATATTAATCACGTAATATGAGAGAAATCATTTGCATCAGCCGGCTTCTTGGTGTCATTCTAATGCAATTCGAGGCTGATTCATCCACTGAATTTCAAACGTGCTCGAATTATAAAAGTATATCGGAAAACTACTAAAGAAATAATGGCTCCATTTTTTTTTTCAATAAATATAGCCTGGGGTAAATTCTAGGAACTCAAAGCGTGTTTTAGATTACTGCTAAATAGAAAAGCCAGTCTGCGTATGGTTTGCAGTGCACAACATCATCTGATCATAATTTTCAAGCAGCAAATCAAGGACGTAGGCAGGACTTTTCATCGCGGAGAGGGTGAGGGGGTCCTCTGCCAGTTCCTCACCTGAGCCACAAACCAAACTTCGTTTGTCAGGACATAATAGATTGGCGACTGAAAGTGCGACAACTAAGACATAACATTGCTCGCGTCAATTTACCTTTTTCTTTTTCGAATTGTGCGACGTCGGTACATGTTGATGGAGAATGTTGGCTCTAAAATGACTATGGCGCCTTTCTATCTTACAGCGCGGAATTACAGAATTATCTCTTGATATTGTGAATGAATTCTTAAATAATTGTTAACTACTGAATTAAAATACGCAAATGTAAATCGCATGGTTAATTTATTCCTATATGGCTTTTTGCTTTTTGCTTTTTTCTATGACAACGTTATTGCAATTAGGTGTATCTAAACACCATTTATTGTGAAAAGCTTTATGAAATCACATAGAGTAGACTAGAAAAGCATTTATCTTCTTAAAATAACCACTAAGGAAGAGATCTGGAGGTCCAGAGAATTGTTAAACAACGGCTTAAGTCAGACCTGGTTTAAATAACTAACCCTTAATGTTTCGTCGAAATATTAAGTTAATTTGTTACAAAACTATAAACCTTTACGCATTGCATGTATTACTGAGTGAAATTTATTACAACAGTGTAAACCTCAATACAGGTACTCTAATTACTGAATGACAAATTATTATGCACCTTTAATCTTTATGCATGTTTGTTAGTTACTATTAAAATGAATAGCCCTTATGCATGGTTGTTTAAGTCACAGAAAATTATACTGCCGAGACTAGTTTTGAAATTTTTAAGTTGGGAATTTTACATTAATGAATTCTCAAGGCAGTAAAGTTAAAAGGAATTAATAGGGCCAAATAAGACACGAAGTATCCCGTATAAAATGCCCATAATCGTCTTTAATTTAATAAGACGCGCCTCGTCTAAGAACAGCCCTTAACACCTTTTCTTCGCTAAGACTCGTCTTAGCTAAGTCGTTTATAAGGAATAGTTTGCGTCTTATTTAGGACGCGTCTTGTCTTTCCTCCTATAAGTGCCCCTAATGTGTGCCCAAACGATGCAAATACGAAGAATTTTGTTCACAAGCGAGGCTTTGTGGTGTAATTTGCTCGTGTGACATAAACATGCTTAGGAGGCAAATTGTTACAAAAGTACATAAACTGTAATTTAATGTACGTAATGTATGTTAGTTACTTAACGAATTCATGTACAAAAATATGTACATTTTTTTTCATGCATGTATGTTAATTACCTTTTCTTCCTGTACCATTGCACAGAAAATTTCTGTAAGTAAGTACTTGGTTTTCTAGACTGTTTAGACAAAATATTTAACCATTTATATAATGACTTTACTTTGTTGTTTAAATACACCTTTGCTGAAAATAAAAACAGCGGTCTTTATTCTGTGGCGGACCCCGATATCGTTTCTCTTTCAAGACAATTTAGTAAGTCAATTAAGCAAATCAATTCCTTCTTTTGCATATTTTTTTTCATATTTTTTTCATATTTTATTTATTTTTTTGGTAAATAACCTTGAGTTCGCAGAAAAATACTGCTTTTGCGGCTTAAAAAATGTTTCTGATTGCACCAGTCGCTGCAAAACACAACCCCGCCAAAAACGATAAGGACTGTATTAGGGACTTGTCAGAAATTAGCAGGGGGGAGGGGGAGTGGAAACAGAGGGAGGGTCACAACTTTTTGAGACTGCAGAAGAGGGAGGGGTCATGAAAAATGGGCCATTAAAAGGGGGAGGGTAGGCTTTTGTACATTATGCTTTTGCTTCCCCACTAAAATGCTCCATTTTTCCCACTAAAATGCTCGGTCTCCCCAAAAAAAGTCACTAAAATGCTCGGATAATGCTTATTATACAAACGGTTTTTTTGTAATTAATTTCAAAGTTTACACTTACAAAAACGTGCAAGTGTTGCAAGTAACAAAGACAACGTGTACAAGTTCATAAATACAGACAAAAAAAAAAAGCTGTGTTAGGTTTTTTGTGAATTTTGAGTTTTAGTCTTCATTTTCTTTAAAAACGCAGGAGCTCGTGGGGCATGGGCTCCTGAAAAAAGTTAATTTCTATTTTATTTTCTCGGAAAAATTAATTTTCCAGGGAAAATGCCACTAAAATGCTCGAATAATGCTCAATGCTTTTGCCTCACTAAAATGCTCGAAAAAATGCTAGCATAATGTACAAAAGCCTAGGGGAGGGTCATGCAAATATGTGTCCGTGATCGTGTAGAGGTTCACCCACAGAAGAAAAAAGAAGTTCTTTATTTTGTAAAAAAAACCTGGGAGAAATAGGAGTCGAGTGATCAGCTGTCAGAATCAGAGTTGGACTCTTAATGCTGTCATCTAAAATGTATG
This sequence comes from Porites rus, assembly GCA_964035705.1. Lineage (NCBI taxonomy): Eukaryota > Metazoa > Cnidaria > Anthozoa > Scleractinia > Poritidae > Porites > Porites rus. The sequence goes on from OZ037993.1 coordinate 25,971,075, forward strand.
CATATGGCATTACAAAGAACAGATTAGAAATATATTTTGAGCTTTCATAATGCTGACTCACCCTAGTGTATTGCAAGAACTAGATTTTATCATTTATTCAAGAGGGGGAGGGTCATGATATTTTAGGCCAAGGTCAAGGGGAGGGTTAGCAAATTTCACTCCCATTGTAGAGATGGGCCACCTCATTTCCAAACCCAAATTTAAAATTCCCACCCCCTCCCCCCCCCCCCCTACTAATTTCTGACAAGTCCCTAAGACAAGGGCTGGTTAGAAAGCTGCACTATTATTGCAGTGGTCAGGGTTCAAATTCTGAAAGCCTTAATTTTTTCAAGCTTCCCTCTGGCCACTACATAAGTTGCGTCTTCAACTGTGATGTTTATTGATTTTTTCACTTTTACTCGATTTCTTCACCCCGTAGTTCAAATATATGAAATGCATATATTCATTATTTCAATGACTGTAAAGTATGACTATGTGGTAGTAGAAGGAAACTACCCTCGCCTCGAAAACATCTTTCCTTTCAAATGCAAATTTAGTATCCCAAATGCTGTGATGTGCTACAATCCAGGCCCGTAGGGAGGGGGGTGTAAAGGTCGGTACACACTAGGCGACAAGTTGCTGCAAAACGTCACGGTGACAGAACAGTCCATGTGTACAGGTCGGGCGACTAGTTGCAGTAACAAGGTGAGGCGACACGTTGCAGCGACAAATCGCTTCAGGTGTGCTGGAGAATGTTTGTGAAAATCTTTGTCTCCGCAACAGAATTTTGTCGCTGCAACAAGTCGCAAAAAATCAAATCAGACTGAATCTGTGCGACTTGTTGCGGCGACAAATTCTGTTGCAGCGACAAAGATTTTCACAAAAATTCTCCAGTACACACGAAGCGATTTGTCACTGCAACGTGTTGCTGCGACATGTCGCTGCAACTTGTTGCCTAGTGTGTACCGACCTTAACAGGTGCAAATGTCTTCTTGCCGCTTTTCTTTCACTGAGAGGTCATGGGGTCTTTTTCTGTGGCTTCAAAGCCGAAAGGCAGGAAACCCATAACCCTGGACACGGGATACAAAACTATTTCCTTTTTTAAACGTTAATTCAGTGTAAGTGCCCTGTACATTGCATCTCTGATTAACATGCTGTTTACGCAAATAACAGTCAAGTGTCTGTTTATGACCAACGTAATGACAATCCTTTCTAAAGAAGATTAACATAATAAAATTTCACTTTTAAATTCTTGAAATTTTGCACCATTATCATTCAACCTATAGTAAGAAGATTTCCTGGTGCAAAGGACAAGTAAATTGTAAAAATTACAGTATATATGGAAGCTTAGAAATGGGAAAAATAACAGAAAGTATCACATAAACATATACAACTAACTAAACTGTAAATTTTCTACAATTTCATACAATGTACACGTCATTTTTAACATTCATTATTGTTTAAAAGTGCCTGTATCATTCCCTTGGTTTTATAAAGTCTCTCTTTGTTTTCTTTGATGGCTGATGATATGCAGGACTGTCTGCTTCAAAATTAACAGCATCTACTGATGAACGCTTTCTTTTTGTTGAGAATTTCTTAGCTACAGTACCCACCAGACTTTCATATCTGTTACAATAAAATCATAAGACAAAAGTCCATTTCATTGCTATCTCAGAAATAAACAGGCATAAACAAGCAGCAATACTCAGCTGAGGAGGCCACTTTAATCAATAAAATTGCATTGCTTATGCTCAAGATTCCATTCCTTTTAGAGAGACGGAATCCATCAGGAAATTGAGTAATTTTAACTTAAAAGTAAAAACTTGCAAGAGGTGACAGGCCGCACATCTTCACCGGCGTAAAACCTTTGAAACCTTTTATATATTGCTCCATTGAGGAGACTTCTTTCAGGGATCTTACAGTTTAAAATTTGAACGATGATATCGCTTCTATATAGCGGACCAAGATACGGCTCGGTACAGTTTTTGCTCAGCAAGGGAAAATTGTGTAAGTTGAGCAGAACCTTTAAAATGTTCAACAGACAATTTATTCAGTTCGCGCGTATTCCTGTTGAATTTGTAGCCCGTTTATCAGATATGTCTACTCAAAAATATAATAAGTTTTACGTAGCTGCTGTTATCTTAGAGTAACTGCTTTTCATATCTCCGTAAAGTTTAGGTTTACGCGATCTCAGAGAACAATGTTTAGCTGTACACAGCACGTAGTCTTTTTAAAAATGATATCCAGATCTGACACTGGTTTTGGGTATTTATCACGTCTAAGCATGATTTAAATACATTATGATGCTGTGTCCTTTGAATGTCGTTTTAAAACTCAATCGCTTTGTAAATGTCACTTGTAGTTTTAATATCAGAGGAGAGTATTTTAAAGCTCAATATTTTTCAATACCATTAGCATGTTGCTTTATTACCAATCAATTGACTGGCTTCTTTGTGCCACTACATAATGTGTGTAGTTAAATATAAGTTTACAAGCAAGACCGGCGGTTTCGAATCTTACGATTCTCATCAGTTGCTATGTGGTGGGATGGTTGAGGTGAACTCTGAACCATTCCGTATTGCTTGATTTAGTAAGCGTTTATATATCCACCCTGGTTTGTTTGGAGGATCGAAAATGGTGCGGTTTGATTGGTTCCTTGCAAAAAACCAATCAGGTTGCTGTAGGTTCGATCCGTGTTTTCTCAAAGCTAGGTTGTGTTTTTATAAAGGTTAACATTTGAAAAATAGGAGTCTTGCCTTGCTTTTTTGTAAAGTGTAAAAACATCTTGTTAAAATGTTTATGATGTATAAGTGTTCCTCAAAATAGCGAGGGACTATGTTGTATATTTTCGTTTCAATTGAAAGCAAGGCTTGCGTTGACTATACAGTTGTGTACTGTACAGAATGTAGACAAGATTATTTTTTACTGGCACAGCATGGCACCGTATGGCGTGCGTAACTGTAACGGAAGACAGACTGCACATGTATAACGGCGTGAAACCTTGAGTTAACCTTTAATGTTTTGTCATTTGTAAGTTAGAGCTTTGAGTTGTTTTTATAAAAAGGTTGAAATAATAGATTTTGCGACTTTGTCAAACCTTTTATTCAAATATAGTATTTTTCATGAAAACAAACAATTTCTTAGTTTGTGTTGTATCATTTGTTTTCATTTAAAGGTTGACTTTTCTGTACAGTGGTGTACTGCCCATGAACAGGTTTGTTGTGATTTTATGTTGTTCCACTGGTGGAGCAGGGCACTGTCTGGAAAGCATCAAAGTAAAAACTTGCAAGAGGTGACAGGCCGCACATCTTCACCGGCGTAAAACCTTTGAAACCTGTTATATATTGTCATCCTCTCCACCCATTTATTACATGAATTTGTCGGGAATGTAAAGTGCAGAATGGATTGATCTTATAGGAGACCCTATATCTGCTTGTCGTTTAATTTCTTAAAACAATATTCTGCTAGTGAAACACATTTAACTTTGGTGAACATCCTCTTACGTCTTTGAAAGGAGAGTTAAATTTTCCCTGACTTATACCACAGGTGGCACAATTAATGTTCAAAATATAAGGATTTGTAAGGGAGAAAAACGATTTTTTCTGTAGCCTACGAAGTAAAAGGAGTAAATAAAAATCGGCTAACCATGCTTAAAACCGGTGTGGTTCTTCTTTCCTGTGTGGTTTCCGAGCCGATTTATGGCCATTTTTAAATGGGTGTTATTGGAACCGGTTTGCTCTAGATCGATTGATTCATTTCAAACCCTTTAGGTTCCACGCTGTACCTCTGTTCAAATTGTCTTATGTTCTTCCTCTAATTTTCTTTATTTTAAAACAATCTGCCTTATTATGCACGATGTATCCAATAATGTAACACCTCCAAACGTTTCCAGCTTATTTACCTATTCTTCAAAAGTACATCATCATAATACACGATTTTCTGCGGCTGGCAATTTCTATATTAAGCACTCGAGAACTAACCATATGAAGAACTCCTTTTCAAGAATTGGTGTAAAAATATCGAATAGTATTCCCGACAGTGATCGTGCTCTACCTAAATATAAATTTAAGAATACCCTACACAGTAGGCTACTGGATATTTTGATACTTATGTTGGTGTGCGTACTTTAATTGACATATTTAGTAAATATGAATTTCACTCATACCTTGTTTCATTTACCTATTTTAAAGTATACAGGTGTATGTATTTACTGTTTAGTGGATTCAATATGTCGATGTTCGTGTATCTGTGTAATTTTATTGTTATGTTTCAACCCTGTTATTGTAACTTTTTTACTTTTCCTTCCCGCCTCGATTAGCTATAGGCTACTTTGCGGGCAAGGATTTATTATGGTTTGTATCAGAAGGGTTTTTAAATAAACTTGAACTTGAACTTCTAGATCTCTCTATAATAGATTCCCGCGTGACGAGATTATAAACTCTCTTCACTCGGAATTATCGTTGTTAACTAATGCATCGGTTTGATAATCAGTGAAACTGCCACTCAGACAAGTGGCCAATAATGCCAACACTCGAGTGATTTTCTGTCTGTTGTATTGTATCAGAACAATAGCGTGACTTCAATGAGAGCTCCTGAAGTTACTTTTAGGGTATCGGCATGAATACATTGATGGCAACAGAATCGAAAGGGTCACAGTTTATAAAGCTGCTTGGAGTTTATGTTAGCAGTGATCTGAATTGGACCCATCACTAACACATCATGTAGACTATACATAATTAAAAAGGGAAATAAGAGGCATTAGTCTCTCAGAGTTCTCAAGCAGTTTGATGATCCACCAGCTGAAATCCTCGCAATGTTTGAAACCCTCGCAACCCTTGCAACGCTTGAAACCCTTGCAACGCTTGAAATCCTCGCAACGCTTGAAACCCTTGCAACCCTCGCAACGCTTGAAACCCTTGCAACTCTCGCAATGCTTGAAACCCTCGCAGCGCTTGAAACCCTTGCAACGCTTGAAACCCTCGCAACGCTTGAAACCCTTGCAACGCTTGAAATCCTCGCAACGCTTGAAACCCTTGCAACGCTTGAAATCCTCGCAACGCTTGAAACCCTTGCAACCCTCGCAACGCTTGAAACCCTTGCAACTCTCGCAATGCTTGAAACCCTCGCAGCGCTTGAAACCCTTGCAACGCTTGAAACCAGCACTCCCTCCACACGCGCGAAAATTATGAACGAGGCGGAATGAACGTGACACCATATGAACAATGTCATTGGTTTGAAACCCTCGCAACCCTTCTCACTCTGTGAGCCAATCACAGTAGACCTTAGGATAGCTGCTACAGTACTGAATCCTTTCCACGCGCTCTAACCGACCCTAGTTCCGCGGCCGCCACAAATTTCCCAGTTCAAATTTTTCTCTCTTCATCATGGACGACATGGCATGGGAGCACATTTACCACGAAGAACTCCAAGGTTTTGTAGATGAGAATGGCGTTTCAAACATTGAAGAATTTTTTAAAAACAAGCTGGAACGTTGGCGAGACGTGGAGGTGAACATAGCAATCTCTGGCAGCTCTGGAGCTGGAAAATCAAGTTTTATCAACACGATACGAGAGTAAGTAAAAATGGCGAAGCATTTTGAAATGGATTTCCTATCAAATTTTAATTTGTGTCACTGTCTGCTGTAGACTCAAACTTTATTTTATAGGCGCCGCGGTTCGAATTCATAAACACCATGTGGCTTTCAGTATTTTTGAAATATTAAAAGCTTTTTCCAGTCTGGCATTGAATATCTAGAGATAGCAAAACGTTTTTCATGTGATTGTGCTTCTGTGTCGGATTCTTTGATCAATTTGTTTTTCTACGAACTTTGTACTTTCACTTTTACTGTTTACTACCAATATTGAAGACTGAGCCGGAAGTTGTTGCATCGAAACAACTGTTTGCAGGCTTATCAGGCATTGCAGGGCAATGAGCGCGTGGTTTTAGTTTCGGAAATTTAGAATAAAAATAAGTCAGTGAGTCACTCTCAGTGTGTTATAGCCGTTTTACCCATGGGCAAATGGCTGTTGTCCATAGGGAAGCAACGTTTTGTACGGACGGTCTAGTTCTCCGAAGTATAAATGCCTCGAGGAATTTTTCCATGAATTCGTTTATATGTAAAAGAGAACTAGCAAAATAATTTCTCATGATGACAGTCTCCGAGGTAAGTTCTATTTGTAATAAGAACAAAGCCAAGGAGGCTCAACCAATCACGAGAAAGAGAAATGGACCAATACCACATTAATTATTGCTAGCGCTCATAACCGGTTGGGGGGGTACGTATCGTGAGATTATAGAAGGAATACGCTCAGGAACAGAAGGGGGGGTATGGAAAATCGATAAAATAATTTGCGTGGAACTGCCATTTTACACCCAACCGCCTTTTCCGAAAACCCTCAGTCTATTTTGTACATAATGACAAAAACAGTTCGGTTTAATTACATCCACATCTTGCAAGCTAGTATATCACCACAAATACAACCCTACTCCTACCCTGAATTTATGATATCCCCTCGAATCGAATCATACTAAATTCAGGCTAAAATATTACCCTTGATAAAATTTCACCGTTTTCCGTTATCAATCGAAAAAATCTCTTGATTTCTAACGATTTTTATCGATTTCGATTTTTACCTCTTGGCTACTCCGGGCTGTAACTACACCCTGAACTACACCGACGTTATTGTGAAAGGGAGACGGGTCAAAATATCGTGAAAAACTGTGCGCCTACAAGCCTGGCCAATAGAAATTTACTGCCTTAAATCCAGTTTTCATTATTTGATGAACTGATGTGGTATCTTCTCGAAATAAATCGATGAAAGACACGAGTTTGTCATTGATTTTACCGATTGATCGATAGAATCGATATCAATCAATTCAGATTTACTGATTTTTATTGATTGATGAATTAACTGACCAATTTCTATCGATTGACTACACCGGATATTCTGACTCAATATTCTGTGTAATTTTCCGCATGAGCGGATTTGAAACCTCCCTCCTCCCCCTCCCCAGGAGTTCACTCTGTCAACAAGAACAGTCCTATTCAGGACTACATTCATCCGGACGATCATACTCAACCTACTTTGGCCACAATTATTTGATTAATCCTATTCAGGACTACATTCATTCATACATTCATCCGGACATTCATCCGGACGATCATACTCAACCTACTTTGGCCACAACTATTTGATTAAAAACGCGTATGTATAAATCGAGGTAATGTGAAGGAAAACAACTGAGTTATGAATTTTAGAGAGAAATGATTAGTCTTGTAAATTGAACCTGCCATTTAGTTACTTAATAATCATATTTTTTCTCAAATTTGTTATTAAAAAGCCTGGATTGCATAACAGTTAGTACATTTGACACAATAACACGAAACTAACCCTTACCCAGAAACGCCTGCTTGCTACTCAGGCTACCACGCGGCCTTCACATAAGAGCAATGCAGTGAGACAGGGTGCATAAGTAGTTCCAGGCACTAAATTTTTTAACTCTTCTTTGTTTGTTTGTTTGTTTGTTTTTTTCAGGCTTAGAGACTTCGACGAAAAGGCAGCCAAGGTTGGCGTCACCGAGTGCAGCCAAGAACCAACACCATATGATCACCCAGACAATCCTAAAATCAAGTTCTGGGATTTGCCTGGAGTGGGGACTCCAAACTTCCCTGTGGACACGTACTGCGATCAAGTGCAAATAGACAAGTACCACGCCTTTCTCATATTCACCGATACCCGATTCCGCGAGAACGACTTAAAACTGGCAGAGAAAATTAGCCCGATTGACAAGAAGTTTTTCTTCATTCGCACCAAAATTGATGAAAATGTCCGCGCCGAGAAGCGGTCAAAGCCCCCAGGATCATTTAACGAAGAAGCCATGCTTAAGGAAATCCGAGCAGACTGTTCGAAAAACCTGGGTCACCTGAAGAGCAACACTGAGGATATATTTTTGATAAGCAACCATCATCCTGCAAAGTGGGAATTCGATCGACTGAGAAAAGCCATTCTGGATGTGCTACCGAGGTATCAGCGAGAGAGTTTAACCTTGTCCCTTGGCGTTCTGAAAAGCCTGTCAACCGAGATGCTAAAGAGGAAAGTAGAGGTTCTTAAAGGGCGTATTTGGATGGTTGCTTCAGCGTCTGCCGCCGCCGCGATGGTTCCCATCCCTGGATTGTCCGTGGCTGTTGACATTGGGCTGATGATAAAAGAAATCACATTTTACAGAACCCAGCTTGGTCTTCCTGAGGAAGCATCTGCTGAATTTGCGAATCTACAAGTCAACACCCAAGAAAAAGTCCGTAGGATGTGTCTGACAACTGCAGCTCAAGTCACCGGGTTCCTAGCAGCTTATGCCGCAGAAGCGAGCGTTGAGGAGTTTGCTCGTTTTATCCCATTGCTTGGTTTGGCTATAGCTGGTGGAATGTCATTTGCTACTACATATTATGCTCTTAGGCATTGTTTAAAAAAAGTTGAAGAAGCAGCCTTATCAGTCCTTGATGAAGCTGCCCACAAATCAGCAGACGATTTGGATATCGATTAAGATGTGTGGGCCGTAGTCTTGCCATCGGTGAAAACCACTCAGAGTAACTGCGACAGATATAATATATAGAGGATAATATATAGATTTAGCCAGGGCTAAAAGCGAAGCTCCCGTTAATAAATTCATAATTTAAATCAAACAATAAACTTGCAATCCACAGATTAGGGCACATTCATGTGACTTTGAGGCAAAGGCTAAGTGATTTTAGAGAAAAATAATTTGACAGTCCAGGAGAGAAACAAACTTTACATTGAGTTAGCTTGAGTCTTATTTGTACACCCAAAAATAGCAATCATGTTCGATCACAGTAGATTAGGCCTGGAAAGTGTATTGTATTTGCATTAGCTGTTGCATCATAATGTGGCATTCACCAGTCTCTCCAACATTGCTCCGAGAGACTAATAATTGGACAACCCCGAAATATAATACTATGAAGGATCGGTGAAGCAGACTATTTTTCCCGAAACTTCTTGTACACATTAAGGACAACAACAACTTGCCACATGATAAGTTTCATCGATTTTTATTTCCATTTTCTAGAAAATTTCCAGACCTAAACTTCGCCCCATATGTTCTCTATATTTAACCATGTTATGAAATCCGAACGTGGCACTAACAGTGAGCCTGGGTTACCTGTGATCAAAGCACGCCCTTCCTTTGCACAACAAAGTATAGCATTGACCACATTATAAAACGTTTTCATGAAGAGAATTCCATAATGCCGGGACTTTTCAGTGAGAAAAATCTGGTCCTATGTGATATGCAGTTTAATGATTATGGGCTTTTAGTGAAAACGACGAAAAAAATTCCCAAAATCACCTTTTCGGCCAGCCGGACGGGTTCTCACTTTTGACAGGCACCAAATTTGCAGTGCGATTAAAAGAGTTACCATTTACACTTCAACATGATAGAGATTTTGTTATGTTTAGGTTTTGTTTCGCTTTATTTGTAAAACTATTTATGGTCTTGTTATGTGTAATCTTTAAAAGCTAGTGATTATTTACGCGCGGCGTTTTGAGTATTCCTGCGTGCGATGTTTATGTTCGACTCCAAACAACCGGTGCAGCGATAAAACTTGCGAGAGGGACTACTAACAATCAATAAAATAAATATAATTCGGTGAAACATGTACAGAGACAATAGTTTTCATTCACGAAGACAAGTATTGAGAGTAAAGTGTCTCTGAAAATCATGAGTCAGGTAAGCATATAAAGCTTATTTATGTTTTAAGCCGGCTTCCCGGTTTTTTGCTCTTTTTCAAGACGAACTCGAGGCAAGAAAATCGCTCAGAGCTTTCCGTTTACAGCTAAAATCATAACTAAATATTCTTCGGAACCTATTCTTTGAATTTGCGGTCAAAAAACGTCTAAAGGATTTTTTAACCTGATACTATTGTAGGTTAGATCATTGCTCGTGTATAAACTTAAGCCGCATAAACAATACGCTCAACTTCAGGAAACCGAAAAAAAAAACACATCAAAGACAATAATTGCTCAGGCTTACCAGTCGCGATGCTGCTTCTGAAGGTCATCAAGTGTTCCAGAATCGCTTGAGACTTTTCAACCCTCTTACGCCTCAAGCAAGGGCAAGTGAGTAGGCTTATTTTTGAAAACGATGCCATCCGAAATCGGATTTCCAATGACTTTGACAAGCGGTGCATTTGTCAACAAAAAGCGCAATAAACAAACCAGCCATGAATTACAAAACAATCTTGATAGCAGCTGTATTTCATTTTGTACAGCAAGTGGAAAAAGACAGTTAAAAACATCACAAGTTGACACAAAACTCTGTCAGCTTCAGCTGTCAAAGTAAACAAGTTTCCAGACGCTGCATAAATTTTCCGCATGAACTCACCTGTCAAAATTTGACCAATCAGAACATAAAAATTGGACGTAGAGCGTGATCAACGCGTGACAGTGAGAAAAGTCAAAAACGATTGCCTTCCCTGCATGTAAAAGCCGGTTGAATTTTCGCGTCCGAGGTCAGTTCGAAATCAAAATTTTAAAAGAGCGGCTCATGAACCGACTTATTTTATATGCATTTTAAAAAAATTGAACTTGAGCCTGCGATCATTTGAAAAGTAACAACTTGTCAGCGGATTACTTCAAAAAACAATGGAACTCAGTGGGTCGATACCTGAGCCCGCGATACGGTCAGGCGATACTGGTCAGCAGAAACACTATTTTGACAACTGTCTATTAAGAGCCAGTCTCTGTAAGATCCTCATATCGAGTTTTGCCCACAAAATGGATTTCGCTCATAATTTGTCTGTAGACTTCTTTTAATAAGTATATAACAAATATGAAACCAGATTGGAGAAATTCGCTTCTATAATTTTTTTTTAACGAATTTTCTTTCGGCGCCACATGTAATGAGGACCTGAGATGCTTGTGAAATATGCAAATTTTGTCAAAATTCAACCAATTGCTCCGGATAAAAGAGTGCGCCCCAAAGCTTCCAATTTACTAGTTATTTTAATTGAGCCTTTATCTTTAAAATAATACAGGCCAGAATCAGCAACACCTTTTCGTTTAGAAGATCTGAGGAAACACACTTAGCCCCTTTGACCCACTTAGCGAAACATACGATTTTAGCCAAATTCAGTGGATAATATCTCAAAAGTGGCTCACACTTACAGACTCTCCTGCATATCATTGTGTAGTTCAATCCTTCGGCTACTGAAAACTCTCTTCAAATAGTCTGATCAGTTAAGATCCATGATTTAATAGTGGACAATGCCCTCCGAATAGCCCCCTATAATCTATGTGAACAGACTGATTCATTGAACAACGTCTATTGAAAGTGTGGATTCCAACTGAAACCAAGTAATCTGGCCTTTTTCTCCGCTTTTTCCACGTACAGACTAAATTGTCACTGTAAATTCTACTAAAACTGGTATTCAACTCTCTGGACATTTACTGCCTTTTTTTATTTTGTTTCATCAAGAAAAAGTGATTAAAATTCCATGCTAAGAATTCATAAATTGCTCATATGTTTTATCTGATAAAAAGTCAATAAAATTGATACTGTTAAGAGGACTTGCATTGTGAATTTCAATTTTCATCGATTGGTGAGACCAATCGATATTAGTCGATTACTTTTTATCGCTTATATGGATTACATTGATTGGTTTCCGGTGATCAATTTTCATCAATTTGGCACACCAGGTAAGTTCTAAGATTTTGTCATTACTCATGCACATTATGGCAGGCTCTGATTCAGGAGGTGGAAAATGTTAGGTTCAACGAAATGTTTGATACCTGAAGAGCTGTATGTAATGTTACCCAATTTTAAACAAACTCATCTGTCTAGGAAACAAACAATTTTGTTATTTAAAAAAGTGAGTGGCATATTTCAATACCACTTACTTATTAACCTGAGATCAGGCGTTATTTATTTATTTTTTTTGCTTCTTTGGCTCGAGAGGGGAAAAAATAACGCCTGATACATTTATTTAGCAAGCCATCAACCGCCCCCTAATCTACATAATCTAACGTCTGCTTGACCTGTCATGTTATTAGCCAATAAGCGTTTACCATACGGGAATCAAATGTTGGCGCGAATAATGTCTCTTTTGAAATGAATTTTAGGGAAAAGAAAATTTTTGAGTACGTCCATGTTCAGACGGCGCTTCCTAAAAAAAAATTTTAATGTGTTGTTTTTGTGATGAAATACTGCTAGCTGCAGCTGCCGTACCTTTATTTAACAGCTACAGAAAATAAAGAATTTACTTGTTAAAGCTCGTTGACTTCGTTCTGTGCCGAAAGCAGTGAAAAAAAACTTAGGCTGAAGCACCATTTTTTTACGAACTGAAAGGTGTTGTGAAAGCGAAGATCCCTCAGAATAATTCGCAGCATGATCTCTGAAGGAGGAATTACAGTCAAACCAGGTCAAGATTCCATTCATGAATTGATTATTTGAAAAGTGAACCCGTTTGTCGCTTCTGTAACTTGTAGCCAGCATCAAATTGCATTCAAATGATCGGTGAAGGTTTGACTGCAACTGTTTAAGTATACGATGAGATGGAAAATATTTCAATGGATGAAATTTCTATTTAGGCATTCTTTAAATTTCAGAAAACTGAGCCGGCAGAAATTTCATAACGAACTCGCGTGTGTATTCACTGCTCATTACGCAAGCAAAAATGCAGACTGAAATCAACAACAACTAACGGATGGCGGCATTTTGGCCAATCGGAACAGCGCAAATCATCCGCATTGTTTCCTATCCAATCAGAAAAAAGTCCAGATTCTGGCTTTTTTACATGTGATCCGACAAAGAAATGTATCATGCCCTCTTCCCGTAAGAGACATAAAGGGATAATAGGGAGAGGGCACGATCTCAGGCTACTTACTTATATGATATATTAACTAAATAATATACAACAGTCCCTCAAACAGCAGAGGTATTATCTAGCACCATGAACTGTCCCTGAGAGGGATAGAAATAATATTTACGAAATTTCCATAAAGATTCAAAAGTAATATTTGTGAATAAAAGACATTACTTAGTTAGGGCTTTGTGTACATTTTAGTATAGCGGGAGCCCATAACGTGGAGCGAGCAACTTCCATGTACTCATGTCATGGTGTTTTTATGGACCAGTTTATTTTTAGAATGGCTTTGACATGAACTTAAAATATCTTTAAAGTCCCACAAACAAGTCATCAAAACCTACAGACCTAAAAATGATAATTTGTGCCTTTTAATGACATTAGGTTTTCCTTTTTGATATCTTAACCTGCCATGCAGCGTTCACACTTGGTGCATGGTGCGGGTGCACAGAAGTGGGCACCGGGTCCCAGTGTGCACACGATTTGTGTAAGTTCCAAGCAGTCCACTGCTTTGTTCTCGCTGCTAAGCGCATGTTTCAAAATGGTGTCTGACAGGGCGAACACAGGACCATTTTGTGCCGATACATAGGCACTGGTTGCCGAGTACCAAGTGTGGACAGCCCCTTATACATTGAAGGTGTTTATGGACATGGCGGAGATTCCATTTTTATGGGAAAATTGCCGTAAAAACACTGTGACATAGGCCTAGTATATATGGGAGTTGCATGCTCCAGGTTATGGGCTCCTGAATAATATAGGCAGGGCTTCTGGGAATTGCGGCATGTTTTTTCCTTTATTTTGTTACAAATTTAGTAATATTTTCTACATACCAGTTTCGTCTTGAGTCTAAAAATGCTGCAAAATGGGATGCCATGTTGACTCCCTGGCATTCCAAAACAGTGAATAGCCAACGATATTGTAAGCTTCAGGGACCAATCAAAATGCACAAAAATTGCTATCCACTGATTTTGTAAATTCTCATAATAATTAGTATTCAAGGTTAATGCAGGAGTGTAGGTTTTTTACAGGAATGTGTGAGTTTTCTGACTGCAGTATATAACCTTGCAGCAGGACATTAATCAGGGTCTCAATAGAGTTCTATTAAAGTGTAGCCTCCCCACAGACGTCCTTTGGGGTTCGTTCGTCACGCATTCATTTCTCCCCCAAGGAGAGAGGCTATTTAAAGTGATGATGTCATGAAAATTAAATTTTTGAAATGAAGGAATTTGTTGGGGTAATTTGAAAGAACATTACTTCTGAAAGACCTACTTGCCAAAAGCTAGCATTTTGGGGAAAATTGTCTTAGAGATGCTAGTCCCGGATTGTTCTGATGACTCCATACAAATCCTAAGTTCTAAAATTGATTTGGCTCCTAATGTTATGAACTGAGTCAAATTTAGAAGGATTTGTATGGAGTCATCAGGGCATAACTGGGCTAATATCTGAATCTAATATTAAAATCCCAGACACTTTTTCTTAGTTACTTTGTTTGATTACCTTAACGTATTTATATTATATTGGTGAAGCTAATAAAATGAAATAAATAAATAAGATAATTTGCCCTGGAATGCTAATATCTGGCAAGTTGGCCATTTGGATGTTGTTCTTTCCTAATATCCTGACAAATCCATTAATTTCACAAATTTACTTTCTATGACATCACATTTTATGACTCTATAGCTTCTGAAAATAACGGCAAATTATGTGACTTGTTGTGATTCATAATACCCACCCGTGCTAACATTTTGTTACTTAATCGCCACAAGTAAGGAAATCCAGGACAGTCTTGGATTCTGGATTCCATGCTGTCAATTCCAGCTACTGGATTCCAGTATTTGTCAGTACAAGTTGGACTCTTGATTCCAATCGTTAGTGCGATTCCAGATTCCAAAACTCAGAATTCCGAATTCCATGAGCAAAA
>OZ037993.1:25990848-26028348 GCA_964035705.1 Porites rus
CTTCAGAAAGTGGAATAATTGAAAGCAATAGGTTTTTTTGAAGCGGGACAAAAAAAAAATGATCAGGGATGATAAGTAAGATTTTCACTTCGTGGGTTTTCAAGAAGAAAACGCGGGCACAATACCCTCAGAAATCTCTTGTAAACCTGTTGTATATCTGGACGGAACCGCTTCAAGACAAAAACCAACAGAACATCATATTCCAAAAAACAGATATTTTACTCACAAAGGACTCGCTTGCACCAAAACAATAACCTGAACTACAGCCGTCTTCTCCGGTCAGTCGCTCACTCGCGGGAGAGAAACGGAAGCAACGGGAAAGATTACATTACACACTTACTGTGAAAGCAAACATAAGGAAATGAATTATAGAACAACTCACTTTTTAGTTGTTTCCGAAGCATTCTTGTTTCCTTATGTATAAAAAAATAATGAAATAAATAGGCACAAACTTGTTAGCGTGCTTACCTGTTTTCGATGTACCGATTACATACGCAGTGAGCACGCAGTGCCTACTATTAAAGCGCGCGATAACCGAAGAACTATAGCGCAAGAATTGTCACTCCTTGTCCTCAAGGTACTTCCCCATTCATAGTAACGAAAAGACAAATAAAAGGCTCGATAAAACAAGAATAAACGAGAATTCCTCTCCCTTGTCCGCCATTTTGTATGTTTTGAAAATAACCATCGCCATGGTGATCATGTTATGGTTGGTGACGTAGACCATTGTTTTCGCTTCTTCCAAAACTGGCATACTCCCGAACTGCTCAGGGCAGGGCTATTCAACAATTCCCATCCCCTTCCCTCAAAGCTACTGACCCAGTCCCCCCACCGGAATGGTCAGGTCTGGGTTCTTTCCCCATACCCCTCGACTCAGGAATACTCCATAGATCAACAGTGCCAACGCAGCGACCGCACCAAAAATATAATTTTCCATGGCCTTGCGGAGTGGGGCGGGGGGGGGGGGAGGGTGGGGGGTACATATTAAATGGAATGGCCTTCACACCAAGGAAGTAATCCTTTCCACTCCAACCGACTCTAGTTGCGTGGGCGATACAAGTTTCCCAGTCCAAATTTTTCTTTAATCATCATGGATGACATGGCATGGGAGCACATTTACTACGAAGACGTCCAAGGTTATGTAGATGAGAATGGCGTTTCAAACATTGAGGAATTTTTTAAGAACAAACTGGAAGGTTGGCGAGACGTCGAGGTGAACATAGCAATCTCTGGCAGCTCTGAACCTGGAAAATCGAGTTTTATCAACGCGATACGAGAGTAAGTGATAATGGAAGTATTTTAAAATGAATTCCTGTTCACGTGTTCTTGTACAACTATGGACTCAAACTTTCGTCATAGGCGCCGTGGTTCGAAATCATAATTTAAGATAAAGGAAAACTATAGTGACTTTCAGTCTTTAATAAAAAGTTTCCAACTTCTCAGTGTTAAAGCTGTGCACTAGAGAAAATTAAACAAATTATTCACCTGATACAAAGCTTTTTCTAGTCATTGGCATTGGATATCTAGAGGTAGCATAACCTTTTTCATGTGTTTGCTTCCGTGATCGATTAGTTTTTCTACGAATCTTGCACTAGTTTCACTTTTATTACTACCAATAAATCACGGAAGAAAGCCGGAAATTGTTGGATCGAAACAACTATTTGCAAAATCCAACCTCAGTTCAAACTAAGGAATTTCAAAGAAACTTGTGACACTTGGGTCAAGCTGTGCAATTGCCATTTCCTGCGTTTTCGCCGACCATTTTCAGTGAATAAATACAAAGGAAAAAACAGTAGTCAGTAGCTTATTTTACCCATCTCTAATGTTATCGGCGAGACACAGTGTTTGCGGAAACAGTGACGCCATCAAGGGAAACTCTCCTACAACACTATCAATTTCAACGTCCTTGTGTTTGTGTGTGTGCAGAATTGCGAGAGAGCTCAATCATTCGCCTGTCGCGGTGCTTCATAAAGGCGTTTTTAGTCTCTTCATACTGCTGAAGCGAAACAACGTTAAGCTAACGTTATGAAAGCAACACTCGGCTGGAGCCTGGTGAGGCTGACACTCAGTTCATGACCACAGTAACCGCAGCCGCTCGGAGTCACGCGCATGGGAGCTTGCGTGACTCCAGCTCGGACGGCTGCGAAGCAGACTCAAGTTAACCCTGACGTGACTCATAACTGGACAAATGAAACTGACTCATTTAACTCATAAAACAAGATTTTTCTCTGTTCTCCGAATCCGCTTAAGTTGTAATGTGTCAATCAAGTCATGCCTAAGTGTTGGAAACTGAGTATCGCCAGGAGTAGTCAATCGATAAAAGTTGGTAGCCATTAAGAGCTTTATCCTCCCTTGGTAGCAATCCAGTATTTTTTATGGATTGATAACGGAAATCGGTAAAAATCAATAAAATAAATTACTATGTCAAATCAATATTATTGATTTTTCATGATTTTATCTATAACGGAAGTCCGCCTTTGAGGTTGTTTTTTGGCATAAGTTAGAAAGTACAGCTGAGAAAACACATGCACGAGTAACAACTGATCAACAAACATGAAAATGTGGAAACTATTACACACACAATTTTAATTCTACGAGTCTTGCACTACTTTCACAACCTTAGAGAAAGATCTCCTACCCTGAATTTCAGACATCCCCTTGAGTCGAAGGCGTGTCTAACGGACTAAATTCAGGCTAAAATATTACCCTAGACAGATTTTCACCGTTTTCCGTTATCAATCGATAAAAATCAATTGATTGCTAACGATTTTTAACAATTTCGATTTTTGTCTATTGATGTAACTACACCCGGAACGACACCGACGTTATTTTGAAAGGGAGGCACATCTAAATCGTGAAAAACTGGTGAATAAAGTTTTCTTTTTTTGAATCTACCTGTATCTTCCGATATAAATTGATGAAATCGGTAAAAGTTAAGATAAATTGATGAACGAAAGGAGTGTGTCAACGCTTTTTACCGATTGATCGATTCAATCCATATCAATCAAATCAGATTTACTGATTTTTATCGATTGACTACTCCAGATATTGACTCATTATACTGTCTAATTTTCCCATTCATCGCGGATTTAAAGGGGGCCCCCCACCCCCCCTCCCATATATTTTCTCTCGGGATAGCTCTGGCCCTGAGGGAGGCTAATTTTGTTTGCCGAACTATTGGCTTATAATAAATCAGCCCTTTGCCTTAGTGCCAGCCCTGCATTCAGTTTTGTTTCATTTTACACTCTAAGTGGCGTCTGGCTACAGCATCTCAGTGATCTCTTTAATTAGAGATCCGGCAAGAGAAACCAGTCAGTTAAATTTACGTGTTGCTTGGACCTCTGCATTCAAACAGTTTTGCCTCCTACTTAGGCTACCACGCCCTTCACATAAGTAAGAGCAATGCAGTGAGACAGGTTGCATAAGTAGTTCCAGGCACTAGTTTTTTTACTCTTCTTCGTTTTGTTTTTTTTTTTTTTCAGCCTTAAAGACTTCGAAGAAAAGGCAGCCAATTTTGGTGTCACTGAGTGCAGCAAAGAACCAACACCATATGATCACCCAGACAATCCTGAAATCAAGTTCTGGGATTTGCCTGGAGTGGGGACTCCAAACTTCCCTGTGGACACGTACTGCGATCAAGTGCAAATAGACAAGTACCACGCCTTTCTCATATTCACTGATACCCGATTTCGCGAGAACGACTTAAAACTGGCAGAGAAAATTAGCTCGATTGACAAGAAGTTTTTCTTCATTCGCACCAAAATTGATGAAAATGTCCGCGCCGAGAAGCGGTCAAAGCCCCCAGGATCATTTAACGAAGAAGCCATGCTTGAGGAAATCCGAGCGGACTGTTCGAATAACCTGGGTCACCTGCAGAGCAACACTGAGGATATATTTTTGATAAGCAACCGTCATCCTGCAAAGTGGGAATTCGATCGACTGAGAAAAGCCATTCTGGATGTGCTTCCGAGGTACCAGCGAGAGAGTTTAACCTTGTCCCTTGGCGTTCTGAAAAGCTTGTCAACCGAGATGTTAAAGAGGAAAGTAGAGGTTCTTAAAGGGCGTATTTGGATGGTTGCTTCAGCGTCAGCCGCCGACGAAATGCTTCCCATCCCTGGATTATCCGTGGCAGTTGACATTGGGCTGATGATAAAAGAAATCACATTTTACAGAACCCAGCTTGGTCTTCCTGAGGAAGGATCTGCTCAATTTGCGAATCTACAAGTCAACACCCAAGAAAAAGTCCGTAGGATGTGTCTGACAACTGCAGCTCAAGTCACCGGGTTCCTAGCAGCTTATGCCGCAGAAGCGAGCGTTGAGGAATTTGCTCGTTTTATCCCATTGCTTGGTTTGGCTATAGCTGGCGGAATGTCATTTGCTGCGACGTATTATGCTCTCAGGCATTGTTTAGACAAAGTTGAAGAAGCAGCTTTATCAGTCCTTGTTGAAGCTGCCCGCAATTCAGCCGACGATTTGGATATCGACTGACTCGTGAAAATAAGTCTGAACCAGCCTTTTGTGAAAATGACCACGATGATTATTACAGTAGTTCTTATTGAAAAATAGATACATAAGCGAGGTAAAGAATGTATTTTTCAATGTTTTATTTCGTGTATATCAATGTATCAATGTATATCTGATTTCCCGGTCGTTAATATATCTCAAAGTGATCCCAGTTAATATTGTGGCCCGTTGAAGAAATATGATCTGCAATGGCTCAGAAATGAAAATGTTGGCAGTGAAACACCTTTTCTCTACTAGCATCATATACTATAATTTCCTTCAGACTTCAAATTGAGTTTGTCACCATCATTTGTTGTCACTAGTTATTGTTTTTACCTGTTTATTAGGTTCTAGTCTTTTTTTAGATGTTTAAATTTTAGTGTAATCTTTTTAACCGTTACCTCTAAGGATGTCAGTGTTGTTACAAACGAAACGTTAAGTTTTTAAAATCTTAATTTTTGCAACATGCGTTGTTTCATCATGTTTGTTACTGCATTTTGTGTTTTATTTTTACTAGGCTGTAGCAGAAGCGAGAAAGCTGCGGGTTCCTGTTTGAGGGGTGGACCCTAGAAGGTAGAGGTGGGGTGCGTGGCGAATTTCTTCTGTGACTTCTGTGCAAGAGCTTTTCTAAGCCGCTAGCTATAGTAATTGCAGGAAACCTTTTTCGCAACACAACTTTGCTTAAATCCTTTATAACTAATAACATCAGAGTCATTGTATAGTAACTGATTCCAACAATATGGAGAGGATGATAATGTAGATTTTCATGATGTTGCTTGTTGCAGGATTAAATATTGGGAAACGATCTGCAACTTTTGCTGAATAAATATTATTTGCATGCTACAAACTAAGTTCAAAATGTATCAACTTTCAGTTTCAACGTCCCGTTCAAGTTCTCTCTTTTCTAAAGCGTACAGACTTAAAACTTTAAGTCGGGCTCAGTCAATCTCAAGCTAGGGCAATTGTGAAGTTATGAATTGTCACCGTTGGAAATTTGTCATAAAGTAAATGAATACGGCGGGAGTCTACAAGCAGAAATATTCAACTGGTCAAAACCGTGCAGTTTGTTCGTATCCCACCCAAAAGGCTTTGACATGTGACCACTATTCTCCCCAAGGTTAAAGGGACAGGTTCAGGGTTGAGCGCATGCTCATTCGTCAAAATGCTGTTTTTCTGCCGGGACATGCTGTATCGTCTATGCAAGCAATATTATCATGTCATAATATTGTCAAGGAACCAATCTGGACACTCCCTTGGCAGTCATTTACACTTGATCAACTTAAATATTTGGAAATAGCTGTAAATTGATCAACCATGGAATAAAACCGTCAGGCCAACAATAAATTCAACTGTGGTAGTGTTGGCATAATTCTGACCGCTAATTTTTTCTGCGATTTTAGTACTCCTCCATCCTACCTTATTTTACTCTGAAATACACTTCTAGCTTGAAATGCACTCTGAGATCGCTAAGATACAAGTGAGGGGGATTATTAACCGATAGAATTAAAAATGAATTGGAAAATAGTATTTTAATTAATGAGCATGCACTTAAGGTGATTCCATAGTAAAAGAACCTAACATAGATTTTAGCTAAAACTTGGTGCACTGATGTAACAAGTCAAGAAGATGATAAAAAAGTAATAAAAAGTGGGGGTCACCGTGCTCGTTTTGACGTCACAATGCTGACAAATACGGCTATTTAGGACCCTTTTACAAAAACCGCGGGCAGCGCAAAACTAGACAAAAAGGAGAGATTTTTTCGATGATGCATGCAACATCACACAGAATTTGACTTTAATGTATTATTTATCCACTTACGTACCAGAAAAATACCTTTTAATGCCCTTGTTTTTACTTTACGCTCCAAAGTAGAATTAAATTGGACGCGCGCTTTTCGACTCGTGATGGCTCAATCCGTACAATTTAGTAAAACTGCCAAAAAACTGAACATAGATTTGTGCCAATTTTTTTCTCATCGAAAGGAAGCACTGTCCTTATTAAAATCATGAAATAAAAAATGGGGGTCACCGTACTCGTTTTTGCGGTAGAGCTGCAGAAAGTGCGCACCAAGCGCATTTTCTCCGATTTTTGAGAGAGGACTGGGGCGAGTTTCACAATAAAATGTATGTGAAAGGGGGAAGAAAGTATTAAAAAATCCGTTTTTACAGAATTTACATCGAGATATCACATTTAGGACACAATGTGATAAAGAAAGTGTTTAAATGAAAATCAAAGTGAGTAAGCACAAGTTAAACATCCACTATCGAGGTTCTCCGAGAGGAGGTCGAACTCAGCAACACGCGTACTGCTACGTTATGCAGATTCCCAACACATTGAGTCTCACCTCGGCAAGAAACAACAGCAAGCAAAAATTCCAATAGCGTTTCTCTTCAGTCAACTTCATTTTAATAATATTACTTCACATGCTCTTTTTCACGGCGGCCATCTTGTTATGCGCAGTAAGAGATGCGCAGTGCAAAACTAGGGAATCACCTTAACCGTGAACCTGTCCCTTTAAATCTTTACGGCAATCTAGCTAGAACCCGTTCTGTATGGGTGTGACTGTAATGAACTCACGCACAAGCACTGGGATCGAACATGTCTCGTCACGTGTACGCTCAACATAATAAAGCCTTGTCGCTATTGGGGCCCACTTTCGTTGGCAACAAGCTGCGTATCTCTCTGTTTCCAGCAGTCCCATCGCTATGAATTGGGAATCGAAATATGTGCAGGATTTTCATAAGGAAGTTGAAAAGAATGGCCTCCGTAATTCAGATTCCATTGCAAAATTTTCTAAGCAGTCCGGGAGATATCCATTTCTGGATATAGGTATCGTGCGTTGCGATTGGTTGAGATCAAAACCAAAACATTAGGGGGTGTTTACATGAGAAAACTCGCACCGGCGCGAGTTTTAAACCGGGATGAAGTTTGGATCTCGTATGGTGTTTACATGATAACTGGGTCATTTCATATCTCGTTATTTGAAGGTACACTTCATGTTGATAAAATACACGTGTTATTCAAAATTGCAAACATTACGCATGCGCTACTCGTTCCAGTCTGCCGGCACACCGATTTCACACTAGCCTGTTCCAGTTCCCCCTCTACTTTTCATCTCTTTCCCTACTTCGCACCGCTCCCCCTATCTGAACGCCTGGAACAAGCTAATTTCACACCGAAACGTGTGGTCGTTTCGCGCTTACATGATACCGTTGCGAGATTTCGTATTGGAGTGAAATTCTCGCCCCGGTACAACAATCGGGGTGAACTCACGCCGAAGTGACTCGCGCCGTCATGAAATTTTGTGGTGGTATCATGTAAACAAATACATTTGTACCGTTGTAGTTATGTTCTATCTTGTGAACATGTCCTCTGACGTAATGTGATATGCAAGCCAATCAGGTCATGCGATCTATCGTGGTAGTCGCGGCATAGGGCTGGAAAAGAATCTCCGTTGCAGTTTGGTCTTCGAGCAATTTTCTTCGAGCAAAATTTGCAATTCTAGCGGGCCGAGGACGGTAGTAAACTTTGTCTTGCAAGTTTAAGTAAACATGGCCGCCGAAAGGCTGCGAAGGAGAGTATATTTAATGCTGTTTTGGCATTGTACAATAAGAATTTCGAAAAAACAAGACCGACTGTGCGTCACTTACGTTAAATTTTACGTTTTTACAAGTTATTCCGAGCGTAGCGACTTTATAATCTCGTCGCGCACGAAACGCGCGCGCAGTCTGCTAACCTCGCGTGGGCTTAGCAAGCTTCAAAATTCGATGCCCCATAAATCTATGAATATATGCTTGGTGTCCGCCAATGACGTCATGTAGCGTTTCGTCATGGAGCATTTTGCGTTTCCAGGCAACATAGACTTTGAGGCCGATGACCAGGGCGCATTTTCATGTATTAATTCATGAAAGGCTGTTGTGTTTATTTATCGTCTGTGAAACAATGTTTACCATTGGTGAATCACGGACAATTTCCCATGCAAATGCAAGCACAGCAAGTGGCTGCAAATCCTCGCCGAGGAAGATTTTCCATTGAAACTCCTCTGGAGAACGCCGATTAAAATTCATCGGCGAGCGGATCGAAGAAGACAACCGCCCAAATTTGTCATTTTCCTAAAAATCGCCAACTGTCGACATGCCAATTTTTGCCATCTCATTTGAATATTTGGCCAAACCCTTGATGAATTCTTGGCATACTCATCATTTTTGCCGAGATTTTCCTTTATCGCCTAAGTTTGCCATTTTCTTATAATCGCTATTTGTACAAGATATCCGTTTTTGTCGTCACATTTAAATTTTGCCAAACGTTAAAAATTTGATGGATTTTTCCAAAAATTCGTGATTTCGCAAAACATGGCATTTTCGTAAAAACCCACAATTAACGACATCCTTCTTGTGTCATCTTGTTTTAATTCTTGCCAAACCTTTGATAAATTCTTGCCAAATTCACCATTTTCGCCAAAGTTGCTTTCCTCGCTAATTATCAACAGGGAATCTTCCCAGTCCTTCGCTGAATCCTTGCCAAATTCGCGAATTTTGCAACATTTGTCATTTTAAAATTATCGACATGCGCGTTTCGTCATCTTGTTTTAATTTTTACCAAACCTTTTATAAATTCTTGCCAAATTTGTCATTTTCGCAAAACTCACAATTATCGACATGCCTCGTTTGTCATTTCATTTGAATTTTGGGAAGCCTTAAATGAATTGTTGCCCAATTTGTTATAATCGCCATTTGTCAAGATACCCCTTTTTGTCATCTCTTTGTAAATTTCTGTCAAACCTTTGATAACTTCTTGCCAAATACGCCGTCTTCGCAAAATTTGTCATTGTCCTAAAAATCGCCAACCCCTTTTTGTCATTTCATTTGAATATTTGGCCAAACCCTTGATGAATTTTTGGCACACTCGCCATTTTTGTCGAAATTTTGCCTTTTGTCAATATTCCCCTCTCTGTCACCTCATTTGAGGACTTGCTAGACCGTTGATGGATTTCTACCAAATTCCCCATTTTCCCGCCAACATGCCTGTTTTGTTGTCTCATTATCTCAATCCTTGCCAATTTCGCAAACTATGTCATTTTCGTAAAACCCACAATTATCGGCATGCCTCTTTTGTCATGTTGTTTTAATTTTTGCCAAACCTTAAATAATTTTTTGCCAAATTTGTCATTTTCTTAAAATCGCCATTTGTCAAGATGCCCCTTTTTGTCATCTCATTTGAATATTTGGCCAAACCCTTGATGAACTCGACATTTTTGCCGAAATTTGCCTTTTTCGCCTAAATTTGCCATTTTATTATTATAATCGCCATTTGTCAAGATTCCCCTCTTTGTCACCTCAACTGAGGTTTTGACAAACCTTTGATGGATTCTTGCCCAATTCCTCGTTTTCTCAAATTTGCCATTTTCGCGAAAATCGCCAACTGTCAGTATGCCTCTTTTGTTGTCTCATTTAAATTTTTTGCGAGGGCTTTAATAAATCCCAATTCGCCAATTTCACAAAATTTGTCATTTTCGTAAAACTCACAATTATCGACATGCCTCTTTTGTCATCTCGTTTTAATTTTTGTCAAACCTATAAATTCTTGCCAAATTTGTAATTTCCGTAAAATCGCCATTTGTCAAGATGCCGCTTTTTGTCATCTTATTTGGCCATGCCCTTGATGAATTTTTGGCATACTCGCCATTTTTGCGGACGACAATGAAGAGTAAAAAATCGCGTTTCGTGTAATACGCCACTTCCACATTTCCCACGATGCACCTTATTTGCCCCCAAAATTTTGCATAAGCTCTGTTTTTAATTTGTCTTGGGACGGCTGTAATACCCAGGAGAAATGAAAAACAAAGGTTCTACAAAATTTTCGGGGGCAAATAAGGTCCATTATGGGAAATGTGGAAGTGGCGTGTATTACATTTTTTGAAAAAAGACAGTTTGCCTTCGTCTTCATGACTATGCACGATGGCCATAATGTTGTATGCCTTCCCTCCTTTATGAGAAACTTTGCACCAGTTCTGGTGTGAAACTTTTACGGTGATTGCCTGACTGACTACCTACGACTACTGGCTTTTGCTGCGAAACTTTGCATCAGTTGTGGTGTGAAACTTTTACGGTGATTGCCTGACTGACTACCTAAGATTACTGGCTTTTGCTGCGAAACTTTGGACCACTTCTGGTGTGAAACTTTTACGGTGATTGCCTGACTGACTACCTACGATTACTGGCTTTTGCTGCGAATCTTTACACCAGTTCTGGTGTGAAACTATTACGGTGATTGCCTGGCTGACTACCTACGATTACTGGCTTTTGCTGCGAAACTTTGCACCAGTTCTGGTGTGAAACCTTTACGGTGATTGCCTCACTCACTACCTACGATTACTGGCTTTTGCTGCGAAACTTTGCGCCAGTTCTGGTGTGAAACTTTTACGGTGATTGCCTGACTGACTCCCTCGATTACTGGCTTTTGCTGCGAAACTTTGCACCAGTTCTGGCGTGAAACTTTTACGGTGATTGCCTGACTGACTACCTACGACTACTGGCTTTTGCTGCGAAACTTTTGCGGTGATTGTCTGGCGACATACCATTATGGGTTCTTGGCTACAGAAAAAATGAGTGAGTAAGATCAAACCCAGGATGACAAGCTCTTACTAGGGAAGAGAAAGTTGCTACAAGAACACGTTATCAGTCTGGCTTTGAAAAGTAAACTATTGCCATAGCATATTTGAAAACATGGACAGTATTGTTTTTTGTACCGCAACAGAAAGGTCCTTGTTTGCTCTCAGGCGTTTACGTAAATTACGAAAGAGGAAACCATCCACCCCCCCCCCCCTCCCACCACGTTGAAACTCGAGTTAAAGACTGCAAACGTTACCTTACTTGGTGGGCTTGTGGTTTTCAGCCGTAGCGGTTAGAAGTTTCCGACGGAAAGCCTGTTCACACGAAACTTTCTGTCAGTTCTGGTGTGAACCTCTTGCGGAGTAACAGTAGCAAGGCATACAATGCTGGCGATAAGCATGTGTCTACACTGAATTTGGGGTGATTTTGGAGAGGTGACCACACGTAGATTGAGCTTACTTGTTACGTTGTTTATTGTTAAACTTTGATTTCGCCTCAGTCGATAATCGTTGTAAAATATGCAACGGTCGTAAGGCTTTGCGGTGATCACTCTTTCTACGTGTTATTGTGTTATGGACAAAGTTCGAGATCTTCCTTTTTATCTCTTACCTGGCAAAAACTCAAGACTACTCCTCAAGTCCACATTCCAAAACTGTAAGTACCGCTGAATGTCTTTAGTTGTTATGTTACTATTATGTAATACTTAGGGATAAAGAATATTATAAGATAACTAAGATAGTGCGCGCGCTCTGATTGGCTGAGAGGAGTGTTTGCATGAGAGTATGTAAACATGGTTGTGGCGTCAATATGTTTTGCTTTTCGCGCGCTAATCACGCAAGCACAAATTTGAAAAAGTTTTCAAGTTCAAAACTCGACAAGTTTACTTTATTTACCCATTCCTTCGTCGGCTGAAACTTGGAAAATCGTTACAAAGAAAGTGTGTCAATTGTTTTTCGCTTAAGCTGACATTTTAAGCGAGAAAAGTCCGTACTTTGGAAAGCATCTTTTTGCAAAAAAAGAACTGATTACGCGTTCAAGACTTCGTGGACAAAACTTTTCGAGTGGTAAGAATTTCTCTTTTAATCACTGCCATGCAAAGAGTTTTGCGTTTTTCCTCGGGAAATTTTTTATAAAAGCAATAGAAAACTTTTTTCCTGTGTTTGCATACAGTATGTTGCCCAGTATCCGGACACTTAAAACAAAAACTCAATTTTTGAGGCGCCCCTTTCAGCTATCGGTAAACGAAGTATTTCGAATGAAAGCTGAACATTTCAGCTTTAAGATGAAGGTTTTAGCGAGTTGAAAGCTTGCGAAACAGTCGCCGAAGACGCTGTTCTGTTCAGGTGAATAACATTTAATGGCCAATATTTACGCTGTTTACTGCGCAGTAAAATTAGTGCTGCTCAGAAAAGGGTAAGTAATATGTGATATTTTCAAAGAAATGGTTTTATATTTAAAGTGAAGATACTTAAAGAAGTCAGGTTCTCAGAAAGTTTGTTAATTCTTCTTGAAATTCGATTTGTTTGGAATAACGGAGCCCAGAAACATTAAGTATTGATGTCAGGGGCCCAGTATCCGGACAGTTTTTTCTTTGCTTTACAGAATCGACGAATTAGTTGTGAACATTATCCGGATAAGATTTGTTTCATATCTATAACTATAATTAAAGCTTAGGATATATGATATAGTCGTAACTGAAATGTAATTCTGACTCCGTACGGAAATTTTCTTCACTCATTCGAAGGCGACTTGATTTTGTGTGCGCCGCTTGTTTCGCGTGACTGCATTTTCTATATATAATCGAAAGCGTCGGAGTTGAACCTGGAATTCTCACACTTTCTCCAGTTGTGACTGCTAGAATGGGGTTGCAACGGTCAGAACAATGTCACAAAGGGATTGAGAGATGTGAAAGAGGGAGGAATTAGTGCTAGAAAAACAGGCTTATTGTAGGATCTGTAGGGACTGAGCATGAAGAAATCAACACTGCAGGTTATAGACTAAATAGGAGAGTGACCATTGACCGTCGCATTTAGGTCCCTTCCCCAAGCTTTTTTTTTTTTTTTAATAAAAAATGAAGAAAAAAAGTCGTTTGCAGATTGGCTAATTGAGCTAGCAAACCGCCGCTTCGGCACGTCCACGGATGCCTTCCTTAAAACAGAGAAAAGTTCCTAGACAAGGAAGTAAGTATTATGCCATTTAACAACCGCCCGCGTTCCCCACCATACACCAGTCATTTGCTATGTTTTATTTCTCGATGCTGGGTTATATATTTGGAATCGATTGCCAGACTACTTTGCAAGTGCAAGAGAAGCTTATAAGTAGCTTGCCTGTCGCAATTTATGTACAATTACGTTGTTATTGTTGTGTCCGGATACTGGGCCAGCTGTCCGGAGACTGGGCAACATAGGAGCTCTGCAAAAATATTAATTTCGCGATGGAAACAAAGGCAAAAAAGTTAAACTGTCTTTCGTCTATTAACGACTAGATATATTTTCTCTGGGCCAAATTTTTCAGAGCTCTTGCGATTAACAAAGGAAAGTTATTGCAATGTTAAACTGAAGTGTCCGGATACTGGGCAACATACTGTAGCCTGATATAAACACTCGAGGCGTTGGGAGAATTCTCGACAGTTATGCAAACCCGGGACGAAGTCTTTCAAGTTTTTCTTAGCAATGTGTGTTAAATGAAACTTTGCTGGCTCGCTCATAACTTGCTTGTGCTACCGCTGGCTGGCAAACACCGAATTCCGTTTTACACTGGCTGGGATTGCGTAATTTTTATTTTTTTTTAACCTTGCTGGCTGGCAAAAACCCGTCAAACATGATTGCTGGCTGGGATTTTTATTTTCTGAAAGTAATGCTGGCTAGCAGTGAAGAGAGGGTATTTTTTTCCCAGGAAAGTTAAATATTAACATAGGTTGATGTAAAAGCACTCTGCTAGCGTTTACGACATCGATAATCAATTTTGCGAAAAAAGTTCGTTGGGTACTCCTGACAAAGCCAAAAAATAATCTGCCTCCGGCCGAACGTGAGGCTCTCAGAGCCCTAAAACGTGACACTGAAATAAACCTTAAAAAGGCCGATAAAGGAACAACAACCGTAGTCATGAACACACAAGACAAAGTTAAAGAAGGCCAAATTCTACGAGACAACAAAGAAAACTACAGGCCTCTTGCATCACCCATGGTCACTGAGACAAACCATAAAGTTAAACAACTTATTACCGACCTCTACAACGAGGAACACATAGACGACATGACTAAAAAATGGCTTACACAAACACCAAATCTGCCTCGAATTCCAGAATTTTACACCCTCACTAAGATACACAAGCCGTCCCCGGTCGGCAGACCGATAGTATCAGGGTGCCCAACGGAGAAATTATCATAATTTGTCGACAAACTCCTTCAGCCGATAGCACAACAGCAAAAGTCGTATCTTAAAGATACAACCGACTTCGTTAATTTCATAGAAAATACGAAAGTCCCAGCGGACCTCATACTTGTTTCAATGGACGTTACGAGCTTGTATACAAATATACCGCAAGAGGAGGGAATAGACACGGTATGCAGAGCATACGAAATATTCTATAGAAACGAACCTCCTATCCCTACACAACTACTTAAACGAGCGCTCAGGCTAATTCTCCAAGAAAATTCTTTCCAGTTTAATGGAAAAAACTACCTTCAAACACATGGTACGGCCATGGGCACGAAAATGGCAGTCGCCTTTTCTAATATATTCACAAGGTAGAGACGGAAATCCTTAGCCAAAGCCTTTTTAAACCGCTCGTTTGGAAACGTTACATAGACGACATCTTCTCGCTCTGGACTACAAACAGAGACAGAATAGAACATTTCATTGAACAAGCAAACAATCATCACCCTACGATCAAATTTAAGGCTGAAATTTCCGATAAGGAAACATCATTCCTGGACACCTACATCTACAAAGGGGAAAGATTCGATAGAGACGCAATCCTTGATGTGCGTACTCATTTCAAACCAAATGAGACATTTCAGTATACCCATTTTGGTTCCTGTCACACGCAAGGAGTGAAAAAAGGCTTCATTAAAGGGGAAGCCCTCCGACTCCTCAGAACAAACTCTTCCAAAATAATATTCGAAGAGAAAATTACAAATTTCAAAGCGCATCTGCTACAGAGGGGTTACCCAGAGGATCTCATTAACACAACCCTCTCAGAGGTGTATTTCAAAGACAGGAAACTAGTCCTTCAACACAAACCAAAGACAAACCTACGAATCTTGCCTTTTGTCACACAATACCAACCACCAGTGCCTAACCTAAAGCAAATTCTCATGAAAAACTGGCATTTAACAGAACAACAACCATTACTGAGCGAAATCTACAAAAAAACGCCCCTCGTATCTTATAAAAGAGGGCGGTCGCTCAAAGACATACTCGTGAGAGCCAAACTATAAAAAGGCTATTTTAAACACGCGCTGGGGAGTCGTGTAGGCCTGTCAACCCCATTTTACACTGCAAATTTGCTGACTCATGCTGAAATGTAAACATGCTTTAATTAATTATTCATGAATAATGAAAAACGTAGAGAACGTTCGAGAAAGTCACGCAACGCATGAAAACAATTTTACTACGTAACACTCAACAAAGACAAAATGTATTTGTGCAGCACAGTTGTAACTTTAAATTCATCATAAAACAGTTCGAAAGGAGGGCTCACTCGTGAAATGTTTTTCAACACTCGAAGAGAAATTTCGTGTCTCTGCGCGGCCAGGTAATATCCTCTATTTATTCTTCGAGTAAATTAAAGACTAAAACTCGAGGTGATCTCAAGATATCACGAAGTAGTCCGGTCTCACTTCCTGAAATAGCTGAAGACGCTGTGTGAGCGTATATTTGGGCGTGGTCGTACTACGGGTACGATACTTTGAACATGCCTTATTGCAGCTAAAGAACTGTCATCATATCTTACCAGAGAAGACAAATCCTTCACTCCACTTGTTTGCTGAACCACACAGCTTATACAGTATGTCCCAATCCACAACAAAAATAATGTCATTTCACGACAATGTTTGAAAATATGCACATCTTCAATGCAGACATGCTTGGAGCCAAATTGCAACATAGGACATAAGTGGTTACAGCCCAGCGAGTAAGATTTATCTCCGCTCCACTGATACTGACAGATGTGTTTTCACACCCATCACTTTGTACAGTGTATTCCGCTTACTAACAAGGGCAAATAAAGTTCCTTAAGTCCAGTATCCACAAGGATTAATAAGAGAGTAACACATTGTTTACAGGAACATTGGTAACTATTAACATTTGATATACTACAATTTTCAACATTGCTTGAGAAAAGATGAGGTTCAAAGGTGCCAATATGTACACCTTTAAGTTCATATATATCCTCATATTTCCTATGTAGAGTCTGAAAATATTGTACTAATTTATGCATGGATGGTATTTCCAACAATACACATGTTCCTTCACTATGACTGTTATGATACATATCTCTAGCATGAGAATCATATACATTATGTCCCCCAGCCTCATTGCTGTAGATACCAACACCAATCATTGCCACCGTTAAAATGAATGAGTTGTAGTTCAGTGCCAAGAGTGTTGTAACCTGTGAGTGGCATATACAGTAGTGATGGATGTTACAAGTAAAACTGTCACTGCATGTGTTAAAGGTGGAAAAATTGCTCAAACACTGTAATCATTCCTGGCAATTCTGTTAACATTAACATAGATTGTCTTGCAAGCAGTGACGGACTAGAATATAATTGAATACCAACAATCATTTTTTGAGTCATATCATCAACTGAAGTAACCTTTGTTATCTTACTGTAAATTAAAGCGCACAGACTCATTGCGACACATCGTTGTCAGTCATTTTCCCCAAATCCTGTAACATTTCCTTGACAGTATGGAGCATTAATTGTTTTTGTAGCATCTACATAAACTGAAGGTCCTGGATTCTTCTCTATATCAGTACAAAGCTTAAATTGGCCAAAATGAACCCGGTGATTCAAACTGTTTTAAGCACTATAAAATGGGTAATTACTTGTACGGAGGGGCAAATTCTTACTTAGAGGCCTATTTGGATATTTCACTCCACCTAAATCGCCTGTGCTCTGATGCTTAGACGACAGATACACCTTCCCTCGTTTACGAACTAGTTTTGGAGTTGCCCCCTACGTAAGAACCTTACACTGTTAAAGTAACTTCTGTACCTGTTTAAGTCTAAACCTTTTCTATTTTTAACGTAACAATGAATTTCAGACTACAATGGTGTATTTTTCCGAATACTCTTACATACAAAAAGTGTCACTTTCCGTGTTTTCTGTAACAAAGATTTTAATTTGTTTATCGGTAGTCTGCTAGGGGCATGACGGTAACCGGTCATTTCGTTCCATGGTCAGATCGTTGACATCGTTCCAAGTCAGACCGTTCCAATCAATAGTCAGATCGTTCGATAAAATAGTCAGTTCGTTCCACAAAAAAGTCAGTTCGTTCCACATATAAAAAGTCAAGTAAATCTTTCTAAATTTGTTGAGTGAACTTTATCGAGAAGAAAAAAGTTTCGTTCATACCACAAGCTGATAAAATAATAGTCGATCCAAAGTCGATTCGATCCATCCTAAATCGTTTGAAAGCAAACAAGAGACGATTTCAACCAGGCACGGGCTTTAACATTTAAACCGCTGCTTTGAGAGTTTATGAGCCAGAATCGATCGATAGTTTTGAAAGATTTACCACAACAAGTAAAAGCTATGCCGTTCTGAAGGTACAGTATTTCGAAGCGCTTGTAACCTAAATATTTCTTTGCAGCGCCCGATTTATGCAAATTTTGAAAACAACGCGAGTTTCGAATTACAATCTCGATTTTATATATGGTAATTTGTCATGCCGAAAATATAATTAAACCAATGAAATTGTAAGTTCTGTTATAAATAAATTTCCCACGACGAGATCTCAATTCAGCTTCTTTTATTTCCTACACAACACAATTTTCCTTCTGTACAACTAGCTCATTACCTTCTCTTGTCGTCACCTCGCTGCCATCAAAACACTCCACACAAAACTTGCTGATAATGCAAAATCTCGACGCACAGCATCGTACATGTACCGCGTCACACGTACACAATTGGAAAAAACACAACACGCAATACAAAAAAAATTTGGTTAACCGTCACCCTGCTAAACAAAATTGAAATAATAAAAAGAATTGTTGCAGTTATCACAGTAGTTCCAAAAGAAGCCTCAGTCCCTTTTGGTTTCAATTGTGGACAATCGTCTCTTCCTTCATCGGAACAGATTTTTATCACAGACAACTCGCTGTGTTCTGAATCAAAATCGCTATTGTCACACTGATAACCAGCTACAAAAATCTTGCGACTCTCAAACTTGTTCAACATTCCTCTGTTCAAACTCTTATCCATTTTACACGCATTCTCCTGATATTCCGATTTGTTATTACGTCTATGGGGTCCATGAGTCTTTGATGTCATTGAATGTCTTGATAATTTCCCCTGTTTTTCTTTGAGTTCGCGGACCAGCCCATTCCGAAAACACTCAGGGTTATATTTTAGTGTGGGCCTACCGCGATCAGTGTGTGCATTTGTAAGTTTAACCCGAGATAACATGATTGAACAATATATTAACACGTTCCTCGAAACGCCGAGGCCAAATGTTATCCAAACTGCTTCTCACTGCTGCTTCGAAAAATTTCGGATCAAACGATATCCAAATCGTCCCTCATTGGATTATCCACTCGACCTAACAAAATCGACCAATCACAAAATAAAGAAAAGAAAATGGACATAAAATAAAGAAAACAGCAAATTCAGATGACCTCTTAGGAAACAAGCAATTAAAACTGTCTTTCTATGATTGCATTTCGATCCTCTCGTCAAAAAAATGTCAGACGTCAATCATCTTAGCGGACCTCTTAGGAAACGAAAGTTTTCTTCAACGGGTCCAAAAGGTCAATGTTTATGATTTGTGATTGGTGGATTTCGATCCGTTTTTTTAGTTTCTGTGTTTCAAGGTTCGTTGCTTGTGATCTTATTGTGACCAAAACCTGACGTTAATATTCCAAATATTTTTGATAGATCTCATCCCTGGACTTCAGACTTCCAAATTTCGATGAGGCAAAAATACTGAAGATTCAAATTAACTTTTGAGATCGTAAAAGTGTGATTAAGTGCCGTGTGCTAGCAGAGCTTTCTTTCCCACATGCCTCAATACCTTGTACAAGACGTTCGCATGGCAGACATTCGCCTCGCTTCGCTTGTTTACTTGCCTTGTTTACGTTAGCACGTATTGCGTGCCTATTGCACATTTGCGTCAAAACAAGCCGTTTCCATTACTCTATTTGGGCCACGCCCAAATAACAAGCCGAAAAGTCTTGTCCCGAAACTAGTGCATCATTTCATAACTATTTTTCGTATCTCGAATTACCTTGGGTCGCAGTAGCGCAATCGGCTAATCCCTCAACTTAGAGTCTCCTCTTATCTGACGGGTCACACAGGTGAGTCGGTTCAAACCCCGGGAAAGCCAAAATAATAATTCTTTCTTCCTCGAAAAAGTTAAAGAATAAATCAAAGAAATCGAAATGATCTCGAGATATCTCGTACTAATTCGGCTCTCACTTTGTCAAATAGCCGAATAAAACCGAAAACCTACAGGCTTTACGTGCCTAATCATGTCAAAAATAGTCAACTTTGATACATTCCTGAGCGTGGCGAATCCTTTACTTCGCGCTCCGCCCAAGTAATTAGTTTGAAATGCAGTACTCGGTGATGATCCGGATTCACCCTGATGAATTTGACCTGAATTTTCTGATGAGGCATGTTGGTTATCTTGTAATGGCATAGGAGCTTGATTTGGGTTATTGGTGGCTGTATGTTCCTCCGTATGATGATTTTGTGCAGAACCATGTGAAGACGAAGTAGACGAAGAAGTCCCGCCTTTTTTACCCGAGCACGTGCGATGGCGATTTCCCCCTTTGTCTGTAGAATCCTCGAACGGATTCAGTCATCCGCTACTTCAATTTCCTCTTCGATATGATCAACTGAACATATTTTTGTATTCTCCTCGTCGAATCCCGCAAGTAAAATTAGCTTTTCATCCAATACTTGGTCAACAACTTTCAAACGGCTCCACATGATACCTTCTAAATCGGTGTGTTAGAGAATAGTTCTCGCTTCGTTTATGTTTTTTGTTACGACGGTTCGATGTCCTCCACGTTCTGCCCGCAGGCGATCCAACTTTT
This sequence comes from Porites rus, assembly GCA_964035705.1. Lineage (NCBI taxonomy): Eukaryota > Metazoa > Cnidaria > Anthozoa > Scleractinia > Poritidae > Porites > Porites rus. The sequence continues at coordinate 26,011,230 of OZ037993.1, forward strand.
CCTTTTCTTCTCCAATGATAACTAATAAAACGACTCAATGCAATGATGACAAATGAAAATGACTCAAACGAATGCAAACCTCTGCCCTACGTTGGGCGCCATGTTATGAACAGAAAAAAATGGATGATTTATTGTCTTGTAACATGTGGTAGAAACTCATAAGGGGTTGAAACGTGTAACTCGCGTTCAATGCTCGTGAATATTCACTTTTACCATATTTGGAAACCTTAGTGACAGATATCCATTTTCAACAAATGGCTGCCGCGCGATCACCATGCAGGTGTTTTAAGACAAAAGTTCTGCATTTCAAGGTTAAAAATACACCGTTAAAAGAGAAAAAATGGAAAGAGAAAGATCAAAAGAATGCTCAGCTTTCTTTTTGTGGAGGAAGGGAAGCTTTTCATCATGAAATCGTCCTTCGACGAATTCAACCTTGTTTTCTTCTCGACGGAGCGCATGGTCTTTTTTGAAATGCAACTAAGGCAGTGAAGGTTTTGCTGAATTTTCAGGTACATTTTGCACTCTATTCTCAAGACAATTACGTTTTTGAAAGGGAATTTATGTATTTTTAAATGTTTCACAGACGTTTTATAGTTTTTTTCTCTTCGGCGCTAAAGAAAAATTACAAAATGTGCCCCAATTTGAGATGGATTTTGAGTTGAATTTTGCCATGTGCTCAGCCGATTTCACTTGCGTGAACGGATCCACGATCCTGATAGTGTTTTCCGAATTGCTTTTAAGGATCAACTTTTTGGATTTTGAATGAAAATTTTCAAGAAAAGGCTTCTCTGTCTATTGTTTTGAGTTTGTTCATTCATAAAATTATCTCAAAACACGATCGTGACTACAACATCCAAGCTGAATTTAAGCTTAAATGCTTCTCACATTTATTACACGCATCACTTTTTGAGAAGATGTCAGGTTCAGGTTTTGGACACTTTTCAATACGCAGCTAATGAATTTTATTCGAAAATATTTTTTACTGTTTATTCTAGAATTTTAATATAAGAATTTTAAAAGCCTATTTGCAGTATAAGTTTACTTTGCAGAGGGTCAACGAGGCATCGTTTTTTGAAGTGACAACTTCGTGAAGTTGCGAGGACGTCAGTGGGTTTCATAATGTTATGTTTGGCCCGGGTGGTAAGGCAATAATATCCTTCTCAGTGTTTCGGTAAGATTCCTGGTTTCAACCTTTGAAAGCTTTCTCGGCTTTCGGGAGTTTTTCCCCCGTTTGTCGGCCATTTTTTTCAAGCGGAAGCGGGAACATGAAGTAAAACTACGTCACGTTGTTTACGAAGTTTGATTGGTCAGTTATCTCTTCTTCTCGTCCCAAATGTGGTACTTTCGAAAATGAATAATGACGAGCGTCGGACAAATCAAACATATGAGAGTTACACGTTTCAACCCCTTATGAGTTTCTGCATGTGGCTATACGCGCGCGTTATCCTCTCGTGTACCAGCATAAAATGGTTACTTTGTTGCTTAATAGCATTCCCTCCAAATCCATTTGCTTATTTCCTTACTTCTGGTTATTTGCTTCAAACTCCCGATAACTCGAAATTTTTTCGATTTCCCTTAAAGGTTCGAGTTATCGGGAGTCGACTGTTTGCGTTTCTACCACTGAACGAATTACGCCTGAGATGTGTTTCTGTAAAAGGCTAACAACAAAAGTAAATAACAGACGACTGCCCTGCATTACAAGGACCTCCTGTATTAGAAAACACCTTACTCCGGGACACGAAAACGGCTGTGATGCCTTATTTCCACAGTCACCCCTCCGTCAGTAAAAATCTAGAAACTAAAAGGGGAGGGGTGGCTGTATACAGGCTACTGAACTCCTCGAACAGAGGTGTTGACAGTCCGGGCCACAACCAGAACTGGATATATGATTTCCTGTCATCTAATTGGCTTACGCAAAACCAAAACATTGCTCAGACCGCAAAAGGACTGAGGCCGAGAGAAATGGCGGCGATGTCGCGTCGAAAGCCGCTCCAAAGCTACTCATGATACGATAGAATCCTTCCGATCTATCGATCTCTCGACTTTTAGAACTTACGGAAAATTCCAACGAAAAGTTGTTTTCTTTATTTTTCTTTACTGGAATTACGTGACTCACGGAAGCTCGCGAACTATCAGTTTTAATCAGTAACCTTGTTTACGGCTTCTTCGCACGATGTAGGTCGCCTGATCTCAAGTTCTCAATTCCGGAGAGCCTAGGAAAGTGAACGCTACCTTATAGCGTGCATATATACCTTAAGCAAGCGTAATTTTGGCCTTGATTTGCCTGATTTCACAAGGGCTGTTGAGGAAATGTAAATTTTTCCCGACATTCTTATTTCAATGTGCACTGGGATAGTGAATATTTTATCGACAAACAGGTTTACATCGTTTGAATAAGGGCAGTTTATTTCAGTTAGTTCTTTTTGAAGTACTTCAGTTATTATCAGAAGATGATGTTTCAGGTACCTTAAGCAAGTTCTTATAACATATTCAGGGTGACCCAGATTGTATGAATTCCTTGCTTATAATAAGAAAGTAAGAAACAGGTGAATGTTTATTTGTTTATTAATTGTTCAGTTTTAAAAATTGTATGTCACTACAGTTTTGATTTCTAAAAAACCATATAACATTTTAACACCCCCATTTGAGCTAGTATCCTTCTCAGATACTTCTCCTCTTCTGTCAAAAATACAATTGTTGCAAGATTTGAAACAAAGACAAAGCTTTACCTGTTAAAACTTTCAAACCGAACTTCGTCACCTTCTTCATGTATTTCGGAAATAGCTTGCTTGATTAGTTGTGAAATTTCTTAGTTTGTTACGGCAGCAAACCGGGAAAGCATTTTGCTCGCAACCTACACGAGTTTGGAGTCGCTCGCTCGGAGGAACTGGAGGTGAATGCTTATTTTCCATCAAAAGTTGTTGTTATCGGGGCGAAAAGTAAGGTAGGTAAGTGCGTTAAAAAAAGAAGTATTGAGCCTGCGAAATTTTCAGCGGAGGACGACGCGAGTGACGTCACATGGTTGACATCAAAGTAGCGAAGGTCTCTTTCGCCTCTTTCGAGTTTACAGTAAACATCAATTGCAATTGTTTATATCATTCTTCACGGAACAATGTCTACTTCAGACGATCCAGATACTAACACAAGCGATAAGTGTGTTTCCGGAGAAAGGAACAGAGAACGCGAGAAAGATTCTGGCGTAGTTTGTGTCCTTGTCATGTGGAGCCGTATCGGTCCGAGCCCGTTGCGAGGAAGGCCTTTATTTTGACTGAACCAGACGAACAAGACAGGCTACTATACAAGCTCTTGTCGTTTTAAAGGCAAGATATGACAATAAGGTAACTCTTGATACAAGGTAAGTAAGATTTTTAATGGCATATCTTCAGGTCCCGCTCATTTACCGTTCGCCTTCCACTGAAGATGCTAGTACTAGGGACTAGTACGTGTACAACTTTTTGCTTGTTAAAAGAATACAGAAAACGTATGGTGCAAGGATGATTGACAGCCTGAACTTTTTTCATAGGAATTTAGCCAAATACACCTGACATGCCAGAGTACTATGTATTTATTATAATTCTGTATCCTATGATATTGTTTTTTCCTGGACCCCAAAATTTTGTTTTATCCTTCATGGATAAACCACCACTGACTATTTTAATGAGGTGGATATTTGGACCGCTGGGATGGGGTAACAGTAGACCACTTTCAGGCTTTGTGTACCACAAATTCTGACAAAATTTCTGACTTGGGACCATCAGAGGTTGCAATTCAGCAGAGTAAAGGATGGGCAAAGCCGACACAAGATAGCTCCATGAGCAAACAAACAACCAAACTGCTCTTTTTGAAGCCAACAGCTTTATGAAAATTATGACCTCAATGAGTAACAGTTCCTTTCCACAATTGTAATATTTAGTAATATATTTTTATTATCTCTGTGCTATTATTTTGAACACAGACCTTGGATTGTTTGGCCATTTTTTACTAATCAATACAAACGGTACTTTTCTCTTATTATACTGGGTCAAGTGAACAAATTCAGGAAAAGTACTATGGCAATGGCATGGGTGAAAAAGACAAAACTTCATTGGGTGTCCAATAAGGAGCTTCAATGTAGTCATTGGGACATTAAGCCTTAACAACAGTTTCTGCATTTTAAAGAAAAGAATGTGGAGCTATAGCCAAACAAAATAACAGTACATCACCCTGTAACTACTACCATTAAATGTCAATTTCTGAGGGGCCAATTGCTTACAATTTCCTGCATTTTGAGAGTGCAATACCTTTGTCTTAGATTCATGCATTTATATTTTACACCATGTTAAAAAAAAAGAAGTAAAACCATTAAGCTATACTGGTGGAGATCTATTTCTGAAATGCATGTGATAATTTTCTGAGATTTATTGTCAAAAGTTTCAATTCTTTTGAAATGCTTTTTTTTTACACTCAAGCTGCATTTGGGTGTTACTGCAATCAGCACATCTGTCTCTGCTGTGGTTTTCCTGCTTGTTGGCATTGCTGGATGATACAACTTGAACATCAACTGCAACCAAAACATTCATTACACTAATAAACTAAGCTAGATAACATTTTCGCAAACACATTTTTTGATCACTCGATAAGTGGTTTATTGATTACCGATATCTCTGATCACTTACCTGTTTTTTCGATTCATTCAAATAATGACTCTTCCAACAGCCACGCCCATGACCCAATGGTCATTCGAGACAATAATAAAGAAAACTTAGCGAGTTTTCTCGAAACGCTAAAAGAAATTACCTGGTCCTCCCCTGATGGTTATCATGACCCCAAAAACGCGTATAATAGCTTTATAAAGAAGTATTCTCACTGCATACATAATTAGCGCATCACGGAATTTGAGCTATATCCTTCGGATTCCGCCGTGCTCTGCGTCTTCGGGGCAGGTATGATGCTTTGCGGTCTCTTGGCTTAAATTCTCGTTTTTTGCCTCAATATTTGTCATTTTGCCCGCGTTCCGGTGAAGGAAGCTTCTGTCGCTGCAATCTACCGTCGACCAGCACCAGCCTTTCATGTCATGGCTGCCCTTCCTGCTCCGCCTGCTCCTGTTCCTGACGAGGCTGTTGAAGAGCCAGCTGGCGCTGTTGAAGCTGCTCCGCCACCAGTGGTTGAGCCTGAGGTATTTTTTGCTTTTCTTTTGTTTCGGTCAGCGAGCCCTGCGAGTCACTCGTTTCTTTGCCACGCGTTTACGTATTTTTCTGTTAGGTATTTTTCTATACTTCCGAATGTAGTCCTCCGTTTTGCTTGCTGGTTGCCACGTGTTTACTCGGGTGTTATTTTTCCATATGCTATCGTTTTTGCCGCTATGTGAGCGAGGTTTTCCGCCCTATGGGGCGGGAGGTTAGTCGTATGTCACGCTTTCACGTGTGCTTAGGGTTTTCGCTTCGCGGCAAGAGTTTGCTGTTTACTTTGTAGCGTAAGAAGTTTCCCTTTTATTGTTTCGTTAGTTACCGCTTTCAGAGGCTTGCTAAGGTGTTACTTCATCAATGCAGATTTTTTCACGCTTTATTGCAAGAAGTTTACACCTTAGGACATAAATTATAGGACCTTTATTTGTCTTGCCTGTGTTCGCTCGTTAAACAAACAAAATTATAAACATATTATACTATTAAGTTTGGGAAGGAAAAGGAAAGTGAGTGCTTGAGGTTTCCGCTTTGTTAGCGAGGAGATACCGCTTTTCTATAGCGAGAAATGTGGTGGTAAGATGTGTGTATATTTTGCGATTGGGGGGGTTTTCGCTTCACAAACGAGGAGATACGGCTTTATATTGCGAGGAGCGTTGGTCGATATTTCTACGCGAGGAGATACCGCTTATAGCGACGAAGTTGTGTTAGTGATTGTACATAATTTATTTTGGGGCATATTGGGAGTTTCCGCTTTTCGTGCGAAGGGATACCGCTTTAAGGCGAAGCCTGTTTATCGTTTTTTGTTAGGAGGTACCGCTTCTTAGCGAGGAGTACTGGTAGCGGATGTGTGTATATTACCTTTGCGTAATTGCAGTTTCTGTTTTGTCATAATGAGATACCGCTTTTAGGCGAGGAAATTATATTAGTGGTCATTATTTGTTTATATATCTATTTCACGCATTCCTGTTCTAATTGTTTCGCGTTGTATGCGAGGACATGAAGCTTCATGATGTACGACTTTGGGGGTTATGTGTTTTCCGGCAGTAAGGAAGCATGCAAAAAAAAAAAAGATTGAGAGAAGCGGAAGAATATGCCGCGGCCCTTGACGAGGTTGTTTGATTTACAAGATTTTGTTGACTTGTAATTTGCTTTTTGTTGTATTTTTCGATGTTAAATAAAACATTTTGCTTGTGTTCATCTTTGTCCATAAAAAAAAAAAAGAAAAAAAGCCCTTCTCGTCGTTGACCCTGGGGGACGTCCTATGTGTCTCTGTTCTGGACCTGGTTCGGATTCTAGGGTCAACGAGGGGTTGGTTTCCCTGTTTGTCTCCGCCTAGCTTTACGGTTTTCCCTTTTCTCCCTTTTTCATTCGCGTCATTCTCGTTTCGCCTCGCAGATCTTGGTAGCTCGGGACTTGTATTTACAGTTTCGCGGATCTGTCCCGTTCGCTCTATGGCACAGGGCAGCCAGCCCTTCGTTGAACCCCTGGCCTCTCCGGAGATGGTTTCCTCTCGCCCGGAATTAGGTGTTTTGACCAACCTTCGCTTCCGTGACCCGGGTCATTTTAAAGCTGGTATGATTCACGAAAGTTTCCCTGTTTAGCAACGTCTTCTGGCCGATTATTCCTGTGCGGTGGATCTTCTCGAGATTCTCCGGGATGGTGTTCGTGTGGAGCACTTTTTCACCCCATTTAGGGGGGATTTTAAGGGGCGGTTCTACCATACGCAGACCCCTACTTCCGTTCAGATTAAGAACGCTGCTATTTGCGCACAGTTCGCTGGTTTTATTGGCGATACCATTGTTCAGTGGGTGGCATCAGGGGTTTTGTCCGTTTGGGGAGAAGGTGGAGTCGTGTCTCCGCCTCATTTGGTCCTTCCAATTACCATTGAACCGTCCAGGCCTCGTCTCTGCCACGACGAAAGGTTCTTAAGTTTATGGATTAGGGATCTTCCATTTAAATTAGATCACCTGGCAGATTTGCCCCGGTATGTTTTGCCTGGGCATTTCCAGACGACGTTTGATGACAAGAGTGGCTATCAGCATGTTCGGCTGCATCCGTCGTCTGAGACGTACTTTGGGCTCGAGTGGGATAATTTCTTTTTTGTGTTTCGTACGCTCCCCTTTGGTTGGAAGGCCAGCGCCTATAGTTATCATAACTTAGGTCTAGTCGTCTCGCATGCCGCTAGCTCCCTTGGGGTGCCCCTGTCACAGTATATAGACGACCGTCATGTGGGACAGCTTTTTTCCTCTCCGATGCGTTCCGTCATTCTTCCAAGCACTCAGAGAGCTGAAGCTGCAGCTTACATTGTGTGTTACATTCTAATCGAAGCTGGCTATTTCATTAATACTGACAAGTCGCAGTACGTTCCTTCTACGGTGGTCTGTTTTTTGGTTTTTTATGCGATTCTATGCGCCAGGCGTTTCTTATTCCCCAGGATAAGAAGACCAAGTTCGCGACCTTGCGGGAAAGTATTTTGTCATCCTCCTGTGTCAGTCTTAAAACGCTGCAACGTTTCGCTGGAAAGGTCGTTTCTTTTAGTTTAGCCATCCCTAGTTGCAAGCTTTACGTCCGCGAAGTCTTTAACGCAATAGCCCAGCTTACGCGTTCTTCTAAGGCTGCTGCTAAAGTCCAAGGAAGACTCCGCTTTGATGTCGCGTACTGGCGCTTTTTAGACGATTGGTCAGATTGCTTGCCTTGGAGGTCGGAGCAAGATTGTATAGTCTCCCTGTTCTGTGATGCCTCTAAACGCTCGTGGGTGGAGTTCTTTTTAAGGACGGGAGAAGGATCGAGTCCAGAGACTATTGGATGGATGCTTCGGATGATATTAACTTTCTCGAGGCTAAGGCTTTGGTACGCTCTCTCTTGGCTTTCCGAGACTATGTACGTAATTCTAGGGTTGATATTCATACTGATAATCGAACCCTCAAGGCCGCCTTGGACAATTTTGGCTGCAAGAATTCATCTGTTAACGATTCTGTCAAGGAAATCTTGGAGTGTAGCCGTCAGGTTAAACTTGGCTATTGATGTCCATTATGTTCCTTTCCGCGACAATATGGCAGACGCACCTTCTCGAGCGTGTTCGGACCTTGACTGTATGTTGTCAGAACAGGCCTGGAATTCAGTGGAGCGCAGATTCGGTCCTCACTCCTTCGATCTTATGGCGTTAGACAGTAACTGTCGAAGGGATCGTTCTGGTCTAAAGCTTCCTCATTATTCTCCTTGGCCTACTTCGGCCTCTGAAGGGGTAAACGCCTTTGCGCAGCCCATCCCATTGGAGCACAACATTTACGCTTTTCCGCCTTTCGTTTTACTCGGTCCGCTATTGAGGTATTTTTTGGATCAGGGACTCCATGGAGCCCTTCTCCGGTGAATTAAGGAATGGGTCCTCGTTAAATGCGGGGTTTTATGACTTGATCTTGGTTTTTCTAGTATCTTCCTTTATTTTAATCTTAGACCGCTGTGTCTAAGTCCAGAACCACTTTGGACCTTAAACACTCCTTTTTTAGATCACGTGACCAGCCACGCCCATAATTATGCAAAATTTGTACTTTGCAGATTACACCAGTTTACTGAATGTGACCACAATCGTTTTTCCTTCCATAATATTTTATTTACAGTCAAATAAGCTAAATTAATCGGGGATTTGTGAAATGAGCCATTCCTTCGTAATTATTAGATATTTTTCTCTCGTCCCAGTCTCCCTCTTAACAAGAAACGTTTTAGTTTGCAAAACGTAGAAAATTTAAGAAAACCCCGATCAATTCCATAAATTTTGTGTCGATAGCCATTGACAAAAAGTGAATTAAATTACGAGTGGTATTTATAAAGTGGTGTAAATTTGGATCGAAATAAAAAGTCAAAAATGGGTGTGACAAGTCACGTGACACAGATAATACATTAGTAATAATGAAAAATGAATGCTCATGGGAAGTAGATATTGAATTTAAAACATTAATGTGAAAGGTAAAATCCCCACTAAAACAGACCACCCCCCTCCAAATTTGCAGTGCCTCATTCCTTAATTCACCGGAGTTACTCTGGTGGTCCCAGATTTGCGTCCCAGGCGTTTTTGGTGGGCTCTCCTTCAGTCTGTCGCAGTCGATCGCCTTTTGCTTGGCAGGAAGGGTGACGATGCTATGTTGCTTTTTCCCTCACGCTCCACGCATGTCTGGTCGGCGCGACGTCTTCAGTGGGACTTGTGGGCTTATCGCTGTATTTCTAATTTTTTCCCGTTTATAGTCTTCTGCTAGATTCCGCGACCTTGGAAACCAGCCCGTCTTTGTGGTTCGTGCTTGTATCCGAATGACGCAGATGCCAATTTCTGTCAAGCGTGTGGGGTTTCCATTGCGCCCTTGGTGCCAGCTGTTCCCCGTGGCAGGGGTCCTGTGGATGAGAAGGTTATTCAAGAGCGTTTTCAAGAGTTTAAGTCTTCGTTTGAGCGTCGGCCCTTGAGCAGCAGTTATCTACGTTTCTCGCGTCAGTTTCCCCGCCTAAAACAATTTCATCTTGTACGGTAGACGACGTTATTAAGTTTCTCACTTATAAAGATTCGTCGGGGCGAACAGTGGTTCATGTCCCCATATGTTCCAGAGAAGCTTGCGCCTGCCCCCGCCGTTTAGCCGCTGGCACCGTTGACTCCCTGCTTGGAAAGCTCAGGTCCATCTTTAATAAACTTGGTCGCATCGACCACACTATCCTATCGCGCATCCTCACATCAAGGGATACTTGAACTTTGTTCGCGTCGAACAGGCGGGTATGGCTATTTCGCCTTCGCAAGCTGTGTCATTGGTCTTTGTTAAGTTCCAGAATTTAATTGCTCATTTACGGGGAAAAATTCTTGTCAATCATTGTCTAGAATTAGTCAGTATATTTTGGTTAGGGATGCTACCTTTTTTGTAATAGATTTCTTTACAGGCGACAGGGCATCGGATTTGGGTCGCCTATTAGCCAGCCAGGTTTTTAAATTAAAAGATCGTGAGGGTTACTTGTTGCGTTTTACCTTTTCTAAAACTTTGCGTAAAGACCCCCCTCGTTCTTTCGCCTTGGTTCCCTTTTGCAAAACAGACGTGAGCCCGGTTAATTGGATAACTTATTACCTCTCTGTGTGTGATTTACTTAAGGTCCGCTTAGCTTTGGGTTTTTTCTTTCGGGCTTCTGACCGCAGTAGAGATATTAGTCCCAGGCCTTTCGTCGGCTCGGCTGTTAATAACCGTCTTCGAGGGTATCTCACCGAAGCTAAGCTTCATGACGGTGAAACCCCTCATAGTTTCCGGGTGGGTTTGTCTAGTACTTTGAGATTGCTAGGTTGTTCTCAACAGCAGGTTGCACAGTATATAGGTTGGAAGAGTGGGATGATGGCTCAACATTACTCCCGTTCGTCTGATGCGGCAGCGTCTCTCACGATCTTCGAGGAAGTCCTTTCTAGTGCTACTGGTTTGGTCACAGTGCCTGTGTCTCACCCCGACAATCTGCAACCCGTTTGTACCCATTGAACGATTTTCACTTTCATCGGTAATTGTTACCCCTAGTCCTCCTATCAGGGTTGAAGGGGATTTCTGAGTAATGGGAGAGGTTGAATTAAAATTGTGTTCTGTAGCTTTTGTTGTGTGGTTTTGTATGCTTCGGGGTGCTTTTTGGGATCAGTCGGGTAGCTGTAGCGTGGTGTCAAGGGTTGGAGCGGTCTCCTCCCATAACTTAGTTTACCGTGATGTGGTAATAGCTATGCAGTGAGGATAAGTTACTATTCTCACTGCATACATAATTAGCGCATCACGGAATTTGAGCTACATGCTTCGGATTCCGCCGTGCTCTGCGTCTTCGGGGCAGGTATGATGCTTTGCGGTCTCTTGGCTTAAAATCTCGTGTTTTGCCTCGATCTTTGTCATTTTGCCCGCGTTCCGGTGAAGGAAGCTTCTGTCGCCCCACCCTTCTCCCCTGGTGCCGGTCGACGCGGCTACGCTTAACTCCCGCTGCATACCTTAGTTGCCACAGTTGTCGCGGTCTCCTCCCATAACTTAGTTTACCGTGATGTGGTAATAGGTATGCAGTGAGGATAAATTACTATTCTGAAAGTTATAATGTGTGCTTCCCTGTAAAAAAATAGAAAACAGAAAACAGTCCCGTTTAAATAAGCCGTGGCTATCCATTGCGCTTATTAAGTGCATTAAGAAGAAAAATAGGCTTTATAAAAAATATCTGCGAAATCCAACAATGGATCGTCAATCAATTTACAAAAGTTATAAAAACAAATTAAATCATTCTCTGCGGACAGCAAAACGTCTATACTACGAGAAGAAATTGAATAACGTTCAATCTAATACTCGTGCTACTTGGAAAGTTTTAAATGAAATTCTAAACAGAAGCAAAAGAAATTCCAATAGATGCTCAACATTTAAAGCTGATGATAGTGAAATTACTGATCCTGTCGAAATTGCCAACGAGTTTTGTAGTTATTTTTCGTCGTCAGGTTCGTCGTCAGCTTCACACCGTAGTTTTCTTAATGGTTCCTTTACATAGTCAATATTCTTCAAACCTACAACTCAAGATGAGATCGCTGAGATTGCGAAAACTTTTATTCCAGGCAAAGCAGCTGGCTACGACCAGATTCCAATGACAGTCATTAAGGAGTCCATTCTTCTTGTTTCTGAACCACTCACCTATATCATAAACTTGTCAATCCAGCATGGTATTGTTCCCGATGAAATGAAAATCGCTCGCGTGATACCTATTTTTAAATCTGATGATCAGTCGCTTTTCACCAACTACCGACCTATCTCGGTGCTTCCCAGCTTTTCAAAATTCTTTGAAAGAGTTATCTACAATCGTTTAATGCAATATCTGATGAATTTCAACATCCTCTGTAGTAACCAATACGGCTTCAGGAAAAATCATTCCACTGCACTCGCGGTAATCGACTCGCATGATAAGATCTCCACGGCCTTTGGCCGAGGTGAATTTTCCGTAGGTATTTTTCTTGACCTCTCAAAAGCGTTTGACACTGTAAATCATATCATCCTTTTTGATAAACTCGAACATTACGGTATTCGTGGCTTAGCGCTGGACTGGATAAGAAGTTACTTTTCAAACAGACAGCAATATGTTGAATATAATGGCCACCGGTCGTTAAGAAATGAAATCTCTTGTGGGGTCCCTCAGGGTTCTATCCTCGGACCTCTATTTTTCTTACTGTACATTAACAACATCAACAATGCTTCTAATCTATTAAATCTGATATTGTTCGCTGACGATACCAATGTATTCATGTCACATAAAGATCTGAACTATCTCTCAGATATGTTAAACTTGGAGATGGACAAACTGTCAATCTGGTTTAAAGCAAACAAGCTTTCTCTAAATCTTAAAAACACTAAATTTATGGTCTTTAAACCAAGACAAAAGCGTTCAATTTGTAATATTCAAATAAGTGTAGATAATCAAAATATTGTTGAAGTAAGGGAGACAAATTTTCTAGGCGTAATTTTGGATGAAAACCTAAATTGGAAGTCGGAAATATCACACGTTGCAAGTAAAGTTGCGAAGTCAATCGGTATCATATCTAGATGCACCTTCTTTCTTCCTAAATCGTCTTTACGTATGCTCTACTATTCCTTAATTTATCCTTATTTTTACTACTGCAATATCGTTTGGGCTTCGACCTATAAAACCAATCTCCGCCGCCTTGTTATCCTGCAAAAGCGCATTATTAGAATTATTAATAAATCACATTTCAATGCTCATACTGAACCCATCTTTAAGGACCTCGGTATACTAAAATTTAATGATACCCATTTGCTTCAACTGGACCAATTTATGTATTCTTGCAAAAATTCATTCTTACCTCCAAAGTTTAATAACAATTTCTCTCAAAGCAATCAATTCCACTCTTACAATACAAGAAATTCCCAGGCCTACCGTCTACCGTATTGTCGTACAAACACGAAGAAGTTCTCGCCCTTTTTTCAAGGGCCTAAGTTTTTTAATTCACTTGACAACAAGGTCTTCAACTCTCAATCCCTCTCCTCTTTTAAGAAAAAACTGAAGATTAAATTATTGAGTAAGTATGAAAACAGTTCATAACTCTTTCCATCTTCGACTTTTCGCCTTCTTTTCTTCAATTGATGTGAAACAGCTCTAGCTCATAGTTCGAGGAGGCCTAACCTCTCATAAGCTCCTATAGTTTCTGTTAGGTCTCCTCGCCACTTCTTTTTTTCTTCTTTTCCTATATTTTTTGTAATTATTGTGTGGCAAATAAAATAAAATAAATAAATAAGCTACTTGCATTTCTTGGGGAGTTGTGTAGGCGGAGGGGGTATATTTTTTACCTAGTTACCTAGTTTTACAAACCTTATTTAAAGAAAACCTGAGTCAATGACCATAGTTTACGGGGGTGACTGCGGACATGTCTATGTTATCATTACTTGCTAGGCTGGCCTTTCTTGTAACCTCACCTGAAGGGCATACAGTTGTTTCTTATGTCAGTTTTTCTTTTTTTTTACCAGAGGAAATGGTTGCTATGTTTTCCAGGAATAATTCATACTCCCTTTATATGAAATTGTCTAGAGTTAGACGCGGATCCTTTGAGGGGTAGGGTAAGGGCGTATCTTCAAACCATTTTTAAGCTGGGGATGTATAGATATTACCTGGAAAAATACATTCTAGACCATGTCCTCCAGATTTTTAGTGGGGGACGGGAATTGCTGTTATATCTCTCTTTAATGAAGGAAGGAAAGTTAAATGTATTTCGTCAAGTTACAGCAGCCTTCAACGGGTGATAATCGGCATAAAAGTTAGAGGGAGTTAATATTTAAAAAAACCTCTACAGGGTTGTACAATGAGAATTTCCGAAAATTAAAGGGAATTGCTGAAATCTGGATATTCGATGAAGAAGTATTAAACGGCAAGAGCATGCAGTGAAGACAACATAACAAGATATGATTTGACACTCACCACTTTGGATCTGTGTCCTTTGATCGATCATTTGGGTCCATTTGCAAAGTGAACAGTCGGAACTGATCCTCACACTAAAACTCCCTCCTTTAACTCCCTGGTGTTTGATTCCTTGGAGTTAAAGCCACTTTCTTCCCTTTTATCGACAGGCCTTTAAGTCCTTAACCTCAGTCGATCTGAAGCAAGCTTCGGAGCAGAGATAGCTGTACTCGGTGAGCTGAAAATCCAGTCTCTGAGTGCACACAGATTTCACTCATTGAGTTTTTTTGGTTTATATATATGCATAGAATTTAATCTTAGGTGAATATAAGTGTTGTTGGTACATCGTATTTTTCCCAGCTAGCGCCCGCATACGTCTTTCCTCCGTGCTTCGCCAATTGCAGTCATTTGTGGCAAGAGAAATTTCCCCGCGAACGATGTGTCAACCATGTGACGTCATATGCATATTTTTAAATTAATTAAAATTAAGGAGCCGTTGGACGCACTTTCTGCGGCAATTTGGCCACGTTCGCGTTGGAAAAAAATACCGATAAGATTATTTTTTTGCCGTCAAAACCATTCTTCCCGGTTAATTAAACATCAAACTAATAATTATTGCTATTTTTTGCTAGACTGATTTTTCGTTTCAGGAGCACTTTAAAATAAGCAACAAATAATATAAAGTTTTTGACCAGGTATTCTTTTGTACCCTTATTACCACAACTACATGTATCAAACTAATTTTTATACTTACTCTTATTTCCATGTCTTGAAATCCATCAATGAAAGACCCCATAGACCTAATTAGTATTGATAATAACAAGATTTTTTGTGATATGTTTCATCCACTTCTGTGTAGTAGTGGGTTTTACAGGTCACTTTGGTTCTTCAGTTCTTATTCTTAAAAGAAAATAGAATATTTTTAGTTATTATTGATATTGTTAAGAGCCTGCGATATTAGTAAAACTCTGCGGCACATGGGAATGATTGTTGACACAAGTGTTGGACCTGCCATCTTTAATGTTGTTGCTTTTGTACTGAAATACATCTAGAGTGTTACTGTAATTTCTGCGCTGTCGAATCTATGAAAGTGGAAATGATCCTCATGGTTAATTACTAGGGTTTTATTCTTACATGTATGTGTGCCACCCAAACCTCCAAATGTAATATTATTACTGGAGTGAGGCATTGTTAGAGTTAAGTGTCTTGTCCAAGAACACAGCATGGTGAACTCAGCCAGGGCTAGCTCCTTTCCTGGAATGCTCGAAGTGGATTGAAGCCCACTGACCAACTAACCACAAGGCTATTGCTTTTCCAGCATATAGTTGCAGTAGAGCAACTATAAATTATTTTTTTATTATTATTAACAACTTTGGTAAGAGTCTACTGCAACTGTACCATGTGTTAAAATTAGTACTACATGTATCGCATGTGGTGAGGTTGTAAGTTTGACTTCTAGCAGCAATGTCCAGTCTTTCCTGACATTTCAGTACCGTTTTGTTATCTAAATAATCTGAAATAATACAATCTGTCGCACTATAAAAGCAAAGTACACTTACTTAGTTGTTCAGTTGGAAGCAATACTTCAGAATACCCGGCCCGACTTCTCGGAACTTATGTTGGTCCCACAGTAAGGTCTGCTCGATCCGTCAAACAACAATCCCGTGTGGCGAAACTACATTGGTTCTTGGACCAACCAACGCAATCCGGACAGTTCGGGTTTTCGATAAAGTTTTGGCATCTTTATGCCAAAAAAAACAACGTGCTTTTCCATTACACTGCAATAGAACATAAAATGAACATGGCGTTACAAAAATTCGCACATGGCGCAACTCACTATTGCAAATTCAAACACACAGCACTACAGTATGTTGCCCAGTATCCGGACACTTCAGTTTAAAATTGCAGTAACTTTCCTTTGTTAATCGCAAGAGCTCTGAAATTTGGCCCAGAGAAAATATATCTAGTCGTTAATATGACGAAAGACAGTTTAACTTTTTTGCCTTTGTTTCCATCGCGAAATTAATATTTTTGCAGAGCTCCTATGTTGCCCAGTATCCGGACAGCTAGCCCAGTATCCGGACATAACAATAACAACGTAATTGTACATAAATTTCGACAGGCGAGCGACTTATAAGCTTCTCTTGCACTTGAAAAGTAGTCTGGCAATCGATTCCGAAAATATAACCTAGCATCGTGAAATAAAACATAACAAATGACTGGGGTATGGTGGGAACGCGATCGGCTGTTTTAAAAATGGTATAATTCTCACTTCTTTGTCTAGGAACTTTTTCGCTGATTTAAGGAAGGCATCCGTGGACATGCCGAAGCAGCAGTTTGCAAGCTCAATTAGCCAATCTGCAAACGACTTTCTTTCTTCATTTTTTATTTAAAGAAAAGCTTGGGGAAGGGACCTTAACCCGACGGTCAAAGGTCACTCTCCTATTTAGTCTGACCTGCAGTGTTGATTTCTTCATGCTCAGTCCCCACAATAAGCCTGCTTTTCTAGCACTAATTCCTCCTTCTTTCACATCTCTCAATCCCCTTGTGACATTTTTTAGACCATTGCAACCCCATTCAAGCAGGCCCAACTGGGGAAAGTATGAGAATTCCAGGTTCAACTCAGACGCTTTCAGATATACATGGAAAATGCAGTCACGCGAAACAAGCCGTGCACACGAAATCAAGTCGCCTCTGAATGAGTGAAGAAAATTTCCATACGGAGTTGAGTAGAGTTACATTTTACGACTATATCATATATCCTAAGCTTTAATTATAGTTACTGATATGAAATAAATCTTCTCCGGAGAATATACACAGCTAATTCATCAATTCTGTACAGCAAAGAAAAAACTGTCCGGATACTGGGCACATGACATCAAAACTTAGTGAATGTTTCTGGCTTCCGTTATTCCAAACAAATCGAATGTCAAGAAGAATTAATAAACTTTCTGAAAACCTGACTTCCTTAAGTACCTTCACTTTAAAAATAAAACAGTTTCTTTGAAAATATCACACATTACCCTCCTTTT
>OZ037993.1:26033348-26050265 GCA_964035705.1 Porites rus
AATTAAAACCCGCTTGTATTCTGTTATTAGTAGTTACGGTTACTTTTTTTTACATGCCCAGATTTATTACCTTTGCAGAACCAGCTTTATCTTTGTCTTCAGTCAAATAACCCTATTGCTGTTATAATGCATCAGAGTGAACAAACTTGTGCGCTTATTAAACTTTCTCGGAAATAGAAGGCCAGCAAGCTTACTTAAGATCATTTTTCTGTTGCTCAAGTAAGAATAGTCAGAGTTTTTTTTTCATTTTTCATTACATAGTTTTGTTTTCCAGTACACTGTGAAAGTTCCTCACGGCTGTTCTTTATAAGAATAACTTTCTGCACGCAAATTGTCCTTTTCACTCGCTGTGAAGTAGAGAGCGACAATTGCCGGCAGTGACTTCAGAACAATTGACTCTTTTCCTGTAAAAAAATTGCTGCAGCTGGATTTGACTGAGGCGAGTAAAACAAACCCTTATGTGCAATTTTCTCTATTTTTTAATGATCGGCTGAGTTCAATTTGCTTAAACGAAGACCCTCGCATGGACCAGTTAAGCTTTTTGAAAATAGCTACATGGTGAATCATGGCTTGGCTGCCAAGTTGCAACTGATCTTTTTCTTTTAAGAGCTTTAGGTAGGTTGTTTTCGTACAGAAAATTCATTTCTTCATTGTCAGCAAGAAGTTTTTGAAATAATGTGACTTTAACTTTGTTTGAACGAAATCCTACTTACGCGTAGGTTTTGACAGATGTTATGCGTGTTCAACTTGACAACACAAAGCAAAATTTATACATCTGCGCGAAACGAGCAAGTTTAAAGAACTATAGTTGCTTTGAAACCGATTTTTGGGAAGATTTTACTAGATTAAGGTTGACCTTTTTTCTGCCCACATATCAACGCAATAACTTCTACATTGAGGATTTTGTTTATATTTTAGTGATCTGCGAAACTACGAGTGTCCGATCGAGCGAGGGTTTTAGCTCTCGTCCCCAGAGCCACTCGGCTTAATTTGTTTCCCTACCACGTAACCAAGAAACGACGGGCTCTGGGGACGAGAATGTAGCCTTTCACGCATTTCTGTATTGCTTTTACGAGAGATTTACCTCATGAGATTTTCAACTGCTTTAGACAATCCTAAATTTCCGTTTTCGTCATGTTGAGGCGCGTTAGCCGCATGCTTAGTCGAACCTTCCTTGGTGTTAATGTCGAAGAGGATGAAGAGGACGAAGAGGAGCGCAAAGAAATCGAATTTAAGGACTTTGATGTATATAAACTCCTTGACATAGAGAGGCTCACGTTCAATATAGCACTAATTGGGGACAGTGGATCAGGAAAGTCCAGTTTCGTCAACACAATAAGGGGGTAAGTACTGTACAAATCTGACAAATGCAAATATTTACTCGTTAGCTGTATAACATTACATGTGTAAGTATTTCTCATTTCTAAGAAAGGTGTTTTGATAGGTCGTATACATTAGTATTCACAAAGTAACGGATGGTTTCATCAGATATCGTCTGAATGCTGTTAAACGAAATCAAGAGTGATATTGTTTTCTTGTTCATTAAAGACTGAGAGAGGTTGACCATTCTCTTTTCTTGCTCGTTTCCTTTCACTTTTCAGTCACGCAATAAACACGGCACAAAAAAAAATTGGAAACCGTCCAGTGGAAGAAGCCAAGTTAAGGAAATGTTACAAAAGACTGATAAGTAAACAATTTGTTCAGGTCTCAGGTCTATGTGTCCAGCAGGTTCTGAGTTATTTGCCGAAACATTTCACGCACTTTGGTAGAGCTTTGTATATCTTTGTATATGAAAACGCCATATTTGTGTACAGTTTTTTTACACAAATATGGCTGCCGGAAATCAACAAAAACATCTGGAGTTCACTTTCTCTATAAACGCTCTTTCTTTTCACTCGAGAGATAGCATACGTGCGCATAAACACATCTTCCAATACTTAAAATGGTTAAACTGCTTAAAATCAAGAGGAGAGGCCTTTTTCAACGAGATAGCAGTCCTATTTTGTGTCACGCGCTGTGAAAACTCTGAAGTTCAAATTGCTGTAGTTTCGAAATGAAACATGCTACGGGACTGAATAATTTGTACAACGATTTATTTTTGTTTATCTTCAACCTTGTGTAAATAAGAATTGGTAAAACCTCCCCATTTTGACTGAACATTGACATCACCGTGAAAACCAAAGAAAACCAGACATCAACAGGGTCATACCGTCCGAAAAGACAGCCGAGGATTACTAGGAACGAGTTTCCGATTCGGGCCGACTTCGGAAATTCTTGAAAACATCCAATATGGCGGCTCAAGTGTGGTGGAAAAGTGACAGCCAAAGGAGCCGTTTTATCGCCAGAGAAGCGTGATTTTACGGTATTGTTGACGAAGTTTGCATTTATATTGTGACTTTTGAAGAGTTCTTGGTCCTGTATAGTGAGCAATCGTTTTATCAATGTCTTATCAATTTGTCTTGTACTGCTGGCCGGCATTACCAAAGAAAATAGTACCGCAGCAGGGTCTGAAATTAACTTTTTAATATGGGCGCCAACTGGCGATCAAGTATAAATTTTTCGTCGCCAGAGGGCAAATTGTGGTCGCCAAAAACTCCCCCTCCCTTTTTTTCAAATAAAATTTTAAACACGAATAAAAAATGCATGGTATGGACGTTTTTTTATGCTCAAAAATTGCACTGCTTTCCCTCCCGATACCAGAAAGCAACCATACGTGTATGAGTGAAGTCTTATTTTTTCCACAAATTACTTTTTGGAGATATAAAGCTATCTGACCTAGAACATAGGAACAGAAAGCTGTCTGCCCATGACTGCACTGATCATATCAAAACTCTATTTTCTTCTGATAACTACCACAAAACACGAAACATAAACGCGAGTCAAGCCGCCATGTTGCTTGTACCAGGCCACAACTGTGCCACATTACTCGTACCAGTCTTGCCTAGTCCCTAGGCCTCATTATTATGCCCGGCCGATGCGTTTCGGGTCACGCGGTGCGAGAACGTTTTTGAGGCCTAGACAAACTCGGAGAAGTGAGACTTTGGGTGCGATCCATTCAACCAAAATTTCCGGAAATTTCGGTCCAAAACTCAATGGATCGATTTGGTCCAACTGGAAAAGTTTCGAAAAAACGGGTCCACCTTTTGAGGTGGACCACTTTTCCCGGTCGGACGGGTTGGAATTTTGGTTGAATGGATCATGCCCTTTGTCTCACTTGGAGCGGAGCTTTTGGAAGCGGGCGAGCTGTCAATAACTTTTCCGCACTGATGAAAGATGTCCAGCAGCCATGGAGAGTACAGAGAAACGAACATGTTTATTCTATGCACATTTTCATTGTTGAAAGTCGTTTGGCCTTTCTTTTTCATTTATCTCATTAAACTAATTTGAACTTTATTTCATCTAAAAAACTATTTGTAGGCTAAGCAAAACAGCGTCGCAAAAAAATTATTTGATCAAGAATCTGAAGGTAAGCTAAAGAAATAAGTTTATATTTATTCTTGGGTATGAAAAGCTATCTTTCATTTCTCTATTTTCGCTTGCTCCTATAAATTTCTCGTTTTCACTTCGAAATACATTCGGTGTAATTTAGTTTTTGGATTTGGAAGCTTATCAAACTAATCGGACAGGCTGTTGAATTTGGTCTCTAAATTTGGTAGACTGTCAACAAACTACTGTTTCAAATCTTTTTATCAATAAAGACTATCATTTTAATGCTTCATTTGAAGGTGGACTAAAAGAGAAATTACTTGCACGTTATACAATAGTATTCTTTCCGATTCAAAGTAATATTTTTGTTCTTTTTTAACACGAACTAGTTTACTTGTTTTTGTAATAGTGTCAATAGTGCCGATCTTTAGCGAAGGATACTCATGGGCAAAGTTATTTATAGATTATTTCAGTTGACCGTGTGAACTTTTCAAAAATGCTCACGCATGCGCAGTCCGAGATTGTCTAGGCATCTCCCCGCCGTTCGTCTCGGATACGTCACCGAAATGCATTGACCGAGAGGGCCTGAAAGACGCCGTACAGGGACTAGGCAAGTACCAGTCCACAAAGTACATAACGTATGCTGAAAACAACATGGCGGCTTGGAAACGTTCAACTCGTATTGATCGTAGCTGTTGTGGAGGTATCATTACAGGAAGATTCGTTTCACTTTTAATTAAAAAATATCAGCAGGACAAAAAGGAAGACACCTGTTGGCAAATAGCTTCGAGGTTTCAATTCCTAATCAGTTTCTCTGAACGTTTAAAGTCCACAATTAAATAACAACCAGCTTTACAAGTCGCTAGCTGGCGACCAGCTGTGAAATTCTGGTCGCCAGGACTAAATTTTTAGTCGCATTGGCGACCAGGAAGGCGCAATTTCGGACCCTGTGCAGGGTTTGAGCTAGGATTTGATCACTGGGGGACAATTTTGACCCCTTGGCTAAAATTTTGGGGGACATTTTTATTTTTAGGGGGACAGACAAATTAATTTTTATTCAACATTTTTTTTACATTCATACAGGCAAGCCAACAAAACATTTTTTTTCACCTGATCCTTGATACAAACAAGAAAAGTTAAGTTATTGGTGTCAAGACTTTTTTGTCATATTTAAACCGAGGATCGATGACTATGCTTTATACTTCAAAACATTTTGCAGCAGAATCTCGTCGCGGCATCCCCTTGTAAACTTCAATTCCTTTCTTAATTACTGGTAGACATTCATGTACTAATTCTTCTGTTGGTTCTAGCCCAAACATCAAGGGCTGTAGAAAAGTCAAAGTCCTTGGAAGGTGGTCCCTCAATGTCAATGGTCATGAGCACATCCAGCCTCTCAGCTTTCACTTTGTTTCTCAGAGCATTCTTAATTCGATTCTGTGCGCTAAAACCTCTTTCACAGCCAGCCATATTAGTAGGCAATACAAATGCAACTTGACAAAGCTTAATTAAATTTTGGACTTCATCGCCATGATGGGTAGCGAGCATTTTCCATAGTTCAGCAATGTGGCCCACAGGGTAATGCTCTCTAACAACCAGCTCTTTAATAAAGTTCCATTCAATTCTGCATTTTTCGGCATCCACAACTGCTGGTACATCTCTACCACCTTGGGTTTTCTTTGCAGATCCATAGTGGGAAAGCAACGTTTCCAACTCTTCATTTCCGTAGGTTGACAAATTTTCATTTTGAAAACGCACATTGCGGAGACTAAGAATCCCGTATGCATTAACTACATTTGTGGAATCTACGGGGAATCTCTTTTCAAGATTTAGTAAGACATTGTCAAGGAATTTCATTTTCATTGATTCAAATTGTTGAACTTCACGGTCAGTCACTTTAATAGTGTTCTCTCTCTATTTAACTTCTGAAACATCATCTTGTGATGGCAAAATCTTGGACAAGAATTTGCTGTTGTTACTCTTAAGAGCTGTTATTTGAGTAATAGTTGATTTCACCAGTGCCTGAACTGACGTAAGGTCTACATGTTCCTTTTGCAAAGCAAGGCTCATGAATGTGAGATGAACTCCTTCAGGATCTTTTTGAATCCACGGGCTTTATCATCACTGTTGGGTCGGGATTCCATGTAGGCCACAAGAGACTGCCAGGTGCCGTACAGTGTCTCCAGAGCACTGTAGAATGAAAACCACCTGATATCAACACTTCCTTGATTTGTAGCTCAGGATGTTCAAAGATCTTCTGAAATTCTGCCAGTGACTGTGACCGGAGGGCAGACTTGTCAAAATAGCGGTACAGAGCAGTAAGGATCTCTTTGAATTTTGCCAAATAAGGAATACCATTAGCCGGTTGGCTTGTGCAAAGCGCAAGCCCGTGAGCCATGCAGTGGATAGACACAAGAAATGGACTATCGTCCTTCATTCGTTTTGAAACTCCATTGTTTTTTCCTGTGATGACACTCGCTCCATCGCTGCTGAATCCTGTCATTTTGTCCTTGTGCAAGTTTCTCCTTTCCATTAGCAAGTTAACAGCAGTGGTAATAGTTTCGGCCTTTCCATTCCGAACGTTGATGTTTTCTAAAAAGTGCAGTTCTGTTTTAAATTCATTCAATAACTTAACATAAAAACAAGATTTTCATGATTACTGACGTCCGTTGATTCATCGATTAACAGAGAAAAGAATGGGCTGGCTTCTACTAGTTTGTCAATGTTAGACTTCAGAACAGTAGCAATAGCATCTTGCATACCTTCAGCACTTTGAGGAGATCAATAGGTAGCATTTCCTCCTTCTCGAAGATTCTAACACTTTCGAGGCCAACTTCATCCAGAAAATTGAGCAGTGAGTCGTACTTGACTGTTGCTATATCCTCCTTGGCCAGCCAGTAGACGGCTCTCATTGCTGTTAGGATGGCTTGTGATTCTGCTCTAAAAACACGGCTCTGTGTGTTGCTGAACGTATCCCTCATATAAGCTTCTTCACTAACAGCATCCTCATGTTCTTTATAGTCTTCATATCTTTGCAGAGTTCTAATTTGTACACCATTCTGCCGATGTAAAGGGGTTTGTCTTCTTAGATTTCCGACAAAAATAGCAGAACATCGCCTCCTTTTCATATCGCAACCACGTGTGATCTCGCAACCAAGTTTTCTGGAAAGTTCGTGATTTTTTCGGTTTCCTTCGATCCTCATCCGTTTCTTCCTGATTAATACACTGTTCTTCTTCTGTATCATTTTTCTCAGATTCACTCTGGCTTCGATTTGGAGCGAAAAGGCTTTCTAATGTTCGAACATGTTTTCGATGTGACATGTTAAAGTTAACCAAGCTTGGTTGAGCATGAGACGCACGTGTTCAGTAGAGCGTGACTGAAATGTGACTTTAGAATGAACTTTTTAAAACGTGCGATAAAATATACTTTCCACATTCTGTTTTAGATGCGGCTAAATTTAATTTAGGCAAAGTTAAATTTCTGTACTGAACTAAATCTCTTCATGTGTGCTTCCTTTCGACTTTTTTCCCTAAATTTTGAAGGGGACAAATTGTCCCTTTGGCCATTTTTTTAAGGGACAATTTCAATTGCAGTGTGGGATTGGGGCAATGGCGTGGCCTGGCTCAAACCCTGGTACTGTCCAACGGGACATCCTAAATTATGGCAACATTTGTTTGCATATACATGACCTCCAGCTTTCTTTGTTAAACTGTGTTGTAGAACTTGATTTCTGTAGGTTTCTACAAGCTTAGGATAATAATAATAATAATAATAATAATAACTTTATTTGTATAGCGGTATATACAAAAGCTCTATATCGCTTTACAATCAAAAAAGAAAATAACTAACTAACAATAGCACTAAAACAAAAAGTCAATTGAAAGCGAGTCTAAAAAGATAAGTTTTCAATCTAGATTTAAAAACATCAACTGATCCACTTAATTTAATGTCTAAGGGAATATCATTCCAGTGCTTTGGGGCAGCGACCGAAAAGGCCCTGTCCCCATAGCTCTTCAGGCGCACATTCGGTACTTCTAATAAATGTTTGCTAGCTGACCTAAGATTTCTTATAGGGTTATATGGGACTATAAGTTGACTTAAATACGGAGGCGCCAGATTATTGAGAGCTTTAAAAGTTAACAGTAATACTTTAAAGGTAGTTCGCTGCTCCACAGGTAACCAGTGTAGCTCCTTAAGGACGGGGCGAATGTGCGCAGCCCTAGGTTGCCCAGCTACAAGGCGTGCAGCACAGTTTTGAACGCGCTGGAGCTTCTGAATAATATACTCCGGTGACCTGAGGAGCAACGAGTTACAATTGTCCAGTCAACAAGTAACATAAGCGTGGGCAAGGGTCTTTGTGCTCTCAGAAGTCAGATACATTCTAATCTTCGCGATATTCCGAAGATGAAATAAAGCAGATTTACAAACGGAACTCACATGCTTATCCAGGGACAAGGTCTCATCAAAAACAACTCCTATATATGTTCCTAGCTTTGTCAGACCGCTCTACACGATGATCACCAACCAGGATACTATCTAAAGATGGGCGTGGCCGATATTTTGAACTGATAACGAGCAACGGGACATCCTGAGTTTTAGCAACATTTGTTAGGCGGTATATCATATCTGGGTTTTTAACTGTTAAACGGTGATTCTTTAGGTTTCTAAGAGGCCAGGGTAACTAAACAGGAATGCTTTTTTTTTTCATAAAAAATGCCTTGTCCTTTTGGCCTGTATTATCTAAGGAAATAGTACCGCTTAGCAGGACATCCTAAACTATGTCAGCAGTTGGTTGCATGTATTACTACATGATGACATGCAGCTTGTTATTGTTACATTGTAATACATACCTTGCTTTCGGAAGGTTTTTTCCTACCAGCTGGGGACAGCTGAACAAAGATAGTTTTATTCATTCCTTGTTTTTGTAATGTAAGGATACATAAAAGGAAACGTCAGAGGTTATCCCTATCGAGGACGCTCCCTACATAAAATATAAAATAAACATACTGCAATGCAAAAGTTAAGATTAATTAAGAAATGGCTAAAAAAATGTACAAAATTTTACGATACTTTCTAAGTTAACTTTGAATCACCTAAGAATGTCCACCCTGGGGGGGCACTCTATAGGGAGTACTCAGGTATAACAGTGATGGGGAAGTGCAAAACCCTTTTTCTGGTTTGACATGTGAAATCCAAGGATAACTGAACAGGAGGGATTTTTATTCTTGAAACTGTCTTGTCCTTTTAAATGGTATAAGCTAAGAAAATAGTACCACCCATCAGGACGTCCTAATTAAATTAGCTCAGCAAGCTCGTGTTTAATTTTTCATGGTTTATCTCATTTGAAAAATTTTTTTAAAGTTAATTTTTATCTCAGGTAATGTTTGTTTTTCGTTTGTTTTTGGGTATGTTCATATATGCTTATAATGTGGCCCTTGCATCAGGAGCACGGTCAAAAGCATGGCAAGCCCGGCCAAGCCTGGTAAGCCTGGTCAAGGCCAGGGTTTTGAGGTAAGCCTGGCCATAGAAGTGTGGCTTTTCTGGCCACACTAAAAAATAGGCCGGCATTTCATGGCTTTCCCGGCCAGAAAACCAGAAGCCGGGAAAGCCAAGAATTCGTGGCCATGTTCTACAAGTGACACCAATAAGAACTAGAAACAACAGTCATGTATTTTTTTACAGGATCAATACCAAAAGTTCTTTAGGTAAAAAGAAAATACAGAGTTTTAAGAAATTAGTGCAAGAAAGGGAAAAACATGGATCACAAGGCTACAAGTCCACTACTCTCTTTCCACAAACTTTGGCTCTCTAGCAAAACACAAATCTTGCTTGTTTCCACTCAGATAAAAAACTTTTTCCTCAATAGCAGCAACATTGAGTTATGTATATGTTGTAGTTAATTTTTTATCTCAGGTAATTTTTATTTTTCCTTTGTTTCAACCTCATTAGCATACATTACCATACCCAAAAACAAAAGAAAAACAAAAATTACCTGAGATAAAAAATTAACTACAACATATATATATAGATGCATGAGGTAATATAAAGTTAATTTTCAATACTTGATGACAAAGCGATTCTGCAAAACTTATATAAAAACCATACTGAAAAATATACAAGTACCTCCTATTCTGAATTTTCTGTATGGTTCTTTTTCAACCTCATGGGTAATTTATTTAACTACAAGGATAATTTCTACTTTCATATCTATGTCGTCCACATTTCCAAAAAAATTGTCATTTCATGTAAGCTCAGTTATTTCCATTCATGTCATTTCCACCATTGGGTACGCTAGCTCACAATGGCCTACTCTCCAGTTCGCTTGATAAGTTTAATGCATGGTTCAACGATTGCATCTGATCGATCACATAGGTCAGGATTCGATTCCTGATCAAGCCTTAATTTTTCAGGTACTTGTTCAACCACTTAGATAATGTCCATTTAACTGCAAGGATCATTTCCATTTTTAGAACTGTTTCTTACCATAATGTATTCCTCGGATTTACCGTTCCTCATAGGTCAAAAGTCCACTTGAACATGCGAACAGTTCCTTGCTTTGCATGCTTTTTGAGCTTCCTTTTGATACAGTTCGTTCAACTAATGAATGATCCCTTGAGGCAATAAAATGGCATGGTCTTGGTGTGATCAAAGTGTCTTTGGTTAGATCAGATTTCCATACACTAACCTGTGAGCTTAGTCCAACATGAACAACGGCCACAACATGTTTTTCGTTGCAGTTCTTTGATTGATAATGTAGTCCAACATTTTCTTTCCCAACTTAAAAGAACAACGTTAAGCTTACCTCTTGCTCTCAACACTTCAAATACTTTGGTTCACCTTAATTAACGCTGAAAATAACTACTATTTTGACCCAAACGGGAGCACATATTAGCCGCCATGTTTTCTTGTTTCCTAGGCTTCCGCGCGTGCCTTTAGCACATGCTCGATTTGATTTACTTTGTCACGTACAGCTTTTGAACCAATAGAAAAGTGTGAAATGAACTTCCATCGAATAGTTCAAATTCACGCGGACTTCACAAGCAACAAAGTATTTTCGTAAGACTGTCTTTCTATTATCCATGTTATTTTCGAGACAAAGTGATCAATTGCGAAGTTTGTGTTCACATAAAGCATGTTTGCAAGTGAGTTTACTCAGCTGGATGAATGTGGAAAGGTATGTTTTCTAATAACTTTGTGTAAATAAGCTTATAAAGTTCAAAGATGCATGCAAAGATATGCCATTGATCAGATCCCTTTTTGCTGCTTTTTGTTTACTGCAGATCAAAATAACTGTACTCTTTGTTGCAAATAGTCAATGGAATACTCTGAAAACTGTATGTTCTGGCACTACAAGGTTATAGCAGACTTGTCAAGACCAATGTTAGATAAAATAGGAGAAGAAATAGCATAATAAGTAAAGTTTCCAATGGCTACTATACAGGTTAGAAGCAATAAAGTTTCCAGTTAATTTATAAGGACTTGCGACTTGAACTTACATATAAAATATTAGAATACAGCCTGTAGGTTTGTTTATTTGAACTTTAATTCATAGTATAAGTTGCATGAGGTTATATGCAAGGCTGCAAATAACAGTCGGTCATCGGACAATTGTCTGGTAAATTTGACGTATTGACCGGCGAAATGTTAGTCTGGTCTGTCAATCTGACCGGGCACTTTTGATCCAAATTAAACTTTTAATTATCATACTTTCATGACGCTTGTGGCAAAACATTGTTCTGCTATTTGGCTAAACACACCCATTGACAATCAAAAAATAATAATCTGCTTTCGAAAAGTAAATCAGAATTAAATTTTTGTTTAATTGTCCTGGTAAAGAATTCGTCTTAACATTCTCGGCGACGAATTGTAGACATGCTGGTTCGGGCGCTCTGGTTTCTGTGAAGTCACATTTCTGAAAAACTATCAAGACTCCAAATTTATGAACTTTATTAAGCGAAACCCGATTCAGGTTTAATATTCTTATTTATTTTATTTCATTTTGTTCCTTTGACTAATAAGACCCATTCAGAGCAACAATCAGCAAGTTTTTTTCGGCATTTATTGTATTCGCGAATCAGTTCCGTTTACATAATGTGTATATAAAGAGGCCCAATGTTGCAGATTTCCAAGACAAAAAGATTATAAAAGTATATTTTAACCTAAACAGCAGTTTAGTGCACTCAGGAGGCTTTGAAATAATTTTGCTTCCAACTAAACAGACAATCATTTTTGTCAAAACACGAACAACAAGTAGTCACTCTTCATAGGCACGATTGCAACACCGTTCACTTCTGTTCCAAGTTTGCAGTTTCAATTGTAAAACAGTGACAAATCTGTATGATCTAAACGTCTGACTCAGTTTTTTCCCGGCCTATCCGATTATAGCTGTTTGTTCCATTTGCGTGAGAAAACAGAGAGTGTGAGAGAAAATTGTGTCGGTGGTCGCGTATGAGTCGATTGTTTGCTTGATCATATTACTTGGTTGTTTGAGTTTCAGTTCGAGTTCGACAGCAAAAATGAATTTTTTGCCGTTACAGTGCGACCCACAAACTGATTTAATATCTCTGAAGAAACATCTTGACCAAGGTTTCGGCAAGGAAAAACAAAGCAGTGGGACGGGACGAAAAGAAGACGGCCAAATCTGAAAAGAAGGAAAGCCTACAAAAAAGGGTCCTGACAAAACGTCTTCATCTCAAAGAAGATTCTTCTGATGAGCGTTCATCAGAAGAATCTTCTGAGGAGAGTCTTTTTAAGTGCAAAGTCAGTGAAGACTGATCAGTGAACCAATACAACTGTTAAAGCTCCTGTCTGTGATTAATATTGTGCAATTAAAGCAGTGAAATAGGTTGTTTTCTTGAATTCTTAATTTTGCTCTTTGCCTTGGAATTTTTTTTTGTCCGACCAGACTGTTTCCTTGTCAGGTCAGGTCTTGTCTCTGACCTGACAGATGACCTGCTTATGAAAAAAAATTATTTGCAGCCTTGATATGCTTCTGGTACATGTAATCTTAATATCATCGCTGCAATAGTAAGGTAAAAAACAACTAGCACTAGCACTTGCTGATGTGTGGACCTTCAGTTCAGAAGGCTGCATCGTTGACATTGAAAAAAGCAGTCATTTAGCAGTTTTTTTTTTTTCATAAACATGCACTGTATTAATTATTCGAAGATGTTTATTTACACGCAATTTACATGCATGTATGTGGAATGTGGTGATGTGTATGGAGTAAAATAAATTACGAAAAAGAGAATATTCAGCTGATTTGTCATTTGGATTAAAAACACTATCTAGAGATTCCACCAACAGGGTATGTTTTTATATTTTTTTTCAATCATGACTATAGCCATGGTTTACTTTACACAACATAATTATATATCAATGTGTTGTCTAAACATGTAGGTAGGGATGTCACTAAGATTTCAAGTTGGCGGATTAATACAACGAGTAGGCAGGGAATCAAACAGCTAGTGATTTCTTTTTGGTTCTATTTTTCTTCCATTTTCTTTCCATTTTTTCTTCCATGTTCATAATAGCCAGGGGAGCCCCCGGCTCCTGATGCTAGGTTTCATACATGTGGTTTAATTGCTCATACAGATCAGTTTCATGTGATTTTAAGGACAATTTCATGGTGTTAGTGTTGTACTCTTTCCCTTGCCCCCATGAAAGTGGTGAGGGATTAATTTTCATGAGCCATTAAGATGAAAAGGCCATGAAAGGTCGTGGTCAATGAAAATTTTCACTTCAAGTCATCAGTACTCCTTTTTTATGACATAGCCTTCACATTCTGTATCATTCTGCTGAGAGAATTAATGTGTGCCAAATATAGAAAATGTATTAATATTATTTTTTCCTTCAAAAAACCTGAAGTACAAGCACAATTAACTAAAAACCTATATTACAATGAATATATGTTAATCATGATAAAATGAAATTAAATGTTATATTATTCATCTTGTTGAAAGGAAATAGTTATATTATATGTATTAGAATTTTCCTGCTTTGAACATATAGGTACAGGGGTTTCAAAATTTTTTGAAGTTATAGGCAGCCAACTCTGGAAAAGTAAGCTGCTGTGACAATATTGAGGCGCTGCAAGTTGTCATCTAACAATATCATAGTAAGGATAAACTATTATTGTTGGTCACTCTAAGGGGTTGAAGGGCTAGGATTACCTGTGTTTAACCAACTACACTGAATTGCTGCATACTCTTTGTATGTACAAGTATCAACAACCTGTTTTTTTTGGAGAACTCTATGATCTGATTGAATAGTATTAAATCCTTCTTTTGCACATCATGTACGGGAAATCAACACTTATGTTTTTCTTTCATTTTGTATCTACAACAACTGTGACAAAAGTGTATAAAGACACCAGCCCGACTCAAATTTGCAGCAAACTGGCTGATTTCCTCCAAAAGAACAGGCTCAAAAAACCTGGGAAGACTGATAAGTGTTACAAATAAAGGACTTGTACATTTTATTTTTTTTAAACAGTTGATAAGTCTTTAAGTGTCATTGTCTGAGAAAGTGTTCCAGGGGCCAAAAGTTGTGGTCAACCGATTTGGCTGAAACCTGGCACAGAAGTTGGGTATAATGAGATATTTCAAAAGCCACTTTGGCTCACTTCTCTGAGTTTTAGTTTTGGAGTTACAGGGGGGGTCTCATTTTTTGCCCTTTGAGCACCAAAAATCTAGCCTTCCAGGGGGCATTTTGAAAGTGTGATAAAACCCCACTGGTAAATTGTGCTGCCAAATGAATTTGACCATGAACTCTACTATAATAGAGCTTTCAGTTCATGCATGTAACTTTGTCCTCAAGGTATTGCACAGAGAGGAGCCTGGGGCTAGAGTTTGGCCAAAATTGATGTTAAAATTACAACCCAAAATAGCCATTTTTCAAAATTTCACTATATTCACCTGCCTTCTTGCATAACTTCCAAACCTATACCACTGTTTACTTTAGTCACCCAGTTATCAAAACCAGTTGAGAAAAATTTGGCTTATTGTGGTTTATTGAATTTTTGGAACAAACACTTCATGCCCCTCTAAGGCGATGCAAAATAGAATTTTGAGCCTAATTCAGGCCATAAACAAACCAAATTGCTGACAAGAAGCCCTTATTCTGTATTTGGTAAGTGAAAATGAATTGTCAAAGCCAAATCAGTTTCGTTGTTTAGAAATACACCGATTCTTACCTTAAATTGCTCTAAAACGGGCCTCTGATCAGCGCAACAAACACATAATTTAGCAAAACAAAGGTGATTTTATTCTTTGAAAACCTAGTAACCACCATAGAACACAAATGATGATGTTCTGGTGTACATATAACAATCTTTTTACAAGATGCTTAAATTTTTCTTTGATTTATAGTCAGTTTCACGTCATATTTCCAAGCATTACTCCAAGCATGGAGAGTCTCCATATTTTGTCAGGCCCTTTTTTTTTATATTTTTACCAGATAAATTTAGCTTATCAAAAGGTTCGTTAACATAGAATCTTCGTCTGACCTTGTAATAGCCTGAATAGTTGTTTTAAATACCCATCAGCAAAGGAGCATGACCATACAGACGTAGATTACACAGACATATACGAGCTTCAGTGAGCAGTATCGAGGTGAACTGTGATTTTCCGAGTCCTTTGGAGCTGAAAAAATGAAACCATCCATCCACGGTTAGGAGAGCTGGATAACAAAAAGCTTGTTTTCCTTTTATAAAGAAAATAACCCAAACAAAGCCTTGCATTGAGATGATGCACTTGTTATTACATCAAGCTAGCTGGCCCGCCATTTTGGACTTGAAGAGTGTGGGGACTGGACCGAGTTCCCGTCCAATCCTTCTCCCGTTTCGTGGGAATTTTTTCTGTTTTTCATCAGGTGTGTTCGGAATTCTAGAAAGCGATCTGTTTCAGGAAAATTTTTCGATGGCACTTTATTCCTTTGGAGGGGTAAATGATTAGTGCAGTGTCACGTCATTGGCTGTGCAAGAAACAGGAATGCTTCGCTCCTTTGTTGTCTTACGATAGTGTTATGACTGCATGGTTAAAGCACAAGTAGAAGGGTTCAGGTGTGTCCGGGGAAGAAGAGGAAGAACTGGTGATGCCAAAGCTACAGGTGATTCAAAATATCAGTTAGGGATCATACACGCGCACAAATGATTTTTATCGCAGTTCACGGGACTCTTTTGCTTGAAGAAAGACACTGATATATAATTTACGATGTTGTCGTCTCAAATTGTTTGTTCACATGGTTGATTGATTCCCATGTTAATTTCCTGGGTCCTTACGAAAAGCACTAAACATTCAACAAACTCATTGCAGCAATATCTTTATATATAAAAAAAATAACAATAACAATAATAGAAATAACTTGAGGGCTGTTTTTTGTCTGCTCGAGCTGTTTGTTTACATTCAGCTTGTCATGTGGGCACGCTTATCAAGCAAGGTTAAGTTTGGCAATGCACAATTCGAGCCAGCTTGCATTGAGACTCCACCGGTCTCCTTTATTTGCCTGTTTTGTCGAAGACAAGTCAACTTAAAATAAGCTTAGCTACATAATTCCGCAGGAATGGTTTTGGGAATTTTGGACACGAAAAAGAATTTTAGAAAATCTCGAGAATATTAGAAAAAAATTGACAAATACTACAATTGTAGAACTTAAATAGCAGTATATATAGGAGAATACTGAATAGCAACATTTCACAGGCACAAACGTTGAAAAAACGTATTTTTATTTTTCTGTATTCCTACCAACCAAGAGAGGGCTCAGTCCACCCACATGCTACAACAGAGTCTAGAGTACTGTTCACTGAGCACAACCAATCAACAGTTTTTCATCAGAGTCATCTACATACAACTAATCAGCGGTTATACACCAAAGAGGGCCCTCGCGATCAAAAAAGAATAAAATTTTATGAGTTTTTTTAGGGAATTTTAGAGAGTTTCAGCAGATAACACTCTTATTTAGGTACATTTTTTCATTATTCTACTAATTGAATAGTTAACATTATTTTAAATAATTTTTTAATAATGAAACAATGTTTTCTACAAATATACAGAAATCTTCCGTGCTCTTCTAGAACGATTCAGGGTCAGTTCCCATTCAGCTACGACATATGTGTGTTTTAGTGACATTTTCTCCCTGAAAATGTCAATTTCATTGAAAAAATTAGATGCAGCATGTTTGCAAAGATCTTTGACGAAAAAAGATTGCATGATAAGCGTGTGCGTGTGACAAGCTTAATGTAAACAAGCAGCTCGAGGAGACAAAAAACAGCCATTCAAGTTTTTTTTATCGTACTTGTTTTTTTTTGTTTTTTTTTTTGAACAAATTTGATGAATGTTTAGTGTTCTTCCTAAGGACCCAGGATATTAACATTGGGAATCAATCAACCATAAACAAACAAGTTGAGACGACAATATCGTAAATTACATATCGTCATCTCTAAATCTCTCTTCAGTCAGAAGAGTGCTCTAGGATCACGATAAATGCCATTTGTG
>OZ037993.1:26050465-26142965 GCA_964035705.1 Porites rus
AGTGAGCAGTATCGAGGTGAACTGTAATTTTCCGAGTCCTTTGGAGCTGAAAAAATGAAACCATCCATCCACGGTTAGGAGAGCTGGATAACAAAAAGCTTGTTTTGCTTTCATAAAGAAAATAACCCAAACAAAGCCTTGCATTCTGAGATGATGCACTTGTTATTACATCAAGCTAGCTGGCCCGCCATTTTGGACTTGAAGAGTGTGGGGACTGGACCGAGTTCCCGTCCAATCCTTCTCCCGTTTCGCGGGAATTTTTTTTCTGTTTTTCATCAGGTGTGTTCGAAATTCTAGAAAGCGATCTGTTTCAGGAAAATTTTTCGATGGCACTTTATCCTTTGGAGGGGTAAATGATTAGTGCAGTGTCACGTCATTGGCTGTGCAAGAAACAGGAATGCTTCGCTCCTTTGTTGTCTTACGATAGTGTTATGACTGCATGGTTAAAGCACAAGTAGAAGGGTTCAGGTGTGTCCGGGGAAGAAGAGGAAGAACTGGTGATGCCAAAGCTACAGGTGATTCAAAATATCAGTTAGGGATCATACACGCGCACAAATGATTTTTATCGCAGTTCACGGGACTCTTTTGCTTGAAGAAAGACACTGATATATAATTTACGATGTTGTCGTCTCAAATTGTTTGTTCACATGGTTGATTGATTCCCATGTTAATTTCCTGGGTCCTTACGAAAAGCACTAAACATTCAACAAACTCATTGCAGCAATATCTTTATATATAAAAAAAATAACAATAACAATAATAGAAATAACTTGAGGGCTGTTTTTTGTCTGCTCGAGCTGTTTGTTTACATTCAGCTTGTCATGTGGGCACGCTTATCAAGCAAGGTTAAGTTTGGCAATGCACAATTCGAGCCAGCTTGCATTGAGACTCCACCGGTCTCCTTTATTTGCCTGTTTTGTCGAAGACAAGTCAACTTAAAATAAGCTTAGCTACATAATTCCGCAGGAATGGTTTTGGGAATTTTGGACACGAAAAAGAATTTTAGAAAATCTCGAGAATATTAGAAAAAAATTGACAAATACTACAATTGTAGAACTTAAATAGCAGTATATATAGGAGAATACTGAATAGCAACATTTCACAGGCACAAACGTTGAAAAAACGTATTTTTATTTTTCTGTATTCCTACCAACCAAGAGAGGGCTCAGTCCACCCACATGCTACAACAGAGTCTAGAGTACTGTTCACTGAGCACAACCAATCAACAGTTTTTCATCAGAGTCATCTACACTACAACTAATCAGCGGTTATACACCAAAAGAGGCCCTCGCGATCAAAAAAGAATAAAAATTTTATGAGTTTTTTTAGGGAATTTTAGAGAGTTTCAGCAGATAACACTCTTATTTAGGTACATTTTTTCATTATTCTACTAATTGAATAGTTAACATTATTTTAAATAATTTTTTAATAATGAAACAATGTTTTCTACAAATATACAGAAATCTTCCGTGCTCTTCTAGAACGATTCAGGGTCAGTTCCCATTCAGCTACGACATATGTGTGTTTTAGTGACATTTTCTCCCTGAAAATGTCAATTTCATTGAAAAAATTAGATGCAGCATGTTTGCAAAGATCTTTGACGAAAAAAGATTGCATGATAAGCGTGTGCGTGTGACAAGCTTAATGTAAACAAGCAGCTCGAGGAGACAAAAAACAGCCTTCAAGTTATTTTTATCGTACTTGTTTTTTTTGTTTTTTTTTTTGAACAAATTTGATGAATGTTTAGTGTTCTTCCTAAGGACCCAGGATATTAACATGGGAATCAATCAACCATAAACAAACAAGTTGAGACGACAATATCGTAAATTACATATCGTCATCTCTAAATCTCTCTTCAGTCAGAAGAGTGCTCTAGATCACGATAAATGCCATTTGTGCGCGTATATGATCCCTAACTGATATTTTGAATCACCTGTAGCTTTGGCATCACCAGTTCTTCCTCTTCTTCCCCGGACACACCTGAACCCTTCTACTTGTGCTTTAACCATGCAGTCATAACACTATCGTAAGACAACAAAGGATCGAAGCATTCCTGTTTCTTGCACAGCCAATGACGTGACATTGCACTAGTCATTTACCCCTCCAAAGGAATAAAGTGCCATCGAAAAATTTTCCTGAAACAGATCGCTTTCTAGAATTCCGAACACACCTGATGAAAAACAGAAAAAATTCCCACGAAACGGGAGAAGGATTGGACGGGAACTCGGTCCAGTCCCCACACTCTTCAAGTCCAAAATGGCGGGCCAGCTAGCTTGATGTAATAACAAGTGCATCATCTCAATGCAAGGCTTTGTTTGGGTTATTTTCTTTATAAAAGGAAAACAAGCTTTTTGTTATCCAGCTCTCCTAACCGTGGATGGATGGTTTCATTTTTTCAGCTCCAAAGGACTCGGAAAATCACAGTTCACCTCGATATTGCTCACTGAAGCTCGTATATGTCTGTGTAATCTACGTCTGTATGGTCATGCTCCTTTGCTGATGGGTATTTAAAACAACTATTCAGGCTATTACAAGGTCAGACGAAGATTCTATGTTAACGAACCTTTTGATAAGCTAAATTTATCTGGTAAAAATATAAAAAAAAAGGGCCTGACAAAATATGGAGACTCTCCATGCTTGGAGTAATGCTTGGAAATATGACGTGAAACTGACTATAAATCAAAGAAAAATTTAAGCATCTTGTAAAAAGATTGTTATATGTACACCAGAACATCATCATTTGTGTTCTATGGTGGTTACTAGGTTTTCAAAGAATAAAATCACCTTTGTTTTGCTAAATTATGTGTTTGTTGCGCTGATCAGAGGCCCGTTTTAGAGCAATTTAAGGTAAGAATCGGTGTATTTCTAAACAACGAAACTGATTTGGCTTTGACAATTCATTTTCACTTACCAAATACAGAATAAGGGCTTCTTGTCAGCAATTTGGTTTGTTTATGGCCTGAATTAGGCTCAAAATTCTATTTTGCATCGCCTTAGAGGGGCATGAAGTGTTTGTTCCAAAAATTCAATAAACCACAATAAGCCAAATTTTTCTCAACTGGTTTTGATAACTGGGTGACTAAAGTAAACAGTGGTATAGGTTTGGAAGTTATGCAAGAAGGCAGGTGAATATAGTGAAATTTTGAAAAATGGCTATTTTGGGTTGTAATTTTAACATCAATTTTGGCCAAACTCTAGCCCCAGGCTCCTCTCTGTGCAATACCTTGAGGACAAAGTTACATGCATGAACTGAAAGCTCTATTATAGTAGAGTTCATGGTCAAATTCATTTGGCAGCACAATTTACCAGTGGGGTTTTATCACACTTTCAAAATGCCCCCTGGAAGGCTAGATTTTTGGTGCTCAAAGGGCAAAAAATGAGACCCCCCCTGTAACTCCAAAACTAAAACTCAGAGAAGTGAGCCAAAGTGGCTTTTGAAATATCTCATTATACCCAACTTCTGTGCCAGGTTTCAGCCAAATCGGTTGACCACAACTTTTGGCCCCTGGAACACTTTCTCAGACAATGACACTTAAGTGCTTAAGAAATATTCAACTGGTAAAACCTTAAGTAGTTTGCAGTCTTAAAATTACTTTTTCTTTAATGTTATGTTAGATCAAAGGTCAAGAAACATAAGTTACAGTTACCACCTTTCCTTTTTTTTCTTATAAACTTGTATGGAAAAGTAAAATAAAACATTCTTAATGACAACGTATTCAGTACTAGAAATAAAATGCATAGTATTTGTGATAGTATGAATTAGAGTGTGAGCTGAATACTTTTTACAATGTGGAGTTACTTTTTGCTGGTTGTCAATCGTATGATTACAGGGCTAGTTTGCTCTGCTTATAATTCAGAGGGCAGCTGTAAAACCTCTACATCAAAGGTGCCAGCCAAGCTGGCCCTGGCATTTACAGTTGGCTAATGGTCAAGCTTATGGCTGGCTTCCCCGGCTAGCCTGGTCAAGCCAGGCCATTTGCTCTGTTGTGGTATTGGCTGGGCTGGCTGCATCTTCCCCGGCTCGCCTGTTCAAGCCAGTTTATTTGCTCTGTTATGGTATTGGCTGGGCTGGCCTTGGCTTCCCCGGCTAGCCTGGTCAAGTCAGGCCATTTGCTCTGTTATGGTATTGGCCAGGCTAGCCGCGGCTTCCCTGGATTTTTATCGCTTGGCCAGCCAGGCTTTGACCCTGGTCTCCCCGGTCTGACCAGGCTGTTGATGCAAGGGTGAAACAAAGGGAAAACAAAAATTACCTGAGATAAAAAATTAATTTTCTCTTGTGTTACTCAATATTATTATTAAGGAGCACGATGAGTTTGGAGTTGCTTTCAAGCTTTATTTTCTCCACTCATCAACAATAATTGGTAGCACATGTGTAAGAGTTTGGATCCATGAGGGGTGGATTGAGTGGCTAGCCACCCCTCTTTAGAACAGCCCACCAAAAAAATATAATACTTGGAAAAACAAATGGAAATACGTGGGATGCAAAAATCTTGTGATGCCAACCAGCCATCTTCCTTCCTAAATCGCCATGCTTAGGGACGAAAGTGCAACAACTTTACTCCAGACTTCACATAATTCCCCAAGGCAGCTGGGTCAATTTGGGGGTAGGGTGGGGTGGTGGTGGGGGTAGTGGGGCTGTTGACAGTCAGGGGGAGGGGGGAAGTGAAACATAGAGAGTCTCCAGATCTACATCCAAGGTTTGCATCTCTGCTTTCTTTGACAGGCAATTTCCCATGCTATCACCATACCCAAAAACCTACCTACCCTGGTGTATGATAAATAATGAGTTTAAAACAAAACAAAATAAAATTTAGACCAAGGATAAAATTGAGCCACAACACATATATCAATTTATATTCTTAGATTTCAGTATTGAGGAGGGGGGGGGGGGGGGGGGGGTGAGAATACTCACAAAAAAGATCAAACAGTAAATAGATAAGGGGTATTTTAATGAACTTTTTTTAATAATTTTAAACAATTTCTCAAAAGAAAATTTAAAAACAATTTTAAAAAATGATGAAATTACACTGCTGTCACAACCTATTACAACTACAGGGTACGATTTGTTTTGATAGTGCTAACCAGAGATTACGGCCAACTGTACCAACCTTTTTTTGGCTGAGTTATACTGACCAGTCAAACAACACACAAATAATGAGGACAGAATCTAACAATGATTCTGTAACAATAATAAATAGTAATAACAACAACAATAACAATAATATTAATTTTATGATAATGATAGATCTAACTGGCCTTTCCTGGATGTAGTAAGGATGGAAACATATCATGAAAAAAAGGATATCGTTTACATAATTGACTACTGATTCGATCAATCAGGCTCCTCTGAGCAATACACTATTCCCTTTGATGACTCTGTCTAAAGGGATAACACCTTTGAGCACCAATATTGCTCATTGTGAGGTAGCAATTAGCAAAAAATTAAACAGTAGAAAGCAAAAGTTTGGTAACCAGATTTTTAAATTAGACGGGGCAAGATCTGCAGTTTCCAAAGGTGCAAGTCCCTGAAAAGGGTGTCTTTTTCCTGAAATCTACACAGCTTGAAACACGGATTTGCAGCAGTTTTTCATTACTTCCCATTCAAACATATTTTTAAATTTTGGGTTAAAAGTATGTAGGTGAGACAAGCGCCTTGCCTTGTGTCTTGCTAACTGCAGCCCTGCTAAATGTTTTGTACATGCAGACAAATGCTGCTGTACTGTCAGATAACCCACTGGGTGGTACTATTTTCTTAGCTTAAACTATTAAAAAGGACAAGACCATTTTCTAATGCATCAGTCAATTCCACCTGCGCCCAGCTCCCCCCGGGCTGACCCCCGGGCATTAGCATTTTTTTTGCCTTGGATGGCAAATTCCCGGGGTTGGGGACTCTTGAGCTGTCAAATCCCCCGGGGTGGGGACGGAAAAAGAGGGCAAATGCCCCGTCCTCCGTCAACACTGCAACATTTTCCATTGATCGCACAGTCGAATAGTGCCGTTTTAAGCATTTTAATGTGCGATTTTTTGTTTTAATTAACGTCTTCCTTTGTAATAGCGCGAGGATTCTAATTAAGACTTCACGCCGCGACGACATGCACCAGTTTATGGTTTTTGTATTGGTATAAAATTATTGACTTTAAAATTAATAGAGCGCTGTTAAGTTATATGTTATGAATAGTTTTATAAATATAAAAGGATGTTCTTCAAATAATATCAACAGATCAGAAATTTGATTCAATAACCAAAAAACGTTGATTCACATCGATAGCTCTAATTTCGCTACGTAATTCTGGCTTGATAAGCAATGAAGAAATGCATACATACATGTAAAATCGAGAACATGCCTTTACAACCCTCTACAATTTATTCCTGTCCTTGACAAATGAGCCAATCTGCTTTTCTTCCAGTAAGACCTTCTTTAATTTGTAGTTATATTCTGATAGGAAACCGCGTGCGTGTCAAAAGCTCGGGATTGGCCCGGGGGTTGGCAAATGCCCGGCCCCCGGGCAGTGCAACATTTGCAAATGCCCCACCCCCAGGACTGACAAGGCGGGCAAATGCCCCGCAGTTGCCCGGGGGGGTGCTGGGCGCAGGTGGAATTGACTGATGCATAAGAATAACCGAACAGGAGTGATATTTCATATCACCCCTGTTCAGTTATCCTAGGCTTTTAGAAACCTCTAGAAACAACGACTGCAACGCAATGTAACAATTATAAATAGCCAAACCTGATGTAAAAAGAAACAATTGCCAGTGTACTTTCTCTGGGCGGTGCTACTCTCTAAGGAAATATGGTTCAAGAGGACAAGGCAAATTTCAGAAATACAATCACTCATGTTTGCCTATTCTGGGCTTACGGGAACCCACAGAAAGCAAGGTCTACATTGCAATGTAACATTAATGTAAAAGGAAACAAATGCTGCTTTTATTTTTATATGTCCTGCTGGACGGCTCTCTTGGATTCAGTAATACCGGCCAGCCGGACAGGACAACTTATGGTAGCTCGGCTGGATTTTTCATGGGGGATACCTCCCAAGTTTAATCGTTAACTGCGTCGGCATGAGTAAAGATATGGGAAGAAGGTTACCATAACTGTGTTATATAAAGATGAAAATTTATGATCTGAGTTTTATTGCGATCAGAGTCGCCATGGCAACAAAGGCAAGACAACAAAGCAAGCATTCTTTTTGGATCTTGCACAGCCCATGACGTGACACCGCACTGGTCATTTACCCCTCCAATTAGGAATAAAGTGCTATCGTAAAATTATCCTGAAACAGATTGCTTTCTAGAATTTTGAACACGCCTGATGAAAAACACAAAAAATTCCCCCAAAACAGGAGAAGGATTGGATGGGAACTCAGTCCAGTCCCCACAATCTCCAAGACCAAAATGGTAAGCCAGATACAATAACAATTACATAATCTCGATGCAAGGATTTGTTTGGGTTATTTTCTTTAAAAAAGCAACAAAAGCTTTTTGTTATCCACCTCTCCTAACTGTGGATGGATGGTTCATTTTCTCAGCTCTAAGGGCCTCGGAAAATCGGAGGTCAGCTCGATACTGCTCACCGAAGCTCGTATTTGTTTGTATTTAAATCTATGTATGTATGGTTATGCTCCTTTGCTGATGGGTATTTACAACAACTATTCAAGCTATTAAAAGGTCAGACGAAGATTATGTGTTAACGAACGCTTTGTTGCTAACTTTATCTGGTAAAAATATTTTTAAAAATGGGCCTGACAAAATATGCAGACTTTCCATGCTTGTGGAGTAATGCTTAGAAATATGCAGGGTGTCCAGTTCCTTTTTTTTTTTTCTATTTTTTAGCCT
This sequence comes from Porites rus, assembly GCA_964035705.1. NCBI lineage: Eukaryota > Metazoa > Cnidaria > Anthozoa > Scleractinia > Poritidae > Porites > Porites rus. The sequence goes on from OZ037993.1 coordinate 26,058,299, forward strand.
ATTCCTATTTTCTCCTATTTTTAAACTAAACCCTCCTATTTTTCCTATTTTTTGCCGGTGAAGCCAAAATTTGTAACAAAATTGAAAATGGAATACAAATAATTATAGTTGTATGTGTTTTAGAGTGAGATTTTTTATAAAGCAAGTAGTACATGTTGATTTTGATGTTCTGATGTTAGCAAAAATAATAGTTACATTTGGTCTTTCCGTGACCTCTATTGCTTATTATAGTTCTGTTAACAACTTTGTTACATTGTGGTATAATTTTTAGTGCACTTACATGTATTGTATGTAGTGTTATATACAGTCCACTCCCGATAATTTGAACCTTCAAGGGAAATCAAAAAAAGGTTCGATTTAACAGGAGTTTGAGTTAGTGGGAGTTCGAAGAAAATAGCCGAGAGTAAGGTAAAAAACAGTTTTTACTGCACAGTGAACATTTTAATCACATTTAATTGTAGAAATGTCAAGTGTAAATTAAAAGATACTTCCAGCAGAACGTAACGTAACAAAGCATAGCTGAAATAGAGCACGCGTTTTACAGCTTTTGAGAAGAAAACTGCTTCAGGTTAGCCTGTGACAATCAACATCAGCCTCCACTAGTAAACTATACTCCTACAACACGTCAATAGGAAATCCAAAATTCAATGTTTCGGACGCCCGTAGACGGCTTTTTTGCCGATTTTTTAAGGGCTCAAAACATGGTTCGAGTTATTGAGGGTAAAATTATATAGAAACGGGGAAACGAAAATTGATTAGCGGGAGTTCGAGTTATCGAGGGTTCGAGTAACTGAGGGTAAAATTACAGTGGATGACGGAAATCCAGGGGAAATCGATTTTGGTTCGAGTTAGCGTGGGGTTCGAGTTAGCGAGGGTTCAAGTTATTGGGAGTCGACTGTAGTTCTCATGACTATTGAATAATATTGTGTATAGCCCACTAAAACTGCATTTCAGTATCTGTACATGTTATATTTTATTTTGAAGTCTTGCTCGCATTAATTTATGTTCATCTTTGGAACTGAAAACAGGATCAAGTTGTCCTCTCATAACGCAGGTCAGATGGATCATCAATCAGCTTCTTGTATAAAAAAACAATCACTAGATGGATTCTGAATGCTACATGAAAAGGACAGACTCAAGTTTAGTTTACGGCACTACCTCTTTGGTGACCCTTGTTCACAGCTATACATTACGCAACTGACGAAGGATCCATTATTTTGGTTGCGAAACCGGTCTTGCTGTCATAGATAAGCAGAGAGTTACCTTCTTCTTAGAACTTAACCATGACGCACTAACAATTTGGTACCAAATAGATTAGTGTCATTTTGCGTACACCGCAGAAAGCCTGGTTCTGTACTTAAAACTATGCGGTCTTTTGACTCAAACAAGCATATTCTCAACCAGCTACTGATTGCAGATTAATGGAAGGAAAGCTTTCCATAGGACTTTTTAATCCTAGTTCGATATCCTTTAATGACAACACAATCGTAAGAAATTTCCATCCTAAGAAATTTCACTCTTCGAAGCTTTGCAAAGATTGGCCGCCAGCTTGAAGGGAATTTGCATATGATCACCTTTGATTATAGAACCACGCTTGACCTGTACTCAAGCATATCACTCCGATTGCAGCGTAACGTAGCTGATAGACTAAACGTTTCTGATCATTTTCACTCCTTCTGAGCTACGAAAGTTGATCTAAATCCTGCGAACGTACAAGCTGAGGACTCGTAGCCTTTATTATAACTGTGATGAGGTGCAGGGAGGCTATCTTTGTTCATGAAAGTACTATTGATTTTCCTATTTTTTAATACAAAGTTTCCTATTTTTCCTATTTTCTCAATCCTGAGTTTCCTATTTTCCTATTTGTTTGAGCAACCATGCCCCTGGACACCCTGAATATGATGTGAAACTGAATATATACCAAAGAAAAATTTAAGCGTCTTGTAAAAAGATCGTTATATCTAGGTCAGAACATCATCATTTGAGTTCTATGATGGTTACTAGGTTTTCAAAGAAAAAAGATCACCCTTGTTTTACTAAATCATGTGTTTGTTGTGCTATTCAGAGGCCCGTTTTAGATCAATTTTAAGGTAAGAGTCGGTGTATCTCTAAACAATGATACTGATTTGCCTTTGACAATTCATTTTCACTTACCAAATACAGAATAAGGGCTTCTTGTCAACAATTTGGTTTGTTTATGGTATGAATTATACTCAAAATTCCATTTTGCATCGCCTTAGAGGGGCATGAAGTGTTTGTTCCAAAAATTCACTAAACCATAATAAGCCAATTTTTTCACAACTGATTTTGTTAATTGGGTGACTTTTAAGTAAACATTTTTATAGGCGTGGAAGTAATGCAAGAAGGCAGGTGAATATAATGAAATTTTGAAAAATGGCTATTTTGGGGTGTAATTTTAACATCAATTTTGGCCAAACTCTAGCCCCAGGCTCCTCCCTGTGCAATACCTCGGCGACAAAGTTACGTGCATTACCTCAAAGCTCTATTATAGTAGAGTTCATGGTCAAACTCACTTGGGAGCACAATTGACCAGTGGGGTCTTATGGCACTTTCAAAATGCCCCCTGGAAGGCTGGATTTTCGGTGCTCAAAGGGCAAAAAATGAGACCCCCCCCCCTGTAACTCCAAAACTAAAAGTTAGAGAAGTGAGCCAAAGTGGCTTTTGAAATATCTCATCACACCCAACTTCTCTGCCAAGTTTCAGCCAAATTAGTTGACCACAACTTTTGGCCCATGGAACACTTTCTCAGACAATGACACTTAGGTAAAAGGTCGGGAATTTTTCAAAGAACATAAGAAACTCAAACATCGCAAAGTATAGGGCAAAATCACGCTTCTCTGGGGATAAAACGGCTCCTTTGGCGTTCAGTTTTCAGTACTCCCTATAGAGTGTCCCCCTGGGTGGACATTCTTATAATTAGGTGATTACGACAACAAGGAATGAATAAAACTATCTTTGTTCAGCTGTCCCCAGCTGGTAGGAAAAAACCTTCCGAAAGCAAGGCATGTATTACAATGTAACAATAACAAGCTGCATGTCATCATGTAGTAATACATGCAACCAACTGCTGACATAGTTTAGGATGTCCTGCTAAGCGGTACTATTTCCTTAGATAATACAGGCCAAAAGGACAAGGCATTTTTTATGGAAAAAAAAAAGCATTCCTGTTTAGTTACCCTGGCCTCTTAGAAACCTAAAGAATCACCGTTTAACAATAAAAAAAAACAGATATGATATACCTCCTCACAAATGTTGCTAAAACTCAGGATGTCCCGTTGGACGGTACTATTTTCTTCGGTAATACCGGCCAAAAGGACAAGGCCACTTTTATGAATAAAAACATTACTATAGAGTTATCCTAAGCTTGTAGAAACCTACAGAAATCAAGTTCTACAACACAGTTTAACAAAGAAAGCTAGAGGTCATGTACGTATACATGCAAACAAATGTTGCCATAATTTAGGATGTCCCGTTGGAGGATACTATTTTTCTTCGGTAATGCCGGCCAGCAGGACAAGACAAATTGATAAGACATTGATAAAACGATTGCTCACTATACAGGACCAAGAACTCTTCAAAAGTCAGAATAAACGCAAACTTCGTCAACAATCCCGTAAAATCACGCTTCTTTGGCGATAAAACGGCTCCTTTGGCTGTCACTTTTCCACCACGCTTGAGCCGCCATATTGGATGTTTTCGAGAATTTCCGAAGTCGGCCCGAATCGGAAACTCGTTCCTAGTACACCTCGGCTGTCCTTTTGGACGGTATGATTTAGGCACAACCCATCAACAGAGGTCAATAATTGTAAGATTTTTAGCATAAACTGCAAGCAGTTTATTTTTCTTTTGAGACACGGTAGATTTTTACCATTTCGTTTGCGCGTGGCTCTGAGGGAAGAAGGACGACCGCTCGTGGTCTAACGGGGCATGGCGAGTTAACGTTTTGTTGTTTCAGTTAAGTTACAGTGCATTGATAGCATCTCATGTACAATGGCACTAGCCTTGGACTAGGCTCTGCACTGAGGGAAAAAGGAGAAGAAAAATCGGCGAGCAAAGCGTGCCGAAAGGTAGTCTGGGGTGAGGAAAGGGTGACGAAGTCTTTGATGCCGTCGATCCGCCCTCCAGTAATTAGCTTGTCATTGAAATGTCAACAAGTCAAGTTTTCATTATGTCGCTTTTGTAAGCAAATATTTGATTCGAGATGAAGTTAAATCGCAAGCAAAGAGATCGCCAACTGGAGTAACACGTACCAGCTTCGGCGAAGAGAAATAAAGACGTTTCAGAGGAAAATGGGCCGCGTGCGACCGGTGAAGAACGGCCGAATAGTTTCTCAAGCCGAGATACCTCTAGTTCACAGTTCGCGTCATAATGCTCGGTAACATAGCTTCTTATAATGTACCAGACGAAATATTGCTATTCATGGTAGCGTTTATATTCCGTGGAGGAAAAATGTGTAAGTGTAGCACCGGCCCTTATGCGACAGACTATTCAGTTTGAGTGTATTCCTGTTGAATTCAGTTTGTTGTCCGTTTTATAAGGTGTGTCTGCTCAAAATCGTGTACTAGCCTGCGAGCAGAGGTTTTCTCCGCTCTTGCATGCATGGCTTTCACTGTTTTAGCCTTTACGAAGTTGTTCTCGTTGCTTGTCAGTTGTGTATTTGGTTTGTTAACTAAGCGACTGACAAGCGAAGCGAACGACTTTGTAAACGCTAAAAGCCATGCAAGAGAGAAACAACTGCTGACAGGGTATCTCCGTACTACGGTGGCACATTTTTCCATTGAAACAAACTTTCCGTGGATGAAAAATTCCTTCATAGAAGACCAAGAATTATTGCCCCCTTCCCGCCGCTCACCCCACCTCCTCCTACCGTCACCACCCGTCTTGCTGTCTAATTACCAGTCCTTTTGCTGACTCCCTGTAGAAACAAATACTTTAGTCCTCAATTCCCCCTCCCCCTGCTATAGGCGATGCGACTATTGGTCCAGGAACCCCTTGTGCTTCCCAGAAGGGAGCACACCCTATTTCTACCCCAACAGCCAGACCTAGTACATCCGCTACACCAGAAACTCACACTTCTGATCTGCCACTTGTCCGGAAATCACTTGAGGACGGAGTCAGCCACCTCACTCATCATGCAATCCTGGAGAAAGGGAACTAAACAACAATATAAATCATTCATCACTAAATGGGAACAGTACTGTGGTCAGGGGGAGATAAATCTCTTTTCAGCAGCTATAGGACATGGGATTAATTTCCTTGCAGAACTTTACCATACAGAGGTTGGTTATAGTGGCCTGCTGGCACAGTACAATGTGCTCTATCTAGTGTTTGTAGAACAGCCTTTGGACAGCATCTAGTCTGTCGGTTAATCCAGGGCATTTTCGAGTGTAGACTAATTCTACCAATATATCAGGAAACATAAGATGTGACTTGTGTATTAGACTATCTCACTAAACTTGGCCCACCTGAGAAACTTAGTTTAAAACCTTGACTTTGAAAGTGGTTAAGTTTAAAATGACATCTCTCTCTGGCCGGCGTCGCCAGACTATACACACTTTATCTATTGATTCTATGCAAATCAGTTCTGATAAGTGCATGTTTTTCATTAACTCATTACTGAAAACTTCTAGACCTGGTAAACATTTAGCATGTATTGAGTTTCAGGCCTATGCACCTGACGTTAGACTTTGTGTTGTTCAGCATCTTCAGCAATATTTGACCTATACAGATACCCTTCGGGATGATGTAAAGAAGCTTCTTATTACTTACTCTAAGCCTCACAAAGCTGTTTCTCCCGACTGTCTAAGCAGATGGATAAAGACTACTTTGTTCCTTGCTGGAGTTGACACTTCCAAGTACAGTGCTCACAGCAAAAGGTCGGCATCTACATCAGCCGCTGGAAGGAACAGTGTTTCTATTGCCATTACCATGAAAAGTACAGGGTGGTGTCAGGAGTCCACTTTTGCAAAGTTTTACAACAAACCAGTGGAACCTCGAGTGAATTTTGGGACTGAGCTCCTTAAAGCTGTATGCTGTGACAGCTCAATAGTTTCGTTGTCTATTGTGGTGATTAAGAGAGCTTCTTGTTAAAGCAGATTTATGTTCATATAAAACTGTTGTTGTCTCATTTGAGTTCGCACTCACACTGCTTTAAATCTCGTGTGACTCCGTAGCGACCAATGACCGATGACGAGACAGAATACCAAAATTAAACGAGGATTGCCTGTAAGGTGAAGTTTGAGTCTGTGAGCCTTCTGGGAGTGAAGGAGTCATGTGCCCACCCGTATGTTATTTTCCCACCCATAATAGGGTGTAAGTGCTATCTTCCCGGTCTCTTGCGCTTTCTTACAGGGAGTCTCATTTAAAGGAGTTTCGTTTCAGTTCCACGGAAAAAATTTGTTTCTATGCAAAAGGCTCATTTCTACGGAGGAGGCTTGTTTCTACGGCGGAGGTGTATTTCTACGGAGAAGGCATACTTCCACGGAGGAGGCTAATTTCCACTGCGGAGGCATATTTCTACTGCGGAGGCATATTTCTACGGCGGAGGCACATTTCTACGGCGGAGGCATATTTCTACGGCGGTGGTGTATTTCTACGAAGGAAGTGTATTTCTATCAAAGAGGTCAATTTAAAAGCAATCGGCTTATCACTTGTATGGAAAAGAGGAACCAATGCACGGCGCAGATGAGTTTTTGTGTAGAAACTGCGTTATTTTAAAATGTGAAGCAGTGGCACTAGTGGGCTACCGTACCGTACAGTTGTCGTTTACGCGTTCTTGGAGCACAATAAGGCTTAGCTGTACGCAACATGCATTCTTGTAGCCTGGTCCCAGGCTACAATGGCACTAGCAAAAGCTCTCCAACACATCCGTTTGTTGCGTCAGCACGCAACGCTTGAGTAACCTGCGATCAGGCGCGATCCGGGTTACGCTGAGCGTCATGCGACAACACCAGCGTTGCACCTTCCAGGGCCACCCTGCGACTGTTTTCTGTAAAACATTTTTTCGGAGAAGCAAATATTCAGCCTAAAAATTTCTATTACTTGGCGACGGATAAAAATTTCCAGGACTGTTCCATTCATGTACAATTTTCGAAGCTTACCTAATAAATTCCCTGCGACTCTCTGAAGTTTAATTTTTCACATTCCATTCCCCAGGTTTTGTTATTTTTCGTAGTAAAAAGGAAACCTAACATTTCGGATGTGATGAAGAGTGGAAATAGAAAAATTCTCACTTTAAATTAGTCTGCGAAAACATCCGTTTCTCCTCGCTCTTCGTAGCTGGGGACGTTTCGCGCAGAGGAACGTCTGCGACTCAGCGGCAGAAATTCCATACTGATGACGCAAATCAATGATCCAGTAGTCATGGGGTTCCAAATATAAATTTGTCCAATTTTATGTGTCCTCTGGTCGATTTTGGTAAAGTGTTGTGTTCGTCTGCCAAAGAGCTCCAGCAAAACTCAAATACTTCTTCTAGAGAAGACTATGTTCCACAAATATTGACTGTTTTGTCAGAGAATCTTCACATTTACATTTGACCTCTGTGGCCTTTTGTCTGGCTGTCAAGACTGTCATTCGTAAACAATAGCTAAAACAATGTAACTACTCTGTCGACCAAGCAGCGCTTCTGACCGGATTCCCGACAAATTTACGTCATCAGTATGGAATTCCTGTCGCTGAGTCGCAGACGTTCCTCCGCGCGACACGTCCCAAGCGGCGAAGAGCGAGGAGAAACGGATGTTTTCGCAGGCTAACTTTAAATCGCATCTAAAAATTTCGGGAAATGGGTCGCAGTTGGGAAAACTATTAATCTTTGCTGGCTAAAAAGCCACGAAAATTCGAAACAGCAACCGGAAAAGAAAACTTTTAGTCTAACCGTAGCCTGCATAAAAGGCGCTTTATGAGCCAAGCGAGGCGAACGCGGCATTTTGCGCGAAGCGCGAAACGAGTGCAAGCGCGAGACGAGGGGAGGAGAAAAATAATGAAAAGTTTTATCTTCCTCCTCCCCTGGTCTTGCGCTCCACACTCGTTTCGCGCTTCGCGCAAAATGCCGCGTTCTTGTCGCTTGGATGCAGCGCCTGGATGCAGGCTAATCCAACTGAGGAGGGTCGCATTACTGGGAGTTACTTGTCTTTGCTTTGACACATTGAGAACTTAAGAAGGCCAGATACCAGAAAACATTTTCTCTTCTTCGTCCGACCATTTGTGGAAGGATCGTTTTCCTCCATTCCCAGTTTCAGGAGGACGGGACAGATAAAGAAGACAAAGTGCTTGGCTGCGAAAAGGGCATTTGGCTCGGAGAAAAGTGCTTGCCAGTGCAAACGGGAACTGGTTTGCCTGCGGAAGAGGGTTCCCGTAAAAACCTTAAAATGGCTAAGGATTATCAGCGTGTGAAGTCCTCGTCTGTAGCGGGTTTTCGAAAAAACCTTGAAATGGCGAAGGATAGCGTAGCCCCGTTCGTCCACGAAGTCGCAAAGGTCTGAAAATTCGGCGCGCTTATTTTTTAAAAACTAATCATGTTTCAAATTGATCACGTTTCACTGACAAGCGCTAACAGTTACCGCAGGCTGTGATTCCTATTATTTTATAGCTCGAGTTTTTCAAAATCTGCCTGCCCCTAAGCACTACGGCGTCTTTGAAGTTTTTGCCTGTGGTATATAGTCGTCCTTTTACCTCAAAAGCGGTTTTTGGAGCGATTTTGAAGGAGTTTGAGTTCGCCGTTAACTGTTCCTTATAATAAAAGGATTTATGCACCAACTGCAGTTGAACTCATTCTTACTGATAAAGCTATAGCAAGACCCCGTATGAGCTTATCTCCTCGTTGATGCAACTCTTAATACCCTTATCCTTTCTTAAGCTCTGTGAGTCTTCATTCCTGATCTTGAAGTAGAAGCTAATGCCCCTGACGTAAATGATGCAGCAGCTGAAGAGGAGGCAATGCCAGGTACACTTGCTTTTGAGCTTCGAGAAGCTCTTGCTCTGTACGAAGATAACTTTAATGGCTAGAAAGAAATCAGCGGAAGAAGTCAGCTTGGCCAGTGCAATCAGGAAGATCTACTCCAACAGCAAAAGGAATCCCTTCAAGACAATCGCACTGCTTAACTCTGGTTGTGGTACGTAGACATGGTCGACATTCTAAGAAAATTTATCAAAGCAGAATGTACTGGACATTGCGCACAGCATCTTAAGGCTCTCTCTGAAGTGCTTCCCTATATGACAGCTTCTGGCCACAACCTTAACACTTCTCAGTTGTACCTGCAGTCCATGGTCCGTCCAGAGAGTAAATATCCTGTTGTGACGTAGTATGAGGAAGTGATCGAAAATGGGCGGGGCTGTCGACAGACCTTGTTTGTGAGCAGGTGTTAATGAGAAGCATGAAGACGAGTGGCGGCTTAACAAGAGGAAAAGGAACGACAGTGCAACACCGGCTGATATGGCTCCTTTTGATGCCAGTCTGTGCTGAGATGAATCGTAGCATGCTGGATCTCACAGGAGTGTCTTACAATACGGGCGAGCAAAATAAGGACATTTCAGAGTCCAGAAAAACCGTGATATGAAAGATACCCAAACTATGCTTAATACCTGAGCTGAGCACAAGAGCCTATGACAGCTCCTGATGAGCAATATCCCTTCACTGCTCAACAAGACCTAAGAAACATCACGAATGGTGTCCATGCAAATTATACTGTAAATGTAGATGATGCCAAGGATATTGGACAGGGCATCTTAGCGCCAGTGACTGGAAAGTTTGTCACAGAGTTTGCCTTCAAACGAAGTACTGAATCAGACTGTGACTCTTGCTACAAAGTCATCTGTTAAAATTGATGAAGAGAAGATCCAAGTAGACCGCAGTTTCTATATATTCCAGCGTCTAATCGTAGCTTTGAAATTATTGGATGGCATGGAAGCAATTTTCAAAATTGAACTGTGCAGCTATTTACCTGCTGTCTTTGATTCTTCACTTATGTTGCTCCAACCACACAAGCCGGCTCGTGCTGATGCTATTTGGGCTTTGACTATGGAAAAGCTCAGATGTCACAGTTCTTCAAGGAGAACTCCAATTTGTTCTGGATGGTGGTGCACTCATTCACCTAATCCCTTGTACTGCAATTATGCGGACCAGAATTATGGAAAAGCGATCATTGTCCTATGGATACTGTTACGCGGGTAATCTTTTAGAGGACGGGTAGCTTGCAAACTAAACTGAACGCAGGGTTGTCGGAACAGCAACAAGAAGATTTATTCCAAAAATGAACGTAGTTTCCACGAAGTAAAACTCCACAACAGCATGTAACTCGTTAAACTTACACGGCCTCCGCCAACTTCAATTAACTTGATGAACTTACACGGCCTCCGCCAACTTGAATAAACACTGCTTTCGTCACAGTTGACTAAACACGACTAACGTCAAACTCTCTTCGCTTGTGAAAACTAGTTAAAACTTCGCGCGGACTTGCCTGCTTATATACTTTCACAATAACATTCTAGAACTTTCTAAATAATCTAATTATAGAAACATTACAAAGTATACCGCTTTAGAAACGCTTACACAAGATCCTAAAATAAACAAACTATGAATTCTCGCGAACCTTCTAGAAAGTCATGTTAGTCACGCAATACAATTTTTCGTAACAGATACACAGGTACATCCTCAAAGAGAAAGACACAGTAAAGACGTGCGGGGGCAAAGTTGGTGCGACCGTCACATTTAACGACAACATGAACCTTACAATGAAGAAGGATGACTTTCTGGCAAACAAAAGCAATAAACAGTCCTCCATTAATATGCGTAATCGTTATCTTCAGTAGGCCAATTGCCAAGTCTACCACTCTACAGCTAATGCTGATTTGCTCATAGTAAACAAAGTTGTGGAAACCTCAAGAACAATGGACACCATGCTGACAGTGGATGACTCTGATCTTCTTATTCTGCTCTGTTATCATGCAGAGTTAGATGTATTCGACCTTTTTTTCCAACCTGAACCAAAAGCAAATTTTACTAAGCGTCGATTCTGGAATATAAAGTCAGGTTGGCTTGTTTATCAAAGTTCCGATCAGAAAAATCGAATTCATAACTCAAAATAGAGTTTTTTCTATCGAAAATAAAATTCAGCCTCGTTTTCATGTAACTGATTCAGGCTGTTATAATTGAACTGAATTTAAGTGTCTTCCCATGCATAGATTTTCCCAAACATTAAATTTGTATATTGAAGAGTTTTTCTTAATTCAAAACTAAAGAAAAAACTTATCTTGCAATTAATGACAGTTCTATCAGCACTTTGACTAGACTTAAAACCTTTGCACAGTGAGGCTCAGTTTTGTGGTTCTTTACAAATTTGAGACAAGCGAACGTTAACGTTGCTGGCGGACTCAGCAGACCCTTTTTAGAACCATCTTAGGGGCCTCCAACCTTCGCTTTTCATGAACCTGTTCCAGACTTAGCTTGCTAACTGTTGTAAGAGCTACCTCGTCAAGTTCCTCTTTTGTATCCAGCCTTCTTTAAAACTAATTTAGCTGCTTTATTCAGGACTTTCAGTCTTCCGCTTTGTTTCTTGTCTTCCAAAACTTTCATTTCTCTATGACAATTTTAAGCTATTTTACCACCCAAAATTGTGATTTTTGCACCTTTTATAGCAATTTCTTTAACTGATATGTCACTAGAGCGGGGTATACATGGTTGTGCTTTTACGTGGCCTAGCTGAGCTTTTTTGCGTTATATTTCATGACATTCACAAAAAACAAGTAAGGATTTCAAGTAATTCGGGCTACAAAAAAATATGTGGCGGGAAAATATACTCGCGCACGCGTACCTTTGGCTCGGAAGTACACAAATCGAATGTTCGAGTTAAAGATGGCACAACAAGTATAAAATAATAAATACGACTTTTCTTTAAAGGATTTGTTTATCAAGTCTAATCGTACTGCATTAGACTTATAAAGTAGAGGAACGAACTTTTGGGACACCCTGTATTCCAATTTCGGTAATAAATTGATTGTATCTTTATTTTCCAACTTTATATTTCACATTTAAAATTGCGTTTTGCGTTCTTTAACCCTTTGGTTACGGCCGGCGAGTTTCGAAAAAACCGCATTTTTCACCAATTCCTCCTCTTTGGACTAGTTTTCGGCTGATTAGCGTAAGAATAGCTAAAAATCAGTTTTGCAAGAAAAAAGGCATGTTTTACGACTAATCTGACGTAATAAAACATCTTTTTTGTTTCTCTCGCATGCGCAAAAGCCAAAATTTGGATTTGTCTTTTTTTTGCGTATCTATTTCGATCTTTCTCTCTCGCCCTCTTTTTTTCCTTTGCCTTTCTTCTTTATTAGCGGTTTTGCTGCCCACTTTAACGTCTTTCTTTTGTGTGGGACTGTGGCTGGCTAACTTTTTAGGAAAGGGACAATTTAATTTTCAAAGAGTACTATATAAACAGCGAAATTGGCAGTGGATTTTTCCCCAAAATGTTACCTTTTTGTGAGTGTAACTCTGTCACGATTGGTCAAAATATCCACAACGAGGTATCGCTGGAAAGATCTATCTTCTCTGATGATGGTGCTTACTAATTTATTAACTTAAACTGAAAGCTAAATGGGTCGAGGGATGAATGCATACATCGTTCCATATGGGGACGAAAGCTACCCTAGCCGTACCGAAAGGGTTAATATTTGTTCGTCGTTCTTTCCTTAGACGTGCGAAGGGGGTGCTAGGGGATCAGAAATGAACGCGAGTTTTAGACATTCCTTTGTTAATTCCGTGGAACGTTAATTTCCTATGATGTGGTTAATTTATTTAAATTTTAGCGAAGATAACAATATGTTGTTAATGATCCATCACTTGTAGTTAACTTAAAATTCTTTTCTATTTACAAACACATTCCTTTTCTAGACTTGATGATGACGACGATGAGGCAGCCCCAGTTAACTGTTTAAAGGGTGAATCGCCGGAAATGTATGTCCACCCAAGATATTCTAGAATACAATTTTGGATTTTGCCCGGGATAGGAAGCCCAAAGTACTCTGACGTGGAGATATACTGCGAGAAGTTACAGCTAAAGGAATGCTTCGACGTTCTTTTGTTCTTCTCTTGCATGCGATTGCCTCTACTGCACACTGATTTGTTCAGGAAAATTACTAGATCGCAAAAACAAAAAATCTTCTTCGTTCGTACAAAGATCGATGTGAATGTTGGCGCCAATCAACACAGAAAGCGACTTGATGAATCTGCCCTTCTTGAACAAATCCGCTTTGACTTTTTGGAAAGACTAGAGGGCTTGTTAAGCAATCCGAAAGACCTATTTCTCATTAGCAGCCATGATCCTGAGAAGTGGGATTTCCGTCGACTGGAGAAAGCCATTCTAGATTTGCATGAGCAGTGGGCCAAATGTCGGTTGACAGAGATTCTAGATAATTTTGGAGGAACGCACTTTTCAGGTACACGTGCTAACGTTATTTTGATCCAGGTTACTTTCGGTATTTCATAAAGGGGGTTATGGGCATTATTTTCCACCCCATCATAGATTGCATATTGATCTTTGGATCATTCAGCTTTTGAGAACCGCGGTTTAGGTATGAAATAGGCAGTAGAATACCCTTACCTTATGAAATGGGTTAAGTAAATTAAGATATACAGTTTGAATCGAACTTGTGAAAGTATCTGAAGATACATACGCCACTCGATATTTTAGAAGTACCTCCCACTGAGTGGAACATCCAGGCGTATTAACAAAGTAACCGCTGCCTGGTTAGCTCAGTTGGGAGAGCGCTGGTCTGCTGAGCGGAAGGTCGCGGGTTCGAGCCTCGGCCGGATCAACACTCAGGGTCTTTAAATAACTGAGAAGAAAGTGCTGCTTTTGTAAGGACATCTGCATATGGTTGGAATTGCTAGTCTTCTATAAGAACGAAAACCCGTAATACACATATCTGGTTCTTTCGGGACGTAAAAGAAGCCACACCACTGGTCGGAAAGAGTAGGGGGGCGTAGACCCCGGTGGTGTGGTCAACCTTCACACAACACATCACATCATTCACATCATGGGTTGGGTGGGTACAGTAAGTTCAAAATGGACTGAGAGGGGCTGCCAGTGGCGCATTTGTATGCTGACGTCCGAGCTTACTGTTCACACGTTAGTATACCCGGAGTAGTCAATGGATAAAAACCGGTATCGATTTATCAATCGATAAATAATAATAATAATAATAATAATAATAATAATAATTAATAATTTAAACATATTTATACAGGATTACTGCATCAGTTTTAAGAAAAAACTGCTATCAATTCAGGTCCTGTAAAAAATAAAAAATAAAAATATTAAAAATATGGATAATGATCAAATTACAGTATTATAAAATAGTTACACTAAACGGAAGATTCGAACAGGTATAAATTCTAAGAATTATTGAAAATTTTTGCACTTTTGTAGAAAAAAGCGCCCTTGGTGCAATCGATTAAAAGCGGTAAATCTGATTTGATTGATATCGATTGTATCGATCAATCGGTACAAATCGATGACACACTCGTTTCGTTTATCGATTTAGCTTGATTTTTATCGATTTCATCGATTTATATCGGAAGATACATCTGTTCATGATACATCTGTTCGTCTGGGCTCAGTTGTTCGAAGGCCGACTAACGCTTAACACGGGTTTCTTTTTCTTATGTTCAAACGAATTTTCTCGGATAATTTTCTCTGTTATTTTTAGAGCTTGCAATCATCAACTTGTAGACAAAAAGAATTAAAACTGAAATGCTTTTTTTAATGCTTTCAAATCTGAATTCAAATCTCGCACTAATCCTGGGTTATCTTAACCCAGCTTTGAACAACTCGGCCCTGTTCATCCAAAAATGAAAACTGATTTCATGCAAACAGTGAATTTGTTGACAATTGAGTTGCAATTGAGAGTCTTTTAAAAACGTCTGAAAAATCTTATCGTTTCTGCAAAACCAGGTTTAAAATTTTCTGCTGGTTTGTAGGCACCCAGGTTTTCACGATTTAGACCTGCCGCCCTTTCAAAATAACGTCGGTCAAGTCCCGGGTGTAGTTAGATCCCGCGGAGTAGCCAGTGAATAAAAATCGTTAGCAATCAAATGATTTTACCGACTGATAACGGAAACGGTGAAAATCTATCTAGGGAAATCTATGAAATGAAGTTCAGACATCTCTTCGACTCGAGGGGATGTCTGAAATTCAGACTAGGAAATCTTTACCAAGGTTGTATTTCCTGTGATACTTGCCTGCGAGAACTGAATGTAATTATAAGATCCAGGGGAGGTCCCCCCTCCTTATTTTTAAACCAAACTGAGGCCAGAAGGGCGGAAAAATATTTTTGGGGACCGGGCTCCCCCTTATCTCAGAGTCTGGATGACCCCCCTCCCCCGCCCCCGTATCAGAAGGTCTAGATTCGCCATTGAAACCAAACAGTTTCAATTCAATTTAATTCAATTCAATCAACTTTATTTAAACACGGTAAATGGCTCAGCAAGCTGGTTTTCAGACATGCCGTGTGACAATTGCAATTTATAAAAATTAAGAGTAGTGATTAACTAACAATAATTAGCACAAGAATTGACAATTTTATCTGTTCCTATCGACTGTCATAAACGTAACTATCTAGTTTATATGGTAATTAAGACTAATAATAATGGTAAAAAAAATGAATAAATAAAATAGTAATAAATTGAAATACAATATAACAGCAACAAATGAGTCATTAAAGAAAAAAGATAAAAACATGATAAAAAGTTTAATCATAACTATAACAAAATTGTCAAATCTGATTGGCTATCAACTGCCCTGATTTCAGCCGTAATTGGACAGTTTAATAGGACAGTACGCGTTATGCCTAAGTAATTGGACAGTACGCGCCATCACGCGCGCGCTTAAATGGCTTTTTTTTTTCACTGCTAGCAAAACAAAAGTTCGAATTTCTTGTGTTTTGATTTAAAAAATAGCCTATTATATCACAAATTTTGTTAAAGTTATGATTTATTGGTAACAGAACTTCGTGTCGTCCAATTCGGTCTGTAATCATACTCGTGATTAAACAAATCGGACTCCCGCGATTTTGTTAATCACTCGTATGATTACAGACCGAATTGGACTCCACTGAGTCCTGTTACCATTACATATCCTAAGATATCGCGAGTTTAAAGCTAGTTAGATCTCCTGTCTGACGTGTTTTATTCGACAGTTCGTTCAAAGCCATTGCACCCCGATAAGAAAATGAACGCTGAAGAAAATTTGTTTTAGGTAGTGGTAGTTGAAGATCATAGTTAGAACCCTCAAATTATAGTCATGAATTTCAGAGGTTCTACGAAACCACTCCCGAAGGTACGTTGGACAATTATTATTATGGAGCTTAAGCAAAGGGGTTTTTGTGCGACGGACTTCAACCGGAAGTGAGGCATTTTCCCTCTTAACATGCCTTGACGATATAAAATTTGTATTCCTTAGTTTCTTTACTGTTATAGAGGCGATTTGACTGAAAATTTGCGCGAAACCACCGTCAAAAAATGAAAAAAAAGGCCACTTCCGGTTGACGTGCGTCGCTCAAAAACGTCGTTGCTTAAGCTCCATACAGGGGGGGGGGGGGGGGGGGCCACGACTTAGCGAAATTTCGTGTACCTATGATACACCGATTTATGACATCACATCCGGTTTCAGAGTTGCTGCTCTGTTTTCGCGCGAGGCACAAAGATGGACGCCCAGTGCTATTTGGTTTCTTCGTTATTTTAACCCAAAGGCTAACGGAATTATGTATCTTGAATACCGAGAATGTTGAAAAGGTATCTAGCCGGCCTTTCAAGCAAATGTCATGACCAAACAAAGAAGTTTTAGTATTATTTTAACGATAAATATCATGCAGCTGCGAGGAATGTCATGGCGAGTCTTGCGATGTTTCAAAACGAGTGTCGTTAATGTTTTGCGGCTTTTGCGGCCTCTGATTTAGAGAATTCATCAATCAAAATATAATTTCCTGAGCGGAATAGAATGGAAAAAACGCCGATGGCCACAGTTTAAAGTGTTCACCGCTGGAAGGTTGTTATCACGCCCCGTAAAGTTGCAGAAACTTCAACTCAACTGCACGGTTTTGAGGAATGTCATGGCGAGTCTTTGGTTGTTTGTAATCGTGCGTCACTCAAGAGTTTGGCTTTTGCGGCTTCCGATTCATCGAAGTCGTCAATCAAAATTGCCTATCCTGAGCTAAATACCGTGGGGAAAAAGCTTGTGGTCACAGTTTAAAGTGTTAACAGCTGGAAGGCTTTGCCACTCGACGTAAAGTTTTTGCAGGGGCTCGGTCTTCTACTGTTCGAACCCCCTCTGGCATGGTGTCGCATAGTTAAGGTTAGTAGGTTTGCTGATCCAGAATTTTTCTTTTAGTGCACGTGAGAGAATTACAAGGAACGTAGAGTAAAGAAATATTAGAGTTATTCAATGTTAGAGCGTGAGCTTTTGTTAAGAGAATTAGATATCAAATTTTTTAAATGGTTGATGAAAGAGGAATTCTCAAAGAACAGGTGGTACTATTAGGAAAGGGCTGTAAAACATCCTAAAGAACTACCCTTTTTCTCACAGCACTTTCTACTGGATCTCTAAAACTGTATTTTATTGGGTAAGAAACACATAAAATAGAAAAAATGTGACAGAGAATAGGCCGTTTGCTTTGGGAGGTGGTGCCCCAAGAGAGGTGGAGATATTAAGGGGGGCTACAGCCAAGAAGGACAATATCATAACCAAAACAATAATCTTGCTGATCAATTATTATTACTAGTAGTCTCTTTTGAGTACGATAGTATACCAGAAAGATACCACATGCCTGCAACTGCTGTGATCATAATTTATTGTTTTAGAGGGAGGCATGCAAGGTTTTTGCTAAGGGGATTTCAGGGGTGGTAACAGCACACCTCCAGACAGACTGCATGGTTGCTTATGGGGGATTGTGAAACTTAATGACAGCAAACTTAATTTGTACAGATAAGCAAAATTACATTGCCAGTTATTTCTCTCTGTGTAGTAGGGGATAGACAGTTCAATTATGTGTGAAGGACTGGAAGTATATTTTTTTGCCAATTTTCCCTTGCTGAGCATAAAAATCTATATTGTAAGACAGTTGTGCATAAGGGATATTTGCATTGTTTGATTCTAGGATCCTTAAAAGTTGTAAGGAGAGAGGGTCTTCATGGCCAAAACAAACAAAAAGTATGTAATATGAAACTTGAATGAAATTTCTACCTGGTAGGGAGTTGTTGGAAGAAAACGGCCTCCCTGGAAAAAGAAAGTATAGTTTTTGTTCTGTAACGTGAAACTTTCATCTTAAGACTTGCACTTTTTGTTACTAGAAACAATACATGTAAGCAATGGAACCAAAATTTGAAGGATACTGCAATAATTCACTTCAGTAGAATGGTTTTTCTGTTTCCTAGTAACAATGTTTTTACTCGGTAACTTTTTAATAAGGTTGACAGCGGTCTTCTTTTAGTACAGTATCTATGTTGAATGGCATGCCTGAGGGGGGAGGGGGGAGGGGTATGTACCTGTAGCTGGTGGGGCAAAAGGGAGTATCCAACAGAGAGTTCAAACCTTTTTAGGAGAAACAGTCACCCAGTGCAGCTTTGAGTGAACCAGTGATCATTTTTTTTTTCTTTTGGCCATACATGGACGGTACATTTATTTTTTTCTTTATACTTCAATTTAAATTTTTCCTGTTTTTTGGGGTATGAAAATGTATGATAATGAGTATGACACAAAGTAAAATTATCCAGGGATAAAATTGAACCACAATAATAACAATATACAGCTGTGTATAAATTATTAGTATGTATACGACAGTTTTTCTTCTGGTGGTAAAGGAAATACGGAACTTTTATTCACCTACTTTATTTGATTGATCAATGATATTATTATTGTTCTAAAAAAAGAAACATCAAAATATTATCAATAAATTACATGTATGGATTTTAGAAACATGCAAACCAACTGAGACATTCAAGCTGTATTGATTTCCTTTTTCCCAAAAAATATCCACATTCCTTTTTATTGACTAATGTCTTTTGACACTGTATTTGGCTCAAAATCTTAATGCTTAGATTCACAATGCATTCTTGATTCTTTTCCAGTATCTACTGAAAAATACAGTCTAGGTATGTTGTAAATACCATCTCTTCTTAGTTGTATCCTTGACAACAGGCTTTCAATGCAATGTTCCGAGTTGTTTTAACACACAATCCCCCAACAAGTGAAGGTCTAGGAAATATTGGGTAAATGTAGATAATTATAAACATCGTTTTTGTGTCAAAAAGTGTTTACACTCCTATTTCAATCTTCAAACAGCTTGATTTGCATAAAAAGAGTATTTTTTATTGTTCAGTAGCTCTAGGCTCAAGTTCATATCTTGATCCCATCAATGTATCTTCAGTTTAAAACAGAGGTTTCAGTGGTTTCAAAACAAGCTGGTGACCACTGGAGTTCCATCAGCTACTTGATTGTATGTTGCCAGCAATTCTGTAGTCCCCCCCCCCCCCCCCCACCCCCAGCCTCCAGATACTTTAAAACATTTTGAAATCCCTGAAGTTTATGTACTGACGATGAGCTAGTACAATTTTACAAAGGAACCCTACCAAAGGATCAGAAAGCCAAGCCAAGTAGTGTACCATAAAGACTGATCGTCTCAAAACCCACCTCCTATTCCATGGCACATACCTGTATAGAAGTACTGCAACCTTCTCCCTTGGTGTTAACCCTTTAAACCCCAAGATCAAAATTTGAATTCTTATTTGTTGCTCCTATTCATTTCCTACAGAAGTAGTAGGGAGAAGTTGATAAAATATCAAGCAAATTCATCTTGTGTGATCACGTCCGTAATTCTCATCACCACTCTGTTTTGTAAAGCGTCAATATTACAAGGAGAAATTTGATGCTGATCACTCTTAGGGCTGAAAGGGTTAAAGTAACAGTAAAGAGGGGTTTCAGGTGTAGCCTCTTGTCTTTTTTTTATTTTTCTGATATTTGCTACAACCTTTGCTCCTCTGTAGGGAAAGATGGTTTGGCAAGAGGAAAGCAGAAGACAGTTTGATGAAATGATTTATTAATTCACATTTTACTATTCCATCTGTTAAGAGGATTTTCTAAACAGATCATTTAAATAGTCTGGAATTCATTAAAGCTGACAAAAAGCACATGCTGTTCTTGTTGTTCCTTTATAAGACAGCCTTAAATAAATTGCAGGTCTGCAAGATGGAGTTGTAAATAAGCTCATCTCGCTATGTTAATTTTTGATAATCCTTTTCCCATCAAATTTAGTTACTAGTAAAAACCTGCAACTAAGAATCTATATTTTTCCAAGTTAGCCTAAACAAGTCAGGTTCTTACATAAAAACCAATTAGCACAGATTTAGGCTATTTAGGTTCAGTCTCAAATAGGTCCTTATTTTCTGAAAAAAAAAAAATACTTTGTAACTTTGAGCTAAAAGTATTTAGTGGCATTCAGCTCTTTCCTTAGTATATGTAAAACCTGTATACCATTGCATTGCAGTCGGAGTATTAAATGATAAATATAATTGGACACCTATGTCTCAAAAGAGGACCCTGTATGTTGACTTATCTTACTTTCCCAAGTGTACACTGTGCAGAAGTTTTTTCTTAGAGATTTTATAAATAATGGTAATAGGGCTGAGTGGAGTCCAATTCGGTCTGTAATCATACACATGTTACAAAATTGGACAAACACGAAGCAGGAGTCGGATTTGTTTAATCATGAGTATGATTACAGATTGAATTGGACAAAACAAAGTCCTGTAACCGTTACAATTTCCAAGAAAATATATGCATTCCTTTTTGGAGAAATAGCATTTGTTCATACTAAATGTCCAAAATAAGGGAAAATATTACTGGGGGAGACACTGCCTATATGTTGCATATTCATCCATTTTGGATTAATCCCCAGTTTGTTTGGGTAAGTGATTGTTGCTATGGTTATTGTAATAACTTCTGTGATTGGTGGATTTAGCTCAGTGCACTTAAAATGATTGGCTAATGTAATTGTCTCATTACAGGCAACTGTCCGACTACAGCCAACTGTCTGATTACAACCATACACAATGATTAAAGAAAAATAAAGCAGTTATTGCACCAATCAAATTTGAGGAAATTGTAATGGTTATGATTAATAACCTGTTTCAAATTTGAGTGCTCTTTTATAAAGACAGCCTAGCTGGAAAATTAGCCTGACAGGTTCTTAAAAACCAGTTTCTTAGTTGCGGATTTTTCCTGTATCCTTGTTGAGCTTAATACTGCACATCACTATGCTGGGTGTCAGCCCATCACTTTTTTGTTTCTCCATGTCAGTGAGGTCAGATAGGGAATTTACATTTAGTCTTCTAGACCATGGTGCCTTTAATAGAAAGCTTTCTTCTCCTAATCAGGATCATATTAACAATCCTTTACTCTAACTGATTAATTGAAGGATGAAGAACACTAAGGGATGAAGTTGTCATAACACAACCACCAACTCCTTTCCACAGGAGGAACAGAATGCTTAGGGATGGAAAATAAACATGCGAAACTGACTGAAGTATAGAGAGTATGCACATGACGTCACGGCAGCCATGTTGGTGTCCCAAACTAATCCTGTGGGAGTTGAACTCTTTTCTTATGCAAATGATTTCTTTTGTTCCAATAAATTTGCATAGATGCAAGCCACGTGAGTGAATACTCTCTATGAAATTCAAGCTTAGTTTGGTTTCCTATAGTTGCATCTAGGGTGTTTGCCTTCTTATCTCCGAGGGAAATATGTGCAGCAGACAGTGCTGCACACCCCCTTCCCCCTTAGAAACCTTGATTTCTTCAAAGCTTCCTAGTGCAAGATCATTAGTTTCAGTCTTTCCTGTGAAGTTTTTTAAGTCTTACCAAAAAAACTACAGTTAACACAGTTGTCTAGTTAAATACTGCTGATCCCTGACAAGAAAGTGAATGTCAGGGAAACAGACACTTATCCTTGAGGTCCTTGAAAGAGAGTTGGCATGTAAAGTCAGGAAGTGTCTTACCAAGGACCAGCTTCGAAGCACACTACTGTACACTGGCCTAGACACTGTCAGAGGATTCCATCGAAACAGAATTGACATCCTGAACCAGCTCAACATGATTTCAGTGTCTTCTGTTGCTGCAGATTTTCTGTAAACCAGAAAAGTGTACTCCTTGAAATGTCAGCATTCTTCCTTCCTTTCAACTTTAATATTTGACAGTGAGTTGTACTCACCATTTATTAACATCTTTGTCCTCATTGACTTTTTTCTCTCTTTACGAGTTGTGTGGTAGATATACTTTTTAATACTTCTTGATATTTTCTTGTTTGTGCTCTTCTGTCATCTATTTTTGTCTTCCCAGCTAAGCAAAATAAAATACATAATTTAAACATTAATGCCCAGAGGACTAGCCTGTGCCACAGACAGAACTAAACTTCTGGTTAAGTCCCCCTGTGAGACAGCACTGAAATCCTGGTTGTGGGCACCCCCTGGCCCACCTGTAAACTAGCACTTGCATATGTGCTATGATTGGCCTGTTAAAAATACCATTATTGAAGGGAATATCGAAACACATTGGGATTGGGAGCCCAGAATATTGACACGGCTTTGCAGATGTTACTAACTGGCAATAGATTATGTCTGCAACAGGCTACACTGACAACCAGACTTACAGTGTAGGTTTTAAATATATATTGTTTATAAATTCAAAAGTAAGTTTATATTCAAGTCTTTAAAAATACACAAAATTCATTTTTTATACCTTAGATAATCGTCACATAAAAAAAAAGGTGCAGTACAGCATTATGAATGACCCTAACTGAAACTTATTAATAATTCATAAAATGCAATTTACATCAAGAAATACAAGTAATAATTACCAAGCCAAAATATGTGTTTTGCTGCAGGAAAAACTTACACATTTCTTCTAACGTGTTCTAAAGTAACTAGACCTCTTATTGAGTCTCATATTACACCTCTAGTGATCCCTCCAGAACTTCAAACCTCTAAAACAGTTAAACCAGCAGTTTGTTTTTTCACGTGATAAATTTCACTCTTTTTTACTTTACCAATTAATTTTATAACTATAATCACTGTAAGTCGTAGTATGTTTTATTTTTAGCTTTAAAGGTCAAGAACCAATCAACACATGTTCGGGCGCGATTCATTGTTAAATAAGTGTTGTAGTTATCAGTTAAGATAAGGAGTAATTTCAAACTAGTCATTTTAACAATATGACTAGTAGTGCATAAGGGTTTCTTTTCATGTATGTTACACTTGCAAGCTTAGAAAAAAAGGAAGGGCACAAACTTTCTTGATTTCTCTCAGATAATGACAAATTGGACTACTTTTGGGCTTAACTCTTGTTCTAAACATAAATCTTCAAAGGCAAAAAAATCTTTAAATGCTAAAAATCCAACACTAACCTTCCAGAAGCTCGCAACATGTGACCGTTTCGAAATCAGTTGAGTAGAGCTTTCAGCAACTTTACGTCAACTGGCAAAGCCTTCCAGCTGTTAACACTGTAACTGTGACCACAGGCTTTTTCTCCACGGTACTTCGCTCAGGATAGGGTATTTTGATTGATGACTTCGGTGAATCAGAAGATGCAAAAGCTAAAATCTTGAGTGACGCTCGATTAGACACGGAGAAAGACTCACCATTACATTGCTCAAACCGTACAGTGAAGAGCTTTGAGCAACTTTACGACGAGTGATAAAGCCTTCCAGCAATCAACACTTTAAACTGTGACTATCAGCTTTTTCTCCATTCTATTCCACTCAGGACAGGCTATTTTGTTTGACAATCTCGGTAAATCAGAAGCTACAACAGCCAACCCTTTGAGCGGACACTCGTTTTGAAACGGCGAAAGACTCGCCATGACAGGACAGTTGGGTAGAGCTTTCAGCAACTTTACGTCCATTGATAACGCCTCAAGCAGTTGACACTTTAAACTATGACCACCGGCGTTTTGCCCATTCCATTCCGCTCAGGATAGGCAATTTTCATTGATGACTTCGATGAATCAGAAGCCGCAAAAGTCAAACTCTTGAGTGACGCACGATTACAAAGAGCGAAAGACTCGCCATATGACATCCCTCAAACCCATGCAGTTGAGTAGAAGTTTTTGCAACTTTACGGGGCGTGATAACAACCTTCCAGCGGTGAACACTTTGAACTGTGGCCATCGGCGTTTTTTCCATTCTATTCCGCTCAGGAAATTATATTTTGCTTGATGAATTCTCTAAATCAGAGGCCGCAAAAGCCGCAAAACGTTAACGACACTCGTTTTGAAACATCGCAAGACTCGCCATGACATTCCTCGCAGCTGCATGATATTTATCGTTAAAATAATACTAAAACTTCTTTGTTTGGTCATGAAATTTGCTTGAAAGGCCGGCTAGATACCTTCTCAACATTCTCGGCATTCAAGATACATAATTCCGTTAGCCTGTGGGTAAAAATAACGAGAAAACCAAATGGCATCGGGCGTCCATCTTGGTGCCTCGCGCGAAAACAGAGGAGCAACTCTGCAACCGGATGTGATGTCATAAATCGGTGGATCATAGGTACACGAAACAAGTACCGAACGCTATTGGAGTCGTGGGCCCCCCCCTGGCTCCATACTTTAAACATCGTAACTAATAAGTGCCTTCTTCTTCTTTCTTCTAAGTTTGACCAGTCTAAAGAATTTAGTATGTCTGATGATCTGATAGAGAAATCAGCCCGAGTGATAATCCGTGCGGCTCTATTTTGCGACTTTTGCAATTTGTTAGCACGTGTTTTGGAGCACTCACCCCATACAACATCACAATAGTCAAAGTAGGGCTGGACAAGTGAATAGTAAATAGTTTTAAGAGTCTCTTGATTATCAGTTAATTTTCTAGCTAAATACAGCATTCGCAAGCCATTAAGAGTGATTTTCTGTAAAATTCGAACTTCGGCCTGACACGGTACCTCATCGATTTGGCTGATTTTCAACATGTAGTCTTAGAATGGTGTCCTAAATACTGAATGCATATTCTAAGGTTCGAATTCTCTTTGGTTTCAAAGATACAGGAATGACAGTTTTGACGGGGCCTCGAGGGGCCGCCATGTTGGTGAACTGAAGGAGATTTACAGTAATTAATCCTAGCCTTATCATTAAAATAACTTAATCGTGACTCATACAGTTGCAAAGAACTATCCTTCCTCCTTTCATTTACCCACTCTTATCTGAAAATGGTTAAGCCTGAGCTACGAACGGCTATAACTTCTCACAGCACTTTTTCGGTACTTAAAAGGTACACAAATTTGGTAGAAATTGGAAGGTCAATATCACCCATGCCACATCGATTTAGACTAAGCCATTTTAACTAAACATAGTTTGTTTACAGATAAGTTAGACTGTTGAATAAAATAATTGGGCAAATGCAACGGAGCAGAAATATAATTGCATGAATGCGCAATGGTTCAGCCACTTGGCCGTTAAAACTCCCAAACAAAATTCGGTGAATATGTGAAAAGAAAATTCTTTAAAAATTGATCGTGCCTCTTAAAGCCTATCTATCGCTTAAAAAACCCTCCCTTGTAATGTAAAAAGATGATCTTTTGATTCTGATCTTGCGAAGAGCTTGAAATATGCGCTAAAATGAAAATTATAAATTTTGTTACACACGGTACTAGCTCAAGTTCGCTCTTCGATTTGCCAGACCACTAGGGAGAGGCTCGTGTACTGCACAGTTACAATTTTCTCTGTAGTATTTCGCTGTATACAGCTACAAATTACATATTTTCTTAGGCAAAGGTAACGGAAACGTTGTCAAGTTTTATCAAAAGGCTAGAAAAACAAACCGTGCACTGCAGCTTTATGCAAATTATATGGTATTCGATAATTACACGTGTAAACAGGAACCTACCTTTGCTAATGTACACTGTTTGGCAGATCTTTCCAGCGTAAGATATAAAACTAGTACATGAAATGAAATTAAAGAACTCATCAAGTCAAATTACCTGATCGTACCGTCATTACTGAATAATAAGTCCGAAAAATATGACATGGAATGATCGGTGGGAGACGAAGCTATTTTTAGGAGGACCAGGAACTGCACGCTGGAACGGAACTGAAATGAACAACCTCAATTAAGTTCAGTCTTCTTGACGCTATTAAACGTTTCACCCGAATTTGAACAGGAAGTTGTTTTCTATTTTCTTTCTCATTCTTGCATGTATTCTGCAGTTCGCCCAGTATTTTTTCGTAACTTTTAATTTTCTAGCAAACTGGAACTGTTAAGAACTACCAACCCTCCCCCCTCCCCCTCTTTGAGTGAACTTTCATTCGGTCTGATTCACAATAATTTTCGAACGGTGACAAAGTGAAATTTGAAATGCCATTTTATTTTAGTATTTTAAAAGCTTCTTCTTTTTTTCCGATAGCCAGGAATGTTTTGAACATAAAAGCTCAAGTGTCGGTGTTTTTCACGACTCTGCTTGTGGACTGACCTCGCCACCAGTATTACATCACGGACATAAAATCTGATCCGAGAGGGTCATACAGTAACTGATGGGTCTCTGAAAAGCGAAACGCAGTCACTTTGGGGCGAGTAGGCGATAGCTATATAGATGATGAACTCATTGTTTATACCTCCATAACAGTATCCCAAAAGTCGAGCCAGCCCGGAGGCAGCGAACACAATTTTGGGGCCACTGGCCACACCCTTATTTTTGGCGGGAAATTGGCTAATTAGTCAAATCTCCTTAACTCCACGACCATGCACCTTTCCAAATATTTCCCTTCTAATCATCATATAGTTAGGGCCTCCCATAAGCATTTGCAACTATTTTGACTTGTAGAATTTTCATTACTTTAATGTCTCGTAAACAACACGAGGTACATGTACTGATCTCTCCCCCCTCCCCCCACCACCACTTCCCCCATCCATAACAAAAAATTTTCAGACCAACACTGAATTGCATGAAGGTATGTACAAAAATATGACCATATCGAGGCAAGGTTCATCACTGTAACTTACCACATAAAAGCCTTTTCGTTGTTTGCCATCCACTGATTCCGTTCTGCATGAATACTAAGGTCCCATAAACAACGCCACGTTTAGAAAGAGCCCGCCCTTTTCAATCCAAGAAAAACGAAGTAGCAATTTCACCAACGGACATAGGCCGTAAGAAAAGGACCGCGTCAAATAGTTCATAAAATTACAAACGCCTCATGACACTTTTAATTCACTCTTTCTTCGATAAACTAATTTTTAATTTTTTAAGCATAAAAGACATCAGCGTGCGCGATTATGAGCATTATAGCTTATGAAAATAAAATTTATCCAGTGCACATGAAAGCGTCTAAGACGGGACTAGGGGGGATTAGGAACATCGTGCTTACCGCTGGAAAAATATTGGCTAGTTCTTTGAATAGACTCAATTAAAACCGTTTTTGTTCAGTAAGGAGCTGTTAGATGGGGGGAAAGCTACATAAAGTAGATCGCATCAGAATACGGCACAGGACTAGGCTCTCAAAATCGATAACCTTGCAAGACCAATTATTATGTAAAACAGAGAAAAATTCCTTGAGGGAAAAAATTATGGCTAGGGAAAAGACCCGAAGGTGGAAAGTTAAGATCGTAGCGTCTTTTCAGGTAATCGATCATTTACGTTAACTTCCGCTATCCGACTACCCTGCATATCGGAAAGACTGAAAACACTCAATGGATGAGAGTATAACACATTCAAGAAGAAACAAATTTGTGATTTTTCACAACTCAATAAAATAACTAAAAATGTGTACTACTCGGTTATACAAGATTTTTGTTTTCAATTTCAGATTTTTACGATAGGGCATTAGCCCCCGTACTCACTAGACACTACTTCACAATCATCATGTTAAAATCAGTGAAATACTCCATTTGCATGGCGTACATTTTGAAGAACATTTGAAAACAATTTGGATTCCTACCCTTATACCGTTATTAAAAATTAAATTTGGGAAGTTTGTTGTTTTCTAAAAGTAGTTTGAACAGCCGAACGACATTTTTAACACGGAGTGGGGAAAGTAAAGCTTCACTTTTCTCTTCTAAGGTAGAAAGTGTCAGCAAAACGTGAGAGTCGTCCTTGAGGGTAAAGTGTGTAACCTAATTTTCTCACCGATTGCAAGTGCCATTTCATCCACACATAACCTCACCTTGTTAACAGAAGTAGCAAATGTAACGGGGAAACGTTGCGAGAGAACTGAGTAAGATGTTAAGGCAAGTTTTGAAAATTGTGCGCACACCTGCAAAATCCTGGCTACGCTCCTGATGGAGACTTTTGCTGGAGAGAAATTGAAACGTGCTCGCTAATATAGTGACGACCAGAAAGGACAAGCCATAGGATAGTTCCAGAAAACCACCCATTAAAATAGATCATGAAGTTGTCGCGGCGGAGGATGAGCTCGAAGGCTTCTGATGAAGTGCAATTTTTCAAGGGAGCCCAGACAAGATTGTGTACGATGGGCACATGTACAGCTTGTTTGATCTGGAAAATTTAGAGAAGCTCAAGGCAAATCGCTAGACAACACATGCTAGAGCTGAACTAAAAATCTTTTGCGCTTTTGAACTCTGTCCCTAAGGGTAAAGGAGAAAGTTTTTGCATTAACCAAGTTGATTATGAATGTCTCCTTATGTTGGACGTCTTACCAACAAGCACATTACCACTACTTGTCCTCAGAGGCTTTTTTGGGTTGACGAGCAGGGAAAATTAGGTTTTGAGGGTTTGAAATTCAGGATGCCAGAGTGAAGACGCCTTTTGTATGATGACGTCATCGTCCTACAGTAAAAAGCGTTCGTTTTTTACAACTGATATTACGTCAATCGGTACACTTATGTTGTCGAAAGGTCCGTGAGTGGTAAATGATTTTACATTAAACTGCACACACATCTTCAATCACTCCTTACTGTTCGCGATATTGGATGAACACTCTGGTCGCTAACTGAATTTTCTTTGCTGTGTACTTTATTTTGAATTAGGAATGTCTTGAGTTGTCCATGTATTGTCTAGCGATTTTAAGCTTTTTCAAGGAAACGAACATCTGGAATTGTCCCTAGGGTGAGGCATTTGCGCACAGTTTTAAAGCCCTTCGGTTGGGTGACTGTGGTTTTTGTTGTCCTGGGCTCATCCCTCATTCTTCTTAACCCCTTCCAAACCAAGTTTCTGTTTACCAAGAATCTCCTCAAAACGGGCTTCGTGATTGAGACAAAATACCTGAAAATTGTACACGGAGCCGTTGTTAATGGTGTACAAGGTAGAATGAGTCTATTCATTACTTTGCCAACGCCCAATTTTTAAAACCGGAAGTAATGATGTTTATTTCAAGGGCTCATGTCTCATGAGTTTTGAGTGAATCTTCAAACGCTGTAAATACATGTAGCTGGAACTACCATCGCATCCTCGCTCACTAATAATGATAACTTATATCAACTTCCATTATTTATTGCCTGGCTAAGATTTTCACGAATTCTTCAGTTCAGTTGTTTGAAACCAGGCGGTTTCACGTGAGTTGTAACGCCATGCAAGGAACGTGACGACCCGCGATATGCGTGGGAAAATATTACACAATGATATTACCTTTTTTCGATCAAGGTGGAAACTGGCATCTTCATCGTCGAGTAAGGTAATACATCTCAATTGTTATTACTATGGTTAATTTTAAAAGCTCTGGTCTCGATAAAGGAAAATTCCAGTTCGACTGTGATGGTTGAATTTTGTTTACGCGTCTAGCATAAACATAACAACTTCATTTTACTTTTCCTTATACAATCTGCCTTTTTTATACTGTTTTTCGCAGCAGAGTTATCGATTATATTACAGAGGCTAATTTTATTACACAGATCACTCAGATTTAATGACAGAAACTCTATTATCGATTGTAATTTTGGCAACACTTGGCGAGTATTTGGTGTAAAGATTATTGACAAAGTCGCTAGAACAGTCTTCCATTCATTACTTTTGTTTCTGCTCCGTTAAATTTGCCCAATTTTTTTATTAACGAACTCGATTTAACTACAAACAATGAGTATTCAGGCAGAGTGGCAAGCTTCAATGCGATGTGGCAAAAGAGATATATGCCTTTAAAATTCTGTTAATTTTGCGGGTGTAAAAAATTCAAAAAGTATACCCGCCAAAAGTTTAATCGATCGTTGCAAAAACGTTATCAATTTCGAAGTAGTTTCTAAAAATACAATAAAGAGGGATTGTTCTTTCAATGTGTATCGGCAAAGGAAGATTAGCTTTGAAGACAGGGTTGTAGTTGAAGGCTCAAAAGCAGCTTCTATTAACCAATATGGCGCCGGTCCGAGGCACCCTTAAACCGGCCATGTCGATAATTTCCGAAATAGGAAGAATTAGAACCTAAAGTTACCTATTCCTTATTAAAGACCTCAAATCAAGTCTACTTGCCAATTTTTAGCCAATTCGGTGAGATAGTGTGGCAGCGACTTTTCAATATAGCTCGAATCTTACAGGCAACTGCTCTTAAAGACTTTGGATGAAATATGTTTGATCTGATTATCCCAGGTTAGCATTTCATCGATATGAACCCCCAGTAACTTAGAAGAGGATTTATGTTCAATAGGTCTATTATCCAACTCTAGATTCATGAACTTGGCATTTGCCAAATTTTGCTGAGAGCCAATTGTCATATAACTAGTTTTAAAAGTATTGCAACTCAATTTATTTGTCTTAAGCCAATTATGTACTGCAATTAAGTCACTATTTAAAGAACATTCAATTATGGATATATCTTCGTGAGCTGTAGTTATATATGTAAACGGCTTGGAAACTAAAATTTGATAGCATTTTGTTTTGAATGAGGGTATGGGCATGATTTTCAGTTGAACATGCCTAGCGAGCGTAAAAATTGCATTCAGTTTGAGGATTAATGAGAGAGGGAAAATTTTATATATTTAGGCATGACAAAATTCATGGGAACATTGGTACTTAGAAATTACGTGTCATAGGCATGGAAAAAATGGGTTCATGCCCTCGCAGCCCAAAATTGACTTAGCTAAACTTAGGTCCCAGATCTCTCGCCGGGTTGATAATTCATTCCCAGTTTTTGCTCGTCTGGTTTGGCATGCCGGGCATGCAGATCGTGCAGCCAGTTGGGTTTGCCATGCTCGGCATGCCGGGTATGAAATTGGCATGCCCAGCGTGACTGATTTTGATGTTCGCCCCAGCATCATATCCTGAGAATCACATAATCGCCAAATATATCTTAGGGAGCTTGAAGCTACAGGTTTCATGCCTGGCAATAAATGCAGATTATAACAAAAAAAGTTATGTTTGTCACAATGTATGTCACGGGATCGACTGGCAAAACTGAAGACAGAAGCCTGGATTTATAAATAAAAAGCACAACAAGACAACATTATTCATGCATAAAATAGAATACTTCACTTGCAATTACAGATCAATTAATCCTTTTATTTCAAAGCGATACTGATATTTCTGGGTCCAGATTTAAATTTGATCGCGGAAAAGCGTTTTAAACAATAAGATAACAAATCTTCTCCGTCAGTATATGTTTCTCGGTCAACAGCATTAAAAGACTGGTGAAAATTAAGCTTACCAGGACGTTCAAGTCAGTACGAGAGTACGACGTTAATACTGCAAAGACGTTCTGATTTGGTGAGTTTGGACTGCCTTCTCAGAGAGATTTTGCTTAGGTTTTCAGTGCGCTTCTTGTCGGCTATGCGAATTTTGCAAACTGTTTTACTCCTTGCTGACGATAGTCCTTTCAGCAACGTCATCTGCTCCATCCGAAGATACCCCGAGCTCGCACGAAATCGGCCGAATTTCCGCAGAAGTGTTTTCGGATGACGAGGAATCTAGTTTGTTGTAGCGTGGCAGTTGTGGCGTCACGATGTCGTCATGTCTCTTCGCACTTGTTTGTCTTTTTTTTCTGCGGTGCATGGTTGATTGAGATGTTGGTGAATGCTGGACAAGAAATGGATTCTGCGAGAGACTGTGAGTACAAATTTAGTATTAATTTGGTAAAGAAAAAGCCTGAATATCGAACAAATGCCGTGAAGTATCCTTTTGGCATTCAGTTTATCTTGCTGTTGAGCATGCCTAAGAACTCCGGCATAAGTGGTTGTCAACTTGTTCACTTCGGATTGTTTCTGTTTGTATGTCTTGTAATCCTCTTCTGCTGCTAAGAAGACTAGAGAAAACTTCAAAAATAAGAAACCAAAGCTAAAAAAAGTCAGTTCTAATTTTATAGCTCGAGTATAATTATTTTTGGCACCTACGGTCATATTTTTCCACTGTACTGGTAAAGTTACTTATTTTTGCTGCGTAGTTTGACTGTTGTTTGAAAGACAATCAAACGGATATTACAATCACTTTTGGAGACAAAATAAAATATCCGTAAATCAAATGCCAAAATCAGATTTGGATTTCGCTTTAAAAAAATGAACATGATGCGCGAGTCAATGCAAAGTTGTAAACAACTCAATATAAGCAGTCTGTGAATGTGCGTTTAGGTCCACAAAACTAATTTTTCTTTTGGACATCTCATCCAAGCAAAGACTTAAGGCTTACATTGCTTGTCTACGAGTGTACTACAAAATGCTTTGCTACAGTAAGCCTCTGAGAGGCGATTCTGGTAAATTTATAGGACGTTTAAATGCAAATAATTCTAAGCTTAAACAACCTGGCTGGGTCCGACTTTTGAATTACAAAATGTTCAGGTTTGCCGGCTCTACTTTAAATGAACATGGTTTTTGAAATGATTTTGTACTATTTTAACCCGAAAATTATGATTGGGTTATAAAGCTTTTAAAACGGACGAAAACTAAGCTAATAAACATGTTCAATGTAAAAAACTAAGATTTAGTCGCTTTTTCAACTTTGCTTTGTGGGCCGAAAAATTTACCTTTACGAAAAAACAAAAGCAAATAATGAGGCTTTTATTGGACATATTTTCTGAGAATTTTATCTGATCGATTTAATGTCACTAGCATTGTTTTCGTCTAGGAATTTTCCAAATTAAATGAGCTTTTAATTTAATAATTTTGATACTCTATAAACTTCTCATTTGATAGCCTCACTTTTTTATACACCGATTGAGAAACAAATTCGCTCTCGTTAAATCCTATTTTATGACCTATTTATTAGAACTCTAGGTAACATACGAAATGATGTAACCGGACAGGCTTTAACCTTTGGTCCTAATTTATTTCTTCTTCGCAACCCCTAATCAGTTGACGGGCCATGAAAGAATATCGCCACAAAAAGATGCGAAAAAGTTTTCGCTGAGTTTCCTTTACATATTCCGGCTTTATATGGGTCTACACCCCAATTGCCTGCTTAAAAATGAAACTGTTGTTCAATTAAGTGTCAGTCAAACTCGGTATAATCTTGACATGCAAATCCAAATGCAAAGGTTTATTTCGCAGTAGAAAAGCGTGTAAACATCATCGAACAGCGCAATGTAAATTGGCTAATGAGAAAATTACTTTTCTAGAGAGCAATCCTTTGATACCGTCAGTTATTACTGACTTACTTTGAGTTGAAAACAAAGAACACAGACACTGGTAATGACAAAAAAACATTAATCCCTGGCAAGCCTACAAAACAAGACAGAGGAATTCAGACTCCTTATCAAAATGTGAAACAAGATGAAAAGAGCTTTTCTAACGTAGGGAAAATTGCGTTCGAGAGATTTGTAATTGCAACGTTATATTCAAGCACATTGCATTGTGAAACATCATAATTTACTGAATAATGAACAGTGATTTTGGGGCTTAGCTCAGTTTGTAATGAACTTTGAAAGATATCCTATAACCTTGTATTTTTAAAAGCTTTCATGGAACATAGATGCATTTTATTATACAATGAAAATAGTCTCTGTCTTTATTTTTACTGATTTCAGTCAATTCCATTTTATTCTCAATGTGAAATGGGAATCCTATTAAAGACTCATTAAAAGGGGTGAGGAGTTTTTACAATCCCCCAACAGGTCATCTCCACGATGACGCTGTTTTATTACTTTGGCAGAATCCCTCAGGGTTTTACTTTCTTGTGAAAATTAGAGCTTTTGTTATTTAAACTGGGACAACCAAATCTATGAAAATGAAAGGAATAGCAATGACGTCATCGTGTAACCGTACATCAAAAGATAAGCACTGTGATCTGTTTATTTTTTTTTTAGCCAGGCTTAAAATATCTGTAGATTCAAGGAATTATAACCTGTGCGTTGAAACATGCCAGAGACCGATTTTGGCATGCCCGGCATGACCCAGATTATGGCACGCCCGGCATTCCAGAGAATTTAGCATGCCGGGCATGTCAGAAAATTTGGCATGCCCGGCATGCCGGGGATTTTGCTGGGTATGAATCACTTATTACTAGAAGCTAGGCTTCTCGCGGCCTGGGTGAGAAGGTCACAGAACCTCAAATTATGCTTACAGGGCATGCGAAATTCTGTTGCATGCCAGTTTCAATGCAAAACCACTCTGGGGCCACCCCCCACTATTACCAGTGAGCAAATCATTGACGAAAGGCATGGGAAAAATCCTTGCATGCTAACCAACATTGAAAACGTAGCAGAAATGTCCTCAATTGCTGAGTCATGCCCAAGGGGAGGCTTTAAAATACAGAATTTCCTGACATGGATGAGGGAATTTTCCGTAAACAGCATGTGATCATGCCGGCTAGGACGTATTGCCTCCGTATTGCCCCTTTTTACAGCTAGCTAGGCTCATTTTTAGGTTCCATGGCCTGAAATGACGAAAAATTCATGCCCTAAATGTAAAAAGTCCAAAAACGTCCTCGAAATTTTAGTTTCCAAGCCGTTATGTATCATCGGCAAACATACAAGGCGTTGTAGACATTTGGGAAAATCGTTTATATAAATTATGAACAATAGTGGTCCAAGTATAGAGCCCTGGGGAATGCCACATGATACGTATTGCTCTGTGGATAAGACGCCATTTACATAACATCTCTGTATTCTGTCAGTCAAATATGACTTGAGCAGCTGAAGAGCATTGCCATTGACACCATAACAACACAGCTTACGTAGTAAGATGTTATGGTCAACAGTGTCGAAGGCTTTCTTTAAGTCGATAAATACACTACCATTAAGTTTACCAGCATCCATGTTGGCAAGCCAAAAGTTTACTGCACTTATCAAAGCTGTAGAGGTTGAATGATTAGGTCTAAAGCCAGATTGAGACTCAGTTAGAAAATTACCTACTTGAAAATACTCTCGCAGCTTAGAGTGCATGACCCTTTCTATAACTTTCGATATGGCAGGTAGAATAGAAATCGGTCGATAGTTGCTTGGAATATTTCTTTCATCAGACTTAAAAATAGGATGTACTTTTGCCTTTTTCCAATCATTAGGAAATATTCCAGTCTCCGTCACATGATTAATAATATCACATATAGAGTCTGAGATATACGGACTACAAAGCTTTTAAAAGAGTCTACTAGAAATATTATCTAGCTCACAACTTACTGAGGGTTTAAGATTGGAAATAAGGTTGAGAATGTATCCTACGTTTACCGGGCGAAAACAAAAATTTAAATCGGTTCTATTTAAAAAATCCTCTGGTTGAGAAGCAGTATCAGGAATACCAGATGCCAGTTTACTACCTAGCGAACAAAAGTGGTTATTTATTTGTTCAGCTATATCTTGCTTTTGTACAAAATCTTTGCCCTCATAAACGAGTTCATTTATAACTGTCATTTTAGGCTTGCGACCCAGGGAACTATTTATTACATTCCACGTTTCCTTCAAATTACCACTATGCTTCTTAATGCTATCATTAAAGAAATTAGGCCTGGCTTCCCTAATAATAGCAGTTACTTCATTTCTTGCCTTTTTTAATCGTTCCACACTTGATGAGAATTCTGCTTAACAGCTTGATGTTTTAAAAAGTCGCGCTTTCTCATTTTCCGCCAGTTTTTGTCATTATGTACAAAACGAAGAGTTTTAGAGAGAAACTTTTGTGTGCCATAGTTCCACATTTCTCATTTTCATGTTTGTTGATCAGTTGTTACTCGTTGATGCTAACTTATGCCAAAAAAACAACAATGGCAGACTTCCGTCATATTTCGTAAAAATCATGAAAAATCGATAATATCGATTTGACAGAGCAATTTAGTTTATCGATTTTGACCGATTTCTATTAGCAATCGATAAAAATCACTTGATTGCTACCGATTTTTATCAATACCGATTTTTATCGATTGACTACTCCGGGTAGTATACATTGTAAAGAGGGCACGTGTGTTGTCTTCTCGTCCATGACTCATTAAAAGTAAGCTATAGGACAGGTGTTAACTGCATGTGCATGTGGATCATCAATAATTCGTTGGACGTTATCAGTGCACTAGAGGAAAAACAGCTTTCCCTCAATCATGTGAGTACTTGGGACTTTTCTACTCTTTATAGTCGCCTTCCACACGCCCAACATAAAAAGGAACTCCATGATCTTTTGGAAAGAGTTTTTAATACTAAAGAAAAAAGCTTCACTGCTGCCAATAATTTTCGCTAAAACCTTCTGGAAGAATTATGGGACGTCAACGAGGTACACGTACTTCTCCTGTAGAGAGCTTTGTCTCTCTATTGACTTTCTTATCGACAACATCTACGTTCGTTTTGGAAGCTCTGTTTTCCGGCAGGATATTGGTATACCAGTAGGCACCAACGGTGCACCTTTTTTGGCTGATCTCTTCCTTCATACCTTCCAGTACGATTTCATGGTCAAAACAATGAAACAGAACATTACAAAAGCCATCGGGGGGAGGGGACTCCGCATATAAAAGGGGTGGGGATGCTCGTCGGAAATTTTGAATTAAACCTCTAAAGGAGGTTTAATTTGGGCGGGGCACAAGCTTTTTTTGACCCCTAAAAGAGACCATGTTAAAACACAGACAATATAAATATTTTTATATTTTATCTCGTGCAACCCTAAACGAGGACTTCACGGCTAAAGATGATAGCGTTTTGCCCAGAACACCCTAAGTGAGACCAAAATCCGAAATTTACACCTTTTCAAGCTGTTCTTGTCACGTTCCTCTTTTGTTAGTCTAGACCACAAGAAAGGTCCCAGATATTTCAGAGAGTGTTTCCCGTATTTTATCGTGTTAAAATGGGCCATAGTAAAGTCAGAGTTCCTCAGTATATATCGCCTTTTTTCTTCCTCCTGAGTTATAAAAAGGTCTTGTAGATACTTCGGTAATAGATTGGTTTTAGCTTTGAGCATCAATATTGCTATATCCTGGAGTCTTTTATTTTAAAGTGTCGTAAGGTTGGCCTGTTTCAGTAAACTCTCATAAGAGTCGGGCAGTTTGCTATTGAATACAATTCTAATTGTATTCAGTAGCTTTCTCCTGTAATCGTTCTATTTTGCGCCTGTCAGAAGCTCTGCAAAAATGCCAGGCTGTACCACAATATGTTACGTGTTGTAAGATGGCCGCTTTGAATAATTGCAATTTGGCATGGGCAAGTACAAGGTTTTTTAGTCTTCTGAGCACTCCAATTTGCTGGCTTGTCTTTCTACATGGTTCGCTTATATGATTAGTAAAGTTTAGATCAGAGTTGATATTCACACCTAACAGTTTCATATTTTGGGATTGTTCTATTTATACTCCACCAATACGTAAATCCATTCCATCTGTGCAGGTCCTTTTTCCAAGAACCATCGACTGGTATTTCTTGATGTTAACCTACAGTAAGTTCTCTTTATACTAGCTTGTCATTTTGTTTCCATTATGTAGTAGCCTCTCCTCCACAGTAATTGAATGATCTGATTAAAATGTCTGATAGTCGTCAGCATACATGGATAAGTCAGTTTTGATAACAACCTCAACTAGATTATTCTGAAAAACATTTCACAATAAGGGTCCAAATGTAGATCCCTGAGGACAGCCTATTCTGACATCAGACCATCGACTTGTCTTTGATCCCAATCTTACCCTGTTTTTCCGCTGAGAGAAATAGAATCGCACCAATTTTCGGGCCTCCACTGAAAACTGATACGCAAAGTCAAAGGCCTTAAGCTTGCTCATATCGGACGACAAAGCTCCCACAACTTTTTTACAGTCTAGGTCTTTTTTGCAGTTCTCTACCAGCCTTAGGATTGTACTTTCACATTCATTGTTCCTTCTATAGGCTGTCAGGGCATGACTCAATATTGGGTGTATATATTCGGATATCTGTTGCTCAGACGTTGTTCGTAGATCTTGCCTAAGGCCGGTAATACCGTGATAGGTCTGTAATTACTGACTTCTTGCCTGTCTTCATTCTTGAATACGGTTATCCATTCCGCTAGTTGAGTTCCATGGTGTTACCCACTCTTCTTGTTGTACGCTTAGATTGAAAATCGCCGTTAAGCAGGGTGCAAGCTCATCAGCTAACAGTTTTAACACTTAAGGTTTCAAACCATCATATCGTGCAGTTTTCCTTGGATCCATTTTGTCAATTGCTTCTTTTACCTCATGCCAGTGAACAGGTCTAAAGCAAATGAATTGTTTGATCCATCCATCATCGATGATATTGATTTTAAGCTACTGTGCTCCATAAATTCACTCTTGTCAAGGGACTCTACCTTTGTCCCTTCAATGTAGAGAAGTA
Organism: Porites rus; assembly: GCA_964035705.1. Taxonomy (NCBI): domain Eukaryota; kingdom Metazoa; phylum Cnidaria; class Anthozoa; order Scleractinia; family Poritidae; genus Porites; species Porites rus. The sequence continues at coordinate 26,096,947 of OZ037993.1, forward strand.
TTCAGCCAAGTGTTCAGTTACTCTTTCCTGATCTTTTACTAAATTACCATCAACGTTCAGGTGTATATCTCTTGCACCATCTCCCTTGTCCTTCCTGTCAAGGAATGGTCTGAAGGTTGTGTAAAATTTCCTCGGGTTTTGACGCAAATCATCCGATAGTTCAGTCCAATATTTTTAAATCGCTATTCGCCTTTGCTTCGTTGCCTCATTCCTCGATTGTCCCTCAAAGTTCTCCGGTGTCCTATTTTGACTAAATCGTTTCGAAAAGCGACGCTTTGCTCTGATAGCTTCCCTCCAAGTTGGTGTCAGATAAGGCACATCTTTTGCCCTCACTTTCATCCTTTTACCGGCATATGTTTGTCTAATATCGTATTTAGTAGTGCGGACCAACAGTCATAACTGTCGTCTACAGAATCAAACATTTCACCTACATGCCATGGCGCAGTACTCAAGGTTTCTCTTCGACTCTCCACATTTTAGTTCTTAAAGTCCCTAAATGTAACCACTTTGCTCTGGTGTTTCACCTTCTCAGTCAATAGCCTGTATACCATAGCGTGATCGCTGACTTCTGGATTATAAACGCCACATTCCTCAAAATGTTGTGGTTTGTTGGTTAATATGACATCCAGCGGGAACTCAGTCGTGTCTGTTTTTCTGGTTGGTATGGTAACTAAGCATTCCAGCCCATGTACCCCTTCTAGATCTCGCAGTATTTTACCCTCCCTTTGATTTAATCTCAGTCTGTCAAGATTTAAGTCCCCTGTGATTATTACAAACTCCTTCTGAAGTGATGCCTAAGTACACAGGTAGTTTAGCTCCTCTTCCAGTCTAGTGTAGTAGTTAGCAAATGACGCCTTAGGCGGCCTCTAAACTCTAATCATGACTGCTTCATGCCTGCCAAGTGTGATTTCGATGCTTAGGACTTCGATGATACGGAAAGAGCATGGCAAACTGAGCCTTTTCGACGCCAATTTAGAGGACACGTATGCCAAAGCACCGCCTCCACCCTTCTTCCTAACATTCCTGTACATCCTGTACTTCTCTATTGCAAACTGACTATTAGGATACGATCTGTCGGTTTTTGTTTCCTTCAAAAATACTACGTGAACTTTAAATTCGTCTATGAGCATAGCAACTTCCTCTATTTTATTCTGCAGACTGTTGACGTTCAAATGAACGATGAATATATTTCTGGCTTCTTTAGCTCTCTCCTCTTTGACCCTCACCACAGATTCGTCCTCAGTGAGTAGGTTTGCAGAGGGCAAGGGAGATGAATAAACATGTCTATCTGCGCTGTCACGCAGTGGTACCAAACAATGTCTGTAAAGAGATTTCGGTTCTATACTCTGGTACCAAGTGGTCGGTTCTTGACCACGGTAAATGTCAGGCGAATTTGAAGTCAAAACAGGTGTCCTGCAAGGAGACACCTTAGCTCCCCTCCTATTTGTCACTGTTTTCGACTGGGTGCTCCGCAAATGCGATAATAAAGAACTAGGCTTCACTATGGTCCCTCAGCAAACACAGCGACATCCTGCGTAGAAGATAAGCGACCTTGACTTTGCCGACGACATCGCAGAACTGGAAGAATACTTAGAAAAAGCCCAAAGTCAAAAAGACTTGCTCTGCCTGACGGCCAAGGAAGTCGGTCTATGTATTAACACTACAAAGACCAAACCTGTTACTTGTAACATTCCACACTCGAGTCTTCAGCCCGATGGACAAGATATCGAGAACGTCGAAGATTTTCAATATCTCGGTTAGTACATTGCATCACCGGGAAAGACATCAAGTGACATCAAGCCTGTTCCAGGCGTTCAGATAGTAGAGCGCGGCGGTAAGTGGGGAGCGAGTTAAGTTGTACACCGGGAAAATTGGAAAGGGGGGAACGGTAGGGGGGGGGGAGAGCGAGAGAACGCCTGTAAACATTGTTAACAAAGGGTCGTTCCGGTATACTGGATTCCAGTATACCCTCGTATTGGTCGATTATGACACCTTCTGTTAACACTCGAGCACTGGTGACATTGATGAGGTATGCGATATGGAGGGAGAGAGACGTCTGTTATCGAATCACGCGGACATCGAAGCTACTATAAACAATGCAATCGAGCATTTCCTGTATGAGGAATCTTTTCGTGAAGAGCAGAAAATTTGCTTGAATCTCGTTCGCCGAGGCCAGGAGGTTTTCGCAATTCTTCCAACGGGCTCTGGGAGACAATTGGGCTCTTGGCGCGTCAATTTCCACGATCATAATCGTTGCGCCTCTCGTAGTCATAATGAAACCAAGCTTAAGCGATTTGGAATAACAGGAACAACAACAGCCATAGGCTGGGGACAGGAGGAAGGCATGGACGAAGACACGGCAATGTGAAAGGAAGGTGTGCGTGTGAGATCATTTATGGAAGTCCAGAAAGGCAAAAAAAATCTTATTTGAAAGGTTATTTAGCCGCAATAAAAAAGATTAATGCTTTAACCGAGGTCAAAGAAAACCAGTCCTTAACTGCATCTGGAATCAAATTCTTTCAGAAACAAACCGCAGGAAATAATTGCCGAGTATGCATGACTGACCGTCTAAATGTTAGACTCAGAGCGACAGAAATTAGATTTTCTTAGTGAAAAGAAGGAAAACCTCTGATGTTGTTTATTGAAAGCTAACTCAAAGGTCACGTTTCACACTATCACGAGCTTATGGGTAGCGTCTTTGTAGTGCATGTCACAGTTACGCGGTCGGCGGTCAATTAAGGGCGGAAAGAGCTCTGTAAGGGAATGTTTACGGGCGTTCTCTCCCCCCTTCCCCCTCTAGTATCCCCTCGTTATCTTTTTCTTCGTGAATTTTTCTCCCGCGCCCTACTATCCGAACGCCTGGAACAGGCTAGTAGTGCTGGAAAGGAAAAGGACGGAGTGCGTTTGGAAATTAGATCTTGTTTGAAGTCTCCTGCATCACTTTAACAACAAAAGGTTCAACGTTTCAAAGCGTCAGCTTTAAGTGTGCTTTTATATGGCTTTGAGTCTTGGGTCTTAACATCCGACCTATGTCGTGTCTTGCCTTAGAATCATGCTCCGCTTTTCTCGTAATGATCATGTTAGCAACGATGAAGTCTATGGTAGAACGGGAACAGTCCGCCTTTCCCAACAGTTAAAGCCCGACAGATTAGATTCCTGAGCTATTGTCTTCGGCGCCCCCGAGGGACCTCATTTCTAAATAGGCGCTATACCACCCGACACATGGTGAACCAAAGACCTGGTGGACGTAAAATGCTATTCCACGAATATGCTGCATAGCTTGGAAGCGCATGGAGGTCGAGTGTTGGCACCACTGGGAACCCCCATGAGTGCCTCAGCCGAGCAGAGAGAGACCCCAACCATCTTATATCGGAATTCTATGGGACAAGGCGAAGTGGTATTAAAAGCACGACGGGTCGAGCTGGGGAGTCGATGAGACAAACTAAGTGACAACGACACGAATAGGAGCAATTCATGATCAGAGGTCGACGAGACAAACCAAGAGATCGTCTTATCATGATCTCTCGGACGAACTCAAGATACAACGAGAAAAACCTGCAAAAAAAGGGACGACTCGAACCGCCACATTAGGCTCGGATCTGACTTTATAGTAAAGGTTTCCAGCCTAGTGTTCGAGATCCGAAGCGCAGAAGGTAACATCGTTCGTAACGGACTAGCGCGTTATGTCACATTGACAGATACATGCATGCACACGAAGTTTACGAAGGTAGTTAGAAAGGCCAGCTTAGAGAGGCAGACTAGGTAACTGTTGTACAGCGGTTAAAACAGGAGTGAATGTATCCGATGTGGCAGAGTGACCGTTTCAGGGATGCATCGTGGCCATTTTAGCAAGTACACAGACAGGTCCAAATGTTTTCGAAAACCTCGTACAAAATAACGTTTTTGCTTTCCTTTAATACATATTCGGCAGTTAACAGGCTTGTTTACAATAGAACGTGATATTAAAAAGGCTTTTAAAACGTTTTTCTTTGATCTGGTACTGGAATGTTTACAAGCACAAGGCGAGGGCAGGCGCCTTCCCTAAATAACCTTCCAAAGCGCTGAATAATTCACAAGAAATTCAAATTAGACGTTTCGTTAAAATGCTAAACTAAAATTTGGCAAAACATTGTATGTTAAGAATGAAATATTAACTTTACTGTCGCTTTTGTCACTGTTTTTTATGCGTTTCGCTAAAGAAAAATGTCCACTTAAAGGGTACTTTTTGTGCAGAAATTTGGAGTTTAAAAGCGTCGGCTGGAAGAATTGCGACGTGTGCGTGCTAGGACCCCTGCTAGTGTAAATTTTCCGCACGCTTACTCCTTTTCTGACTGTTGAGTTTTCCCTTATTTCGATTCATTTTCAGTTGTTCTGAAAAACTCCAATGTTTGTCATTGAAAAAAATACATCTGTTCGCTAGGAATAAATTTCCTGCAAAATTCTTGTTGATACCGCGCCATTATCGTCGGCATGGTCTGGTCCATGATTTCCCAATTGAGCGGCATTAAAGTAGTATACAACTATCCCCCGAAGGGGAGGTGAATTTGGTGTGGATATACCGAGACGCGAAGCGTCCAGGTATATATCTAGCGCTGTTCACCGACCCTGAGGGGGATAGTTGTTTTAGTATTTACCAAATCAGTTGGATAAAAATGAAGAGTAACTTTTGGAAATTAAAAACGTCACCTAGTAGGAACTTTATTTACAATTTACAAACATTTCGGGAATTTTGTCAAGTGCATTTTTACGATTTTGCCAGTTGCAAATTCAGCATGAAAATAATATTCTACCTACCAGTAAACACCGACAAGCCAAAGTTAGTCGCTCTCTTTGTATTTGTTTGTATGACAGCTTCATTTATCGCGCAAATTTCGTCTTCCGAAAATGTCTCAAAGCGAGACGCTATCTTCACTCCGGTCGCAAAACAGTGAATAGCCAAGGATTTTCCGAGTTACGGGAGCCAATCAAAACGCGCGAAAAGTGTCATTCACTGATTTGGTAAAAGACTAATCGTTGTTAGACTTTTTCGACATTTATGGAGAGAGAGGCAATTAAAACAATCAATAGTTTTTGAGTGGGAAAACTTTTCAGATAAATATTCAAAGGAATGATAATCAGTCAGGGTCTATTCTTTGTGGCGACAATTGTTTTTGCAAGAATTTCCCCAGTTCCCCTTCGTTTATCATGAAAACGCAATGTATTGTGGGATCGTCAGAAGGCAAACATTTCAAGACTGTTTCAAATTTATCACCCTCCCCGACTCATCTGTTGTTTTTTAGTGTAAAAACGATGCGGAATAAAGCGAGACAGACAGGAACAAATCTGCACAATTATGAATACAAAGTCAAGTCACAACACTACAAATGGCTTTTGCATAAAAGAAAATCTTGAAAAAAATCCGACCTATTTCTCAAGTACGCACGGGCGTATTTGCGAAAAGGAAGCTACGTTCCTGCCGTTTGTGGAGGGCAGACCCGACGTTAGGACCAGGGGTTTGAGGGTAGCAGTGAAGTCAAGCAATACCGGTTGATCAGGGTACAGGCTGCCCTAACAAAGGACTATGACTCTCGCCGTGAATCCTATCAAGTTATGTAGTTGAAAAGAAAGAAAAACCAAGGTTGAGTTATCGGGGCTTAGCTATAACCGGACGCATGCATCGTGCTATCTTATCCAGCTGAAGAGTGGCCGGCAGTTTTTATCGGAAATCTGAATAACGTAAATTTCCGATCTGCTTGTTTTCAGAATCCGCAAACCGATGTAAAGGATTGCTCGCTTTGTATCGCATGATGCTGAGTGACCAAAAAAAACAGTCACGGGTGAGTAAAAACAAAAGAAGATATTTTAAAGACAAAGAAATAGATATCTGATGATAAAGACATTCAGTTAAGCGATCATTTTTTCAGAACGTGGGTACTCTCTCGGAAGAAATTCAGTAAGTGATTAAAATTTGGGGGTTGGGGAATTGGGACGCGTTACAGAACCGACCCTCACTCTTCAGGAGCGCACTAAATGTTTTGAATTGTTTGCAACTGTGGGGAAAAACAAGTTTTTCTTAAAAACCAGTCAGCGGTGAATGTTTACCTCTGGTGGTGTATGAGACTTGTACAAAGACATGCTGCTAACCAACTGTGTAAAAGGACAGCAAATATAAGTTATGACCATGCAATAATTAGTTGCAGGCTGTATTGCTACAATCGAATCTTCATGTGCGACCAGCTTTCGTATGCGTTTACGGTTGGAACTCTCGTAAACGACTAACTCCTGTTTAAGCGACCGCGTCCACTGTTTGAATAATGGAGTATACAAAAAGGAAGACTACACTGTATTAACAAAACATTTTCGTTCGTGGAGAGCTTCCAAATGCACGATACAGAGTCAGACTAAGTGTTTTGTTCTGTTTGAATAAAAACCTTTATGAATTAAAATATAAAAGACAGTCCATGTCAGCAACCCCTTGCCTTGAGGCGCGTAATAATAAAACGTCCATTGAAAACCACCTTCCAGAGAACCTCAACGGTTGGAATGCTAAAACCCAATACTTTCAACACTTCTTTCGAAACTTCCAACTGATTTGGAAACACATAACTTGAAATCATGATTTCGCGAGAATAGTGAAAATCATTTATTACTTTTACAGCTGATTTTTATCTTAAAATGATCTCAGCCCATTGCGTGGTGATAAACACGGTGGGCATATGATCAGAAACGTTCACCTTTGTTCACCTTTTTTTTTAGCTTTAACGCAATTCATTTCAAATTTTGCAACAATGTAGAACTCACCATTCCATTTGAGTGGGGGGGGGGGGGGGGGCGGAGGGGGGATGACGTCACAAAGTTCCCGCCAAATTTTGTTTTTAGTATTGTAGGATATCTAATAATGGTTTCTAAAGGAAATAACCACAAGGATGTCAGAACTGAAAATTATTTTGAAATATGCCTATCCACTCAAAAGATGTAGCGCTTTGAAATTTGAATTTCCCTTCTTTTTGTGCTATTAAAATGATGCAGTCCATTGCGTGGCAATAAATGGGCAAATATTCGTAATGTCCGTGATGCCATAAATTTCTGCTTTTATTTTCGTTGGGCCCCATGACCCTCAGCCTTGAAGTTTCCGCACAGAACAGTAAAAAATTTGATTTCACGGACTTCCCAATGACACTTGCTTTAGGATCTCTCTGCGAAACATATCGCTCAAGGGGGCTTGTCTGGGAATTCAAACAGCGGCTTATAAAGACGTTTGACTTCGCTGCAGTGATGCCTGTCCACGAGTTCTGTAACAAGCGTTCCCTTTATGTTTTCCCGGATCCTTGCGGTGCTAATTATAATGAACTTTTACTTTACGTGCTGGTCTTTCCACTCTTTGCGTTCCTTCTTTTAAGCTATCACACGGAGTACCTCGGAGTGGCGCAGTCTGGACAGAACAAGGGTTATGTGATGTTATCCACGATAGCTTCTAATTAGCAAATACGTTGAAATAATCTCAGCAGACAAACGCAAGAAGCTGTTCACTTTTTGAAGAAATCTTTTAGAAGTCATTTGGAAATTGAATGTCACTTTCAATTTTTGTAGGAAATGGAAGAACGCGATGAAAATTCCCAAAGGCAGTTAAGGGAAATGGAACGACGCGAAGAAAACTCTAAAGGGCAGTTAAGGGAGCTGCAGCAACGAGAAGAAAACCTTCAAAGGCAGTTAATGGAGATGCAGCAACGTGAAGAAAACTCACAAAGGCAGTTGAGGGAGATGCAGCAACGCGAAGAAAACTCACAAAGGCAGTTGGTGGAGATGCAGCAACGCGAAGAAACATCTCAAAGGCAGCTAAGACAAAATAGACAGCTGTTGGAGAATTGCCAAGGACAAGTTATAGCGTTACGGTCGAGTCTTTTAACAGCTCAGCGGACAATAAACGAACTGCGTCACCAGGAACCATGTGAATGGGTAATTCCGCGGAATGAAATTCAAATTACAGACAAATGCCTTGGGAGGGGAGGCTGGGGGAGTGTTTATGAAGGAGCGTATTGCGGCTGCACTGTAGCAGTTAAGCAAATACATGATCTGATTGTCTCCCCTCATAACATACGTCTTTTTGAGAGAGAAATGAATATTGCATCCAAATGTCACTACCCTCACTTGCTTCAGTTTATCGGCGCTACTAATGATGAGGGAAACCCTCTGTTTGTGACCGAGCTCATGGAAAAGAGTCTGCGAGATTTGTTGAAGCAGCGGCAACTCTCCGAAAGAGAAATAGCGGTCATTTCTCTGGATGTAGCTTGTGGACTTAACTACCTTCATCAGAAGAAACCAGCACCCATCATTCACCGGGATGTGAGCAGTGCAAATGTGTTGCTATGGCGACAGGGTGACCAGTGGAGAGGGAAAGTGTCAGATTATGGCACTGCTAATTTCATGCAGCAGACCATGACAAAGGGTCCTGGAGCTGCGATTTACAGCGCTCCTGAGGCATTTACACCAAACCAAACGGTCAAGGTGAGTCTTGAACAATGATGTCGGTAGAAATTATTTAAGGTTCGGAAGTGGAGTTCATTTCAGTGGTGTGTTACCACCCCAACCCAATTTTAATAGATATTATTAAACTTAGGGAGCTCTGGATTACATCCATCCAGTATATGATGACATTCCGATAGAGGATGATTTTTCACAAGGTTGTCACGTGAATTCCTCTTCGTGAAACAGCTTTTCCCGCGGCGCGGTATGCTCGTGAAAAGATGAACTTGCCCGTTTTGTAATCCTTGTGTAAGAGAATCCGAGTTAAGGTGGCTCGGATCCAATTAGGTATCTGGGAAACTACCCACCTACCCCTCCCCTAACTCAACATTTTGCCCTAAGTGAGAAAAAAAGTGTTAATGTTGACTTAGGGGAGGGATGGGTGGGCAGTTTCAGAGAAACCTAAATTGATCCTTGGCTTGACCCCGTATTTTTGTAGGCTTCCTCTATCTTTGAACTTCTTTTTGCCTAAACAGCTTGATATTTATTGTAAATCCATTAAAACACAAAAATTTGAGAACTATAATATAATATTACTATTGAATATAACGTTATGATGACATCACAAGTCAGTTTTAGCTCTAAATCGAATTTGAGCCCTCATCCCCATTTTCTCTGGAGAGGCTCCATACTAGGTGTACCTTCTTCTGTACAAATCACACTCCCTTCAAAACTATTTTCTCTGACTTTCCCTACAACAATCAAACAAACGTTAGAACGACACAAGATATATACGCCATCAGAACACTGACCTATGAACTTGAAAAAAAATAGCCCAGCAAAAAACAGTCTAATAACAAAAAAATTCCAAAAGTAATTGTAATATAAAACATTTCAAAAATGTCACTATTATGTTTCTGTTATGTATATGTTGCTGTTAATAGGTCGACATCTACAGCTTTGGTGTTCTTCTTTGTGAGATGTGCATCCGGGAACAACCAAATCCTGAATGCCGTGAAGAACAAGTCGTGCTTGTACCAAACGAATTGCTCAGTGACCTGGTTCGGCGATGCCTAGAGGCAGATCCTGTCACGAGACCAACCATGCAGGAGATTATCGATGAACTGAAAGACTTCAATGACACACTTATCCGCGACATTTAAATGGGTTTGATTAATGTGTAGAGTATGTGTCTTCTCAGATTCTGTCAAATTGCTTTCATATTATTTGGATTGAAGAAGACATGACAATTACTTTACTCCTGAGTCATTTTTTCTGAAACCTTTAGGAACAGTAAGTTACTATTTGTACGAATTGTGACCTTATCAGAATTGAAGCTTTTGTTGTGAGAAAAAAAAAATTCAACTCTGTACTAAAACCACCGAAATGTACAATTTTAGCATATTTTAAAAATCCATGACGACAGCCAAATAAAATGACGTCACTTCCCCAGCAATTCATATCCAGAATATCCAAATCATTTCGTAGACTTCATCAAAGGCTGTCCACCAAAAGTTTAATCTTTGCCAATAGAGAGGAGACGTCCTTACGTCACGTTGCCGTGGTCGCTAAATTTTTGGATGACAACAAACCTACTAAGTCACTTAAAAGTCTATTCGCACTATTTCAAACTTCACCGATCTTATTCAATTTCATTTAATTGCGCAAATCTTGGCGCAATCTTCGTTGGGACCGTATCTATTGTTATCTAAGTTTAGAAAAAGAAAGCGACAATTTTTGTGTTGTGTTCACCTGCTCCATAAAGCGGGCTCGTGAAATTAGGAAGTTTCATGTCGTAGTGGTGCAACGATGGCAAAGAAATGTGCAAAATAGCATGATTCACGTGCAAAGTTGTTATTTGTTAATATAAATATATTATTTTTTGCCGTTCTCCTTGCCGTAGCCGTCGTCGTTGGTTTGTTGTCGTCCAGAAATAGTGACGTGACGTCACACTTCTCCTCTCTATCATAACAACATAGCAAAAGCCCTGGTGAGGGGAGGTAGGATTAACTGTCCCCCTCTGGACCAAGGGGGTGATACTGACTGCCGCGTGCGTCGGAAGATTAACTGGTTCCTTTAAATTATTTATAACGAGTAAACGTTAACCAGCTTTAGAGGAATCGATTGACTTCATAATATGAAATAACATTAAGCACCAAAAAACGGCTGCTCTGTTTGCAGATCTAGAGATCACAAACATGGCTGGAGGATTTCAAACACTTAGCGAGTCCAAATAATGTTGATTTTATACTTTTAAAACTTTTTAAATTTTGAAATGCTTTAACGTAATAACATTTTATGTTTTTTTGGATTTCACAATAAAAGGATAAAAAGGTAAAAATGTTCGCCCCCCTCTAGCTCGCATCTACCACTTTCAATGGCGGAGAAGCCGAGCAATTTCTCGCTAAACTAGCAGTGACGCTGTCCCAGAAGAAGTAGATGGACTATGGCAGTGTAATTAAATTGGCTGAGAGCAAGACATCTTTAAACTCAGTGTCATATGTAAGAGGCCAGTATACATATGACCAAAAAAGAGTGATTCAAATCGCAAATGTGATTGGAAAAATAATAGAGTAGACACATTTTATTTTTTTAAGCATTGTATAGAACATTTTTAACCCAAGCCTAGGGCTTTTTATATATACACTTTTAATATAGATTCTTAACAACTAATTTGTAGTAACTTTGATCAATTCTTGTATACCGTATTCTGTACTTTGTAAAGAATACGCTGTGTCTGTTTTCAAATAATTATTTTACTAAGTCTTCGGCCGGCTCCCCAAAAATTCACCATCAAGTTTGCTCCGCACCGAATACTCACTGAGTTAAAAAACTTGTTAACACCGAGTGCACTCAATATTGCGTCGTCTGGAGTCGAGGATCTAAGTCGTAGAATGATGCAGATTCAAAGAGAAAATAGTAACATTGTTTGCTGTAGAGGCTATTTTTTATTTAGTTTGATGGCTCTGTATAGGATTGCAAATGCTATGTCTGCCATGCTTTTCAAAATATTGTCGAGGACTGCATATGTGGTAACACCTGACAGTGGACAGTCAATGGGGCCATTTATACGAGGAAAAATAAGACGCGTCTTACATAAGACGCGGCTTAAATAAGACGCGAACTTTCGGTATAAGCGGAACATTTCGTCTAAAATAAGAGGCGTCTTATTTTTCCTCGTATAAATGCCCCTATTATCCACTCACTAGGAGATGAATATTGTTGACTGATAGTCCGAGATGGCGGACCAATCAGATTGCCATTAAGCTGAGTTTTGTGAAACGGCACTAAGTCCGCTAAGATTTACCATCATGAATTTGTACACATAGAAGTTTTTCTTCGTGGGCTACTATAATGACTGTTTCTGGGCGAAAGGTTTCGTTATATTCATTTTTTTGTTCAATGTTTTCAGGGCCAGATTCTCGAGTGAAAAAATTAACTCGTTTCCCTGGCAAAAAAATCGGAACCAGACGTTATGGGCCAGTTATTTAAACAGAGTTTAGCTTGTGTTTAACAAAACCGCGTTCTACGCCATTTTTAGTTTGCCCAACGCTTTTACCCGCTTAACACTATTTATCTTGATAAGTTTCATAAAAGCATAAGGCGTAGACTGGAACAGCACTTATTTTCTTAAAATTATCCACTAAGGAAGAGATCTGGAGGTCGAAAGATTTGCCACACCGCGGCCTAAGTTAGACTTCGTTTAAATAACCGACCCTATGTGTTCATATTATAGCTTAATTGAAATCTTGTCTAGCCCTTAGCACGCTGTGTTTAATCAAATTTCTATTCTATAACGATACTAGAAAATGTACTCGTTTGGATATATTAATATTAGTATAATTTATATGTGTTGTAGTTAATTTTTTATCTCACTTAATTTTTATTTTTCCTTTGTTTCACACTTCGTTAGCATACATTATCATACCCAAAAACAAAAGAAAAACAAAAATTACCTGAGATAAAAAATTAACTACAACATATGCAATATAATAAAGTACTAATGTAGTGCATAGCACCATTCTTAGTAAATTGTTCGCACCTCTATTATGTAGTTTAAGGCCTGGGACTAAGGGGTTTACCTGTGGAAAATGAATTATTGACTATAACTTCGGCATAAATCATAGCGCTGAATTAAAATTTGGCACACATAAAGAACTCATCGTCCTTAACATATTAAAATATAAATATTGTGTTGGAAGTCACGTGATATGTCACGTGACCATTTTGCTAAAAATCGTAAATTATTGACCAATTGGTGGCCGGTTTAAGAAAAGAAATCGAGCAATAATTTTTTCTAATTCATGTTATATGTTTCTAACACTTCACGTTTAGAATGGCCGTCCATTGCACTTCAATAAAAAATTATGAGGGGAAACGTCATTTTTAATGCCCAAATGTAATCTTAAATTATTTAAACCTGCAATATTAAACTTCGCGCACAATCACTCCAAACGTAGCAAGTTAGGTACGTTTATCCTCTTTCAGAAATGCCAATTTGTTTATCCCAACAAAGTAAATTCGTCACCAATTCGCCAATTTCCTTTATTTTTAATTTTTGGTCACGTGACCATAATTGAACGTTAAGGCACAAGAAAACCTCAAGATTTACTTTTGGGAAAAAGTTTATTTTGTTCTAGGTCTCCTAACAAGAGATATTGCAAATCATTCATAAGCTCAGAACACACCTTTGACCCAGGCCTTAAACCACTTGAGTAAGCAAGGGCTGTGGAGCCTTGAGATTCTGTGATCAAAATAGACATAGGTAAACACTACATAATTATATTCTTTAAGGATGTATGCTGTGTTTTTTATTGCATGTATTTCAAAATGTTCTGGATAAAGTATTTTTTAGTCATTTTATAGCTAAAAACACATGCGGCAAAATGTATTAAGACTAGCAGAAGTATAACTACAATAACTAGCTAGCTTGCAGTAAAAACAGTGTGTATCTAGTTACAGTCATGCAAATATGGCCTTAATTACCTAGTATTTACTTTGTTACGTAATTTTAACACTGGAACGCAAAGATATGCATTGTTTACTTTTTAATTGTTTTATATAATATCTTTACTAATTTACTGATGTAATCAAGTTACTTTTTTGTTTAAAAATAAAGGACTTTAATAAAACTCAAGTGCCCAGTTGTTCGAAGGCCGGTTAGCGCTAACAACATCAAATCTAGTAGACAAAAAGAACAAAACTGAAAACACTTTTTAGGTTTTTCATATTTGACCTGAAATTTCGAACTAACCCATGGGTTATCTTAACCCAGCTTTGAAAAACCCGGCCAAGGCTCACAAAGTCGTTTTCTTTCTGAGGTGTTCTGTACTTTCGAAACCTCCAATTTTTTCCCAATTTGTATAGATACTCCAAGTCCTCATCGATATTTAGAGCAGCGGGTGTTAATCAAGATCTCACATCGCGACAAAGTGTCAACCTCAGAGAAACAAATTGGGTTACAACTGCTTCTTGAATGTATCATTCGCTGAACAAGTTGCCTCACCCTTTCCCGGAGTCCCACTACAAGGGCTTTTTCAGCCAGCACAAGAGATCATGAGGACAGAGCGGAAGTCTAGGGGCGTTGGCCGGGATATCTTGAATGAAAAAAAGTTATTTTTTGAAACTATGAGGACCATAGTTTCCGGTGAAATTGACTTCTGGAACACACTTTAGAATCTCGTTGAATAGTGCCTTTAAAAGACACAGAATAGGAGGAAGTACAGGTATCGAAAAGAGGAAGAAGAATAGATTGTGAATACCTCTGAAATCACTTTTGGATATAAGCATATAGTAAGCAAATTTGAACTTCGATTTTTTTTTTACCAAATATTATCATATATTAATGACTTGGGGACACCTTTCATGAGTTAATGAATGAGACATGTTTTGCTCCTACATGAGCTGCCTTCAAGAGTTGAACTACAGGCTACAGTCGCAACAGCATGGTTAGTTAATATAAGTTCAGACCACTGATTTGGAAAGGGAGTTGGCAAGTTTTAATTGTAAAAACATTAAAAACAAAAACAAAAAGCAAGGTTGCAAGTAGAGTGTAAAGGCACGCAATTCCTTCTATTCTGAAAACAATAGAGTACACTACCTCTACAGAAAATACTTCTTTTACAAAGGGGAATGAAGGGTGGGGGGAGGGGCGCTAATTCGAACATTTACGGGTACAATGATGTTAGCGTAATTCATTATAAAAAAATGAATAAATATTAAAGGAAGATGAAGAATTTAGTTTTCAATTCTATATTTCCTTTTTGATTTAATAAGTGGTTCTCAATAAACCAATCAGAACTGTTTGAATTGTTGTTAGCCTGAAGTACATTATCGCTGCTTAGTTTACTGAACTTTAATCCAGTAGTTGTCGCTAGTCGTTAGGTTCAGACGCCAAACTTTTAATGAGCCGAACCTAATTCGAATTAATTAAAGCCGACGCCTGAATTGATTCAGACGCCGATCTTAATACCAGGCGAACTAAATCAAAAGGAGAAAAATGCTCATTTCAGTCAAACTACTTGTAAAAATACGTTATTATAATTTATGCATTAGGTTCGGTACATGAAAAGATCGGCGTCTGAACTGGGCCCAACTTGCGAAAAAGATTTTTAGCCCAAGAATTAATGATATGTTAATAAGCAATAAATTAGAAAACGCATCATATTTGAGAAAAACCTGCACAGAGGCTGGGTAAAATAAGTGGTAATTTTCAATTATAAAATTTTCTGTTAAGCTTAATATTTGCCTGTTGGATTCTCCCTCTCTTCTAACCTCTCTGCACGAGAGTACGCTCCGAGCAAGCCCTTCTGAGAGTCGTTCACACTCTTCACTCCGGTCAGAGTGTCATTCACACCTAGTTTTACAAGCTTCTTGTACTACATGTTTCTAAAATTATGATTATATCAAATAATCGATTAGAAATAATATTTAGAGTTGTGACTTAAATAATAAAAGCCGTATATGAGATAATTTAAGTCCACACCAATAAAATGTTAAATGATTTTTTTTTTTGGAAAACGGCGTCTGCTAAAATTCTTACAGTCTTCTAGTGATCAATATAACTGCCCTCCTTGACCAGTAAGGAGAGGACAATCGGCAAGACTCTTAAACATAGATATACTGTTTACAAGTAGCCATTATGACTCCTGGAGGAAGATCATGAGGTTATATAAACCCTATATTAAGATCTCCCCTTACAGATAACCCATCCAGCCCAGGAAAGGTTGGCCACACCACCGGGGTTACGTCACCTTCCCTTTTCGAACAGTGGTTAAATAAATAAATAAATTTGCTAGAACTTGATGTGTCAATGGTGCCAGTTCTTTAACACTGACAACATTAAATATCTCTTCTTTGTTAATCCAAGTTAGTGTGGGTTCTTTTACGTACGATTAAGAGCCATTATGCCTCTGGGTACGATAAAACCAGATAGGTGAAAGTGCTGCGAGACGGTACCTAACTTTTTTCGTCTTTATGTCTTTTTATTTATTACAATTTGATGGCAAATAAATCTAAATGTACACACAAACAAAGCCATAAGGATAATCTGTAAAAGAGTGGAACACTCTATGCGAGACAGATCACCATGTAGCTAATCTAAATAAATAAATATGCAATAACAATCAGAAAAATATTAAATCAAATATAAAAACGTTAAAAACTGTCTTCATTCCTGACTTAAAAACTGCAAGACTAGGAGATAATCTAATATCTAACGGTATCGAATTCCACATTTCAACAATTCTATTAAAATAAGTGTATTTAAAGTTAGTTGTTCTAGCAAAATTCGTCTTCAAGGAATAGTCATCAACATGTCTAAACCTGTACGGACCATCCTGAGAATAGAAGTTCACAAACGGAGATACATCCACGTTCAAGTATCCTTTTAAAGCCTTATACAAAAATGTGACATCAAAAAGATAGCGTCTCTTTTCAAGCGAAAGCAAATTAAGACATTTTAGGCGCTCGTCATAGGTAAAATTCCTTTTTCCGAGAATAAATTTTGTTCCCCTCCGCTGTATGTGCTCAAGCTTGTCAATGTTTCTGCGGTGTATGGTGACCACATAACTGATCCATATTCCACTAGCGATCTTACTAACGTGCAGTACAGCACCTTCAGGGTTTCGATGTCCTTCCAACCTCTACAAGTTCTTCTAAGCAGGCCTAAGATTCTACTAGCTTTATTTGTGATGGCATCAACTTGAGAGTTCCAAGAAAGATGATGGTTAGTAAGCAAACCAAGGTCGCGGAACTCATAAACTTCCTCTAAGACCGATCCGTTTAGGGTGAAGCTAGTTCTGAATGGTTGTTTCTTCTGGGTAATGCGCATCAACTCGCATTTCTTAACATTGAAGGTCATCCTGTTCTGTTGACTCCAAGTGCACAAACTATCTACAATCGGCGACAAAATTGTTTAGACATTGTACTTAAATAGGGTAACTTCGGAGAACAAAAGAATCCGCACCCCTCCCCTGTCCCCTCCATTCAAAGTTGGGGTTTTTGTTGTTTTCTATAGGTAGCTAGAACAAGGGCACAACATTGCACGGAGGGGGTGGGGGAGGAAAGTTATATTTCCTCCTTTTGAAGTTAATAAAACGTAAAAAAAGCCCAGTTTTGGGCGAAGTGTCTCAACTCATTTTGTCGCCGATTGTCTGAGTCGAAATCTACGGGCTGTTGTCTTATTAGCACCGGTTAGGAGACGGTAACTAGTTGAGATTACTATATTCACCGGGTCGTTTTTCAGAAGATACATAAGATACCCATATAATCCCTTTCCTGTGTTTTTCGAGGGAAAATTAGTTCTGACAATCTTTGTACGCGGTAGTGTTTTCAAGTAATTACGTACGCAGCATACCCACGTACCGAATGATTGATTTACCTCTGGTAATTAAGTGTGATCGGTAGGAATCGATGGCAGATAATATATTGTATTTGAATACATCCCTAGTAAGTTCGAAGTGTTTATTCGACGTTTGGCTATTTGATAAGGGTGGGATGGACGATAAAATAGCCATGATTGCTATGCGCAGGAGAATTTTCAGGAAAAATGTTCCAACTTCTAACGCACAGCAAAGCTGCATAGCATCGCTAAATTTGTGCAGCAGATTCGTTGCCCATATAGCTATAAGGGTCTTTGAAGAATGTACTTTACAGTAGAAACTATGAGGTCAGGAGGAGACTGGCCACGAGTAACCACGAGTAACCAACTTTGTTCTTAAAAGATAATCAGATTATTTTTTTTTATACTCATTGTGGTTACTCGTGGTTACTCGTGGAAATTCCTCCTAAAGAGCAATTTTAGCCATTATAACTACTTCAATGCCTACAAATCTAGTTTCCTATCCTTTTCACTTTGTTCTTTGCTTCGATGCGTTTCGATAAAGGGGAGAATAAGAAATCGTGCGCGACGCGCCACATCGCACGATATCAAGGCACGGTTAAGCGTGACACGAAATGTCACGCACTGAAAATAACGAAATCACCTTATTCTAATTGTTCTAAAATAGGTATGATGAAGTCGAACACCACAAGTAAAAAGCCACCAGGGGTCTTACATCCCAGCATAAAGAAATGAATTCAATTAACTTTCTAAAGGATATACGGCCACTTTTGAGATTCAGACAATCGGCGCCAAAATTGTTGAGACATTGTGAGACATTGTACTTAAATAGGGTAACTTCGGAGAACAAAAGAATCCGCACCCCTCCCCTGTCCCCTCCATTCAAAGTTGGGGTTTTTGTTGTTTTCTATAGGTAGCTAGAACAAGGGCACAACATTGCACGGAGGGGGTGGGGGGGAAAGCTCCTTTTGAAGTTAACAAAACGTAAAAAAGCCCAGTTTTGGGCGAAGTGTCTCAACTCATTTTGTCGCCGATTGTAGATCATCTTGAAAAATCATTAGATCATTTGGACAGTTTACCACCCAAAACGCCTTGCAGTCATCTGCATATAGTGCCACAGAACTTTCTTGACTGACCACCTCAGGTACCCTGGGTTTCCAGAGGATATTTTTTTCCTTTCGATACTGATGGTTCGCGGCGAAGCCGCGTCCACGAGGCGCGAACCGCCGTGGAGAAAAAAATAACTCGGCAGTTTTGTCGAACCGTACTACGGTTTATTTCATCTCAGGTATTTTGAGAACGGACCTCTGGAGCCAGGTAACCTCAGGCAGATCACTGATGAAAATAACAAAAAACAGGGGACCCAAAATGGATCCCTGCGGCACGCCAGAAGTGATATTCAGCCAGCTAGAACATTTTCCATCAACCACAACTCTTTGCTTACGATTCGATGAATAGTCACCACACCAGGCTAGCAGCGACCCTAGTATTCCAATATTATGTCAATACAAAGGCAGCACTTTATTCTCAGTTATCTTAGTTACTACCCTGCATGTAGGTACGGCCGCGGCTCGAACCCGCGACCTCCCGCTCGGCAGATCGGCGCTCTCCCACTCAGTCTGGAAATTATTTTCTTTAGACTTGAGTTTATCACAGATCATTGGCGATTAACCAGAAGCCTGAAGGCTCTAGTTAGGTCCATGGAACGTGCCAGTCATTTCTATTTCCTCGAAAAGAAAAAAAGGAATGGTATTTAGTAATCCCTGAGGTACGCCCCATCTTGAATTTCAACCAACCCTTTACTTCAGCTAGCTGATCAAATATTCCCATTGCGATTTTCTACGACGGTTCATCATGGCTGCGAAATTGACCAAAATGGAACCATGGGTACCAAAGAAGCATTACGATGATGCATATTCATATTCAGGAGAAACTTGAGAATTCTGCGGGAGAAGTCAAGGTAAAGACTGCAATTGTTGGCAGTTCTGGATCCGGAAAATCTACTTTTATCAACAGAATACGAAGGTGAGAACAAATGGAAGCATTTCTATATATTTTTTTTTTCACGGGAAGGTTTTTTTAAAAAGGTACTCTTAGTCTTAGCAGACGTAATTGATTGTCAGCTTTTTCAAAATGAAATCAATGGCGATTGTGTTTCTTGTTGAAACGCTACTACTCGTAAATAAGTCCAATAAAGGCATTGAATGTGACAATGTTTAAGTAAAGCAGTTTTCTGCAGCTTCACCAAAATCTGCCAGACTATCTCTATTTTAATGTAAAGGCGATTTCCCATTTTTACATTGTCAGTGAAAGTTCCACTTTATTCGCAGAGGAACTCCTTTGTTTCTCCTTCACCAGGAAGTTTGAAGGATAAACGAAAGTGGAAGGAGCATCGCAAATTATATAAATTATTTGTTATTTGTATAGTATTTATTAGCGAGTTGTCAAAACCAAGACAATTTTGACATCAAACCGTGAAAAAAAATAAGCATTTTTGAGTCAATAAGCTCGAATACAAGAAGGGATTGTACACTAACAGCACTGTTGTCTCAACCAATTTCGGATTTCCGAGAAAACAGACGTATGAAAACTCGGGCAACTGAGGTCTTAAGAAAACAAAGGGATCTTTTTTATTTATGTTCTTCTGATGAGTTGATGAGTACGTTCCATTTCTCTTGCAATTGGTGTTCGGGGAAGTATTTAGTAACTTTTCCAAAGAAAGTTGAAGTTGCAATTGGATCGGAAGTAACCGCATTTTTACAAATGAGTGAAACACACACTTCCGCGACTACTAAGGTTGCTTCGAGGAAATAACCCTCACCTGCTTTACTTCTACAAAGACATTTCATTGGGCGCAGTCCATTTGAAATAAATCACGGTCTACTTAAGATCACATAGAATGGAACAGATATTTCTGATATCACATAATTTATTAGTAACAAGAACGTACTTACAGCGGCGGTCAGTCTCGCTTGCTTGGAGATTAAATCGAGAAATGAGGAGGCGATTAATTCTACACAAAACATGATTTACTCGCTAAAGGTTCTTTACTTCCTACTTTATCGAAGTCCATACTTTTTACTTGTTTCTGAATTAATTTAGTACGCGTGTTAGCGACGACCGGAAATACGTCTGCGGTCGCAGGCTAGACGCGTACATAAATATACGAAAATTCAAGGGCCTCGATTTCAGAGAAATTACATCATTGCCAGAGATCGAAAACGTGATTTACATGCCACGTCATTTCAATCCTCGCCGAAACTAAACCGCATGCTCATCACAAGACTCATTTGCATACAATGAAAGTTTCCTACACCCGACCATCGTAGTTTTGCTAATTAAGATTCTTATTTTTTTTCGACTACACAGTAGTGTTCACTTGTTCCAAATTGATCAACACTTTCAAGCTACATAATTCGTGGACCGACTCGCTTCGGAAAAGCTCGAAATTTAATCTTTCCTAAACATGCGTGGCTTCGATCACGCAACGATTCTTAGTCCCAGTTTCCATGGTCTCCTCAAGGAACGCCTGGCACAATGACCCCCGATTTGTACATAAGATACGACGAAAAACCTCGGGGGGTACTTCCAGAAAAATTGGTTGGGGGTGTGGGGTACGCCTCCTGAAACTCCTACCCTATTTCAAACCTGATCAAAAGTTTGATGCCCTATTTCAGACCTGAAGCCTTGGAGCCCGGCACGTGACAAGCTGTTACAGTATTACAGTACGTACACGGTTGGCGTAAACATAGACTTTCAAAAAATCCTCCGCTCGCCAAAAGGTCGACTTGTAGAAAGTCTAGCGTAAACGTTAAGAGGCCCTGCGCCTAAGAAACGACCGATGATTTCCAGCTAAAAAATAAAATCGGCCGATTTTTTCTCCCAAGTAGAGGTTACCGAATACTATTCAAAAATGAATTTCTTTTGTTTCAGTTTCGTTTTAAACCAAAAATATGGAGCCCCAAACTTTTTCCGTCTGATAGCAGCAAAATCAGGCCGAAAATAAGCCCTCGCAAAAAACGGTTCAGAAATCACTACCGCAACGCAAAATAATGAGAAAACTACACAGTGATGAAGAAAAAGGCCTTTAAATGCAATATAATTCGATAGACATCGAAAAACTGCCGAAGCGAATAAGCAAATATTGCATACTAAATTAGAAAGAGCGTTGAAGCTGATTTTAAAATATTCATTTAATTCCAACGCTGTTGAAAGCAATCAAAGTGATTAAACAGACATTGGAGGGATATACATTACGATTCTGTTAAAACATTTTTCGGCCAAAGTATATTGACATTGTACAAAGCGTTCAAAGTTACCGTGTTTACCGTTACCTTGCTACTTGGGTGAAACACTTCTCTGTTGCCAATACGGCCGTGGATAGCGTGGTAAACGCCACTTTTATCGTTGCTAGGTGTTCAGAGACCATCTTAAGCAGAAGGACGTAGAATTAAAAGAGAAAGGAAGATGAAAAATAGGCAGAAAAAGAAAATAACTCGAAATTACCATCTGCTGACGAAACTTGAATCTGGAAAATGTCGTCGCGTGACAGCGGCCATTGACGTCATTTGTCTAAACTGCGGCGGAATCTAAACGAATGCGCAAAACAGGAAAACAACTTTTTCCCAGCCAGAAAGCTTTTAGTGGAACACTGTAATGTTATTTTTTCACAAGCGATGGTGACTTAAAAGGAAAAAATTCCCGAACCGCCACACTGTTTTGGCCTCAGCGTGATCTGAGCGTTGTGGGGTCACGAGTCGACGCTTCTGGCCAGCGGTCTATTGAAAGAAATCTGACTCAATTTTTTTTTCGGGCGAGAATCATTCATGTCAATGTCCGATGTCTGCCTCCAAGGAAAGAAAAAAAGAGAGATGTTAGAGTACTGTCGCTCCCGAGAAGGAGGAACACCTTGGTCGCGAAAACTGAGTTCGTTACGCCCAAGAATTACGTCCTGGTTTTTTTTTTTTTTTTTTTTTCTCAAAGGACTAGTACAAGGCGCTATAAAATGTAGTTAACAGATTCAATTCTTAGCACACTGATTAGCCCCGCGTTTAGTATTTTCTTGGACATCAAAATATCGGGGTTGACGCTATTCGGTTGAATGGCGGACTGACGGAATGATGGAACGGAATGGCGGAATACACGGAATATATGGAATACTCTAAAACGCAGAACAAGAGACAAATCGTTTAAAAAGGATATACATGTATGCAGCCGACTCCAATAACTCGAACACTCACTACTGACTCGAACCCTCGAGCTAACTCGTAATTAGTAATACTAATTTTAGTTTCTCTTCAGATCATTTCCATATAATTTTACCCTCAATAGCTCGAACCATGTTTTCAGCGCGGGACAAGTGAAAAAATTGACTTACCGTAATGATTCGATTTTAGTAGCGCCCTGTGGTGCTTATTTACTTTTGGTGCCTCAAGGGAGGACGCTTATTCAGCACAGGGCGCTTATTTCTTTTTTGAGAAACAACCAAATGTTCAAAAAAAAAACTTTAATATTTTCGAGGGTGGAAGCGGAATCATGAATCATGAATCATAGTTACAAAACTTGTAGGAATCATGACTCTTTGTTTTTGAAACTGGGGAATCATGAATCTTTGTACTTCGGCTCGGGAATCATGAATAACGAGTCTCTGAGAAAAGCGCAACAAAATAGACGTATGAATCAATTGCGTTCGATCCAGGGAATGCAGGATATGGTGTTTCCGAGAGTCCAATTTTCAATTCGTGCATTCGGGGCTGATACACTGTAGTCGGCTTGTTTCTCCAGTGACGCTGGTGCTTAATGTTCAGTAACAAAAACTCCATACCTGGGCAAAACGAATGATGATACAGAGAATCTATATAATTCTGGACGAAAACAGAAGTTTGAGCACCAAAAAAAATACGCAAAACAAGACAAAGTAGCCTCTGAGAATTCATTTAATGAATAGGTCATCAAAAGCTCGGGTGGAGGACTCCGCTATGAAAGGGGTGGGGATGCTCGTCATCTCGCTTAGGGGTGTAAATTTCGGATTTTGGTCTCACTTAGGATATTCTGGGCAAAACGCCATCATATTTAGTCATGAAGTTCTCGCTTAGGGTTGCACGCGAAAAAAATAAAAAAAATGTATATTGTCTTTGTTTTAACAGATCAGTCTCCCTTAGGGGTTTAATTCAAAATTTCCGACGAGCATCCCCACCCCTTTCATATGCGGATTCCCCCCCCTCCCCCCCCCCCCCCAGGATCAAAAGTCTTCGTGAGTCATGAATCTGGAAGATTATTTTTGTAGGAATCATAAATCATTGAGGTAAAAACGATAGAAATCACGAATATCAAGATTCAAATGATTCCGCTTCTACCCCCGAATATTTACTTAAAAAAGAATAATATTTGAAACTGTAACGGTAACAAATACTTACGGTGAATGCTCAGTTAACGTGAGAGACTTACCTTGAAACTTGTTGGGCATTTGCCGATGGAACTTTCCTTTCTTATATTCGGCTTTCTTAAAAAAGCTCGCAGTGAGAACACCTCTTCAACAGCATGGAGGGGGAAATGGGGCTTAAGGTATTGCGGTATTAAGCTTTTTTGCCAGCGGTATTTCGGTAATTTGGATTTTAAAGTGCGGTATTGCGGCATCATTTAGCCCTGCGGTATGCGGTTTTTCATCCTTTTAGTTAACGGTATTCGGTAAAAGAAGATCTTCACAGTATTGCGGTACTGTTAATTGCGCTCTATTGTTTAATGCACGTCAGTATTTTTAAGACTTTAGATTAAGACCCTGTTTACATGGAGTGGGGGACCCCGGTCTAGTGAGGTAGGTTTTTTTTTTGTTTTGTCTCCCCCAGAACGTGAAAACAAAAGAAACCAACCCCATTAGACCGGGGTCCCCCACTCCATGTAAACAGGTCCTAATGGTAAATGATTACCATTACACAATTTCTGACAGATAATCTATAATGAAATTGGCAGGGCATCCGTTTCGATCATTTCACCGATCAATTCGAGGTCGTCTCACGTTTCCTCGCAATTGCAGAGGTTGATTGCTGGTGCATAAATGCTTGAGATAAACAAACACGCGAGATGGATACAAGTTTATGTAAGCGCGACCGAAAATAAATGCGGTATCAGTATTTCGTCGATTTTTGACACGGTATTTCGGTATTTACCAATTTTCCTTACGGTATTGCGGTATTGGGTACCCCCCAATGTCCCCGCTAGCATGGCGTTGCTCTCCAACTTCGTCACCTTCTTTAGGTCCGCTGACCCCTACACGCGCTGAGCTGTAACGTCCGTTGGAATGTATGTAACGAAACACATGCAGCCCACATTCAAAGCACTTGGAGTGAGGCTGAATTCATCGTCATTAACGGGAACAACATAAACCTGTTTCACTTCAAGATTTCTGGTGATAGAAAGATTGTTTTTTTTTAAACTTATATTTCATGCATTTGTTTGGATTCCAAAACGGCTAAAAAACCATACCCTTTGGCGCCGCACTTACCTATATAGCCTGTATAAGGGAGTACCCCCCAGGACGAAAAACACGTTGCAGATTACGAGTCTCGCTGCTTACGCAAGCGAGACTAATTATAGCTTTGAAACTCACACGAAAATTTTTGAAATTGCTATCTCGGACGAGTTTGCGCAGTCATTTCGGCAACAGACCAATTTTAAAATTAAACAAGACGTTGTGGAGCGTACACTTCGGCGTCGTGGTTGTGGAATTAATTGTAATTGCGTAGGAATAGTAAGAAATGATATATGATAAGGTATCAATTTGTGAAATATTGGGAATTGTCAGGATATTCTAAAAGGAGCAATAACCAAGAGGCCTACTTGCGAAAAACTAGCATTTCGGGCCAAAATTTAAGAGAGTGTCTCTGTAAGAGCTGTCCGGTCGATTTTGCTTGAGGCACAAATTTAGCTCATTTCTTGTGGGTTGTAAGACATTCATGTACCTATACTAAAACCACAATCCGTTTGATCGGATCTCTTTATTTTTCAGAGTTTTACGCAAATTAAATTTCACTCGAGCGAAGGCCTGTCGTGACACTTTTCAAGACTTTAATTTGAGACAACTTCGGAGGACAATTTACAAAAAAGTACGGGACTCAGCAAAAATCAAATACCACAGACATGTATAACAACTCTATCTTATCCATCGAGGCGACTTTCGTGAACATCACGTTTCAATCAAGCAAACAGGAAGACTTGAACGACACCTTATCGGTTCGCTTGAGTCACAGACGCGAAAACCGATCAAATTCAAGGTACATTTTTGAAAAATTGAGGCGTTCTTAACTGATCCAATTAATATAGCTAGGAAGTAGGTGCCATAGAAAAGGTAACTACAGAAAAAAACTTTGCGGCCCAACCTTTACTAAAACTTTATAACTCCGTGAACTTACCCAATTTTCGGCAATCTCCAAGTTTTGCCGCCATTTTGAGGGACTTGTCAACATGAAGCGCAGCAGATATAAATCGAGCAGGTAGATCTAAAACCGTCAGAAATACATACGAAAGCATTCAAATGAACTTCACTTTCAATTCAAGGGGCAAAATTTGAAATTGTTCGTTAAACCTACCATTCCTACATCCCCATGCGACCATTCACCCCAACAATTCAAACACTACAACTAGTGTTCGAATTTCCCTCGTCGATTCTACCGTCAGAAATAACCTGTGCCACCCAAGCTTCGACTCGTATGTGAAGTACGAATCAAACAACATAACTGTTTCATCTTCGAGGTCATATCACGCTGGTATTTTGATTTTCTGATCGACAAGAATGGTGATCAGGAAGTGATCGCCATGTTTACCTCATAAACGTGACCGCTGACCAGCCGCTGGGTGAAAACAGTACGGCGCGGGGTGGTGTGGGTGGCGGACTTATCGTCATAAGATATTCGAATACATGCTAAAAAAGCTTTAGGACTCTCAGTCTAAACAGTGAAGGCATGCTTCATGGTACAGACAACTTTTATTTTATTCTTATAACTTTTCCCTTTAAATTAGAACTGGTATTAATTAATAGAGTTATTTAAATATTTTTAACCGAGGTACCCATATGACCTTTTTGCTTGTCCTCAGTGGTATAAAATAAGGTTTCTTTTCTTCCAGAATCTTTTATTTATGCGTTATTGCACTGAATGAACACTATACTTAGAAGGTTTGTTCTAAATCATTTTTGCTGTTCCCAAGAATGTATGCAAAATCATTGCTTTATACAAAGCTGACTCTAAAATATGATTTTCCGTAACAGTAGCCAATGTCACTTACGTAAGGTGTTAATAAAACTAGCAATGTACAATTTTTAGCGTTTTCCACTTATAACCCTGTCATACAATTGTCAAGTGAACTATGCTAGTTTCAGCTCATTCCTTGATTCGATGTGACCTTTTATCACTAAACCCTATTCTTTTCATTTGCAATTTTCCGGTACTTTTTTTTCATACGACAACGACAAAGAGTTTTATAAGTAAACCGATTTTTTTGGTGTACCACGCTTATCACATTGTATATACAAATACATGCAAAAGGCTGGCTAAATAAGCTCCTCCCCCTGCTCCTAATTTTTTGCGTTGCCTTCGCCTATGCCTCTGCACGACTCCCATTTAAATGGTGGCTCGAAGAAAGTGCAGATTTCCTTAAGCATGAAAACAGTAAAATAGTTCAATTAGTCACACAAGTCATAAATGTCATTGACAATCAGATGCGTTAAGCCAATTTCTGTTACAACTGATTCGACGGTGGTCATTTGATTCACTTCTTCCTGGTCAATTAATTCCTCGTCAGATTTATCGTCAACCGCGGTGCTCGGAGACGAACCTGCCCGTCTCCATCTCGAGGAGGACAATCGAGATAAACCTTGTACATGCCCTAATTAATTATTCATAAAAATCCAAAAACGTAGAGGTCACGCAACACATGACAGCAATTTTACTATGTAACACTCAACAAAGACAAAACGTTTTCGTGCAGCATTTTGTGACTTTAAATTCATCATAAGACATTTCGAAAGGAGCGATCACTCGTGAAATATTTTTTAACACTTTCGTGTCTCTGCGACGCCATGTAATATCCTCCACTTATTCCTCGAGTAAATAAAAGACTAAACTCAAAGTGATCTCAAGATATCTCGAAGTAATTCCGGTGTCATTTCGTGAAATGGCCGAAACAAGCCGAAAAGTCACGAACTAGGGCGCCCAATTAAGTAAGTAAGTAAGTAATTTTATTTAACCACATATCGCATATGAGCAATAGCTCGTTTAAATGCAAATGTGCCATAAAAATTACAACGTGATAATTTACATAATGTACATGTACAAGTGATGAATAAAAATGAGAAATAAAGAAATTAAATCAACTAAAAATAATAATAATAATTTAAAAAGAGAAAATATTGGTAATCAGATTATCTATTTACAAAATACACAGTTGCAGTCATACGATGAAGACAATTGTATGTTTTGTAAGTTTTTCCTAAAAATAGAGAGGGACTCCGACATCCTTATTTTGTCTGGTAGATTGTTCCATTGTTTGCCAGCCTGGTACGTGAAAGAATGTTGCATATAAGATGAGGTCGTTCTTGGAAGAACAACCTTAAAATGGCCCCGTAGGCTGTAACCATTGCTTCGCAGTAAAAACATTTCCCGAATGTAGTTCGGTGCCTGGTTATAAATGCTATTGTATACGAGTATCAGTGCTTGTTCTATGCGTCGATGTTCCAAGCTTTTGATGTGTACAGTTTTAAGTAGCTCTTCATAAGCAGTCGATTTAGAGTAGTTAAGAAGAGTCCTAAGGGCAAATGCGTTGGTTGACTCCAGTTTTGCAGACAAACCTTTACTTAGACCTATGAACAATGGTGATGCGTATTCAAAGTGAGGCAGAATAAATGCTTTGTACAGTTTAATCATAATATCTGAGGGTATAATTTTACGAATGCGACGAAGAATTGAAACTTTTGTGTTCACTTTCCGGCAAATTTCTTTAATATGTGCTTTAAAAGAGAGTGAATTGTCGATAATTACACCAAGGAGCTTGATCTGTGGAACGTAATCCAGTTCATTGCTGTCAATAACAAAGGGCGTTGGTAGAGTTGCTCTATTGAAGACGATGGATTGAGATTTACTATGGTTAATCGCCAGAAAGTTCTTACAAAACCAGGAAACGAGTAGATCAAGGTTGTTTTGTAGATTTATTTGCAAGGTGGATGGACAAGGGCTTGAAGAGTACCCCGTAGTGTCATCGGCATAGAATCTTAAGGAGCACGAAATATCTGAAAAATTTGCATCATTCATGTATATATTGAAGAGAAGGGGGCCCAAGATCGAACCTTGAGGAACTCCACACTTCATAATTTGCCAATCTGACAGGTTACCGTCTATCTTGACATGTTGCTTTCGGTCAATCAAATAAGAACGTAGAAGTTGTAGGGCGTCTTCAGTTAAACCGTACGCTGACAGCTTTGCAAGAAGCAAATTATGGTTAATAGAGTCAAATGCTTTGGAGAGGTCTATGGTAATTGCTGCAGAGTGCTCGCTAGAGTCTAAATTTGCTCTAATATCTTCACATGTTTTGAGGAGGGCTGTTGTGCATGAATGTCCTTTCAGAAAACCAGATAAATTCCCGCTGAGGAAATGAAGGGAAAACTCGTATAGCTGATCAAAGATTACTCTTTCAGCTATCTTTGAAACAGCCGATAACACAGATACAGGACGGTAATTAGATTTTAGAGTCTCGCTATCTTTTTTATAGATCGGAGAAATAATGGAAGTTTTCCAATTTGTAGGCCAGGAACTACCAGTGATGCATCGATTAATAAATTTTGTGAGAGAACTGAGAATTGCTGGTTCAGCAAGTTTCAATAGGCGTGGAGAGATTCCGTCAGCACCGGTGGCTTTATTAATTTTGATACTGGAAAGTATCCTCTTGATGTAGGAATCCCGAACAGGAGTAAATGAGAAGCTCATTTGTCCTTTAAATTTCTGTTCAATGGCTATAACACTGGAATCGGTCTTAAACTCTTCTGGCTGTAGATTAGAAATGTGGGTAGGCCTGGGTACTGCATGAATGAAATAATCGTTTAGAAGATTGGCGACATCAATACTGTCAGTAATGAGGCGCCCATCTTCAATCAGTTGAATATGGCTGTTACCTCTGTCCTTGCTGGGAAGCAAACAATGAAATTTCTTCCAAAATTCCCCAGGGTGTTCGGAGTTTGTGGATACATTAATGCAGTATGACTTGAGGGAAGAGCGTTTTAAAGAAGTGACAAAGTTCCGTTGTTTCCTATAGGCCTCCCAATTTTCAGACGTTTTGTTCTTAGTAAACTTTCTGTGTAGACGATTTCTAGTGTTTATAGCCTGAATAATTTTTGGTGTCATCCATGACACAGTGTTACCGCGTACCAGTTTCCTCTTAAGCGGTGCGTGACGATCAATTACTTCAGTGAATAATTTATACCAGTGCGCCCAGATGTCGTCGATATCATCGTAAATAAACGCAGAGTCCCAGGGGACACTGTTTAGGTCCTGAAGAAAAATATTAGCGTCAAACCGTTTCATTGAGCGATAATTGATGAGCTTTGGTGGAGGTTTAGGTAACTTCCACTTGCGAATTGTAACAACCATATCGTGATCACTGATACCGAGTTGTAAAGTCTTAGTATAGCAGAATCTTTGCGGATGAGTTGTCAGAATAACGTCAAGAAGAGTGCTCGATGTATCTGTTGTTCTGGTTGGACCAGTTACAGTGTTTGTTAATTGAAAGCGGTCACAGTATTCAGATAGTCGGGTATCAGGAGAACAGTCATCACTGTTAAGCATATTGAAATTTAAGTCACCAATGATGAGTAGTTCATTTCGGTGATTATACAGATTTTCAGTTGTAGAATAAAGAGATGACAAGAATTCCGTAGGTTTGTTTTTGTTTGGTGATCTGTAGCAGGCGAGAAGAGAAAACCAAGTGTTTGCCCTACCCTTTACATCTTGTCTCGATACTAGTACATAATTTCATAGTTATTTTTCATGGCAAACAAGAACGCACTTACAGAGACATACAGGTCTCGCCTGCTTGGAGATTAGAGCGAGAAATGAAGAGGCGATTAATTCTACAAGAAACATGATTTACTCGCTAAAGGTTTTTTACTTCCTACTTTATGGACGTCGATACTTTTTATTTGTTTCTGAATTGATTTAGTACGCGAGTTAGCGACGACCAAAAATACCTCTCCGGAAGCAGGCAAAACGCGTGTATAAATAGACGAAAATTCTGGCCTCGATTCCAGAGAAATTACATCATTACCAGATTTCGAAAGCGTGATTTACATGGCACGTCATTTCAATCATAGCCGAAAATAAATCACATGCTCATCACAAGACTCATTTGCATACAGTGAAAGTTTACAACTGACCCGACCATCGCAATTTTGCTAATTAAGATTCTTATTTTTTCCACCACTCAGTAGTGTTCACTTGCTCCAAAGTAATCAACGCTTTCAAGCCATAGAATTCGTGGACCGACACGTTTCGGAAAAGCTCTTAATTTAATCTTTCCTAAGCTTTCATCGCAAAACATGCGTGGCTTCCATCACGCAACGATTCTTAGTCCCAGTTTCCACGGTCTCCGCAAAGAACGCCTGGCACAATGGCCTGCCTTTCGCGTCGTAGATTCAACAAAAAATTCCGGGGGGGTACTTCCAGAAAAATTGGGAGGGGGTGTGCAGCATGCTTCCTGAAACCCTTACCCTGTTTCAGACCAAAATCTGTGATTTTCCCTACCCTATTTCAGACCTGATCAAAAATTGGATACCCTATTTCAGACCAGAAGCCCTGGAGCCCGGCGCGTGACCGGAGCGTGTGACAAGCTGTTACGGCATGTAGACGGTAGTTCGGCGTAAACGTTAAAAGGGAAATGGTCTTATCGCCAAATGATGAAGAAGTAGCTAATTCTTCTTAAAAACATACCCAATTAAAGACTAGAGTGCACAAACCATACCCTATTTCAGACCAAAACAGCTAAAAACAAAATACTCTTTGGCGCGGCAGATACCTATATAGTCTATATAAGGGGCTAATCCCCGGGGCGAAAAACGCGTTGCAGATTATGAGTCTCGCTGATTACTCAAGCGGGACTAATTACCTGGGGTCGCAGTGGCGCAATCGGCTACTCCCTCAACTTAGAGTCTCCTCTGATCTGAAGGGTCTCACAGGTGAGTCGGTTCAAGCCCCGGGCAAGCCAAAATAATAAATCTTTTTTCCTCGAATAAATTAAAGAATAAATCAAAGAAATCGAAGTGATCTCGAGATATCTCGGACTAATTCGGCTTTCATTTCGTCAAATACCCGAACAAAACTGAAAACCTACAGACTTTGCGTGCCCAATCTTGCCCAAAAAAAGTCAACTTTGATACATTCCTGAGCGTCGCGAATCCTTTACCTGGCGCTCCTCCGAAGTAATTAAAATTCCTATATGGCGGCGAGGCTTGGGGGAATAAAACAAAAGAAATCATCTTGATGCTCAGCAATGAATAATGCATTTCTGTTTTCAGTTAGCTCATCAAATATTCCCATTGCAATTTTTTAATTTCATCATGGCTGAGGAATTGACCATAATGGAACCATGGGTGCCGCAGAAGCATTACCATGATGCATACTCATATGTCATGAAAAACGGTGTTTCGAAAATCAAGAACTTCTTTGAGGAGAAACTGAAGAATTATGCGGGAGAAGTCAAGGTCAAGACTGCAATTGTTGGCAGTTCTGGATCCGGAAAATCTACTTTTATCAACAGAATACGAAGGTGAGAACAAATGGAAGCATTTCTATATATTTTTTCACGGGAGGGTTTTCGTAAAAAGGTGCTCTTAGTCTTAGCAGACTTAAATTGATTTCCAGCTTTTTCCAAACGAAATTAATGGCGATTGTGTCTCTTGTTGAAACGCTACTGCTCGTAAATAGGTCAAACAAAGGCATTGAATGTGACAATGTTTAAGTAAAGCAGTTTTCTGCAGCCTCATCAAAATCTGCCAGACTATCTCTATTTTAATGTAAAGGCGATTTCCCATTTTTACATTGTCAGTGAAAGTTCCACTTTATTCGCAGAGGAACTCCTCTGTTTCTCCTTCACCAGGAAGTTTGAAGGATAAACGAAAGTGGAAGGAGCATCGCAAATTATATAAATTATTTGTTATTCGTACAGTATTTATTAGCGAGATGTCAAAATCAAGACAAGTTTGACATGAAACCGTGAAAAAAATAACCATTTCTGAGTCAATAAGCTCGAATACAAAATGTGATTGTACACTAGCAGCACTGTTGTCTCAACCAATTTCGGATTTCCGAGAAAACAGACGTATGAAAACTCGGGCAAATGAGGTCTTAACAAAACAAAGGGATCTTGCTTATTATGTTCTTCTGATGATTACGTTCCATTTGCAATTGGTGTTCGGGGAAGCATTTATTAATTTTTTCCAAAAAAAGTTGAAGTTGCAAGTGGAAAAAGTTTCAAATTTAAGATCACAAAAAATGGAACAGATATTTCTGATATCGCATAATTTATTAATAAATAAAAACTCGCTTAAAAATTTTTGAAATTGCTATCTCGCGCGAGTTTGCTCCTATCGGTTTTATTCAGTCATGAATTTTTGATTCAATCACGAGTCAATCGGTCGCAGTAATTTTGGTAATAGAACAAATTTAAAATGAAATTAAAATTCCTATTTGGCTGCGAGGCTTGGGGGAATAAATTAAAAGAAATCATCTTGATGCTCAGCAATGAATAATGCATTTCTTTTGTTTTATTCCCCCATGGGGCCAAGTATGAATTTTAATCAGATGACGAAATTGGTCTATTTAATGTCCATCTTTGTCAGTCATCAAGCTATAACCTAATATAATGCTTCTTCGTTAGTACCTTATTGTATCTTTTCACAAACTTAATCCTCGGACGTACACGCAAAGTCACACCCAAACTGTGGTACAAAGGGGGAGGGGAACCCCTCCCCTGAATTGTTGACATGTTGCAGTATTTCAAAACGATTTTGCCTTCAGTAGCTTTCACTGGAAAGCCTTTGATTTTCTCAACAAGACGAGGTATGTTTCATGGGTGGTGGTTTTGCTGTCACCATCTTGGCCGAAATTTTCGATTTTATCAAGAATTAGAAATCAGGTAACAACGGTAAAAATTTATAATTGTTTTGTGCTTAACATGTAAAGAACACACAAGTAAACTTATGACTTCATATCTCGTAACCATGGAAACTTGCCATCACTAAACATGCGATGAGTGCCAAGCGAGCATTGTTGTATTTGTTATTAAAATTAGGGTTACGTAATGTGTCAACGTGAATATCTAATAAGCAAGATATTTAAGTTACTTCTTGTCTTATTAAAGAGAGCTTATGTCCCTCTTATTGCTGTCTCTCACAAGTGTTTCATGGTGTCAGGAATATTGTAGCGAACCTACGTGTTTTACTTTTTACTTGCGATACCGGGAGGCGAAGGGGCAGGTGCATTGCCGAATTCGTCTGGAGATACGTCGAATGTTAGGGGTGTTTTATTTGCTTTACCGCCGCCACCACCGCTTGATATTCATGTTTCGAACGCAGCAGAAAAGTGGAAGGAGTTTGAGCAAGCTTGGAAGAATTACTCGATTGCCATGGAGTTGCACCAGGAACCCGAAGCCGCACAAGTTGCCACATTACTTACCGTAGTTGGAGCTGAAGCACGGAAAGTTTTCGCTACGTTTACGGAATGGGCGAGCGACACCGACCAAAACAAGATTCAGCCTGTGTTACAAAAGTTTGCAGCGTACTGTCAGCCACTTAAAAATTTTTCCCTTTGAAAGATATAAGTTTTATTCTAGATTGCAAGAATCGGGAAAGTCTTATGATCACTATCGGACAGCTCTTCGACAGTTAGCGGAAAGGTGCGAGGTCGAATCGATTACCCCCAATCAGATTTTACGTGACAAGCTTGTATTTGGAATTCGCGATTCAAAGGTTCGTAAGAGGTTTCTTCGTGAGGAGAATTTGTCATTGGAGAGAACTGATGAGATTTTTCGTTCTCACGAGACCATGGTACAGCAGATGAGGGTTGTCAGAGATGCCGGTTTAAGCGTTACAGATATCGGAAGCGTGAATGCTGTGTCTACAAAGCCTAAAAGAGGGAAACATAGGCGCGGTCGTGGCTCGAGAAATGCTAACACGCGGGGAAGTAGTTGTGAATTTTGCGGACGTGAGCATGACTTAGCGAAGCGTCAGAACTGTCCAGCTTTTGGAAGGAGCTGCAATAAGTGTGGCAAGAAAAATCATTTCGCGAACCTATGTTTTGGACACGCGCCCAAGCCCACGACTCGCACGCATCCTGTGTATTGTTTCGAAGATGAGCTTTCGGACGAAGTTTTTAGAGTGGAAGAAATTTCGGCTGTAACGTTGGATGATTCTCAACTGGTAACGCTGAGGTTGGAATCTGGAAATTATCTTCGTTTTCAGCCCGATACCGGAGCTCAGTGCAATGTTGTCCCTTTGCATCTATTCAAGAAAGCCACTAAGGATGTTGGTTTGTGTAATGTGACCCCTGTCAATACGTCGATCATTTCGTATGGTGTACTTCAATTCCTGTCCTCGTGAAAGTTCGTTTGCGTGTATGGCGTGAAGATTTCAGATGCCTGCTTGACTGCAATTTGGTTGTGAAGTTTATACACATGATGTTCCGGCCAGTTCCTCGGTCTCCGCTGACCAACTGATTAAGAGCTTTCCTCGTGTCTTCGCTGATGGCGTGGGTGCACTTGCGGGCGAATATCACATGTTGCTGGATGAGTCGGCTAGACCAGTTGAACATCCTCCTCGCAGAGTTCCAGTTGCGATCCGGGAACGTCTTACAGAGACCCTGGAAGATTTAGAGAAGCGTGAAATTATTGCTCGAGTGACAACGCCCACCCCTTGGATCAGCTCGATGGTTGTCGTACCAAAGAAGAATGGCAAATTACGCATATGTTGGATCCGAAGGATCTTAATCGTGCTTTGCAGCGGGAAAACTATCCTATGCCTACAATTGAAGAAGTAGCTTCCCGTCTTCACGGAGCTAAAGTTTTCCCGTTGCTTGATATCTCCAACGGGTTCTGACACATTGTTCTTGATGAGGAGTCTTCGTTTTGTGTTACCGTTTGGGAGATACCGCTGGAAAAGGATGCCGTTCGGAATCAGATCTGCACCTGAAGTGTTTCAGCGTAAAATGCATGAGTTGATTGAAGGGTTAAGGGGTGTTGAGGTCATCGCGGATGATTTTGTTTTTGTCGGTTATGGTGAATCGTGACAGACTACAAATAAGGACCTTGACAGGAATCTTCTATCGTTTCTTCAGAGATGTGATGAGCGCGGAGTTCATTGGAACAGCGACAAGTTGCAGCTTACAATGAAAGAAGTCCCTTTTATTGGTCATGTGGCTACCGGTGAAGGTCTTCGCGCAGATCCATCTAAAGTTCGGGCAATTCCCCACCGGAAAATGTAGCTGGCGTACAGCGAATCCTTGGTACGTCTCAGTACCTTAGTAAGTTTCTGCCGCGTTTGTCCGATGTTACAAAGCCACTGAGGGATCTCACCCTCCAAGATGCTGAGTGGATCTGGGACGAGCTGCAACAGAGTGCTTTGAGCGCCTCAAGCAAGCAGTTTCTGCTACGCCTGTGCTTCGTTATTACAATCTGAAAGATGTTACCATTCAATGCGACGCATCTCATCGTGGTCTTGGTGCAGCGTTACTACAAGGTGGGCAGCCTGTGGCATATGCGTCGCGCGCGTTGACTGACACGGAAGTAAATTACGCCCAGACATAGAAGGAGTTTTTGGCGATTGTCTTCGCGTGTGAGAAGTTTGATGTGTAAATTAATGGCCGTCATTGTGTTCGAGTGCAGACAGATCACAAGCCCCTCGAGTCCATTTTCCGGAAAGAACTTTGTACAGTCCCTAAGCGTCTACAGAGGAAGCTGCTCAGGCTGCAAAAGTACAGTCTGGATGTCACTTACCTGAAAGGAGAGAAGATGTTGATTGCAGACACTTTAAGCCGTGCCTATTTGCCTGACGTCAATTCCTGTATTTTGTTCGGGAGCTTGAAGAGGTTGATCACAGAGCTAACTTACCTGTAAGTGACGAGCGTTGGCAACAGTTAACCCATGTTTCGGCCGATGATCCCGTTCTGAAGCAGTTGCGCACTGTCATTCAATGTGGCTGGCTTGAGAGGAAGTCCGACGTTCCCATGTGTCTTCGACCCTATTTTGATCTGCGTGATGAGCTGGTTGTTCAAGATAGCTTAATTTTCAAGGGCCCGCGTTTGGTTGTTCCAGCTTGTATGCGCAAGGAACTAATGTCCGTGGCTCATGCGACCCATATTGGTATCGAACGTTGTTTGCGGCGGGTTCCAAAATGCCTCTTTTGGCTATGATGGCGTCCGATGTCAAAGATTATGTTTCCAAGTGTGACGTCTGTTTGGCTCATCGTACGTCCCAAACTAAGGAACCGTTCCTTCAACACGAAGTATTTGCGAGACCATGGACCAAGTTAGCCGCTAACCTGTGTGAACTGCATGGGCGTACCCTTTTGGTTGTTTCTGATTACTTTAGCAACTACATCGAAGTGGCGCGTCTTTGCTCTACCACAACGCAAGCTGTTGTTCGCGATTTGAAGACTATGTTTGCGCGTTTTGGGATTCCTGAGATCCTGGTGACAGATAATGGGCCGCAGTTCTCTTCTAATGAGTTTCAAGTGTTCGAAAAGAGTTGGTCTTTCAATCATGTCACTACATCGCCTCGCTACGCTCAGTCAAATGGCAAGGCTGAGAACGCTGTGCGGACAGTGAAACGTCTGTTTGAGAAATGCAGAGAAACCGGTGTGTCAGAATTTTAAGCTCTACCTGACTGGCGAAATACACCTTCTGAAGGAATGGATACCAGCCCTGCGCGGCGCCTGATGGGTCGTCGATGTCGTACACTTTTGCCAATGTCGGAGTCTCTTTTAAGACCAAGTTATCCACTACGTGGTGATGTGCGTGCGTTGACCGGAAGGAAATGGCGCCAAAAGAATTATTACGATCGGCATGTGAAGCCTTTAACGCCCATCAACCTTGGTGAGACTGTGCGTGTGAGGCTTCCTGGTGAGAAAGTTTGGTCACCTGCTGAGTGCGTGGGTCCGCGCAGTTACCTTGTAGAGACTAGTGATGCTGTTTACCGTCGTAACCGCCGTGACCTGCTGAGCACAGGAGAACCTCCTGTTACTGACTGTTACTGTACCCTCTCTTGTGCCGCCAACTAATCTTCGACGATCGCAGAGAGAAAGAAGGCCCCCGAAAAGATTTCAAGACTTTGCTGTAAACTCACGCAGAGTTTTTTAGTGTTTTGGTATACAAGTTAGGGATAAATCGAGCTGTTTGTTTATGTATTCTATTCGCGTTGTTCTCTTTTGTAAGAGGGAAGGTGTGACGAGTGCAATGCGTGCATTGTTGGATTTGTTATTAAGATTAGGGTTACGCAATGTGTCAACGTGAATATTTAATAAGCAAGATATTTAGGTTACTTCTTGTCTTATTAAAGAGAGCTTATTTCCATCGTATTGCTGTCTCTCACAAGTGTTTCAAAAGCTGTCTCAAAACTCAATTTTTGAAGCAAGGACCAGCTTACAAAAAGGAAGGACCGGATCCTAATAAAGGATCTAATCAGCAATAAGTGAAAATACAAAACAAAAGAAGCAAGGCTGATTTTACAGTCCGGAATATATATATATTCTTACCAATATTTGTGAAGGTACGGCCTTCCTTCTTTAGGGTCTTACATACAATAGGGAATTTAAGAACCACGACGACGACCGGAAGTGAGTTACAGTGTACTGCGCAAGCGCGACTAGTAAATTTCGTCGTCGTGGTGTCGTTGACGACGCCAAACAAAGTAGAATCACGTCGTCCTGCAATCCACAACCTTCGGTAGGTATAAATCCACTGTTTTAAGCGATTTTTGAAGTCCTTTGCATTTTCTTATCCTCGTAAATCCAAGTATCGTTCCTTTTTTCTCCTAACAAGTGATGTTGATTGAAAATTCGACTAATGAATTGTTTTTACTTCGAAGAATGACAACAGCTGTGAAGGCCGAGCGAGCGAACTCGTAAGTGATAAATTTATTTGTACGTATTTTAGGCAAGGCAAATCATATATCTTTAACATAGAGGAAATAAACTTTATATGGAAAACAGCTATCTTATCAGAATGTCTCTTTTTCCAAATCTAAACTCTGACAGACACTCGGACCCGGTCATCTCATTCAGGTTAAATAATTTTCGTACGGAAAGCAGGTGTTTTTCCCCTCTTAAAGGTCAGACAATACAAAAAATTCTTCATCGTCAATGAAATTAAACGTACGGCTTAAAAAATAAGATCTTGCATTGTTTTAAAAGACGCCATTGCGAAAAACTTTGTTGCGACCGAACATCAGAGTTTTACATTTGTGTTTACATTCACTGTCGTCATCGTCGACCTACCGTCCGACTGCATCTCAAGTTTCCTTTTTCCCGCCGAAACCTACGTTCTCGTTCCAGTCTTTTCCCAGTCAACAGACGTCGACGTCGTGAACTTCGTCGTGGTTCTTAAGTTCCCTAATGATGAGATCAAGCCAGGACGTTACAATTTGAAATAAAGAGTAGCGTGCAATATGATACTATAATAACACGTGAAAATTTAATGAGAAAAATGTGAACGTTAAAAGTATGTGAGAACAAAAACCGTTGAAGTAGTGAAATGAAAGAAGTTTCAAATGTAAAAATAGTATAAATAAATGATTAAAAACAAAGGAAATAAAGAATGTATCACATTTCATCTTTCCTATTCATACCTAATGGTTCAAGAGTTTTTCCTCTCTCGATGTGGTATGCTTCTCTAGCTTTTCGTACACTGTCTTTACTAAATTTAATGAGCTCTAGTGGAATAAGTGCGATGTCGTTAGCAGAGTGATCATTAGTAAGAAAGTGTTCTGAAACTGTGGTGGGTTTAGAGATATTAGATGGGTAGCCTGCGAGCAAGCTCTCCTATTAAGAACGCGCCAGCGAGGGGCCGAGGAAAGGAGAGCTTGCAACGATCACTCATAAATTTTCATTTCCACCCCGGAAACCCCGGGACTCCGCAAAGCGTGAAAACGGTCATCGCAAACGGCCCGCCGATTAGAAAAGTGACAAACGCCTGTCTAGTTTAGACAGCCGAGGGCGCGTAGAATTATTCATTTATAAATCGCTTTCGCAACAGCATCAAAGCGATATTTTTAATCACTGATATTCTTTTTTTTTCCACGGGGACATCGAACTTCAACGTGTCCGCTCGCATGAGAACTCAATACTTTGATTCTCGTTTCGTTTTCTTTTGAAAAGTCGTCCATACTGCTGTGTAGAAGACTACTCCCCGTGGAAAAACATTATATTTCTCCGTTCCGGAACTGGAGAATAGCGTTTTCCCGGACTTGGTTCCCTTAAGTTGTACTCCAGTTGCTACCAACTCTTTCTCCTGTCCTCCTTTACGGTCAAGCTACACAGCTACACTGTCAAGTACATGTTTCTGAATTTTTCAACCCAGTGGAATTCTATCAGACGAAGAAACCGACGTTGGAAGGCAGCGCTTGAACTGGGCGCTTGAATCTCTCTTCACTTTCACTCTTCTAGTTTTCAGAACTAAAAAGGCCAAGCTGGCACCCCCTTCGTCTGTGTGACAAGTTTGGTTATGAGGGGGATCAGATTGGTACCGAGAACTTGTTTCAGCCCTCAAAGCAGACGAGAGGGCTCGTTTGATTTAGTTCTCTTAAAGAGAATATTGCGAGCCGAGGATAAGTCGGACCGAGTTTATAGTAACCTGCGTAGACGGCTCCGCCGTCAAATCTCACTCGACTATAACACAACGGCTCCGCCGCCAAATCTCACTCGACTACTACACAATACCGCCAGCTACGCAGGCTACTACTAGAAAATCACTGAGGTTACTACTACGTCTATAAGCTACAATGGGTGCAGCTTTAAAGACGTTATAGCAATGGGGGGATGAAATAAGGATGTGAAAGTGTTTACGAATAATGGATGAGATGGAACGAAGGGCTGGGTTGTAGGTGATAACGAAGGGAGCACGTTCTGGTTTGTCCATAGCCTGTTCCAAGCTCTGAGATAGTCGGGTCCTCTGAATTGAGAAAGCGCAAACACGAAAATAAAATGGGAGGAAACTGGGGAGAGAAGGGGCGGCGGAGCCTGTAATCATTTCTTGAAACAACCCATTCCGGTATACCAGATCCTGGTATACCCTCTGATTGGTCAGAGTTGACAGATTATATCAACACTCTCAAAGCGGGTAGTTCTTGTCACTCAGAGAAATGTCGTGCAGTGTCCACGCTCGTGAAATACAATGTTGAGGAATCCACCATAACTTCTGTGTTGAATGAATGTTTACAAGATTTCCTGCACATAGGGGCGCCGAGGAAGGAACAGAAAACCTGCCTTGTGAACTTGGCGCGTGGAAAATAACAAGGTAACAAGGTAACAAGGTGGTAAATAAATAACAGAACAGTCGCAAGAAGGAGTTATCTAGGCGCTCGAGTCCAGACTCACATTATCTTTAGATCTCTTTAGAAGAACAAGCTGGAGTAAAAATCATTGCATAAGAACAGTCTTGACTGACACACAACGTAGTTCTTCATATTTAAAGTAGCTTCAGTTTAAGCTGCAATCCATTGTTCGAAATTTGGATCTGTGAATCACTATCCGTGAGAACTTAACTTCTTACAAAAACACTAAAGCGTGACAAAACATTGTAGTAAACCATCACGTTCACAGACAAAAGAAAATCGCTTTCAGTTATTCAGAATAAGGAGGATTTAAAAGAAAATTAAACGGCGCGATTCTAGAATACCCGGCCATTTTTTTCATGGCATAAATCTGTACAACCTAAAACCCTCATCTAACCGCATATAAGAACTGTATGTTTAAAAAAAAACTCAAAGAAAATGCTCTTGCACAAGAGAGCAAATCATCAATCATACCGACCAGAAACAATATCAATATACATCTCACGACCTCTCTGCATGAAACAAGCAGCAAAAATCACATAGTTTGCTCAGTCAAAATGATATGTGGACCCCTCCAGAGCATAATCTACCCGTAGGAGAAAATATTCATTGCAATAAGCAGCATTATGGCACGAGGTGAAAGTCGTTTGTTGCCTACCGACTCGCTTTTTACACTCCAGACTGCACACGCTCGCATGAGGGATTAGCGCCATGTGAAATAATCTCGCGAGAAATTTGAGAAAGATTCCAACTCATTCACATTTCAACAGTTTGACAGCTGAAATCTAATCATCTCAAACGTGCCAAAAGTGGGCGGAAGAGGGTCGTAAAAGAAATGATTACAGGCTCTCTCTCCCTTCCTTTTTCCTTTTTCTTTTGCGTCTTCCCCACTATCTGAGAGTCTGGAACAGGCTAGTTTGTCCAGTGTGGAAGTGTCATGGGACGTAAGTGCTTTTGTCCGTGTGATATTTTTAAATCGCTGTGTTTCCCGTTGAAGGAAATAGCGGTTTTAGCAACGTTAGTAAAGATAGTCAATAAACTCATTGGTGCGGAGTGTAAAGGTCTCGTTGGCTAAACAAATGCGACGGAGTCTGAAAGCTCGACATCATTGTGTGTAAGACCCTGAAGAAGGAAGGCCGTGCCTTCCGAAATATTGGTAAAAAAATATATACATATATATATTTGTCTGGATTTGATAAAAGCTACCTCCAGAAATTTCAAGGGCGTTTTAACAATTTGACCCTTGAGGTAAAAAAAAACAGTTGAAAGTCGCTAGTTAGGGATTAAAACGGACGAATTAATCGCTGGCAACACACGAAACGTTGCTCTTGGCAAAAGCGACAGATTTGGAAATTAACAACAATTAAAAGTACAGAAATAATGACCTTTCCGTCTCTTAAACTGTGAGGCTTATAGCGAGATACCCGCCTAAAACAGACCTAGAAACCACCTTTCTTGACCCCACAATCGGTCGTCTTAGACAAAATCACTTCAACTAAACACTTACAAAGCGTTTTCCTGCTTGAACACAATATTCTAATAACACGAGCGCCACGACATACCTGAAATCTGTCTTTCAACAACTTCAGGAAATCACACAATTAACCACGTTCGCGGCACTGATAAAACTATCCACAACCAACCAGACACAATGTTTCCACACTTAATACGGGCGAAATATCATCACATTACTCTCTCTCAATAACTCTCGCTTTCTCCACATAAATCATCACATGTAAACTATGCTGCCACAGTCGATTTGTTCAAGATCCCGGATGTAGACGAGCCGTTTTGAAAGGGGCACATGGACGCCGGCCATCAAAACAAATTTTTACGAAGTCCCTGGCCTGGTCAGAAATCAGAATTAATTTTGCTCTCGCCGAATAGTTTTGACTCCTAAAAGCTACTTTT
This sequence comes from Porites rus, assembly GCA_964035705.1. Taxonomy (NCBI): domain Eukaryota; kingdom Metazoa; phylum Cnidaria; class Anthozoa; order Scleractinia; family Poritidae; genus Porites; species Porites rus. Next base: position 26,139,716 of record OZ037993.1, read on the forward strand.
TGAGGCCAGAGACTCGTCACCGTCCACATCGAAGCTCGCAATATGATGGCTTTCCGTCTCAAGCCCGAGATCAGTGTTTCACCCGTTTAGCCAAAATGAGACGAAATACGGTAACATACTGAACGGCGGCAGACTTTGCCAATCGTGGAACTTGTTCCTTCATAAGGCTTAATGATGCCTTCCGGAAAACTTTGCTGCAGGCGGCCAGAAAGAAACCTAGAAATTAACCGACCACGGAAAACAACTTCTACCGCGCGCGCTGATTTCAAATGTCATAGTGTAGAGACTTATGGGAAATGATAGGTAGGGGAGAGCTGCGGGAGGGGGGCGGGTGGGGAAGATGTAAACAGCATATTAAACACATGTTTTTGATCTACTGCAGCTTTTAAGGGGATTTTCGTACTGAAAAGATCATTTTAAAAAAAACAACAACAACAAGAATGGGCGAGTACCGAACAAGCCTCAAATGAGACTGTTGCTAAAAATTTCTGGAGGTACCTTTTATCAAATCCAGACGGCGGAACGACACCGAGCTGAGCAAATATTTGTGGAAACTAAAGGAAAAGAAGGAAGGCTATTCAATTTCGTGGAAGATTATCGCAAAGGCCAAGGCATACTCTAATACCACTAAACGCTGTAACTTATGTATCACTGAGAAGTTTTTCATATTATCTAATCCACAGATGGCCACTCTGAACAAACGAAACGAACTCATATCAAATTGTAGACATCGAAGAAAGTATATTCTCAATTATTCCTGAAATTTTGTTTATTGTATCATAGGCGCGCGCACGTTTTTTGTACTTATAAACTAGTATTTTTTGGATAACGCCTCTGTCATGACAACCGCAAAAATATGTCACGCGATCATGTTGCTGTGTTAACCGTTGTGATGCTTCAGTGTGTATGGAGTTTAACTGATGAGTGGATCAACTTTTTGTTGGTCTACGAAACAGACCTGTATTAAAATCCATATGTGCTCATATTGAGTAGTCTATTTACTGTTATATATATAATTTTTTTTTCCAAGCTTGTTTTTTTTTCCCTACTGTATATAGCCTATTTATCTCCCCAAACATAGAGCCTGTTCACAGGCTAGACTGTATAGATCAGCCTTGCTTCTTTTGTTTAATACTGTCTTATAGCGCGAGGAATAAACGAAAAGCTACTGAAAACTTCAGGTGCCAATGTTTAATCGTCTAGGGATAAAACTCCGAAAAACCTAAGAGGGGGTGGCCCCCCCCCCCCCTCCCTCCTTGTACGTCCCAGGGTTAAATTAACGGGGGGTGACAACTCTAATAAAGGCTGTTTGGGCAGTGCTATGAATAACTTTATGTCCTCCCGGAAATTTCGTCGACCCTCCCAAGTTTTTCGGGGGCATTCCCCATAAATGTTTAACTTCCTAAAATTGTTTTAACAATTAAAATTGAAATTTTGCAGCTTGTTTTTGATTATGTAACTTGTTAATTATCTAACCTTAGTTATTTTTTCGTTTAGAGCGTATCATGTTAACACAGAAAGACTGTCCAACTTTTTAAGTATACAAAATCGTGTTTTTTTGTTTTGTACTCTGTGTGGTGTCATTGTATGAGTATCGTATGAATTCATGTGAAAATTTCAAAATTTCCTCAGGGAGGGCGTAGCTAAGTGAGGGTTTGGGAGGGGGGAGGAAGAGAGGAAGCCTTCGTCTCTGGGAGTCCATCAATCTTCCCTCTTCCTCCTCGCACATTTGAGGAGGTGGTAACCACAACAGGATCAGCATCCCTGATGTCAGCAAAATCAGTTACTTACTACCGAGAACCATTCCTCAGATGTCCTTTAAGTCATACTTGGCCATCCTCTTGTGAGCTTCCAAAATGTTTTGTTTCCCTTAAATTCATCTCTGTATTCTTCTAACAAATCTTGCCTTAACCAGAAAGCACACATAGCAAAAAACAGTGGCGATATTCCATTTTCGAAAAAACTTTTCGGCTGTTATAAAGAACATTCTAACGCGTGCTGCTACCTTTTGACTAGTTGCTCAGGGAAAATGTGGAAAACGTCATAACATGCAGTAAAAGTCCAACTTACATTTTCACTTTCCTGTCATGGTTTATCGGCTTTCTTTTACCGACACGTCCATTTTACAGCTATTTCTTCCTTCTCCAGCATGCAATCAGTGGAATGTGCTCTTAAAACTCGTTAACGTGCAGCGTAAAAATACCCCTGAACTAATAAATGATGGGATCTGGTGTGAACTAATAGTTTGTGCCTTGCACCGGTACGGTTCTTGTTGTCAATCCGCTGGGGATTGCACGTGGTCAATCGCACTCGAACTTCATGCTATTTTAGTTGGAAACGTTGCTGATTGGTCTTTTCATATCATGGGGAGTTAAGTCGTTTTCAGGTGTCATAATACATAAAATACAGCGCATACCCAGGATGCATATCACTGTGTATATATTGTTTGATAACATGTAATATCAAATCTTTGCTCAATGTCCCGAAAATATCTTATATTTCCCGAAAAATTTCCCAGGTTTCCCGATTCCCGGCAAAATCTCCAGATTCCCGGAATAAATTTGTTTTTCTCCCGAAACAGCCCTTGTTAGAGCTGTCACCCCCCGTAAATTACATTTTTCTTTTCTTAAAGAACTGTCCACTTCAAAATGATGTTCTTTAACTAAGTTAGTTTTTATCTCTATATTTGCTCTGCTACTGTATGGTAATTGAAACTAAACACAGCAAGGCGGAAGCGTTTCGTTTCCCAAGTTTCGTTACCCTCTTTCCCTGTTTGTGGGGGAAAATAGGAGACAAGAAAGAGTCATAGCTAGACGAGGAATCTAGAAAGTGTGATGATCTTCACATAATTTACATGCTGATTGCATATCTAACCCTATCTACACATTTACAAAGATATGGATACAATCATCTCAGTTTAGTCTTGAAGTATACAAAGTATTAGTTTAGGCTTCCTTTAGTCCTTGAATAGGACTGCGGTAAACTCCATGCAAGAATCTTTGTTTTCGCTGCAAATCTATTCGCAACTTCCCCAAACAAGACAATGAAGCTCATTCCAGGGGTCCTGTAAGTGGCCAGCTCTTGTCATGAACAGTTTTTCGTCTGCATGGCTTTCTGTTGATGTCTTCCTTTTTACGGAAGTAATTATTTCCTTTATCAGGCTTGAAGACTATGACAAAGAAGCTGCCAAGGTTGATGTAACTGAGTGTACCCAAGATTTGCAACGGTATGAAGACCAAGATAATGCCAA